>CM050164.1:209381878-209981878 GCA_027410445.1 Discoglossus pictus
GGGGTCTAAATAAGCACATAACATATTTTTTGAAATAAGTTTTTAGTTACTAAACATCTATCCAAAAGCAAGATTTTCACTAACAAAAAACTTATTTGAAAAAAATATGTTATGTGCTTATTTAGAGCCCTATTCAATTGGCCAAATGGCAATTGAATGAGGGCCAATATGACTGTCTAGCAAATACAGTTTCTTAAAGAAAATACAACAATATATCCATAAGTATGCATGGTAATACAATAGGACAAATAGCATATTGTATGAATAATAGATAAGATAATAATAATAATATATGTTTATAAAGAATGACATATTTAGACTTCCCTTATAGAATACTATTAAACAGGATATATTAAGTACCTGTGTAACTCTATACAGTAGGTACAAACAGTATGTAACTGATACAGTGCATGTCGTCTGTAGATGTGGTTACTCAGAAGGAACATGTAATCTGATATATTGTACTGGATAATCCACTTTTCAAATGAAAGGAATATGCAAGGTTTCTGTATTTTAGTAGGTATTTTTATGTACTCTGTTTTATTAAGCAGCAATTAGCAGCATATGCAGACACAGACTCTGTAGGACTGGATGTGCAGTGTAGTGTCCTAACATATCAGGGACCACCCCTCAGAAAACATGCTGCCGAGACATGATCACTCATAGGCTAGGACACTGCACTGCACATCCATCCCTGCAGACCCAAACATGGACTATTTGTTTGTTTTTAGGCAGTAAAAACAGAGTGTATAAGCACTTCTTATTTAAAAAAAGAACATAAAAGTAAAATACATGTGGTATATTACATACCTAGTAAGATCCAGAAATCTTCTATATCCCTTAATTTGAAACGTGCATTATCAGATACGATATATCAGATTACGTCCCTCCACATCTAGAGACTGCATGCACTGTATCAGTTACATACTGATTCTCCCTACTGTATAGTGTTACAGAGACACTTATATCCTGTAATATAGTATTCTATGAGGGAGTTGTAACTTATATGATTGTAGATCTTGGAGAGAAATACTAATGGAAGGGAGCTAGATATGAGGTTCTTCTCTGTATTAAGTACACAGTGAGTATGCACTGGCAAAAGGGAGATAACATGTTCACCGTAGACTATATCAGGAGGAGACATATCTGTCCTGGAATGTGTAATAGGAATGAGTGAGAGTTATATGTCCTGATGTGTTTATACATCAGGATAAGTACTTATTACCTTATCCTTATACACAAAGAACAGGTAAGAGGTTTGTGTCCTGATGTCTGTACAACTTTAAGATGTGCTGAGAGGTGCATGTATATTAGAAGGAGCAGCAGGATGTCTTATGATATATGTATACTAAGAGGAGATAGGAGGTATATGACCTTGATATGTGTATATAAGGAAGAGGTAGAAGAAAGGTGTCCTCATGTCTTTGTATCAAAAGTTAAAAGGTGAATGTCTTAATAGTCACGTATTAGGAAGTGGGAGTTGCATATAGCAGTATAAAGGTATATAAACGTGGATTACATTAATTTCACTTTATTATTATTTTTCTTTTTGTATATAGGGCCATTATTTTCTGTTCCAACATTTAAAAGGTTACAGTCATGTAAATTGGGCACTGCACAACTCTTTATGCTATTATATGCATATACCCACTGTTCCATATGAGAATGTGTATATCAAACCATGATATATCAGTTAATGGCCCCCTTCTCCTTTATCTCATCATCTTGTTCCCATGTCTCTCACATACAGTGACTGCACCCACAGACATGGCCACTCTGAGCATGAAGCCCGGCAGCCGGTACTCTGTACCAGACTGGCACACTAACAGCTCCCTCATCACCACTAATGCTGAGCGCCAGCATGCAGCTTCACATCAGATCCGCCAGGAGGCCAGGATCCTGCGCAATGAAACCAACAACCAGGTATCCTCCTCATTGTATCCTATGTAACTGAATGTAGATGAAGATGTGCACTTCTTATACAGTGTCCATCTTCTGACATGGTCGAGCACATTCACACATCTTCCTGATTCTTACAATTGAGCTTACATCATTCTCTGCTGTGGGACTTTCTTGTAATTCTGGATAAACTGGGGCTCATCTCATGGACTTCATCTCCTAATACTTATGCGCTTATGTCTCTCTAATTAGACTAAGTGGGATGAGCATGATAATCGGACCCGTCTAGCTGACCGGATAGATGAAGTGGACAAATGGAGACAGGTGCTGAACAGGTGTCTGGCCGAGGTGGACTCCGAAATAGATACCCTGGAGCTGGTGAGTTCTGGGGACAATCCCTGTCTACCAAACAGATTAATAATCTACCAAACTCAGTACTATTACAGCAGGGGAGAGTAATCTCATGCAGAACAATGCACTGACCATTTCTGCTATATATTGTATACATAACAAACCAATATAATGCTGCTGGCATGCAATCCAATGGGGTACTTTTAAAGAGTAGTGCATGTATTCTCTGTATTCAGATGATGCCGCTATATTACATTGTAAATCATAGCGTGCACATTGATTAATAAAACATATCTAATCTTTTATTCACTTGAAATATATTTATACACCCTAGCTCAGGAGCAGCTCAGGAAATAGTAACAGTATTCAGGGGACAGAGGAAATAGATTGTAAGTATGAGTATAAGTCTGTCAGCTGTACTTATTTGTAGTGTGTTAGAACGTCTCCTAGAACTCTTCAACCCGTCTAGAAGATGCTGAATACTCATCGGACAGTACCAGGTTTCATCATTGTAGTTTTCCTGTGAAAATTCAGCATAGGAAAATAGTGTATTTTGATGTTATAAAATAATAGTATGTTTTTGAGGCACACTTTATTGTAACTAATAGTCATAGGAACTAAACAAAAGGCACTTTTGTTCTATTAAAATCAAAAACATTTGATTGATGAATCTTCTTAAAACATTTACATATGAGTTATCACCACATGACCATTGGACCCGTATAGAAAACAGTCTGGCAGGTTTCATACAGAGTACTTTTTAAAAGGCTGTTACTTAATAGCTACATTGGTGTCTCTTCAAAGACTATCCTTCAGCTCTCAAGGAATTTGTGAAGATTGCTAGCTTATCTTTGCAACTGATTCTAGATCATGTGTTCCCCACTATTGCTATTTGGGGAGCAGCAGCAGTAGTACTGAGTGTCAAAATAGCCGTGCTTCAGCCAGTGACTCATAAGGGCTCCAAAGCCGTAGCAGGGATATCCTTATTCCTGGTTGGTGGTCAGTTGAAAACCTCTGCTTTACAACAATGCTGCTGTCAATAAATCCATAATTATATATTGGGATATTCTAGATTAAAGAGGAAGCAGAACGAGCACTACAGGCCAGTAACGTACCTCAGGATGTGGCCATCGAGTGCCTGACCCACCGGGAGAGGCGCAGGGATATTGACCTAGTGAAAGACCCTGTAGAGGAAGAGCTGCATAAGGAAGTCGAGGTGATTGAAGGTGTCCGCAAGACCTTGCAGCAAAAGATTACAGAGGCATTTGAGCAGCTGTGGTAAGCTGTAAACATACTTCAATTTCCATCTGTTTGATTGTTTGTGCATCTATTTTTTGATACGGTACACTTTCATATATGTGCTAAATTATTTACCACATGCATAGGAACATTAGTCCTGGCTTGCTGAGCACAGTCCTGAATTTCAGTATTTCCCAACAGTGCACAAGTGAGGCAATCACTGCCTCAGGCATTCTGAATGACTTGCATGTGTAAAACAAGGTAATACTGAAATCATGGGCTATGTTTGGCACTCCAGGACTAATGTTATCTACCCCTAGTATAGCAGAATGCAGAGCAATAGGGTGAAAAGAAGAATAGGAAGTCATGCACTGAATCTGTAGGATGACAAATTAATGGGAAAATGCTACTTTTACAGTATTGGAGCCCTATTCATTTGGCTAAATTGCAATTAAATTAGCCCGTAATGGAGCCTGTAAATGTTACTGATATTTAATTGGCGACTTTTAGCTACTCGCATTCCAATTGTGAGTTACAGGCTCAAAATCACTGCGGTTGTGAAAAAACATATCTCCGTCCTATCTCCTCCATTTAATTTTCAAGCCCGTAAATGTTACCAGTGCTAAAGACGCAAAATCCATATGCAATTACAAAACTTCAACAAGTCCACAATTGCCTTCAAGCCTGTAAATGGCAAATGTATAAAAAAATTATATGATTACTAGATAGGACTTGCAAGTGGGTTAAACACCTGTTCATAACACTGCAAAAGCAAAAAACATATATTACTGTACTTAACAATACTGGGAAAGCAATGAAAGACATTAGAATTAATTGCACAACCAGTCTCAAGCTCGCAAATCTCCAATAAAAAAATAATTTATTTTAAGTTTTATTTCTATTCTATTGATCCAAGGAATCAAGGGGTTAATACATATCATGGAACCCGCATGGACTAGAACAGTTTCTTTAATTATTTTTATTGATTTATACATTGCTGGATTGCAAGTCCGATCACAAATTGTACATATAAACACTAATTAATTGTAATTTAATCTCCTGTTTAAAATGTAACTCACGGTCTTGGTTAATTATTGCCAGATCACATGATCATGCCCCCTGAAATGCTACTTACGGGTTCATGGTTTGCGTGTGGAGGCTTTGAGCCTGTAATTACGGATTAGTGACAATTGAATACATCTAAGTGTTTCGAAAAAATTTGACCCGCAGCCAAAAGTTCTGTTTGGAGGTAATTACGGGCTTGCAATTGAATGAGGCTCTTGGTGTTTAAGGGACACTGTAACCTCAAGAACATGTTGTTTTCAACCTAAAAATTATTAAAAACTGGCACTACAGTAAGTCATTCCTAAAATATTCAGCCCAATTTGTGTGGCTTCTTTATACTATCATGTGGCTTCATATGCCATGTTGTAGCTCAAGGTGCTTGATAAGTGTAGGCGAAGACAAATAAATAAACAGCATGTCTTGGTAGTCATTCATTTGCATACTGTTAAACATCTCATGAACAGTTAAATTCAGGAAAAAAGGCTAGTACAATGTATAGTCAGTTTTTCTTGTAATTTAAGAATACTAATTCTCACACTGTCAGGCAAGTCACATATTTCATTGTAATCTCATAGTACTTTTTTTCAGTTTACTGCAGGAATCACGTCATCAAATGAACTGGGACCAAAGGAGCAAGATGGAGACAATAGAGATAGATCGGACCTGCATGTCTCTGAATGTCAACTCCCCAAACATTTCACTTAAACCTGACCCAACACGTGTACTGCCTGGGTATGAGCATATCCTGAGAGACAATGTTAGGAGAGGATTAGAAGCATGTGTGCCTTATTCTGGGATGTCACTGGTGATTAGCTAAGAATACACTTGTGGGGTTAGCATTCTGAAAATAACATATGGGGTTTGCTTAATATCATTATATATGTTTCTCAAATTTAAAAAACAAACAAACACAAAAACGAATATTTTGCCTCTTGAAGTTTTGATGTCTTTTAACCTTTGGTATATGGTACAATGTTTAGATTTGATAACGTTTATTGAGTTCAGTGATCAATTTATAGACAAGTATGCACTTTATTGCAGAATAAACAATTGGATGTAATTACTTGTAAACTTTGATGTTTAGATCGATCACAATATAAAACTTTCCCTCCAAAGGGATTTTCATAAATTAGAGAAATGGGCAATTAAATGGCAGATGAGATTTAATACGAATAAATGTAAGGTTATGCATCTGGGAAGGAAAAATAACAATGTAATCTGTAAATGTAATGAAGCAAATCTATGGGTATATGATATTGAAAGGGATTTGGGAGTACTTATGGACAACCAACTACATAACAGTTCTCAATGCCAAGCAGCAGCTGAAAAGGCAAATAAAGTATTAGCATGTATTAAGAACGTTATAGAAGCAAGGGAAGCAAATATAATTCTGCCACTATACAAATCTCTAGTACGCCCTCATTTGGTATATGGAGTACAGTTTTGGGCACCACTTCATAAAAAGGAAGTTTTAGAACTGGAAAAAGTACAGAGAAGGGCTACAAAACTAATAAGGGGAATGGAGGGGCTAAGAAAGACTAGCCAAATTAAACTTATTTTCTCTAGAAAAAAGGCATCTAAGAGGGGATATGATTACCTTATATAAATACATCCAGGGTCAGTATAAAGATTTGTCAAGGGAGCTTTTTGTGTCAAGATGTTTTCAACTGACAAGGGGACATCCTTTGAGGTTAGAACTAAAAAGATTCCACCTTAAAGAAAGAAAAGGGTTCTTCACAGTAAGGGTGGTTAATCTGTGGAATTCTCTACCAAGGGAGGTGGTGACAGTGGGTTTGATAGATAACTTTAAAAAGGGATTGGATATATTTTTTATTAAAAAGGGCATTCAGGGTTATCCCGGTTAATTAGAGAGGGAGTATTGATCCAGGACGGAATCCAATCGCCAGTATCTGGGGTCAGGAAGGAATTCATTTTTGGTGCCTTTTGAGACAATTGTCAAAGTTTCACTGTTTTTTTTTTGTTTGCCTTCCTCTGGATCAATTAACAATTAATCTGCATATTGCAGATCAGAGGAGATCTTAAAAGGTTGAACTTTATGAGCTAAAAGTCTTTTTTCAACCTCAATTACTATGTAACTATGTAATAAAAATATATATTATGGTTATTACTCTTGTGAATGATCGGATAACAATTAGTTTTAACACATTTTATATTCTGTTAGTACCATATAGAAATCAATAAGAAGTGTATAAAATCTTCTTAAACTTGGATTACCTATTTATTTTAGTACAGTCTATATTTGGTTAGTTCAAGATAGGAATATTACAGTCCTTAACTTGTTGTTAAAGAAAACATGTGTTGAGAAATGCTAAGTAGGTTTTGTGTATAGGTGTATTTAATATTTGGTTTTGTAACAGAGTTACATGGTTATATTATTGAACAAAGTCAATCAGTCTGTTTAGGGGAAATGGGCACAGATAGAAATATATTAATTAAGACCTACATTCTGGAATGCAGGTGCTAATGAGTCTTTGTTCTGTAACCAATTCCAAAAGATAACAGAATGATTGTGAATCTCCTGGCACTTTATAAGTGAAATATATTAATACTTAGTGTGTCCAAAATATCTGTTTTCTTAGGAGTCTGTTTCTAATGTCAGTCTTTAACTTCCCATCAGGACAACCACCCCTCAAGAGTGGGAACAGTACAGCCAATACAGCAAGGAGCGGGCAGAGGCCGAGATCAAAGCCTCCATCAGGCTTAGAGAGCTCATTGCTATGACTATTTCACAGGTAATCATCATCCTGAGTATTAGTTATAGTGATTCTGCACTTTATTTCAATGGGCGTTTACTACTGACAAAAATAAGTTGCTTCTAATGAAGTTAATGCATGACTGAATCTGTTCTCCTTCTGTATCCATGCTGGGATTAGGACATATGATTTACAAAGTGTCCATAAAATGGTAGACAAATAGGGAGGATTTTTTTACATACATTCTTATTATGGAAGCAAAACCTTTACCTGCATGCAGGGCTTTTTATGGTAGATGTGTGTCTTCCAATGAGTGACTTGGTCCTAAAATATCTCTCTGCATGAGCTCGGGTGCATTGGTCATAATGAATGCACCTCAATAACTCACATATGCTACAGCAGAGAAAACCTAAACTGATGGTTGAACATGTAGCCAGCACCGCTTCATTGCTTACAGTAGTGATATCAATATATTTAAATTTTGCAATGCTACTAAGATATATTAAAGCAGAACATTAAAACTATTTTGATGTTGTGACAAAATGGCATAATGACACTTTTGGCAAATAAAATCATGCACAACGATGTCTATAATGTCTCCATAGAACAGTAAGAGTAAGTATTATATCATTCTCTATGACAAATAAACAAATGGGACACATGAGAAGCATTGCTCAAGTATATTCTGAAGATCTAAACAAAAACAGAGTCAGAGGCGCTCTTTCTGAGAATGAACAATACCTAAGTAGGTTGGTTGGTTCTATAGGTCTGGCAGCCTCTTTTAGCTCACTTATGCCCTTCACAGGGAGGAATATCCCGTAGTATATCAGTCTGTAATATTTATATAATAGTTGTCAATTTACGAATCGTCCTCACGCATTGGTTTGCGTCCCTCACTAAAGCGAGGGACGCAGTTCGGGCCGCAAATGCGGACCCTCGCATTTGCGGAAGGTGGAGGCTCCAACATCGGCTGCAATGAGCCAAAGGCTAATTGCAGGCTGCAAATGCGGACCCTCGTGAAGCGGAGGTGGAGGCTCTACGCCGCCTCACAAGCAGTTACAAATAGCCACAGAGCCGGCACTGAAAAAAACATCTAACACGTAATGACTAACTACGGACTTACACTAAAAAAATACAAGCAGCAGGACATTACGAACTTGCAAAAATACGACCTTAACAGCACAGCGAAAAACATAAAAAAACTATAAATACACACAAAAATGAAATAAAAACCTTACCCACAGCAAGGGGGGACACCCAGGACGTCTGGAAGTGAGGTTACGCCTCAATTTAAGTCCAATTTACTGAGTTTAGACACTTAAATACCCTAAGCGAGAGAAAAAATGGCCGCCGAAAAAAACGAAAACGAGGCTACAAAACACCACCAAGCCCATACGACTTTTCCAAAAAGCCGTACAAGATACAATATTAGCAAGGACGCTAAATTATCCACACCCGCGTACCACATACACATTCCCTGCTATTTTACAACACTAACTTAACTTAATTTACACTACACACTGCACACATTGCTGACACTTACACTTCAGCTCAACTTTGTATGCTGCAGCAACATCAAAACAGATTGTTAGCTCTTCAACACAATGCTTGCTGCATATATTAATTACAAATAGGTAAAGTTTATTAATTAATTAATTAGCACAAAAACTACATATACACAAAAAAACAAAACACTATCGCAATAAACGCCAAAGCCCTTCACCGCGTGCCTCACAAGGAGCGCCAACAGTGCTCATAGCACACAAACTACACCAGGGGACAGCCATGCAATAAGCGCAAAAAGGAGATCAGCGCCAATCTTACAATGACAGCAAAAGCACATCTGATAACAAAAAACACCCCAACCAAGAGGCTCGCAATGAGCGCCGAAACATCTCAGACCACCAAAACACTTAATGTCTGTGGCAAACAGCATTACCTGCCTTACAATTGTATTGCCCCGTCATTTTTGACAGGCAAGTTGCTAGTATATATATATATGTAGTATATTTACCAGTTACTTCTGAGAAATCCTTTGAAATATGATATATAACATGAACTATTTCTGTCTGAGCCTTATGCTCCTATTGATATAATTGATATCAATAATGATTACACATGTTGGAGATTTCACATGAATATATATGTTTATATGTATTGTGCATTCTATTACCGACAATAAAGAAGTTCTGCCAAGCTTCTAGCTTATATGTATGCTTATGGAGCACACTATATGCTCACAGTGCAATTTCCACTTGTTTAATATGAATGAGCAAAACTTAAGTAGTCTAAATATGTATGTAAAAGCTCTGCAACATGACTGGTTTGCTAAATACTGCTGCATATTTGAGGAAATGAACCTGTTAGTGGCTAGCCAAAAAGTCTAAAGCTACCATTCTTAACTGTTTAAAACAAAAGGGAAAAAAGCACAAATAAAAAACGGTGACTCCCTACATATATGGAAATGAGTAAAGTGTATTGATTAGCTAGAGGACATGAAAAGGTTAATACATAGCTTTTATTTTAACTATTAAAATAATAGTATGTATAAAAAATAAACAGTGACGCATTAAAAGATATAAAAAATTGTATGGTCCAGGATCTCAAAGGAATATGAACTGAGGTAGGTATACTGGGGAGAAGCTCAAGTACTATTTTAGAGTCTCCAAAATGGTGATCTTCACAATCAATATATTCCTTACAAACATATTCTCCATAAAATTAGAGAGAGAGTCAAACCTCTGGTTGTGCTCTCATCTAAACTTTGTCTGTTACTTTATTTTTTTTTTTTCTATTTTCTTTAGCAGTTCGTCACATTATTTGGCTCCTTTAAAATTTAGGATTGTTTGTTGCAAAACTGTCAAGACTTTACACAAATATTTGAATTTAGGGTTGAAAGCAAATTACAAGTTTAAATATTTGTGCTCCAAAAACAGTGCGTAGATTCATCCTGAACTGAAGCTTGCTGTCAAGGTTGAGCTAGACCCCCTATTCTCCTTGGAGATGCTAAGGCAATTAAGGAGGATTTACCCCAATCCAGAACTTCAAAAAGACAACTAGAAGAGTAGTTGCAGACGGAGTTTGCGTTGCATTAGCAGTCCATATATGTACATATAAAACCTACCTTATCTCTTACAGACTAACAATGAGCTGGATGCTCAGAGAGTAGCTGTAGAATTTGCCTTAAGGAAGAGGATCCATGAGTTTGAGCGGGCTCTAAATGAGCTAAGATGGCAAGAGAAAAATGTGAGTAGTAAACGTGTGTTTATTCTGTCCGTTTTCAGTGTTCAATATTGGTCTGAGGCAAGGGGTTAGTTTCTGCCTTGGCACAAAGCTTAGGGCTGGACATTTCCAGCGGCAGCAAGTTGATTGAAGATGCAATCAAGAACATTTAAATATATTTGTATTAGCACAGAAATGTCTATATGTTGTGATATTTATGTATATAAAGTGCACTTTACATGTTGTTGACTCATTGGTTCACTTAGGAAAGATTTTAGCATTTGATATCTGTTCAGTAGCAGTCACAAGTAAACTAACAAACCTTGCTCTGTATTCAACACAAGTGTTACTGCCATGGCAGCTTCCATACATTACAGCCTGACAAAATGGAGATATTCTATGAACATGCCCATGGCTTCTCCAAAACAAGTTTAAATTAAGTATATTGTGTAGACTACAATCTGTGCTATAATAATTGGCAATGTACCTACCAACCTTTCTCTTCATGCAGACTAAGGAGGAAATAGAAGCAATGGAGGAGGATATCAGGCGTCTGGAACAGGATCTGAGAGACAAGATGGGGCCTCTGAAGGTGGCTCATACTCGCTTGGAGACCCGCACTTATAGGCCCAACGTGGAGCTCTGCAGGGATCAGGTATAGTGGGTTTACACCAAGCTAATTCTCTGTATGCTACAGGTGGGTGATGATGTGATAGAACATAAAACTTATGTTGATGTCCTCTTTATGTGCAGCCACAGTACGGTTTGACTGATGAAGTGCACCAGCTGGAGGGCACCATTGCTGCACTGAAGCAGAAACTAGCTCAAGCACAGTGAGTACCAATGTGGTCTATCCAGCATAGCTCGATCATCTCAAAATGGAGATGTTGTACAGTCGTAGAATACACTGTAAGATACTGAATTGTCTCATGCTCTAGTGCTTTCTATACTGGTCTGCTGTTATTATGTGTATCTCTTACTTTTTGACTCAATATACATAGAGTCCTTTGCGAGATGTAATACTAATGTACTTTGAATAGAAGTTGTGAGTTTTCAAACTGTGGTAATGTTTGATGATTAAGGGTAATATGCAAAAGTGCTATTTCACAGAAAGGGTAAAAGATCAGCAGGATAGCCTTCTGGTGGAAATGGTAGGGGCAAGCAGTATAAGCATTAAGCCTATTCTCAGGATTAATTAGTCAAGCTTTTTAGCTGGACAGAATGGACGGACTAAATTTGGCCTGATGTATTTTATCTGCTGTCAAATCTATGTTTCTAGATATATATTTGACTTACTATTATTTGTGATATTGTTTTGAAACCTCTAAAGTCTCTTCGTGAAGGGTAAGTGATAAAGAAACTAGTGAAGGTTGCAAGGCTTTATATAGCCAGTCTAGAATACATTAACATTCCATATGCATTGGTTATTCAGTTATCGAAATAGAGACATGTATAATAATAATTAGAATAATAATAGTATTCTGTATTCTGGTATAATTACATTTTCATTGTATAAGCAGATTGTTCCATCACCATATATTATAGCTATTTCTTTACAAATGGGGATCAGCTTCTTGTAGAGGTCCTACTTGGAGGACAAAAGCAATAATAAATAAACAAATAACTTTAAAAAATTGGAGCGTGCTGCAAATGAAATGGGAAGTTTGGTAAGCTATTTAACCCTTATGCAAAGAAATGTTTACAACTTGCTGTATGTTTTGCATTACAGATAATGGAAGTAACGTAAGAGTTTCAAGTACTTAAATTGCTTAACATTGGCAAAGGGATTGTGTTTTTATCCAGATTATGGAAGCTTTTGCCTTATATATACAGACTATTCTTTAGGTGCTTAACACCAATTCATAATGATTATCTAAAAATGTGGAAACTATGTGAAAGCCATATAAAACATAGAACTTTATTATGAATAAACAGTGCCGCTATTAAAAACTGTAGACAATGTCATATCTTGTAATTACTTTAGAATAGAGTAATGTTGACAATATGAACATACAACAGTGATAGAGTGATGTGCAGACCTATGACCGCCAAGGGTCCTCCTCACTGGAAGGCTCACTAGTTGATGCCACAAAGCTGGGTAATTAGGCTAACATATAACTAGAAGGAAACAGATCCTCTAAAACGCAAACCAAAGCAACAATTTTGCTACAAGAAGCATCTTGTGACCCCTTTTTAATCTTGCAGTTTCCTTAATGTGCCTGTTGTATTTTTTAAATATGAGGGTAATGTTTCTACAAATTTTCTCAAATAATAGTGTACATATTGGCTAATATTATTTGTAAGTTTATTTATGCCTGAAACTATGGGTCTACCTGCGATGGGGGAAACCTTTTTGTAACCTTTTGGTAATGTGTGAAATATTGCACATGTTGGATTTTTAGGTAAAAGGTAAACATATTAATTTTCAGTTATTATTCCCTGTATTTTCGCTTATATGAGACTGTTTGTTTGTTTTTAAGTGATTCAACAGTTGGGTCTTTATTTAGGACCTCAAAGGTTACCTTTTCCTTCAATATTTTTATACATTTTAATATAGTCCTCATTATTTATGAGGACTATATTGCCCTCTTGTTGGCATGCTTGATTGTTATGGGCTTACATTCTTGTAGTTGCAAATTTATTGCGATCACTGTTGCTCAATCTTTCAAGAGATTTCAATACAAACATTGCAACATATATTGAAACATTTTAGAAAAGGTAGGTTACATGAAAATAGAAATCCACCAGCCCATTGTGTAGTAGCGCAGAATATTCCTATCACTCATTGACCAGCAAGAGTATTACATGATTTGATTAAAAAAAGCTGCCATAATAAAGGTTTCCACTAAAATCTGAGATTACAGCCGTTACAAAATATATGTGCATTTATGTGTAAATATCGCAGAATAACAGAGAATAAATTTGTGACCACGATTATGTGTGTTTACCTTTTATTTTCTGAAAATAGTCCATGGTCAGGTCTTCCCTAGATGTATCAGACAGACCATTTTTCTTCAGTCTCGTAATCCTAGCTAAGATAATGTTTGGATATAAAATGTTGGAAAACCATTTTTGAGATTCTTTGAATTCATACCATGAATAGAGTTTTATATAGAATGAAGACTATAAATATTATCTAACCAACGAGAAGTGAGTCAATACACTTTACATTACATAATAATCTTGAGACCACTTTCCACCATTAATATGAATTGAGGTTACATACAATACAAGGATTTAATAAATTTAGTGAAAAGCGATTTGCAGTCCTAAAAATTTGCCATTACAATCTGAAAATGACAATCCTGAATTAATTATATGTTATTATAATAAAAAAAAAGAGACATTGGAAAAAAAAAAATATTTATACAATATAATTTTTAATCATTTTTATTTATCCATTCAACACTTATTTAATACATCAAGGCATACCATTTTTTATTATATATCATAATATATATAAACATAACATAAATATTTTATAACGTGATAACATTGTATCTCTGCAATTTATACACATATACAATACAATGACACTCGCATTTTAAATCATATTACAAAAAAACAAAACAAAAGAGACAAAGGGGGTTCATCAGCGTTCTTCATTTCTAAACTGTTCCCATCTTCTCCATTTCTTCAAAAATGTGTTGTTTATGTTATCTCAATCTATGATAACGATATCTCTTTCAATTAAGTATGATCTATCAATGTTACTAGCTATTTCAGTCCATGAAGGAAGATTTCGCTGTTTCCAATACTTAGCTATTAATAACTTCATTATTAACAACATTTCAATAACCAAATATTTTTCACTATCTGTAAAAGAATCTGGAAAGATATGGAACTGGACAAATCCTGGATTTTTATTCAATGGAGTTTTAACAAACAATAAGTGCTATTTTATCCAAACACATAGACCAAAAATCATCTACTGTAGGACATTCCCACCATACATGTTTGTACCAATTTTAAAATGTGTCTCTCTCAATGTTGTACAAGATACAGCTTTGGCAAAGGCATACAATTTGAATTGAAGATTATATATATAGGTACATAAAGGAGTGCGCAAACAAGCAAACATACTCACCTTTTTGCCTAACAGATCTAATATAATTTATTTCAGAACTGTAAATCTATACGTAAATAACTGGACTAAGACATTCATTTAAGATTTTTAAGGGAAGGGTAACAGAGGTTGGTCCAAGGTGGGTCTAATTACTTTAATGGATACAAAGGGAGGATCCAGACCAAAAAGTTTGCTTTAGAGGATGGGTCACACCTGAGCCATACATTATCCCCCTTTAGAGGTGACCCATCCTCTAAAGCAAACTTTTTGATTGTTACATTTATGTATCACATACAATAGTTGTCAAACTGCAAGACGTCATCAGGCTTTGCAAGGTGTGTATGACTGTGGCGCTCATCGATTGCGTGCCTCGCAAAGCGAGGACTTAGCCGATGATGGTTAGCTCATCAGCCTATTGCTCGCTGCATATATCAATTATAAATAATAAAACTATATTAATTGATTTAAGAAATCATTCATTATTACTTACCTACATATACATAGAAATATATATCTCTCTCAGAGGACCAAAAGTACACGACAGGAGAGGCTTCGACGCTCATTGCGAGGCATGCGATAAGCGGCAAAGGTGCTCAGCGCAAGCCTCGCAATGAGCGCCAATGGTCCTCACAGTACAAAATGCTTTCAATTATGTCTCAAACAGCATTCCCATGGCTTCAAATTTTATTGCCCCGTCATTTTTGAAGGGCAAGTCGCCAGTATAGATATGATGACTGTGGCCAGTGGAATGCATTGCCTCCTCGACATTGTGGATGGTGGTACCTGTATATGAGCATCTAGTTACTAATTCTTGTTGATTAAAAATCAGTAAGATATTTATTGTATATCCTGTTTATTTCAGCTTTAGTTACTTTACAATTTTTTACACATTACTTTTTCTTCTTACAGTGATGCCCTGGATGCCTTGTACAAGCATCTTGCTCGTATACAGGTGGATATCAAGTGTAAGGAGAACTCTCTCAGCCTGGATAACAAATGTCTGGATGCCCGTCAGAAACTCACTGTGCCGGCTCAGAAATGTGTGGAGACCTTGGACACGTTTAACAGAACCACTAATAGAAACCTTTCACCTCTTAAGAGTCGCCAGCTCGAGCTATGTTAAAGAGCATAAAGGAACAAGCATCTTCTAACAGAGCTATCTAGAATATTAATGTATCCCTATAATCCTCTTCTTGAAATAAAGTCAAGCTGAAACCAATCTTTACTTAATTTCTTTGAAATGTTACACAACTAAATACTTTAAAATTGTGCCAGACATACAATATATTACTTTTTAAACAACTATTTTGACCAAGTGTAGATATATGTCATTGGAACCTAACAAGAAGATTGTGATCAACTAGTAGATGTGCTAGTTGTGGTTGTAGACTGCAGAATGAGTATGTTGCATACACCTTACAAAGAGACTGTGCAGAGAGAACAACATGAACATTGGGGATTGAGGATGGCAAATGTGAGTAGGAGTGAGAGACAGGTGTGGAGGAGCAACATGCATGTGTGAAATATGAATTATATATAATATATTTTACTGGCTGTTTAGTATTTGATTGCAAGCTTTCATGGTATTTGGGGATCCTTAGCAGATTCCTGAAGGACCTATAACATCAGATGGCTATTATATATATAACCAGGGTATCATGCTTAACCTGTTGTGTAATGACCCAGGGGTGAAGGGACTTCGTACACCTTAAACCCTCCTGCTGTAGCCCCTGAATTGTGAGGTTTCAGATATCTCAGCGCCCAGCCTACTTAGCCCAGGAACAAAAACCATTAGAATACCGGAGCACAGGAGCAGTTGATGGTCCCTTTAAGATAGGACACAGCAGAAAATTCAGGATACCAGCAAACTTATTAAAATAATAACAATCTTCCCTCTAGAATGACATATACAACATGTTTATGTACAGCCAAACTGAGAATAACTTTAATGGGAACAGTACAGTTATGGAAAACATCAAACAATCATAACAAGACACAACCTTAGATCAACATAGTCATCCCCAATGATCACTCCCTGCTGGTCAGGAGCCAGGCTTAGTAATCCTCTCTTTGTTTCAGCCTTCTAGGGTGTTATTGGATGGAGACTATGTCTGACCATGTTCGTGACTGACTACAGCTAGCCCTAAACATGTACCTTTAATTGTATATATTGTAGAGGTCCGCCATCCACTGCTCCCTGAAATTGCAGTACTTGTGGCCCTCTCCTTGGGTGTCCCATATTTTACACAGGTCATTAAACACATAAGGGAAATGTTACTTGGCAGTATGAAAATATTAAACCAAATGTAAACCTAGTTATGCTATAATCGCTGCAATGCTCCCACATCCATGTGGCCATGACACAATATTTAAAAAAATAGCGACAATTACACAATATTATATTGTTTTGTCGTTCATTCAAGTTCGACTCTCTGTGACCTCATGGACCGTAACACACCAGGCTCATCTTTATGTCCATGGTACTTGGTTTTCATGGTTACTGGAGTGGATTGCCAGTTCCTTCGCCAGTGGGCCACAGGATACAGCTATATTGTCAATATGCGGCCTATAGCATTTTGACAGCTCTACAGTCCAGGAGTCCCTCTGGGCATGAGATGTTGTTTTCATAGGATAACACAATACAACGCTATACATTAAGCAGATATTGTTACAAAAAAACAAGTAAAATAAGAATGACAAAAATTAACCAAGTAAGGGGTGTAGATACTGCCAGTGCACCAGGGCCCTGCTCTCAACATTTTGTTTTTAATTAAAGTTTATTTAAAATGCTTTATGGATTGAAGAACGAGGAATTTGTGGGCACAAGATTTTGTGGGTATAAGATTTTGTGAGTGATTGAATGTGAGGAATGAAAGAGAGGGCAGGATCCAGTAGGACCCCAAGACAGCGGGCCTGGGAGGTGGGAATGATGATGGCATTATCTAGAGTGAGAGATAAGTGAGGGGTGGGAGCTGAGGAAGAGGGTGGAAAAATAAGGAGCTCTGTCTTAGACATGTTGAGTTTGAGTTGACAGGCAGACATCCATGAGGATAGTAAATAAATAGTACATCTGTGTTCACATTTGAATGTCTAAAACAAGTGACAAAAGCCTGCTTACAGCTCGGAATTCCAAGAAAAACAGTTATTACATTGCATTATAAGGTGGCACCAGAGGAGGAGGCAATTTTGTTTTTTGCACCAGGGCCCTCTATTAACTATCTCCGCCAAGGCCTATGCCATTTAACAATATGGGATCTTTCCTGTTGGCTGACCGCACGCAGTGGCGGCTATCAGCCATTAGGTGGCACGGCTGAGAAGTCTGTGCAATGCTTATTATCCAGTACCACAACACCTAACCCCATAAACCCTGGGAAATTCACTAAAATTGCGGCTTCACCACCTAGTCGCCGATGGCTACCATTGCATGCGCCAGCAAACACAATATGTATTAATGTGGGTAATAAAATAAAAGCACAGGATGCCAAAGGCTGAGCAACTGAACATATTTAAAGCAACTTCTGGGATATCTTTTAAAAAGTGGAACAACAAATGCTGTGCAATGTATACATATGTATATTTATGGGATGAGGAGTAAAAACAATTCTGTTTCTTTAGGTGTGGAGGCATCATGAAAATACATTAAAGTATTCTGTGAGGTTGTGTATTAATATTTTTCACCTCTAAAACAGCTCTCCTCAGGCAATAGCTTAGGAAACCTGCACTTTGAACACCATTCTACATGTTATTAGAGTTAAATATAACCTTTTCTTTAATAAAACACAACGGCAGACCATTTAGTTGCATGTTTAAGCACATATTAATAATAGAACAATTACATGGCAAACTGATTTTATTTTCTAAAATCACTCAGATTCTCATACATCCTACCAATGTAAACATTGTATACACATCAACTAACAACCCAGCATTACTATGAAGGCCTGTAATTCTCTTTTATATGTCAGAGTGATCCCGCCCTCTTTATTGTTGCCATGGGAAAGTATTTACAAACCAGATAACTATTGGACGTTTCCTTTTTCAATCAAAAGTTGCGATCCGTGATTGGTCAGTAATGAAACCTAGCGCTGTTGCGTCTAGCCTTGTTATTGGCTCTCCTCTCTTCCTTATAACTGACGGCTGGTCCCTTGGCAGTGCCAGTTATCCATACCTTAGGTTGGCAGCATGTTGCTTCCGGGTGTGTCTCGTTTCCGGGGGGCACTGTTAGGGGCGCTGCTCGGGGACTGTCTGGGGGCTGTATTCGAGGGACAGACCCGGGTGAGCCAGCGATGGCTGTGCGACTTCTTGAAGGAAGTGGAGAAAGGAGACCGATTTAAAAAGGGTGAGACACCTTACTGTGTGTGTATATATTATATAAATTCTTTACAGTATGTGCTCTAATCCATCTCAGGGCCTCTGCCTATGGTGCTTTCTATGATTTAGAGATGACAGATTACTGTAAGTCACTGAACACACAGACCTCCCCACATTTCCCCTTTTGGGGATATTACACATAGGACTATGGATTGCAAATCCCTGAATTAAAGGGACCACTAGAAAATACACCATATGATCTGAAGCATTAACTAGTTCATGTAGAAAATGTGTTTTACCTTTTTAAATTGATGCTGGTTTCATGGAGTTATGATCAATTTCAGTGTGTCTCCTGACTGATTATGAGCTCTGTGCCACACAGGATATATATCAAATAAGGAATTTAGTTTATTCTAATCTAAATAACACATTTCTTAGACTTCAACAAAAATATATTTCTTTTATGAAGACTTTAACTAGGGTGTTTTAGATTCAGCTTATTATTCACATTCTAGCTAGGTATCTGCATGTGTTTTAGTATCAGCTATAAGAATAACACAAGTTAAAGGGACGTGGAAGGCTTTTGGATTTCACTAGGAATATAATATACCTACTGTTTCCTTATCTGTACTTTATTTGGACGTTTCCTATTAGCTGACCACCAGCACTATGTGGAGCAGCCAGGGTTTTAGTCATTTTCCGAGGGTTTAGGGTAGTGACAGATGATAAGCTGTACATAGTAAAGTAGTGGTGTGCTGTGCAGGTCATTCAAAGTTTATAATCTGCCGCTACCCTAACCCTTAACACTCACACTACCAAGAAATTGACTAAAATCTAGGCCATGCCACCTAGTGGCGGCTACCCTCCACTGCTGGCAGTCAGCTAACAGGAAAAATCCCTTTATGTTATTAACAAGTTCTTAAAAGCTCTGTTTTTCTGCCTTAAATCTTACAAATAGTTTTGACCTGGTTTCTCCCCTGTGTAACTCCTGAAGACAATGTATTCATGCTAACCAATCAGTGGCAACATGCTTCTTGAGAGGGCTCACTGGCAGACTAATTTGAAACACTGCACTTCACAGTCTGTGCATTCATGAGCTACAGAGGGCAAACCCACACAGATAAACATTATATGATTTTAGGCAGAACATCAGAGATTTTACTTTTAAGTAGATTGTGTGTCATGAAATGTTTCTATTGGTAAGTCACTGGTTGTAATCTAATTCCACTTATTTTTTTTTCTTATTTGACTGATGTATATGCGACCACTCTCACTCCGAAACAAGTGGAAGACGCGGCAATTGAAGCAATGACTTATCAATTAAGAGAATTCATGATCATTCAGCGCACTTACCACTACACAAGCATGCTCTGCTTTGGAACGAAGTGTAAATGCTGATCAATTTTAAACATGTAAACAACTTTTTCCCAGATGACTGCCTAGCTTGCCTGTATGGATGGGGCTGACCTTGTCCCTGGCTCAACAATTCAAAGGAGCTAGTGAGCCACCTTTGCACATAAGTATATAATCTGTTCCAAACTACTTTTGTGCTTGGCAGGTTTACATATACACTATAATAAAAACATACATTGGAAATATTTATTGAGATTAACAATAATCCGTTGTAAATAAAAACTGGACCGTATAGGAACAGACTTAAGTCTTCATATGCCCAAGATCACAACAATGGCTGATAGAGCCAGAGAGTGAACTCTGTGATCATCAGGTCCTCCTATCTGCCCCAGATCTGCCTAAATTCCCTGAGATAACAACAAAGAAATCCTGTCTTGAGAAGGAGCAAATCAGAAAATCTTCATGGCCTGAAAACCCCTCTAGTGTGCTCTGAGCACTAGTTCCCTATTATCCCACAATCTACCTCAGAAGAGTCCAAAGGGTTAAACACATTTTAAAACCAAAATTACATTAAAGAGGGAACAAGCAAACTAGTTCTTAATTGGTACATATCAATTGTTCCAATATGTCACTACAGGCCATAAAATACCCTTAGAATCAAAGCACAAATGCCTAATAACTGGGGAGCCTCACAGTGACCAAATACACACACAAAGTTATAGAACTAGAAGTACAGCATGTCCCTATAGTATATAGCCTGATGGCCGTTTCATTGCAAACATGCAGCTTTGTCAAAGGCAAGCAACATGCTTATGACTTACATACACACTGCACCCCTCTAGCATTTTTGTTCTGGAGATTGTCATGGTATACCTGTATGTTGCTTCAACTTGTATAAATCTCATCTTGAACGTCAAACCTCAACTGCATTTGACATTAGGGGCATCTTAAAAGTTAAACAAGTCGGGAAAATGCATTTAGAGATTAAAAAGAGACACGTTCGAATGTATGATGCTTAATAGTGTGCCTAGTGGGATGCTACCCATTGAGGGAGCAGTTCCAGTGAGATTTATCTTGTGTTATTGCAAAGCACAGGTCAGCTCTAAGAGATCTGTTGGGTTTCATCTTCACAGGCAAAAAAAGTAGAGCCACATTGTATGTTTCAGGTTCTGAACCTTTGTCAGTGAGGTTTGGCTACTCTCTTTTTAGACTACCCTGTAACCCTTGAATGCTAAGGGTTTACAAAAAACACAAAGGGATGATCAGCTGAGACTGGAGGATGTTTAGAATCCTGACACTATGGGACTTTTTATGAGGGTATACATTTTAAGTTATATATAAACTAAAATGATAGCTCTGTGAGTCTTGTTCGCTTTTCTTCACCTAGAATATTTGGATGCAGTATTAATTTAGGCTGGGTTTTTTCATGTGGCAAAATAATTTCTGGTCCATTTACAGTTTTTACTGAGTTGTATTATTACAAGTTCTCTCTATTTCACAACATTTATCTATAACCAGCTTTCTATAGTTAATGTGTCAAATTAAAATGAAAGGACCTTTACCATACTTTATACAGTGTTTTAATTGGAAATGTATCGTACATAATACCTCAACATACTTGCGATTATGTCATTGTTAAGTGCAGCTTCTTGTTTAACTAAGTGCTGTGTCTGCCTCTTAATTGCCTGTTGGCTCCGTCCCATTCCATGCACTGTATAGCACTCAGTAGGCCAGTTATATTTACATTCTTGGTTACTAACTATACAGACCTGCTATCGTTGGAAATCCCCATCCTACTCCTCGGAAGATGAGAGAGAAATAATTAAGCAATGTGAAGATGTTGACAAATGATCATATTTAGTAATGTTAACGTGATGTCCTTCAAAGCAAATTCACCTTTATAGAAACTATTGACATTCTCCTTTTTTTCTTCTAGCCCTAACGTACACAGACGACACCGCAATGGCAAGGTCTGTGGTGCAGTCTGTGCTGGCAAACCAGGAATTTAATGCAGTGGACATGGCGCAACGGTAAGCACTTCAGGTAGGGTTGATGATTAAATATATGGAGGAGAATAATTGTTGTAAATGTAGTTATTTAATATTACCCTGTTTCTAACTATTAGTGTAGTATATTCTAGCAATGCTCGTTAATGAAAATGTGGTTCATCAGCAATTCCCCAACAGAGGCGCATAGTGAGGTAATTGAATGATTAACTGACCTACGTGGTTTACTTTTAATCTATTTCTCTACATATTTATGATGTTATGTGTGACGATCTGAGCGTAGGGGCTATACAAACCCAGGGCCACCTGCCACAGAGTACAGGTTAACTACTCACAAGGACCATGGTGTTCTTGGAAATCTCTGCACCAGCACCTTGATATCTGGTTTCTGTATCGGTCAGGGTCCTTGCATCAGAAATCAGCACTTCCAGGCAACCAAGAGACTCCATATCTGCTTCTCCTTAGGGGACTTGATAAGACCTGTTACAGTCAAACCTACCCCAGCAGGAAACTACAGAGTCACTTAGTACCTCCCTGTAGCCATCCAGGAGAACAGGAGCAAAATAAGAGACACATGAATCTATATGCCTCAAAAGTTAACTGATTTATATTTTAGCTACAGAGGGGGTGTATACAATATAACAGTGAGACGGTGTGGCAGACAATTACCGGAGATGACCACACATGGGGTCTAGCAGTACCTTGATAGCTGGCACCTGAGAACAATAGGGCTACCTTCTAATACACATCCTGCTGTCTCTGTGTCAGAGTGGTCCAGACCTTAGACAGAGTACATGGCAGATGGGATTAACTTAATTTGCTAACAATGGGCCAGAACAGATTACATTATAAAGGAGTGGCTGGAGCCAAGCCGTCTGTCCTTTAATGGGCTAAGATCCAGAAACTGGAAAAAGGGGTCCTTGACATTATGCATGCTCACTATTCACCTGAGCTTGGCAACCTTGCCGCTTCATATCATAAAAGAGAATACTATTAAAAGGTTTAATTCACCTGCTTATTTTCTCTTGCATTGAATCCCAGGTTTACCAAGGAGTACAACCATGACCCAGACCGAGGATACGGGATGGCAGTGGTTCATGTATTTGAGAAGCTGGATAGTGGAGAGTACCACAGTGTATTCAGTCCTGCCAAGGAGCAGTTTAATGGCAAAGGATCATATGGAAACGGAGCAGCAATGAGGGTAGTGGGAATTCCACTGGCGTACCCAAACATTCAGGATATAATACAGGTCCGTTTCCAACATCTGCTTTGCCTTTCTGTCTTCTTTGCACATAGACTTGAATTCCCCAAATCTAGTGCTGTATCATTTATTTCCATTTCATATTTTTTTTATAATGCGTTCTATTCCTTGTATGCCCACCATATAATCCCGTTTTAAAGCACAAGATTATTTCCAGGAGTGTAGATATACAAACTAAGGCTATCAGCGCATAAACATATGAAGGAGTGGGAGAATTATAATAAATGCTGCCCTATATATTCCAGATAGGAAATATGTGTATGTAAACAATTTTAAAAATAGTTAATAAATAGAGAATGATAGTCTTCACAATTCTGATCCTTCACAAAGAATCCAAGTGCAATAATCTCTTAATATGAATACAAAGATGAGAAAGGACTCTGGGTATATCTACAACACAAACGTCATAAAAGAGAGCAAATGCTCCAGTAGTAAAAAACAAACAAACATCTTATTTAAAAAAAAAAAAAATGTAAAAGTCTATTTACAAGATAATCATAGTATCACATTATTACACGGGCACCAACGTGTTTTGTCAGTCTTGCAGACTTCTTTTCGTTAGTCGTTAATTTTCTCCTTCCTAAAATAGGTTATTACACGTTATTTGTTGTTGAGGGTGTGTATGTTCTTAAGGAATATTTTGCTATAGGAATCTTTAGGGGGAAAAAAATAAAATTAGTAAGCTTACAATTTGTCAGAAAAAATATCTTTCTTGTACCACAGCACAGTTTTTTTTATTCTTAGAACCTCAAATTATCGCTAATCCAGAAGAGCGCACATTTGAAAAATTATCAAATGTAATCGAGCAAATCCAAAGGGGTTTATTTACAGTAAGACAATATAGTATTTATTAATGTTATTACCAGCCATACATTTTTATATGTGATTTCCATTGGTGAATATCTAAAAACAACAAAATTAAAGACCGGGATTAGTTAAAGAGTAAGCTTGTGTATAAGCATGTGGGTGGTTCCATATACTGCCAAAATCATGCTGCCGCTATGTTCAAAAGTCTCACCCCTGGGGAACTAGCACAACATTTGAAAATAATGCTTTAAAAATGAAAACATGTTTGTTCAAAACTTAGCTGTGCACACTGCAAATGCCAAAAGCTGTGTGCTGCCTGGGGTATTTGGGAAAAAAGGTAAGATATCCAGCAAATGTTGTGTGATCAGATCCACCGTATTGTTTGCAGAACAATCTCAGATGTCACACACATTACAAGTGTCCCTTGCCTCTTATTGTAAACTTTTTTTTTTTTTTAATTATTGCTCTGTTTAACTCTCTGTAAACAGTATGCGAAACTTAGTGGACAGCTGACTCACGCCTCTTCTCTGGGTTACAATGGAGCCATCCTGCAGGCACTCGCCGTGCACTATGCCTTACAGGGGGAGCAGAGCCGGGAGACCTTCCTCCAACAGCTTTTAAACCATATGAAGGAAGTGGAGGCAGATGAGAAGTCTCTTTCTGATGCTCAAGAGTGCGTATACAATACAAATATTTCTATGCAATAATTGATATCTAAATGTATCTTCTTTTTGATTACTGCCAAATTTCTTCCCTTTGATTATATTTAACATGCCGAGTGAGATTCCTCTGTTTCAACTTGCATTTTTATAGTTTACTCAGACTGTTTGGTTTAAGTTACTGTTATCACCTAATATTTGAGTCCTTTTTTTCAATCACACTTTTTATACAGACTGGAGCTGGGAGAGTTTCCTTACTGCAAGAGTCTGATGAAGATTAAAGAATTTTTAGAAAAAGGCCAAGTGCCACCGGAGGACGTTGTAAAAGAGCTGGGTAAGTTCTGTCTACTGCAGATTAGATAAAAATATCTGTTAATCAACAACTGTGTAGGGGGAGGGTTCAAAGCTAAGGTAATTAAGTAAACCAGAATTTGGGATTACATAAACTAACATCTGCGTTGCTAAAGGCATGAATGTTGTTCATGTTATAGTCATGTATTTAATTATGGGAATCTAGCCACTCACATTTGGATTTAGGTCATGTGTGGGAGCTGCTGGATTCAGATGAACAATGGATGAAAGAGTTCACTGGAGTGCTGGTCTTCTGGCCACATGCAAATGCACAAGCTAGACTCCCATAATAAAACACACTATGTGCCAGCAGTTAGCTCACTCTACCTCCTCTTTTGGCTTTCCTGCTTTTAGATGGGAAGCGCACACTGCTCCCTCTACATTTTCTCAAGTGCTTATTGCAAGCACTTTAAAACAGATTTTTTTTAAGTTTGTTTGTTTATTAACAACCAGTATATTGCAAGGTCATTGTTATTTATGTACAAAATCTTTAACATGAGGATTTTCCTCAAGCCCATTAATTAAGAGATTAAAGTAAATACAATTATTGTAGAGAAGGCAGCTATAAAGTTATACAAAGTAATTCTAGGGGATAAGATAGGAACATGAAAGTAACTTCAAGGTTTCATGGTTAACAGAAAAGTAGTGACTGGTAGCTTTGGTTCCCCAAAAGCAGCTCCTATTATTCCACTCGCTGACTAAAATAAGTACCACTTCAAAACCAGGTCTCCTTCAGAGGCACAATCCCAGGATACATGAATTTGGAGCTTTTTTTTATTAATACATGGTAATTATATATGGACCAATAGGAAATATTGTTTTCGGATAAAAACATACATTGCTGAATGAAGATATTGCCCAACATTTCCCAGTGTTCACGCCATGTGTACCAGAGTAAATGAACAAAATAAATAAGACTCACATTAATTCTGCTTTGAATATGTATGTTTTGCCCCACACACTTGATACCTTTGGGAGGCATTTGTAAAATTGTATACTATCAGCCTTATTAAATTGCGATTTGGCAAATTTAAAAGGCCTCTATTTAAGCACAGGGCATATTTTTTTTACAGAAGTTTTTAGTTCGTGAAGACCTTGCTTTTGGATAAAAGTTCACTAACTAAAAGCTTCTGTAAAAAAATTTGCTGTGTGCTTAAATAGAGCCCTTTTAAATTTGCCGAATCACAATTTAATAAGGCTGTATGTGTCAATGGATTGACTCTTGCTTACTGTTGTTTAAAATAACTACCATGGGAACACCAGCGTTCATGTGATGCACAAATATAATAGTAACAATAATATATAGCATGTAATAATTCTTGAATCGTCATTTTGCACAAATGTACTACATTAGTGAAAATAACAATGAAATATACAAATTATGCCACAATGAAACTGCTAAACATAAAATTATAAAAACAATATTTACTGTGTACCTTTTTTAGTATATTTGCCTTGCATCCGGAGCCTGGATATTAAAACGTGCTTAAATTAAATAAAGGCACAGAAAAAATCTATACGCCATAAATATTCGCCCTAATAAGTGTACAACCCGTCAGGTAACTTGGTACACAAACCTACGGAAATGCAATCCCTACACGAGCATGAATTCATGCACTATCATTCGTAAATATAAAAATAAAATACATACTTTTGCCATCAGAAGAAAGAAAAAGGAAAAATACTTCTTTCCCTTTTTATACCAAAGTTTTGTCTTGATACATTCTGGTAGTATACAGTGGATATAAAAAGTCTACACACCCCTGTTAAAATGTCAGGTTTCTGTGCTGTAAAAAAATGAGACAAAGCTAAATCATTTCAGAACTTTTTCCACCTTTAATGTGACCTATAAACTGTACAACTCAATTGAAAAACAAACTGAAATCTTTTAGGTGGAGGGAAGAAAAATAAGAAATAAAAATAATGTGGTTGCATAAGTCTGCACACCCTCTTATAACTGGGGATGTAGCTGTGTTCAGAATTAAGCAATCACATTCCAAATCGTGTTTAATAGGAGGCAGCATACACCTGCCATCATTTAAAGTGCCTCTGATTAACCCCAAATAAAGTTCAGCTGCTCTAGTTGGTCTTTCCTGAAATTTTCTTAGTCGCATCCCACAGAAAAAGCCATGGTCCACAGAGAGCTTCTAAAGCATCAGATCTCCTTGTTTAAAGGTATCAGTCAGGAGAAGGGTACAAAATAATTTCCAAGGCATTAGCTATACCATGGAACACAGTGAAGTCAGTCCTCATCAAGTGGAGAAAATATGGCACAACAGTGACATTACCAAGAACTGGAGCTCCCTCCAAAATTGATGAAAAGACAAGAAGAAAACTGGTCTGGGAGGCTACCAAGAGGCTTACAGCAACATTAAAGGAGCTGCAGGAATATCTGGCAAGTACTGGCTGTGTGGTACATGTGACAACAATCTTCTGTATTCTTCATATGTCTGGGCTATGGGGTAGTGTGGCAAGAGGAAAGCATTTTCTTACAAAGAAAAACATCCAAGCCAGGCTACATTTTGCAAAAACACATCTGAAGTCTCCCAAAAGCATGTGGGAAAAGGTGTTATGGTCTGATGAAACCAAGGTTGAACTGTTTGGCCATAATTCCAAAAGATATGATTGGCGCAAAAACACTGCATGTCACCAAAAGAACACCATACCCACAGTGAAGCATGGTGGTGGCAGCATCATGCTTTGGGGCTGTTTTTCTTCAGCTGGAACTGGGGCCTTAGTTAAGATAGAGGGAATTATGAACAGTTCCAAATATCAGTCAATATTGGCACAAAACCTTCAGGCTTCTGCTAGAAAGCTGAACATGAAGAGGAACTTCATCTTTCAGCATGACAACGACCCAAAGCATACATCCAAATCAACAAAGGAATGGCTTCACCAGAAGAAGATTAAAGTTTTGGAATGGCACAGCCAGAGTCCAGACCTGAATCTGATTGGAAATCTGTGGGGGTGATCTGAAGAGGGCTGTGCACAGGAGATGCCCTCGCAGTCTGACAGATTTGGAGTGTTTTTGCAAAGAAGAGTGGGCAAATCTTGCCAAGTCAAAATGTGCCATGCTGATAGACTCATACCCAAAAAGACTGAGTGCTGTAATAAAATCAAAAGGTGCTTTTTAAGGGTGTGCATACTTATGCAACCATATTATTTTATTTTTATATTTTTTCTTCCCTCTACCTAAAAGATTTCAGTTTGTTTTTCAATTGAGTTGTACAGTTTATAGGTCACATTAAAGGTGGAAAAAGTTCTGAAATGATTTATCTTTGTCTCATTTTTTAACGGGACACAGAAACCTGTCATTTTAACAGAGGTGTGTACACTTTTTATATCCACTGTATGTTAGAACATTTATAATATTTGAGAAGAGGATAGAAAGGTATACTTTTGAAACTAACAATTAAGTACTAGTCAAGTGTACATACATTGAACTAAATGGAAACTGTATCTGATTAAAAATGTACTTTTATTGACACTTAACATTTTTTAAAGTAAAATAACTATGAATAAAATCATAACAATTTAGTAGTGTATGAGTCAGCCAGTACAGACTTTTGAATAAATGAATGTATTATAAGATTAAAATAGGAAACACATTCCTCTCATTCAACACAGAATTATATTATCATAACAACGCTTCAAAAAAAATGTCAGTGTTGAGTAGGAAACACATTCCTCTCACTTGTAGCAGATATTAAAGGGTCACTTAATTCAGCACAGTTTGAACCACATCAAAGAAAATATCTCTTAAAAACATGTTGAAATACTTTTTGAATTTTTGAAATATGTTCTTTTTTTCCCACAGAAATGTATAAATAAAATTTCTGTTTATATGAGACTTTGACATTCCCCTAGACAAAACCACAACAGCAGCACTGTGCAGAGAGCAGAAACCGGGTTAATCCTTCACAAATTCACTTGTGCAGAGCAATGACTCCTGGAATCTACTAAAAAGGACAGTTAGGGGTTAACTTGTCTTGCTCATTTCTGAAGAACAGAGAGAGACCAAAAATCATGTCTTCACAAGGAGGCCATTGTCGCAGATATTATTAAGGATAGAACAGTCAGGAATGTGTCTGTAAACCGACAAAATACCTTAGATTTTTAGCTGTTATTAGTGTAATATAAAAAAAAAAAAAAAAAAAAACGCAATAGATCACTTTAACATAGAATCTTGTTCTTTTTCACGCCATGAGGAGCACGTGGCTCTTTAAGTTATAATGGCCATATCTGAGTTAGAAGTCTGCTCACGCTATGGTTTTGTGTGTGACACACTGAGAACCATAGTGTGAATCCGTCAGACAGACTTCTAACGCTAAAGATTTAGTGAGACTAGCATTGTTATAAATACCAGTTACTTTTAGTACGTGTACTTTACACAATGGTGATCCCATGTAATTATGCAGAGCAATCATACAACTTTTATCATTTGGATGCTACGGTATTGGGTCCTTGGTAATAATATGCTCACTCGTTGGGATAAGGGAGACTCTCTCCCTCTTCAAGGATATGTATGTGCAACTAACAAAATACATCAACACATGTCTCATAATCATTTAGAGGCACTGGAATATACACAAGTCAAGTGATTGGAGAAGTATACAATTCCCATAGCATAACTCTACTATTCTTATTGTGGTATTTAACAGTAATTAAAGTCTGATTCTACTCATTACAAGTAACTAGGAAGTTGTTAATGCACCTAAATAAAGATAAAAATAAGAATGGTTGATCTGTGAGGAATTTGTCCCAATTTATAGCATATTAAGTTCTGTAGTGAGATTTTAATTGTGAGGTGTGATTTCTAACACAACTTTACTTCAATTTACAAAGCTGTTTGGGAAGTTGTAAAGGTAGAATAAATAAAGAGTGACTGACTTTGGCAGGGTACACACAGGAAATACAGCAGGGTACATATTTTGACCTTTCTGGTACAGAGCACAGGAAGTAACTGTTGCAGTTCTTGTACTCAGCACCCCAGAAGCCACTGAGGTGAAGAATGATACAATGTATTAGCATGATTCTGAATTTGAATGTTATGCTAATTCAGGTGGGATTTTCTAGCGGTGTACATGATCAAATGCAAATGCCAAAAAACATAGGAAATTCTGCTAACTTCAAGGTAAGCTAATTAATGTTTATTTTGGGGATATGTTCATGCAAAAATATATTTTCATACACTACTAATTCTGATGCATTCCTTATCCAGGTCACTTACATATCCCTTTAAGATTTGCTACAAGTGAGAGGAATATGTTTTCTTCTCAACTACACTGTTATCACATATGTAGTTGTCAGTGTATGTAATGTTTGCGATGTTGGTCACGCTGTTGTGTCCCTCGTAATGCGAGGGACTCAACCACGAGCCTCTCAAAACTAGGCAAGTCAGCGGCGCAGTTGGCGCTCATTGCAGCCAGCAGCGCAGTACTTAGGCGAGCCTTACTGCGGTTGTTCAAGCGTGTAACTATATAAAAAAAAAAAGGAAATAATTTACAAAACATTATACTACACTCACATACAGCACAGGAGGAGAGACAGGAAACCTGGGAGTGAGGTTGATAACGAATTATCGTGGGGCTCGCAATGCGCGCCAAACGTGCTCAGAGGATCAAAACCATTGCCAGCCTTACAAGTTTATTTCCGTCATTGTTGACGGGCAAGTTACTAGTGATAATATAAGTCTGTGTTAAATGAGAGCAATGTGTTTCCTATTATAACCTTATAATATTTCTGAGATTATATCACAGTAACTATGTAAGTGATTCAGGAAATTTGGGACAGTGACGATTAAACCAATTAAAACTATAATATTGATTGAATTGAGAGGATCTTGTTTCCTGTTGGATCCCAGTAATCTTGGGAGATTTGAAATGGTAATAAATAAACAAACTGCTTGTCCCACCAAAGTAAAAAGAGGCCATCATAGGTGTCCCCCTCACCTAAATATAGAAAGTGTCTTGGAATGTTAAATAATTTTGCATAGAGTATTAAATTAAGCAACTGAATAATGAGCTGGTGTCTTTACAATCAGTTGAGAGACAATACTTCACTAGCTTGGATCCCCAAAATCACGAGTAATAGGAAGGTATAATGATCAGACATCTGTGATAACTAAGATATTATGATCATTCAACACACCATTCCATTCAAATATTTCTGAACCTACAGAGTTCGTTTCCATTTCTTACATAGTTGTTTAATCTGAAGCACAGGCCTCACAGCATTTACTACCTGCCATACAATGTATTTTTATACAGCCTCTGCAAAACCTATTATTATTATTATTTTTGTTTTTTATTATTATTTGTATTGCTTTAAAGGAATGTGGTGCTCTAACAACTGCTCTTAAAAATATACAGCTTAGTTTAGAATGTAAAAAATATAATATTTTATATGCAATTTATGCCTCTGTGGAATATACTATTTTTCCTGAAGTGGGAGGAGACTTTGAATACACAGGAAGTGACTGTCTACATGTGACAGTTACAGCTACTAAATGGCTGCATCCTTGTAAACAAATAAACTTCCATCTGAGAAAGTATCAGCCAGCACCAGCGAAGAAAGCAAAATATGCTGTGATGAATAATTTTGGATACAAGTTGCAAAATATAAAGGGTGTGTGTTATTTATTTTTGCTAATAACATTTTGACTTATCACATTTAGTTATTTGAAAAAACAATATACAGTAAACTCTCAGTTATCTGGCACCCACGTGTATTGGTAGATACCGGATAAATGTAATTTCTGGTTGCATGAAATTTACTATTACAAGAGGCCTAGATTAGCTGCACATATAATGCTCTGCTAAGTATATTTGTCAGTGAGGGCTATTCTAGCAGCAGCAGCTTTCACTCCTCACTTACACACAGTTACATTCGACTGGGGGGTGCTGTGCTGGACCTGTGGAATGTAACGCCAACACTGCACTGGCTCAGTCCTCATGCCTGTCTGTTTCAGGTAAAACTAAATTGCAGAGACATACAGTGGATGTAATCTAGGTGCCTGTAAGCATTTTGAGGCATGACAACCTGGCTCCTGGCATTTGTTGAGCCCTGTAAAATTACATTTTTATTTATAGTAATGTATTCCATTTTTTTTCTGATTGCTTGAGAGTTCTGTTTAACTGATAGTCTACTGTAGAAATAATTTGACCAGAGTGGTAATTGTAAATTCCTGATTTTTCAGTCTTTAATATACAGACATTTTGATCAGGTTTACTTTATGTTTTTTTTATTTTTAATATTATTTTTTTTCCTGAACTGAACAAAATGCAGACTGCATAAAGAATGACAATTTAAAAACACTATTGAATTATCTATACAATAGTTAAGTAACTTTTAGCAGTAATTAGAATAAACAAGCTTTTTATTTCAGTTATCTCTCCTGTTTTTTTGTATCATTTACAATTCCATTCATCTACTGTAGCTTGGAAATGTATAGAAGTGGGGTATCTTTTCAATATCTCTACAATCTTAATAGCTTTACAATAAAAGTACATCAAGCCTAATGTAGAATGGAACATATCATTTGTTATTTCTATTTGAGCCAATATAATCTTACAGTAGACTAGAGATGCTAGTTTTATCTTACCATATAGTGGACAAGCAAGTTTGTGCATCCAACCCTCAGAAGCTTCCTGGATATTTAACTCCACCAACTGTCCTCAGCTCCTTAAGATTATCAAACTCAAAATAATAGGCTCACTGTATTCACTCCTATCATTGTTGTTCTTTGGGAAAACCTGTGGGCGAGAGAATAACTCATTTTTCTTGCTCTAGATAGTATTACATGTCTGTGTGCCTAATTTTGTCATTATGTTTTTGTTTTGTTTTTCTTAAGTCACGTTATTTGCTAATATAATTACTAGATGACATATAATTGTGTCCCTATGGGATAAAAGTCATTTTACCTTCCTATACGTTTACACCTTGATCTGAAGTGTTTGGTGAACTCGATACCTTCTGTAACTACATTACATTACAAAACAATGCAACTATTCCCACAAGATTGGTATCCTGTATGGCGTAGAAAGTAGTGTGCCATGCTCTAAACCTAGTATACAAATACTCAGATGTTACAGAAAGGGTGGAAGAATCATGTAGTGGACACAACCTTTTGATAGTAAAATAAATACAGTTTACAAATTGAAACTTATCTGACGTTGTCGGTTATGTTGCGTGTAAATGGCAAATATTACATAGGCTATGGGTTTCCAGTAGATCGTATGAAAGTTAACATATTCTGTTTCACTTTTGGTCTTATATAAAAGAAGTTCAATATATATATATTAAAGTTTTAGCAATTGCTTTTATTGTTGCAAATTCTCTGCATATTAGGTGGTATGAGCTGATGAAGAAATGTCGCAATGTCACAGCTTAAAACTCTACTACAGTTTATACCTAGTCGCGTCGCAGAGCTCAGTATTAGAAAAAGCAAAATGGCAGCTTCCACTCTCAACGTGAAATGGTTACCAGCAAACTACAAGTTTGCCAACTTAAATATAAACTTAAATATAGATAATGTTCTCTAGGATCACTATTTTAATACAAAATAATAATTTTCCTCTTCTGGTGCATCCCAGAAATCAACAAAGTACTACTGTGATTGATTAAAAGAGCAGCAAATGATGAGTTTTATAATTAACTTTTTAAGTGCTAGGCTATTCACAAGATTCTGAATTTGAATGTTATGCTAATTCAGGTGGAATTTTCTGGGGGTGTACACAATCAAATGCAAATGCCAAAAAGATAGGAAATGTTGCTAACTTCAAGATAAGCTAATTAATGTTTATTTTGGGATATTTCCATGCAACAAAAATGTTTTCATACACTACTAATTCTCTATCAGATGCATTCATAATCTAGCTAATTTACAATTCCCTTTAAATAAAGTCCAATCTTTGTTAATAGTCCTTAAGGTTTAGTCTGAGAATAAAGTTTTAAATATTAATTTTGTGGGAAAGACTAGTTTAATTTTTGTTCAGTACATTAAATATACTGGGGATGGACTGAATAATGGAAACCCCACAAAAAAAGGATTTATACTTCAAAAGGACTGTTACTAAATGCCACAAAATTACTCAGAAAATTACCACAGAAATGAATCTGCGAGCAAGGGTGGAATTTATGCCAGGAATGCCATTCTGAAACCGCTTGTATCTTGTGCCAAATCATAAACCTCCATAATCTGGTGTAAGGAGCACAGAACCTGGAAGAGTGTAAGATTGTGCATCAGATCATATTTCCTACATCCTTCACGTTTATGTTCAGAGAAATTCATATGATGCTTTCAACCTACAATGTCTGTTAGATGTCATATTGGATCTGTAATGGTGTGGGCTACCACCCAAATATGGGTCATAACAGCAAATAAAAATGATGTTATTTTACAGGACCAGGTGCACCCTATGGTGCAAACACTGTTCCCTCATGATGTTTCCATATTCCAGGATGATAATGCTCCCACCCACATCTAAATTCAAGAGTAGTTTTAATGAGCACCAGGTTGAAGTCAAATAGCTTCCTCAAGCACCAAGATGGAAACATTATTGAACTTTTCTGGGAAGTCCTGTAGCACAGAAAATATTTTCCCACCTCCCTTCATCTTTCAAAAAACTGGAGGCTTTAAAAAAAATGTTTTTTAAGGAATTGTGCATTCTCCCACTACACACAGTTCAGGACTAGTATGACAACATTCAACGGACTGAAATTGATTTCATGGCAATAGATGGCCCTATTTCCTAGGTCCTTGATATGAATATAGTGTTATGTGTTTTCATTATTTTGTCCGTCCCCTATATATATATATATATATGCAGTATTGGTTCCTTATACAGAAGACTCTCAGATATCCGGCACCTACAGGGACTGGTAGAAGCCGGATAAATGTAGTTTTTGTTTGCTTGAGAATTACAATTAAAAGAGGCCTAGATTAGCTGCACATAGGATGCTCTGCTAAGTATATTTGTCAGTGAGGGCTGTTCTAGAAGCAGCAGCTTTCACTCCTCACTTACACACAGGTATGTTAGGCTGGAGGGTGCGGTGCTGAACCCGGGGAATGTAACGCCAACACTGCGCTGGCTCAGTCACTCATGCCTGCCTGCTTCCAGGTAACATTGAATTGCGGAGACCTGCAGTGGATGAAATCTAGGTGCCTGTAAGCATTTTGTCCCGGCATTTGTTGAGCCCTGTAAATTTTTATTTAAAGTACAGTTTTCAATTTTTTTTTTTTTTCTGGTTGCTTGAGTTCTGAACAGTTTAACTGAGAGTCTACTATAATATGTATTTCTGTACTATTTCTTTACTCCATACTGTGCCTCACACACAAATCACACCTAAAGAATAACTTTGCAGATTAGGAATAACTTAGGGCCCCATTCAATTCCAAGCCCGTAACTCGATCACAGACAGCGGCATGTCTGCGATCGAGTTGCGGGTTCCCGTTGGTCTCCGTTTTGCATGGCTATTCAATTGCCTATCCAGGCGACGAATTGCGATCTTGAAGCCAGCTTTGTAAACCATGCACTGGTTCAGAGCCGTTGTGGGCGGGAACCATATCAATTCACCAAGCCTATAACTGCCCATTTCGAATCAGCCAATAGAAAATGAGACTGTCATATACATGGAGGTTACTTGTCAATCAATCAGGTTCGGGGGTCCGATATGTGATCAGACTCGCAAAACATAGGAAATACGGAATTATGAAAATGAATGCCAATACTGTTCTAGTCCATATGGGTGGCCTGATATGTATTAACTTGTGAGAGCGATATAACCCCCGAAATGACACATAAATATGAATTACAAGATCAATGCTGTTTAACCAGGCAGTTTTCCTCTATTAAAGGATTGTTAATGAATCACTTTACTTGATCATGTGCAAGATCTTTTTATACAGTTTAAAGTAAATAAATAATGCATTTTAACTATTGCATTCTTCTTGCTTTAATGGTAGCAGATTGTTTGTTTGTTTTTTACTTCCAACAATATTGGGTATCTGAGAATGGGAGGAGCCTTGGAGTCAGATTCTCTATTTGTTGTTGTTTAGTCATTCAGTCTTGACCAACTCAATGTGACCATATGGGCCACACCGTGCCTGGCACATCTTATGGCTGGTTTCGCTCATCCATAAAGTGCTCTTGGCAAAGATACTTTAGTGGGTAGCAATATTCTTCTCCAGTGAACCGCAATTTATCTGACCTCGTTGCTATGACCTGCCCATCTTGGGAGACCCTACATGGTATAACTCACAGCTTCATTGAGGTACAAAAGCCCCTTCACCACAACAAGGTAGTGATCCAGAATGGGATCTCTATATTTAGTTCTATTGAAAGAATACTTTGAATAGCCATTTGAATATGGAAATGGATAAAAGAGTAAGCTTCAGTAGGATAACCTTTGCCTTAAAGGCATATTTCATTTTCATGGATTATGAATGCATATGAGAGAAGAATCAGTAGTGAATGAAAACATTTTTTGAATGAAAAAATACCAAAATAAATATTAAACTCGCCCTGATGTTTGCTAAGTCTCTTGAGTTGACATCCCTGAAAATCGCTGCAAAACATCATGGAATGTGTAGTCTTATTTTAACCCTGCACAAAGAAGCAAGGTGTAGCAGCTCCAACATTGCTCTGTAGATCTCTGCACTGTGCTGCTGCTGGCTTGAATGCTCGTATAGGATTAAAAAACATAACCAATTGCAGTATTTCTGTTGGTAGGTACCAGGTGCCTATGTAAGAAGCTCATAGGGTGTGGAAACTAATCTACAAAACAAATTAAATAAATGTAATGTGTGTCTCTGATATAAGCAGCATGTGTTAGATTAGAGAAAGTTGAATACAGGGAATCTTACATATACCTATAAAGGACCACTTCCTACAGAATAAGTAAAGCTTGCTAAGGAAAAAAAACATTATTAAGCTTTTATTTTGCATTTAAACAATAGTATACTTAAAACAAATAATCATGCCCCAGGTTGTATAAACTTCAGATCTCCCCACAAATTAGTAGCAGCTAGCAATGTACACAAATACACTTAATAGTCGCCTCCCACTATCATACTACAAGTAGCGTACGCCAAATTGGAGAGCATTACACTCTGGACGGATCCCACTCCAGAGACTCTCTTTTAAAGCTGCTAATGTTGTTAGTTTGTTACATACTTCACATACTTTCCAAACTGTGGTGGTTCTTTAAATCCAGTATATCCATAAAAGCTTCTATTTTCTCCCTGCAGGAAATGGGATTGCTGCCCTGGAGTCTGTCCCCACAGCCATCTACTCATTCCTGCGCTGCATGGATCCTGTGGAGGATCTGCCTTCCGAGTACAACAGTCTGCAGCGCACCATCGCCTACTGCATATCTCTAGGAGGTGACACGGACACCATTGCTACCATGGCAGGTGCAATTGCTGGAGCTTACCATGGAGACGAGCAGATCCCACTGAACTGGAAGCTCAGCTCTGAGGCACATAAGGATGCCGAAAACTGGGGAGAAAAGCTGCACGAGTTATATAGCAGGAGGTGGGACAGTTTACCACACTGATCGTGGGCAGAGAGTGCCCCCACAACTGATGAACTACAGATATGTAGCCCATTTGACCTCAAAGCTTTACAAATAGGAGAAGTTGATATATTGCTGCATCCAGAGATCCTGTAAACAATTCAATTGTTTTTTATTTTTTCGTGACCGCCTATTTCAAATAAAATTTGTATTATTGCAACAAAAGGATTGAAACTGGACAAAAGCTTAAAGGCTATTAAGTGCCATCATTCACAAAAATCCACTTACTATCAGTATTTCTTTTTTTCTGTGCAAATAATTAAGCAGGTAATAAAAATGATGGTAATCATATTCTTGAGATTCAGATTCTTCTCATTTGCAAATGAATACACTTTTATGTACAGTAAATAACCGAATGGGACTTTTATTAATTTCAATTCATACATGCTGCAGATTGGTTTGGAAAATTCAAGGTAACTAACTCCCCATCAATGTGAAGAGTTAGGTAGTTAAAATCAGTATAAATACCTTTTTATATTCTAATTAACACATGTCCTCTTTAGTTAGAAAACATATAGGAAATTGCATTGTTTCACTTCATCTTGCATGTGTTGCTGCTCCCTGGTTTTATCAAGATCTTATGATTAGTGGCCAAGTACGATAACAATTCTGGTAACTAATTCAAGATGGCCAGAATCATTAAGCACTAAATAATAGCAATTTAATAAAACATTCATTCAGCCTTCTCAGGCATTTTATGACACTCCACCAGTGCCACTAACAATAAACAACGGTGACAAATGGGAAGAGTAGCGCATTCAATTTTTGAGAAGAAATGATTTTTTGTGTAAGTTTTTCTCTGACTTTTTATAATTATAGTAAAAGTTGTTCGTATACAGAAATCTTCAAACTGTTTTTAGTGCAAGCTTAAAAAGAAAGAAAAGATATCCCTTTTTGCACCCACTAGTCTAAATGCAACTTTTATTGATATTTGACCGTCCTTTCTCATGACCGTGAGTTAAGATTGCATTTTAATAAAGCACTCATATAGACCCTGTTCATTTTGTTTTCTTATCTGAATTACATTAAAACCAATGGGGACAATGCAAACTCTGTTGCATTTCTGACATCCATAAGGCTCACTGTCCTCTATTTCCGGTAGCATATCAGGATAGAGGAGGAGAAAACAATGCCACACTGATATTAAATGTGATTTCTGCACTATAGATGCGTTATTTCAATTACAATAAAACCTTTTTATTTAAAACATGATCTTTAAAATCCACGTTAGAAATCCAGCTCTACAGTGGCCCTTACAGGACCATGGTAGAACTGTATTTATATTATTCTTGTCTGAAGAACTACCCTTGGAAATAGTCATAAATGATTTTAGAATGTAAAAATATAACAGCTTTTGATGTTTTACACTTTATATGTAATGGAGTCTGCCATCACTTTGAGTCATTTTACTACATATTAATAAAAGTAAAATTTCATAGTTACCAAATAACATGTTTTTTTGACTAGTGGATGCAAAAAATAATTTTGTTTATCTCCTTAAATGTTATATTTAGCTTTTGTTTCCCTTGTGCACCCACACCTTTTTTAAATATTATACAGTCTTTTTTGGTTTTAAGTCTACATAAGTGCTGACCAACAAATAACCATGACTAAACCATTGTTTAACCCAGTTGTCTTATGTGGGTTGTTCTATTCTGCATTAAGGATCACAGACTTATACCAATCTTGGCACATGGCCCCTTCAAGGATTCTTATTTAGCCCACCCATGTTTTTAGGTGGGTGAAAAACGTCAAACAGTCCAATTTCTAACTCAATAGATAGTACTTCATCTTATTTTTTCCTCACAATATTTTGCTTACCCCATTAAAGTGACTCCGTAAAGGTCCAAGATATTTCAGACTTGAAAATTTACACATATAGATGAATTTATTTGCAATTGGTTGTTATTAAAATATTTGGTTGAAAGTGTCAGATCATTGAGATTATTTTCAATAATTTATACCTAATTTTTAATCTCACTCTCTCTGGCCCTCATTCAATTGCGATTTGGCCAATTGAATAGGGCTCTAAATAAGCACATAGCATATTTTTTATAAGAAGTTTTTAGTTAGTGAAAACCTTGCTTTTGGATAGATGCTTACTAACTAAAAACTTCTTTAAAAAAATATGTTATGTGCTTATTTAGACCCCTATTCAATTGGCCAAATTGCAATTGAATGAGGGCCCCTGTCTTTATCTGGGGCCTTTCCTTAATTAAATTAACTCTTGATTAATTAACCTGTTATTCATTATTAACACCAAAATGAAAGTGTTAATTAATTAAGAACATGCAGTTTGTGTCAATTAAAATGATTTTAAGACAAGTAAAAAATGTCTATTATCCAACTGAATTTGCTCCTCACCTTCACTGTGAGAATTGTCCTTAATAGAGACCGTTATGGGGACAGAGTTTCTTTAAATCTTTTAATTTTATAGGTGAATTAACACACCAACTCAAAAAGTTTAATAACCAGTTTTAATATGTTTATTTATAAGGGTAAATCGCACAATGAACCCTTTTTGGAGTAAATACTTTTTGTCTGGGCTGTATGTTTTTATTGTACATCTTGGTAGAGAAAAGAAGAAAAATAATGTGTTCTCCAAATTATACAAAGGTGGATTTAAATTCAGTCTAAATATACCTGCCAGGGATTCCTTGTTCTTTCTTTGGAGGAAACCCCCTCCCAAAAATGAGCCTAAAATTATCCCTGAGACTTAAGTACATTTTCTGTCGCCTCCCAGGAGCTTGCGACTTAGGTGGCCAGCTATAAAACTTTACTAGCAATACATGAAACGTGCAGAGACCGGGGTGTAAACTGGTTTCCACTTGCAGGGTGAACTGGCATTTGGCAGAGAAATTTTCCTTTCTGTCTTTATAATCATAATATTTTATATTAATATAGAGGAACTACAGTAGCCACAATAACCTGTTCTTTTGCAGGGTTGAATTTGGGTTTAATGCAGGAATCAATGTATACCACTGCATGGCGCTATATGCACACAATATTACTTTACCACCTTTGCATGAAGATTATAACATTCAGCAAATACTCATCTTATGTTTTTCTTAATAGCTTTTCCTCAACATCTTAGATCAAATCTAGTAATTTGATTTATGTACATGGAAACACAATATCTTACTACTAGTTTTAAATGAGAGGAAAATGTGATGTACTTATTCATTCTGTATCACATATGGTATGTTTAGGTATGTATAAAAGATTCAAATGGTCCAATACACTTACAATTTACTATGGAAAGTACATTTTAATATATGCAGAAAATAAATATATGACCAGAAAACATTAACAATCAAATTATCTGACTCGACATCCTACTGACACGAAAGTAAGTGCCAGATGCATTATACCATTTATCATGGTTGCCACCTATTATTTTAATAATAATTTGTAGTAGCAAACACGTGATATTTAATAATTCAGATATAATGATAGTAATACAGTTGTCAGGAACCACAATGGCACCATCTTCATTACTGCCCATTTTATATGTGTGATTTGGCCCTGGAGAAGAAACAGGTGCATGGAACCCTGGGCGTGCATATGGATTACAGCTTACATGGGTATGTCTTAATGTACAATTGTAATGTGCAAATACATTTATTGATATCAATTGCTTACAAACAGTTACCACTCATCATGTGAGAGTTACATTCAATACATGTATCATACATTAGTAGAGGACCACTGCAATTCCCAAACAGCGGGACCTGCCATTGATCATTAATAACATATCTTTACATTTAAAAAAATAATGTTCAATATAAAAATTTCAAGCATTAGCCTGGCAGTCTACAGCCAAACTGAATGCCTCCACCTATTTAGGACCACATAGGAGGCTAATTTTTTTTTATGAGTTATGAGTGAGAATTAGTCCTTTATTGGCACCTCCCCCTAAAATCTAATCAATTTTCCCATTACCTTTTCTTCTTTATTGACAACTTCCCCTTCCCACAATACTGGGACTTAAACAGAGGTAGCCCAGGTAGTTGGTGCAACTAATATTGGGTGGGGTTGGCCAATAACATGTCCAATGAGATGAACGACCTCAGTATTTGGCCCCCAATAATAAGGATGCCTACAGTCAACAGGGTTTTTAAATTTTTAACTACACATTTTTTCTATCATACATTTAAAAGAGCAGATTTTACTACATGTTTGCAAGCAAAATGAGAGCTATGTTAGGAAAACTTACTGCAATGCCGGACTTGACATGTGTTGAGGTGGGAGATTAAGACCAACCAAATTGGTCCAGAATGTTCTTGGTGCAAGATAAATAAAATGTCTATATGAGATCAGTAGGTATAAAGCAGGGAGAGGATGGTTAAAAACAAAGTATAGGGTCAAGCACAGGAGGTCATTCATATTTACATACTTTAACATAGGCAGATTTAGCCAGGAAAAGGCCTGTATTTAAACTGCTAATTGGCCATGATCACTTAAAGTGGATTATGTTAATTGTGATTTAGTTAAATTAATCTCATTAAAGGACAATCGTAGTGCTCAAACAATAGATTTTCATTTGTGTATTTAGTTACTGATTAGCAATAAAATCAGTATTTGTAGAAAATAATTTCAGTGTAGCTTTTAAAATTCACAAACGAAGTTTAGTGTTTTAGACCTAAGCAGACATGTTGTTCTCCACCCCTTATCAGGTATCCTGGGAAGCAGAGGATCTGTCCAGGGGGATGACATGATAGAGGGTTATATTGATTGTCCTGTTAACATTGCTTATCTGCTTCTGTCCCTGCAGTGGCTATTGCAGGCAAGCCTACATAGGTCCAAAATATTAATAAAAGCCTAATTGAGCAAATACTCTGTACACCGCACATGGTATTGAGAAAAGCACATTTTTTAATGTAAGCTTTAAAAACGACTCTAATATTTTTTCTTCCGGTGCTGTTTTGTTGTTGTTGTTAAATTAGTAAATAAACACATTGTATGACCATCCCAGTGGCATATTACAGTGGTGCTCTCTCACCACCCCCTTTTTCCTCTTTCTCTCTCATACTTCTCCACATTCCCATTAGCACTAAGATTGATGATATATATTTTCCCCTCTAAGAACCTTTCATGGTGTCCCAGTTGATGTTGATGCAAAGTTCTACCCAAGTTGCCGACATTTTGTCTAAAGCACAATTTTTTTAAACTCAAGTTCTCAGAAACCATACACTTAGCAGATATTATGGAAATCCATGTTTGACTACAGGTGGGTTTAATATAGTGAATGAGCCATCCCTGTGCTCAGTGATACCTTAAAATCTCTTCTGTTACTTGACACTTAAATGTCAGATAATAAACTCTACTTTAATGATATTGCTGATTATTTTCAAAAGAAAATAGTTTAAAGAGAGAGACTTTTGCTGGCCACTGGTCATAGATCGTATGTGTGTCATAGATCATCTGAGTGGATCCAATAATTCAACCATCTCCCAGTCTACTGTGTCATTTGCACTTTTAGGTATGGCTTGTAAATGGGTTTATGTTTTAACATAGATGGTGGATATATATATATATATATGATGAGCCAATACCAAGAAGACAAATAAGTAAAAGCAACTTCCCAAAAGGGTTGATTGCTATGTCTATAGCGCTCCACAAGTGATATCAAGAGGACGGTGCAATTGAATATATAAAGTTGGCTCGTGCAGTGGTGGGTGCAGATAGAGAAAAGCAAAGTGGATATTAATCTGAGGTTATTCAATCATCACACCAAATAAATCCACTATGCGGGAAAGTGATGGAAATTAAATGCAAATCGTCTCACTTTGAAATGATATAGTTCTCCAAATAGTGTCCTTTCTTCTTCCTGGTTGTGCCCAGAATAGTCCCAAGTGTAATTAAAGTGTGTCCTCCAATAAATTCAATCCTGGTTGCGATGCCGCTTCCTCCAGACAAGTACTGTCCACAAAGTTCTCCAAAAGCCAAAAAAAACAAAAAGAGGGGTGAGAGGGACAAGCGCAAAGCCAAACCAATCGTGAAATATGTCCATCAAGGTTTATTATAGCAAATAATTAAAACCATTACACTCACATTCAATATGATATCAATTCACGTTATATATAAAATGTCACAGATGTTGTCGTGTCGTCCTTATGTTGCTTGGTGTTTTTTATCCAGACGGCCCGATGTTCAGTGTCAATAGTCCAATATCCAATATATCAATTGTTACAGGGATACTTTTACAATTAAAGATAGAAAACAAATAATAGAAACTGTCTTAGTGCTTCAGTGTCCACACACAGATCCAGACCTCACTCCCCAGACTGAGACATTTATTGGTGAGGTTAGCAAGCCTCACATAAGATGCTCCAATATCAGTGAGTTTAGGGTCAGCACAAGTGACACTTGATATAATGGTGGATCTAATTGAGACCCATCTATGGAGCCTCTCACATCAGGAAAAAATAAGACCAATATGGTGAAAATAGGTAAAATAGCAACAACAATAAAAAAAATTAATATAATTATAATAAAAGATACAAAGATCAAATTGGATCCTACCAGACGCGTTACGGCCAAGTCTTGGCCTTTCTCAATGGGGATCTTGAATAAAAGTCTTTAAAAAATACCAAATAGAGTTTGAATACAGTCAGGATTGAACACTGGTATTTTGTGTTCATAAGGTGAAACTGCAAATTGTGCCAAGGTAGAAATGAGGTAAACTGTTTCTGTAACATGGGTCAATATATGGTTGCCCCAAACAAGTGGTAAACATTTCCAAGTCAAGGTCTTTGACGGTTATCTAACTGGTAATCTGGATCAGAGCAAAGGAATATAGGCTTGCAGCATGATAGTGTGGTTACATGCAAAGGGTTAAGAAAGGTGCAGGCAATAGCATAATTTTGGATACTCAATCCCAAATCAGAATCAAGCTAGGGAGGATCATACACTGGAATAGCAGAAATACACACATCTTCTACACCTTATCAATAGCATCTGCTAACTATTCCTATTAACCCATTTACACAATGTTTCCTCAGGCTCTTCTTCCCAACATTTTCCCTTCTTGTCTCCAACATAACCATATCACCTTTCATGTCCTCCACTCCTCTTTTTTTCTCCCATGAGCTAATTTTACTCAAGCTGTGGTTAAACTATATGTCTCCTGACATTACCATCTGCAGGTTACATTACCTGTCCACTAGGGGCAGATACCATATTACATTATAGTGCCATTTTTTTTGTCTTCCTTTTGTACTTTTTCCAAGACTCGGAGCTCAAAACAGGGCCGTCCATATTCTGAAGTTGTGAATGTTGTACATTGTATACTTCCTTGTTCTCATCCCCCGTACAGCACTATGGAATATGTTGGGGTATTACAAATAAAATGTAATAAAATAAATAAATAATAATGCCAAGTAGTAGTTTAGTAGCTGGCACTGTAAATAGTAGGCACATTGACATGCATACAGTGTCACTGCATGTGATAGCTCTCATGCACATCTGTTCATACATTAAAGAGGCATAGCATTGTTGGGGTAAACTATTTGTAAAGATATCAAAAGCTTGTTGAACTATCATAGTCCACTAAAACAAACAGCTGTGATGGATTGTATTTTAGAAAAGTCCCTGATGAATCTGTGGTATAAATTTGCAGTTCATATGAATTGCTTTACCTGTTTTTAATATTGAGGAATAGGCCATTCTGTTACTTCAGATACTTTGTGAGGATCACTGGCAAGACCTTGCTCAACTCTGTCAGTCTCAAATGCAGGGGTGTAGGGGGGATAGGGGGGACAAGATTATTTGAATAGGGGACACATAAAATAGCAAAATCAAACTGAATCATGCATTACCAGATTTGGCCACTATGGAGCAGTGTGTCTTTCCCATGAAACCTATATATATACATAAAAGTTGGCATATAGACATACATTTTATATATATATATATATATATATATATATATATATATATATATATATATATATATATATATATATATATAAATATATATATATATATATATACAAGAGAAAATAAATAGTACATCTGTGTTCACATTTGAATGTCTAAAACAAGTTAAAAAAAACCTGCTTCCAGCTCAGGATTCAGAGAAACAGTTATTACACTGCATTCTGGGAAGCTGAGCTGGGATATGCAAATCCATAGCTATTATCAAACATGGCTTCCTTTAAGCTTATGCATGCTATATTACACAGCTTTAATGCAAAGCCAAGGTTGGATTAAACACAAGCTGAGTATCCTATCCATGTACAGCTGTTTCAAGCTTACTGGCTATCATTAGCATGGAGCGGGATCTCAGCTTGTGTTGTAGACCTTATAAGCAGGTAGTTCACCACAACAATCATTTATAATATGGTGGGCAAAAGATTTTCATTATATTGGGGGGCAGGGGTATTGAGAATTTAAACAAACAAATTAAAAAAAAAAGTTTTTGAGGGGCACTGCAGCAATGGCTGATTGAATTATCCCAGATTTTTGGGGCTCCTATGCCCATGCTCAAATGCACACTTTTTTAGTATATAACGTTTGGCTATATAGTCTGAACATCTGGGTCATGTGTTTCTGATGTTTCCTCCAAGTAGATCACCACCACTAGGTTCTGTAGATATCAAAATATATAATTGAGAAAATCTTTACACAAACCAATTTAGACATTACTAAATACTCGAAGATCCCATAGCATATGTGAAAAGCGCCTTCAATTCAACCCCTCAATTACCCTTACAAGATTATAGGCCCCTCTCAAATCAATACTGGCAATATCATCCAAGCCTCCTGTCGGTGATCAAATCTCTCTAAGATTAGGTGAAATGGATATTGTTTTTTTACAGTAACAATTCACTTTCCTGTAGACAAAACAAGGCATAGGCTACCCTCTTTTCTTCTCAAAATGTAGGTCAACTTGCAGGCACGATTCAGCCCTTCTTAAGATTGTAATAGTAATGATATCTCAGTGTTTGTAATTCAAATTCTGCAAGAGATTAAATGGTACCAAAAGGAATTTTGACCTCTGGAAGAATATGAGAGTATGCATTAGGTAGTGTGATTCACTGGGAATGCGCTCTGTAACACACGTAACTGGTCAAAGACAAATTTAAATCTGAGGTGCCCAGGTCAGATTTGTATGTAACTTGGATCCCTGATGAATAATCACATATAATAGTTGTCATAATTGCTAGTTGTCGTCACGCAATGTTAAAAATATGGGCTTGCGCATGTGCAATGAGCGCCAAATGCGCAAATGCGCTCATTGCGGGCCTCACAATGAGCCATAAGACTTTGAAAAAGGCTGGCATTGAGCACTTAAGGCACTTATTGCCTGGCCCAAGATGAGCACTGAAGGCCCGCAAGACTGTGAAAACGGCTGGCAATGAGCGCCTAAGGCACTCATTGGCAGGCCCAAGATGAGTGCCGAAGGCCCGTAAGACTTTGAAAACGTCTGGCAATGAGCGCCTAAGGCGCTAGGAGGCAGTAACAGTTAGGCGCTCATCGCGAGACCCGCAAGACTTTGAAAAAATAACCAACTGTGCTTATCGCGAGGCACGCAAGACGTGATGCCCATAAAGTAGAGGGGGGGGGGGGGGGGGGTAAGGCCTGCAATGAGCGCCGAAGGTGCTCATTGTGACGCATAAAAGTGGCGGGTTAGCTGAGGCCTGCAATGCGCGCCGAACCTGATCATCGCGAGGCCCGTAAAGTAGAAGGTGGGAGAGGCACGCAATGAGCACCAAAGGCGCTCATCGTGAGGCCCGCAAGTTAGAGGGGGGAGAGCCTTGCATTGTGTGGCAAACAGCATTGCCAGCCTTAAAATTTTATTGCCGTCATTTTTGACAGGCAGGTTGCTAGTAATAAGAATAATAATAGCAATACTATAATGGCTCATATGTGTTGATAATAATAAAGTGTAACACTATAATAATAATACCACTGTACTGTAATCACTGTAATCATAAGTTACAGAAACTATTGTGCACTTTCTTTTAATTCAAACAGAACAGAAAAACAAACTCATTCAAAAAGCCTTGGAAGCCTGTTCTTGAAGGGCCATTTACCTCACCGAAAGTGCTCTTCATGGTGTGAAAGAACACAAGATTCTATGTTAAAATAATGACACTAATAACAGCTAAAAATGTTTACAGAAGTTTTTAGTTAGTGAAGACCTTGCTTTTGGATAGAAGTTCACTAACTGAAAACTTCTGTAAAAAAATATGCTGTGTGCTTATATAAAGCCCTATTCAATTGGCCAAATCGCAATTCAATAAGGCTGTAAATCAGCACAACCTGGAGCACACCACTGTAAAATATGTTTTTTGAAATTTTGAAATAGGTGCTTTTTTTCATAGAAAAAAATCATAAATTAAGTTATTTTTACATGAGAATTTGGCATGTGCCCCAGGCAGACTGAGAGCAAGAGCTGTGTGCACAGAGCACAGATAAACAGGGTTAACCCTTCCCAAATTCTTCAGTGCAGGGAAATGACTGCTAGAAACTCACAAATATGATACATGGGGGTTAACTGATGGCTGATTACATTCCTAAAAGAGACTAAAACCAAGACTGCAAATAAAAAAATAAAAAACATTAGATCACTTTAACATATAATTGTGTGCTCTTGTGTGCACTTATAGTAAGGCAAATGTCCCTGTAAGGACATTTCTTCAATATTAAATATTTTCCGTTACATAGTTTTCTGATACCACAATTTCTTAAAGCTAAGATTACATACTGCCAATCACAAACACGCCAGAACTTGCACATAATTTGGCATAATTTAGTTTAAGAAAATGCACAAAGCAAATTGCACAGAGCACAGAGCAAATTGCAAATTAGATACAGCCTTATAAATGGGCACATTTGCATATGCAACTTATACATTAAGAAGCTATAAGCTATGAAGGGAACAGAAAATAATTTACCTTTTTTTTGGATAACTTCTGAAAGATGTTGGCTAGAAGGATCCATGGTACAGATTGTATAGTATATTATCCCTGAGGTATTCCCCACTACTTTGGTTGAATGGTGTGTATCCAAGGTTTGGAACTCTATGGCACACTGGTCAAAATTGCATCAAAGATGCAGCATCACACAAAGTTCTTGCAGCGACATACAACATCCTGAAGGCCTGGCTGTATCAGTCATAGCAGAGATGACTACACCAGAACTTTATTCAGACAATACAACTCTGGAGCAACAAGTAGAACTGCTTGTCAAATTGGATAGGCTCAGGTATACACTGCATTTTACAGGGTCGTCAATGAAAGTAAGGCAGGAATATCCAACTCAAAGAGGTTACAGTGAGGATTTGAGGGGGTCTGTAATGTGTTGGTTTTGATATAAAGCTACTGATATACTGGTGTTTGTAGAGCTGTTGAGGCTTGGGTTGGAGGCTGATGGACCTGTTTTAGCAGAATACAAGTTACATATAATAATGCATATAATTGCAGAGCCTAATGGGTTGATATTGATTGGTTAAGAATAAACACAAGGGTCAGTTTAGAGCAGTGACAGGCAACCTATTTTTTCTTGAGTTCTTGTAAGGGTCTCACGGTGCTTTAAGCCTTTTTAGCTTCCCCATGATAAAATGGTAAAGCGGTTGTACGAACTAGTAATAGAGGTATATGGACTGTGTCTTGTTGAAGATGAGTGTGTTCTCCCACTACAGAGAACAGCTTGGGGGGCGCATAAAAAGTGCTTAAAGGGCACATGTGGCCTCCGTACCATTTATTGCCCATCACTGGGCAATAAAGGATAATCCAGGTAACAGGATGGGTAGAAGGGTATCCCGTTGGGGCAATGCACTACAGGAAAAATTAAGTGCCACTGGCCAAGTGATCACACTGTACAATTTTCCAGACTTCTAATGAAAGGTAATTCTTTAAGGAGTATTTTTTATTATTATTATTATTATTATTATTATTATTATTATTATATTTTATATTATTATAATCCCTAATTTGTAACACGCCAACTTATTCTGTAGCACTATACAGGGTTTAAGTACAAGGCAAAATATAATATTAACATATTGCAAAACAATGTGAGGTTGAAAACAAATGTACATAGTGCTTGTTCCTAGAGCTCCTTACAAGACTGAGAGCTCAGATCAAAACAATTAGTTGATCTGGTTACCTTGCACAGATTCCTGGCACACTATTGTTCTCTATACACAATGAACTGGGTGATTTTAGCAAAAACAAACCTCATGTCCGAGCAAAAGATTGATTTCAGATGATCCACAGCGTAAGAGATTTAAGCACAGTTTAATGATCTTATATGTATATACAATATGTATACAACCACTTCCCTTTAGCTCTGCAACTGTCTCATCATCACAGTCAAAGTAAATTACACTCTGCAACTAAAATTAAGCATTTTGTAAAACATCAGAGGAATGGGACTGAGTGTGGGTATGGTAGTGTTTGAAGGAGAATATGTCCATTCCAAGTGTGAGTGACCATATTTTAAATAGTTCAGGTTCAAGGTGGTAGGTTGAGCACATATTCTATGGCAAAATTATATACTTGAAAACCTTGCGTGTGACTAAGATATGTTTACATCTCTTGAGAGCAATTCTTGCTTCTATTGAGGCAACATCCTCCATCTGGGCCTGTGAAGGGGGTAAGGTGTGATTTTCAGTCTCATCTAATTATCTAACAAAGACTACTGGCCAGCTCTCAATGTTCCCTCCTCCACCACTCCTCCTCCATCTTTCACTCAACTAATTAAGAACCCACACACTCATGATCCAGCTCTCAGCAACTGATGTAACAAATACAAAAAATATATTTTCTGTAAAAATATTTTATGTCTATGGTTTACACAGCTGCTAATGCTGTTTGTTAAATACAGTACAAACAAGTGCCTTTTAAAGGGGTGCCTGTAGCAGTATTGCTGCTGAGTTGCTAAAGTTATGGGATGTGGGGAAGAAAACATTTATGTTTTCATAGTAAGTATGTCAAGAGCTGATTGGATGTGTGAGATTATATGTAGATGGAACAACATAGGGAGACATGAGATTATTTAGAGCTATAGGCAGAGATATACCGAGAGATTATAGAAAGTGAGATAAGGAATTATTAGGAGTTATATAGTGATTATATTGAGAGAGAGAATAATAATAATAAAGCTGATAAATATATATAAGGTGCCCTAGGCCATTCAGTTTTATTCATCCTTCACAGCTCACTTGCAGCTCCTCCTTTGCCCCCTCTATATCTTAAATCACAGGCACTGGGCGAGGGTCTCAGTTGCTGGCATGGAGCGCCGCAGGCGCTCCATGCCAGCACCTGAGGACCTCGCAAAGCGACTGCGACCCTCGCAAACTTTACGTCGCAACCCAAAGAGCACGACACACACATTACGACACTCACAAACAACATACGACACACGTTCACACACATTACGGCCTCGCAACACTCGGACGCAACTCGCGAACATTACAAAATTAAAAACACAATACATACACACAGCACATACATAAAAACCTTACCTACAGAAACAGGAAGCATCCAGGACCTCAAAAATGCAACTTACACCTTCATTTTACTCAAAATAAAAGAGTTTAGACAGTAAACTATTTGCTAAGCGACACAAAAAATGGCCGACGAACACAACGAAAACGAGGCTACACACGCAAACACCATACGAGACACGTTAGCACACATTACGACCTCGCAACACTCGGACGCAACTCGCGAACATTACAAAATTTAAAACACAATAAATACACACGCCGAAAAAAACGAGGCTACAGCACTCTAAACTCGCAAAACACCACAAGAAAGTCGCAAAACGCCACAAACGACTTACGGATATTCATACTACACATTGCCCGCCATTTTACCCCAATGCGGAAGTACACAACTACGCTAACGGTTTGGTCTCGCGCACGCACAGTGTTACACTGCACACATTCAGCATGCTTACACAGCAGCTCCACACCACTAATGCTCCAGCAACATCAAAACAGATTGCCAGCTCTTCAACACAATGCTTCAAAATAGGTAAAGTATATTCATTTATTAATGTATTATATATTTCATTATTATACACCAAACAGCATAAGCTACCTTACAATTTCATTGCCGGGCAATTCGCTAGTTTATATATAGTTGTGAGCATGCGGGCTGTTGCTAACGCTGCAGGCTCGCATAGCGAGCCCGTGGCCCTCGCGAAGCAGAAGGCGCTCCGTGCCAGCAACTGCAGACCTTGCAAAACTTATGGAGTTCCGAAACAAAAATACGAGACGCGTTACGACCCATTGCGACCTCGCAAAAAACGCCTGAAACACGCGCACATGAAAACATGCAAAACACAATAAATACACACAACAAATACATAAAAAGCTTACCTACAGGAAGAGGGGGCACCCAGGACCTAGAAAACTGAAGTTACACCTCAATTTAACTCCAAATAAAAGAGTTTAGACACCCGAAAATCCCCTAAGCGAGAGAAAAAATGGGCGCTGAAAAAAACGGAAATGAGGCCACAGCACTCTAAAGAGCAAAACAACACCAAACACCTATGGATTTTCCGAAAAAGACGTACGAGATCCGAAACCAAGGACGCAACCCGCGCGAGCCCAAAAACATTACAAACACAATAAATACACACAACACACACATAAAAAGCTGACCAACAGCAAGGGGGGGGGGGCACCGAGGACCTCTGCAAGTAAAGTTATACCTCGATTTTAGTTCAAATTTAGGAGTTTAGACACCCGAAAATCACCTAAGCAAGAGAAAAAATGGCCGCCGAACAAAACGAAAACGAGGCTAAAGGACCCTAAACACACAAAACACCACCAACAACCTATGGATTTTCCGAAAAAGTTGGACGACATCCGAAAACAAGGACGCTAAATCAGCCACAGCCGCATACCACACAAACAACGCTGCTCATAGCACACAAACAACCAAGAGCCTCGCAATGAGCGCCGAAGGATCTTAAAACACCAACAAAATTAATTTCGCATGCAAACAACATTACCTGCCTTACAATCTTATTGCCGTAATTTTTTGACGGGCAAGTCGCTAGTTCATATATATATATATATATATATATATATATATATATGGAAAATTAGAAATACACCCATTCCCTGGAAAACTCTTCAAGGCCTCCATTTAATGGGCCCAGAGCTGCTGCCTTAAGATGGACAGCTCAATAACATTTACAGTAACTTGTGCAGCAAGAAAGGAAAATAAACTATTATACTGGAAGGCAGCAGAGGCATGACAGGAATTCCAGGCTTCATTGTCCGCTACCAGAATGGGGGAGCGAGACCCTCCCAGTGTGTCACTGTGTAAAGGGAGAGAAATGTATACAAAACCACGAGCTTGTAACAAGCAAAATATACTCTGTTTCACCATATAAACATGACACAGAACAGATGCTCAGAGCCTGCGGTGAGATTTCATTTCCCACTGCGGAAAAGGATAAGAAATGATTCATTGGCTGGTATGCATCGAGCCACATGGTGTGGTAAGTGCGGTAAGTGCTTTTAGAGGTCAAAAATACTTAATGTCAGGGGTCATGGTTTAATAATTATGATAAACGAAACAAATAATAATATTACCTCCTAACAAATATAGGATGAGCCAATAATACATTACATTGTGAGAATTGCCATAAAAAAATCAACTAATTCTACAATGTGCAATTAATAATTATCTATCTATCTATCTATCTATCTATCTATCTATCTATCTATCTATCTATCTATCTATCAATCTATCTATATATCTATCTATAATCTACTGTATTCATTAATGCATCTTTTGGAAACTGTGAAGTGATGATACATTTATTCAGACTTTACTTGGCAATGTGACCATAATTAAAGTGCCAAAAGGAACCAAAATATTGATAGGTGAAGCATAAACTAAAATAAATCTATCATCATTTTTCACAAGCTCTTCAGGATACGTTCATTATTGCTTCAATTGTGAGAACATGAGTGGGAAAGTAATCTGTTTAAAGCTTTAAGATTTCTAGATGTTGATGCTATCTATAGATCAAACATCTGCTTTTACAGAATTGACAATTAAGCAAGTTGATTGAATGGCATAACAGACTAAATGATGTATTTGCCTATTAAATGTGTGTCTAGTTTACTTCTCCTTTAGCTTTGCTATATCTCCATTTTACATTACACACATGCACACAATATTTTCTCTATGTATGCACTCACTGTTATTTTGCACTGCATCAGCTACTTGAGGCACAGTGCTGACCCCTGAAAATGTGCTACCATAGGCCTAAGCCTGATTGTGTAAGGCACAAATTCCCAGAATGCAACCTTACTCTTTCGGAGGCCATTGTGACAACATTTTCTTATGAGACTCTGGATAATATGCTAACATTCTATCCAGTTGAGGGTGGGAATTTGGATTGCTTTTTCTACCTATATTATCATTTTCAAATAACAAAATATGTTTAAATCGTGTTCTACTAAAGCTTCACTTCCATTTATAGCATCGATTGGCACAGTATGCTTATTACTGGCATAACTGGCAAATTCATTTCTGATGTGACCAACATAGTTTACATGTATTCCTGTCTAATCATTCACTCTCCTTTAATGCAATTTATAAGGAATCCAGGACTACAAACATGAGAGGCTGAAATGTGGGTTTCCATGTTCTCCAGCAGACAGTGTAGAAACTATGGAGACAGTGACCTTGATTCACTCACCTTTGCAGGGGCTGAAAAATACTTTGCTGAAGGCTGTGAATGGTTTTATTATGGAGGGGAGGTTGTGATTGCAGCACTTCACCGTGCTTTTCAGTTCCTATGATAGCTTACTGAATCAGTACTTGTGATTTTTTTAATGCAGAGATCTGCTTAGTAGAATTTGCAATAATCTTGGGCACTGAAGGAGTTAAGCATGTTATAGATATCTGTGAGCGCAGATGTCTCTTGGATAAAGAAATGATAATTGAGCAGGCAGATCTAGAAAGACATGGCTTGAACTCTGACTGTCCAGGAATCTCCAGCTCAAGGTCGATTCACGCCCAATATCACCCAATACTTTGGACTAGACTTAGTATAGCGCTCTTAAAAATGATGTAATGTACCAGCTACTGTTAAAGAAATAAATACTGCACCCTTTAAATTATCCTTCTAATGTATAACTGGCCTGAGCAGGCCTGTCTGGGACAGAACATTTCAAGGCATAGCTGTAGCAACAAAGATCTAGAATAATCTTGTTCAACTCCACTTCTCAAGGGCCAGAGCTAGGATACCTTTCTAGGATAACTGTATGTGAGTACAGCATTCCCATTAATGAGCTAGTTGTTAATGAGCGAGTGATATGTAAACTTATATACTTCAAACAATTATCTCCCCACTGTAAATTCGCTTAAAAAAGTAGAGGTCCACACTGAACTGAAGATTGCTTATAGAAAAATCTGTCCACCACCATGTTTCTGTGTGGTTAGTCAGGGTCAGTTCAAGAATTTTTCCCAAACTGAAGCTTTCTGTTACTGTGGAGATGCAGATTTGATCCCAAGCCAGTCATCTTCAATATTGTGCTAAGCAGTACTTAGATTTCAGTCTACTTTTAATACATACACACAGTCAGGGCTGATCTTTGGGTCAGGCATACAGGCTAGTGCTTTAAGATTAGCAGCCTGGCTCTGAAATTCAGCATCTTGGTACCTGGTACTGCTGATGTAGAACACACCTGTAGGCTTTCTCTATTTGGGAGCTGACGCGGAAGGTCCATTGGTAAGAATAAATAACAGGTCAGGTACAGAAGAAAAAATGAAAGAATGGTATGCACTAGCATTATATTTTTCTGGACAGACCCTGCACACAGTTGTACTAGGGTTTCAGTCTATTACATGCTCACAGTATTAATATGCTTTAAGTCTACCCTAAATACTCAGCCCACATTTATTACATACACACTTTAGTGTTGAGGTTTCCATCCATCTTTACTACATACAGAGAGGTTTTAGTCCATCTTTAAAATATATACACAAGGAAATACTGAGCTTGAAGTCCACCTTTAATATGTACTCAGTACACGTTCATATTAAATGTTGCTATGATCAACCTTGCAATGATAAATGGTAATAACATACAAAACAGCTACAGTATCTTTGCTGGTTCTTGGCACCATACCCCAACAGAAAATGATGTTCTGAAAGCTCCTTTATAGCACCATATAGTGCATATAGGTGGCATAATGTCTCCCGCAGGTGCTAGACCACTTGGAAAAAGAAAAAAGCCAAGAGGGCCTTGGAGCGGAATTAAAGTTGCAAACCTCCATAATCTGCACCATACTTAAAAACAAGAAGATCAAGTATTCAGCAACAACCAGCACTGCATCTTCTGCAAAAAAGATTACCCCGTTTAGATGCTACACCCTGGAGGAAATGGAGAAACGGATTTCGATCTGGATTGATGACAAAATAGAGCGCAAAATTCCTCTCAGCCAGGCCTCTCAGCCAGAAGCATCTATGGTCATATCCAAAGGCAAACACCAGATGTGATCAAAAGTTTTGCAGCCAGCAGAGGTTAGTTCGACCGTTTCAAGAAGAGAAGCAACTTCTACAACATCAAAATCACAAGATATCTTCAAAAACTGGTTCAGGGAACATTTCTGGCGCAATGCTACTGCAAGCATAAAGGGATTGAGGCCAAAGCCCTTCTGTTGATGAACAATGCTCCAAGCCACCCCACCAACTTGGCTGAGCTCCCTTGCTGCATCCCAATGGAAGTAGTTTTCACCCAACAGTACTTCACTCATCCAGTCCATGGATCAGGGGATCATTGCGACCTTCAAGGCCTATTATCTTCACCACACATTCATCCAGATCATTTAACAAGCAGACAGCAAGGCCAAACAATACATGATGTATTTCTAGAAAAAGAATACCATTATGCAGGCCATAACGAACATTTGTCCTGGAAGGAAGTGACAGAGCAATGTCTCAAAGCTGTGTGGAGGAAGACATGGACCAAAACAGACCAGAAAAGCCCATCATTCTGGAAACAGTAGGTCTGGGGGATGCAGATTCCCAGGACATCATTGAGGACTTGGTACACGCTCCAGACAAGAGCCTGACAAAACGAGGACCTCCAATAACTGACAGAACAGGGCATTGAGGATGCCCAGGAAAGCAGTGCCTCTGGCACTTACCAGCCTTTATGGACTAGCACTTCTATCACATGAACTGTTGCTCCCTCTACTATACATGTGATTCTACTGCAGATGAAAAATAGATAAGTGTCCTCAAATATCCCCATAGATTTCAGTGGAGAAATATGGGAAAAATCAGTGATATTTATTTAATTATTTATTATTTATTATTTTTTATTGTTGCATGAAAAATATATGCAAATCTACTTAAATGCACAATGAAAAACAAAATTTGTTTGAAAGCTTTGCATGATGCAAGGATTCTGCTTCCAGACCAGTGAGAGGGAATAAGTGTTGTGTCAACCTTATCCATTTATCTTTACAATGGCTCTCTCTTTCTTCCTTCCTTCCCCTCCCCTCTCTTCACTGAGAGCAAAACAAAAACCCTAGTGATTAAGGTCTGAGAAAGTGATGTAATAAACAAAAAATGGATTCCTGTGTTTTTAAACAAAGGCTTCTGATTTTCCCTAAAAAAAGTTTTATTTACATGTCTTACGCCGGGGGTGGAGGAACCATCTGTGCAGCCATTGCAGTTGCACTAGGGCCCTCACTTCAAAGGGGCCCTCGTGGCCCCCGCCAGTCCTCACACTCCATTTTCTTGCCCCCGGTACCCTGTCTGGCTCCCGGTGGCTCATTCTGTCCCAGACAGCCCTCCTATGCCCCCCCCCACTGCACTCTCTGGCCCCCAGTGTAACCATCAGATTTCCCCACGGCCCTCTATGAACCCTCGTTCCCCCCTGGTCTTCCTCACCGCCACAACTTCCCCCAATGACTCAAAGTACCCTCTTTCTCTCTTTTTTCTGCTCCAATTTCCTCTCTCTCTTCATAATCTTTTGCCATCTTTATTTTCTAAATTTCCTTCACTCTCCCTTCCTCTATTTCCTCTCCTGTCTCTCCTCTTCTCCTTCCTTCCCCTTTTCCTTCTCTTTCCCTCTCTCTTTCCCTCCCCATTCCTACTCTCATCTTCCCCTTTTCTTCTTTGTTCTCCTTTCTTCACCCACCTTTGCTCTCTCCTACTTTTCCCCTTCTATTCTCTCCTCTCCCTCCCCCCCCTGTTCCCCACTCTACTCTCTAGCCCTTTTTACTGTTTCTTTCTCCCATTCTTCTCCCCCATTCTCTTACTCCTATCATCTCTCTCCCTTCTCTATTCCCTTAGTCATCCCTTCACTCCTCTCTCCCTCCTCCCCTTCTCACCATTCCTCTTTTTCTTCTCTGTCTCCCCTTTCTCTTAACCTCTGTTCCCTTGCAGCCTTCTCTCTTTACCATCTCATTTCACCCTACTCTCTGATCCACCTTTTATCTCTTCTCTCTCTTCCCTTTCACTCTTTTCCTTCAATTTCTCACTCCTGCTTCAATTTCTCTCTTATTCCTTCTCTCTTCCCCCTCCTCTCCCGATATTCTCTTCCCACTTACACCCCTTTTCTCTCTCTACCACTCGTCTCTGCCTCTACTTCTCCCACTCTCCTCACGCTCTGAGGATAACCCCACATTTTTTTTGTCCTGGGGCCTTCCATTTACTAGCTCTGCCACTGGTTTACGCAGCAGCTAATACTGTTAGTTTGGTACATATTTAACAAACAAGTGCCTTTTTTCTTGAACTGCAGTCTTCCTTTAAATGGGACATTTAAAAATGTTTTTGGTGTGTTTATTTAATCAATGTCACAGTTGAGGATAAAATCCCTTAATATAGTTTTATAACTGTATGAGTCATAGTAAGATCCACATACAGCTGTATGTTCTGTGCACCGACATTTCCTGCATTTCAAGTAAGTTAGACAGGTTTTATGTATTACTTTTTTTCATGCAAGAACCGTGTAATGTTTAAAACATGCTCTTGTAAACAAGATTTAAAAAAAACTTGGACTTCCATGATCCTTATAAATTGATTGGATGCAGTAATTGTTTTTATTGTAGTACTGTATTAAACATGAACTTTAGAATACCTGCACTTGAAAATATTCAATATGTTTTAGAATATAAAACAAAATAATACAGCCTCTAATTATTTTGGCCCTCATTCAATTGCAGTTTGGCCAATTGAATAGGGGTCTAAATAAGCACATAACATATTTTTTTTAAAGAAGTTTTTAGTTAGTAAATATCTATCCAAAGGCAAGGTTTTCACTAACCAAAAACTTATTTAAAAAATATATGCTATGTGCTTATTTAGACCCCTATTCAATTGGCAAAATCGCAATTGAATGAGGGCCTTTGTGTATGAAATTACTCAGCAGTGGAATCTACCATTTAGTTTTTGTCACAAACCATGTGCCGGTCAGGGCTGTGTGAAGTATTCTCTTTGCACTGGGCCTCTTGGCAGGGGGATTACTGGCGGTACTGTGCTTAACTCTGGGTGTATTCACTGTGCTATAGAGATGGTTGTTTTAGTGTACTGTTATACTGGGTGCATTGTATTTGTCGGTAGAAGCTTGCTAAAGTGATTATGTCCATATTAAACAGGCCTGATATTTATGTATTATATTATAATTTAAGCAATACTTTGTGACCTGGTCTATAGAGGTTTAATCAAATTATTGTTTGCAACCACAGATATAATATCTCAACTCCTTTTTTAACTATGGGACAGTTTATCATTAAAGACCTCCTGTGCAGAGATGAGCACACTTGAATACTAACCACATATTTTGCAACAGTTCTGAGTAATTAGCCTAACTAGAAGCCTGTAAATGAGCTCACAAGCTATTTTGCTATTCAATTGACATCTTTTTGCAAGCTCGTTACAGCTTACGAGTTACGGCCTTGAAAAAATGGTGCCAAGCAAACTCAACTTACAGCCTCCAAAAGCCTTTGATCTGTCACTTTTGCAAGGCTAAAATCGCAAATCGGTATTCAAGACTGCAAATGTTTTCACAACCATAAACGGCAAATGAAGGAGAAAATCCTAGAGAGGAGCTAGAGAGGACTCGCAAAGGGGTTAAACACCCATTCGTAGCACTGTAAATGCATATAAAAAAATCAATCCTGCACTGTAAATAACTGGGAAAGTGATGGCAGACATTAGAATTAATTCCACAACAGTCTCAAGCCCGTAAATCGTCAGGAAATAAAAAACATGTATGTGTCATTTCGGGGTTAAATCGATTTCGGGTATCAATGAGTTAATACATATCAGGCCACCCATATGGACTACAACAGTATTGGCATTTATTTTCATAATTCTTTATTTTGCAAGTTTTATTATTGCCGTTATAATGACAGTCTCATTTTCTATTGGCAGATTCCAAATGGGCGGTTACGCGCTTGCTGAATTGATCAGGTTCCTGCCCCCAGCACTATTCCGAATGGTTTACAGTTTTGGCTTGGGGCTTGTAACTCGCGCCCCTGCTCATTTGATTAGCATCGCAATCAGAGATCAACGGGAGCCTGCAACTCACTTGCAGACATTCAGCCGTCTGTGATCGAGTTACGGGCTTCGAATTGAATACGACCCTTAGCCTTCTGATCTAGTGATATTAATTCTGTTAGCAAATCATGGCAACACTATTTAATTTTTTTACTATAAATATGCTGTACCCTGTTCAATAAAGAGATCGTCTTGTTAAGATATATGTGGTAGATGTTCTTTTACTGGATGCTGGGATTTTCATACATGGCTGTCTGATCTGAGGAAAGGTTACCAAAATTCTGTTGACTGCTCCAGCTTGTGAGGAACCTTGTGTATGGACAGAGAGTTGACCCTGGGTCTTGACAGATTTGTTGGCAGCGGAGTCATCTACTCCTTCTGAACCTAGGACTGAGGCAGGTTCAACCAAGACAAGGAGCTTAGTAAAGATGGTACTGATGCCCTCAGAGAAAACTGAGCTGCGATCATGGATTTCTCAGCAGTCTAAGGAAATTCCAAGAAAAGAATTGAGAGAGGATGAGGAGAGTGGGTAATCACCAGGAGAAAGAAGCAGGAGTTCTTGGCAACATGTGGAGAAATTCTGGGGGATGACCCAGAGGAGACAAGGCAGAGTTTACTTGAGATGGTGGTGGAGCAATAAATGGAACTGGAACAGAGATATGCTAATCTGCTGTCACAGATGAGTCTCAGAGCTACCTACTTAATAGTGGTAATCTAATATGGATCACTATAGGACATTAGTGACACTATGAACCTTGGAGTTTAATCACCAAGGGGATTCCCTGCTTTCAGGGAAATGGAATGGATCACCTCCAAAGAAGCTGCCTTGGAGTTTGCTTACTTCCGGGTGTTCCTGTTGGACCTGGACGAGTGGCAGTTGAGAGCATATGTATATCATCTCCAATCTGCAGCAGGTTTTCATGGGAGGAGGCATGAATGATGCTGTTACTCTACAGCAGCAGAAGCAGATGGAAGGTGGCTTAAGTGAGTCAGGCACTTTCCAGCAGCAGGATTTCATGGACTGTGGCATGGAGGATTTTGGTACTCCCCAGCAACAGATGGAAGGTGGCCTAAGTGAGTCTGGCACTCCCCAGCAGCAACAGGATTTAATGGGATGTGGCATGGAGAATGCCAGAGCTCCCCAACAGCAATAGGGAAGTGTGGTGGGAGAAGTCCCTCCTTTAGAGAAGGAGGTTCAGCTCTTTAATGGAGATCACATGTGGGAAGTAGAGACCCCACAGCAGAAATTCAATTCCAGTTTGGGAGGTATTGAGGTTAACATTAATCTTCTTCAAGAGCAAATTTGGAAGTGAGGTAGATCAAATATATCCTTAACAGACTGAGATTGTGGCCGGGCCTGACCTAGGTGAGGCACCCCAGAATGAAAAGCATACCCTCTGTTTGTCAGCAACATTTTTTAGGCAGGGAACAACAAGGGCCCAGCCCCTGCAACTATTGTGGGGAGTCAGAGCATGCAGCCTCCTTCATTGCAACTGACCCCTTCCTGGACTACCACAACATAAACACAATTCTTGCATCTGGACTAAGCAGGCCCTTTTCCCAGCAACTCTGCTCCTCTGTGCTAAGGATGCACTGCTGTTGTTCCAGACCATGTCATGAAAATAATTGCCCAAAATCCCTAGCTGCAGAATCCCTAGATGCAAGTATTCAGTAAGATGCTGCATGTTGATAGTGATATTTCACATCTAGATGTATAGTCACAATGTTAATAATAGTGTTGTCCTGTTATGGTTGGACAGGAAATAAGTTTGGCTTGGCTTCAAGAATTAAGAGATGTGTCCTTCACAGCGCAACTGTGTCTTCAACAGCATGGCCTCAATGCCGGTGACTCCTGCCTGTTCTAGGACTTCAGTGTTGGTGACGTGGTAATTCCAGTGGATGTTGAGGATGGTGCGGAGGCAGCATTGATGAAAGCGCTCAAGAAGTCGTAGGTTTTGGGGATAGGTAACCCACGACTCAGAGCCGTACAGTAGGGTGGTCAACACAACAGCTCTGTACACATTGACCTTGGTGCATTTATTCAGATGCTTGTTGTTCCAAACCCTTTTATATAACCTGCTGAATGCACCATTTGCCTTTGCCAGTGTGTTGTCATTTTCTTTGTCAATCTTAGCGTCCAAGGAGATGATCCATCCCAGGTAGGTGAACTGGTGGACTATTTTCAGCTCAGACTTGCCAATCGTTATGTGAGGAGGATAGTAATCTTCTTGCGGTGCAGGTTGGTGGACAAATTCCGTCTTCTTCAAACTCACTTCTAGTCTAGAGCGAATAGCTCGGCAGCCGTGGCGAAACAAGATGTCAATTGCTGCAGAGATGTCGATGTATGGGAAACAAGGACATCGTCGTCGTCAAAGAGTAGCTCTCAAACGAGTCATTGCTTTGGTAAGGCGGACAAACGTCACCTAAAGTCCTTTGTTTGGTTCTCAGCATTTATATTGGAGCTGCCTGAGAACAAAAGCCATATCAGTGGTGCTCCTGTTGGGTCTAAAGCCACACTGACTCTTGGGAAGTAGTTCTTCTGTGATAGGGGGCACCAGTCTGTTGAGGAGTACTCTTGCAAGGATTTCCTCTGTGACGGAGAGCTGAGTTATCCCTCTGTAATTGGAGCAGTCTGACTTTTCTCCCTTCTTCTTGTATAGGGTGACAATAATTGCATCACGAAGGTCCTGTGGCAGTTTTCATTTTCGCCAGCAGCAAACAAAGAGCTCATGGAGCTTAGCGTGAAATGCTGGGCCCCCATGTTTCCAGATCTCTGCTGGGATCCTATCAACTTCTGCTGCCTTACCATTCTTTAGCTGCTCATAAGCTTTTACAGTATCTTCAAGAGTAAAGATTTCATCCAGTTCTATATTATTTTTTCTTGTGGAATGCGACGGAGCACTGAGCCTGAAACTATGCGGTACAGAATACATTCTGAAAGTGGTCAGACTACTGGCTCAGAATCAACGCCATCTGCACTGTAAATTGGGCATTGGATCAAGTGCAAAGGGCCGTACACTGCCTTCAGGGGTTTGTAAAAGCCTCTGTAGTTGCCTACATCTGCACAACGCTGAGTTCTTTCCATGAGGTTGGTCCACCATTGGTTCTAAATTTCTCAAAGCTTTCATTGGAAGTTGCTGCACACAAGACGGAAGGCTGCTTTCTTTTTAGGGCAGGATAGCTGAGCGAGATGCACTTGATAAGCGGATCTATTAAGCGGATCTATTTTTCCACTGTAATTCATGGATCTCCTGACTGTTTTCATCAAACCAGTCTTTGTTCTTCCTTGTGGACAACCCTAGGATCTCTTCAGAGGTCTGCAGGATGCTGGTTTTAAGGTGTTCCCATAGAGCAGTGGTTCTCAACCTCTCTAGTGCCGTAATCCCTTGATGAAATTACCCAAGTTGTGGTGACCCCTAACAGTAAAATTATTTCAGCCTGTCACACACATACTCAGCCTGTCATACACACACACACTCACCCTGTCACACACATACTCAGCATGTCATATCACACACACACTCAGCCTATCACACACACACAGTCTGTCTGTTACACACATACTCAGCCTGTTACACACACACTCATCCTGTTACACACATACTCAGCATGTCATATCACACATACACTCAGCCTGTCACACACATGCACTCAGCCTGGCACACACATACTCATCCTGTTATATGACACACACAGTCAGCCTGTCACACACATACTCAGCCTGTTACACACACACTCATCCTGTTACACACATACTCAGCATGTCATATCACACACACACTCAGCCTGTCCCACACATACTCAGCCTGTCATATCACACACACTCAGCCTGGCACACACACGCTCATCCTGTCATATGAAACACACAGTCAGCCTGTCACACACATACTCAGCCTGTCACACACATACTCACCATGTCATATCACACACACTCATCCTGTGACACACATACTCAGCCTGTCATATCACACACACACACTTAGCCTGTCACACACATACACTCAGCCTGGCACACACACTCATCCTGTCATATGACACACACAGTCAGCCTATACACACACTCTCAGCCTGTCATATCACACACACACACCCTGTTACACACATACTCAGCATGTCATATCACACACACTCAGCCTGTCACACACATACTCAGCCTGTCATATCACACACACACACTCACTCAGCCTGTCACACACATACACTCAGCCTGGTACACACACTCAACTTGTCATATGACACACACAGTCATCCTGTTACACACATACTTAGCATGTCATATCACGCACACTCACCCTGTTACACACATACTGAGCCTCTCATATTTCACACACACACACACACACACACAGTCAGCCTGTCATATCACACACTCACCCTGTTACACACATACTCACCCTGTCACACACATACTGAGCCTCTCATATTAAACACACACAGTCAGCCTGTCACACACATACTCAGCCTGTCATATCACACACACACACTCACTCAGCCTGTCACACACATACACTCAGCCTGGTACACACACTCAACTTGTCATATGACACACACAGTCATCCTGTTACACACATACTTAGCATGTCATATCACGCACACTCACCCTGTTACACACATACTGAGCCTCTCATATTTCACACACACACACACACAGTCAGCCTGTCATATCACACACTCACCCTGTTACACACATACTCACCCTGTCACACACATACTGAGCCTCTCATATTAAACACACACAGTTAGCCTGTCACACACATACTCAGCCTGTCATATCACACACACACACCCTGTTACACACATACTCAGCATGTCATATCACACACACTCAGCCTGTCACACACATACTCAGCCTGTCATATCACACACACACACTCACTCAGCCTGTCACACACATACACTCAGCCTGGTACACACACTCAACTTGTCATATGACACACACAGTCATCCTGTTACACACATACTTAGCATGTCATATCACGCACACTCACCCTGTTACACACATACTGAGCCTCTCATATTTCACACACACACACACACACAGTCAGCCTGTCATATCACACACTCACCCTGTTACACACATACTCACCCTGTCACACACATACTGAACCTCTCATATTAAACACACACACAGTCAGCCTGTCACACACATACTCAGCCTGTCATATCACACACACTCACCCGGTTACACACACAGTCAGTCTGTCACACACATACTCAGCCTGTCATATCACACACACTCACCCTGTTACACACATACTCAGCCTGTCACATACATACTCAGCCTGTCATATCACACACACACACACTCACCCTGTCACACACACTCACCCTGTCACACACACAAACACATACTCATCATGTCATATCACACACACTCGGCCTGTCCCACACATACTCAGCCTGTCATATCACACACACACACACTCACCCTGTCACACACACTCAGTTTGTCACACACATACTCAGCATGTCATATCACACACACTCAGCCTGTCACACACATACTCAGCCTGTCACACACATACACAGCCTATCATATCACACTCACACTCACCCTGTCACACACACACACTGAGCCTGTCACACACACTCACCTTGTCGCACACATACACGAGCCTGTCACACACACTCACCCTGTCACACACACACACTGAGCCTGTCACACACACTCACCCTGTCGCACACATACACCGAGCCTGTCACACACACTCACCCTGGGTTGAGGTGTGCTACGTGTAGCATGGGCAGCCTGTGAGCAGATCAGATTAGCTCTTTCCGTGGCTCCTCCATGTGCTTGGAGGCTTGTCCTGCCACTGCACTAATCTGATCCCACCCCCTAGCAGACTGTTAAGACCCCTGCTTCCCAGATCAAGCTCCTTACAAGCACAAGTATGAAAAAAAGATGGCTGAGGTGTTCCTCTGCTCAGCATTGTTTCTTCCTCCTGTGCCACACCTACCAATATGACTCCTGGGACACTCTGCCCCCCTTGCTACGCTACTGTAGGCGACCCCTGGCAAATCATCATTCGACCCCCAAAGGGGTCTTGACCCCCAGGTTGAGAACCACTGCCATAGAGCATCTGAAGAGGGAACCATGAAGCATCTGCGATCTGTACATTTTTCCTTGGGGCTCCTTTCCTCTTTGGCTTAGGATTGAAATGGAGACGAAGTTTGCCGTGCATCAGGCGGGGTCCATATTACATTCTGCGCTGGGCATCACTCGAGTGAGTAGGACGTCTCAAAGGTCTCGCTGGCGCACCAGAATGTAGTATAAGATGCCAGTGCTCGGACAGCGGATGCATCCAGGTTGTCTTCAGTCTGTCTTACTGCTGGAAAACGGTGTTGGTTAGTTTCTGCTCTGTGCAAAACTCTAACAGAAGTGCCCATTGTAGATTCCAACACCGTGGTTGCCAAGTACCCCTTTCCAAGCTTCTGAATCTTTGCCTACTCTGGCATTGAAGTCGCCGAGGATGATCACCTTGTTATCTGCATGGACATTTTGTACTGGAGATTGCATAGGTCATTGTAAAACTTGTCCTTTTCCGCAGGATCCGCTTAAAGATTTGGGGCATAGACACTGAAAATTGTAGTATGCTGCTTGTTTTTAAATGGGAGACGCATGATGCCTTAAGAGTGACCCTTTGGCAGGTTATCACGTTTGGAAGCATTATGGTTCCTGGCCATGAAGCCAACACAAGAGAGGCGTTTCTCAGTTTCTGGCTTGCCTGGCCAGTAGAGGTTGTAGCCTGTACCATTCTCCTGAAGGCTTCCTTCCTCTTGGAGGCGGACTTCACTGAGGGCAGCAATGTTGATAGCCAGCCTTGATAGTTTGTGGGCTACTAGAGCAGAGCGCTGTTCTGGTCGACCACTGTCTGCTGTGTCAAGCATAGTTCTGATGTTCCAGCATGCAAGTTTTAGTTTTAGTACACCTTGTGAGGCTGGTGTGAGGCTTCTCTTTGCTGAGTTTCAACCACATTTGAAGATGTCCATTGACCGCAGCTAGCCAACTGGGTGAAGTGGAGACAAGCTTTCTTTAGGCCATCTTTTTTAAACCCCTCTCTTTTTTTGCCCATGTGGAGCAAGCAGTGCTGCCCCTAGAGACGGCTGCTTGGTGGTTCACGGTGCTGCTCAATGATGCAGTCGGCTCCTGGATCAGCATCAGGCAACCCATGCACCTGAACCACCTGCATGCAGAATTGAGATGGCGAATTCCAGTGATATCTTCTACCTGTCGTTTGGCCCCTGTTTTTGCTTAACCTCTGGGACCTGACCATGGATGGCTCCCCCTTTCTATACCGTGCTATATAGGAGTGGGCTGTACCATAGTCTGGTGGAGGTTGATATTGTCTTTAATGGTCATATTCTCCGACATGTTCGCTTTTTGTCCATGTTTTAGCATGAGACACAGTATGTTTCAACTGTTATCATAATATACCTGTCCACTGGGTGGTTACAGCCACTATGCTCCTTCCCAATTCTACTGATACCTATTTGTTGGGGGACTGGTTTCCTGATATTTTATTGTTGAAACTTTTAGCTGGTGTTAGGCACCATTGATCACTTTTAAAATACTCCCCTTTCCAGACAGCAGTTCTGGGGCTATGATCCTGAACGGATGATTTTGAACTGCAGCCAATAGCCCAAGACCAAGTAACCATCCAAATGAAGAATATATGTTGACCCAAGTGGCCACTGCAAAAGTACTCTTGCACGTCATCCTCCTGGAGGGGGTACTCTTGCATGTCACCCTCCTGGAGGGGGTAGTAGGTTGGCCCGCTCTTGGGGTGGTTGCCCATATTTCAGGAAAGTGCCTGCAGTCTCTAATACCAATTTCTATAGGGTCTTGTGAATACAATCCATTTGTGCAGTCCTTCCAGTGGGTATCTGAGCTAGGAGCCACTTCTCAGCCACCTTCCCCCCTTTCTTCACAACATCTGGGATACCAATCCTCAGGGTCCAAGGTAGCAACATATCCCAAGCCCAGCTCCTTTTCCTTCAATAACCCACCCCAAACTGCAAGCATCATTCTTGATGACACATCTAAGGTCTCTGAAATTAGGATCTTATCCAGGTACATACTGCTACCCCCTTGGCCACAGGCAGGTAGTAGCTCTGGGGGTCTCCCATCTAGGAAGCAGCTCAGGTGGGAGTAAAAGGCACTTCCCCGCTGGTACAATCTCCTTAAGGTCAGTTGTCAAGACAGGGATGGGGAAAAACTGAGCAGGATTCAGGATTATGGTCTTTGGATGGAGACTCTTTCCTGGTTGAGTCTCACCCCGGGTAGCAGACTTCGCTGGTGGTCGTTAGGGAGGGCTGATAAGGTTGGGATCACCTCTGCAGCTAGAGTAAGCTGTGTCAGGTCCGCTAGGGTACCCTGTGTCAGGTGCTCAGCTTACCCATATCCTCTAACTCTGGGGCTGCCTGGACTGAAGCGATCCCCGTCAGCCTTCTGGCAACTCGGCTTCCTCAGGGTCGACATCCTCAGAGTCTTGGGACCAGTGCCCTCACCTGAACTCCCACACTTCTCTGGATCCACCTGAACCATGCTGGGGAAGAGATTCAGGGTCTCAGGGGATGCCCCCTCTCCTGATACCCTCATGCCTCAATCTGGCATCACACTCTCCATGACTGTCAGCCATGACATTTTCACCTGTTTTCTGACAGCCTGAACATCAGCGGTCTGTGGTTCAGGACAGGTAACAGTCCATGGGTAGTTGAGCAGACTCTCAAGGCTTGAACCCTCCTTTGCCAACTGTTCAGTCTCCAGCTCCTGGCCCTTGGTTAGCTCCTGGAACTTCTCAGGTTGTTGCCCATCTCTGATGCTACTTAACACTGCTTTGCGGTCTTGCATCTACCAGGGTCTGGACTGTTCTCCCGGCTTCCATTTCCTCTGGTAGTGTATCCTCTGCTAGATCAGCTATGGAAGGATGGGGTAACTTCAAATACTTGAGCTAGGTCCCACCTCCTCAAGCAGTTACTCATACTCTATTTCCAAATCCATTTCTTTATGGACCAACAGTTTGAGCAACCTTTCTTCTTCTGTCCTTGGGTCTATTTCCACATCCTTTTGCTGTTGTGCTAATAGGATTTCCAAGTGCTCTGTGTTTCCAAGGCCACACTTTGGATCTCCGCTTCCGGGAGGGTATAGATGCTGAGGGGGTATACAATACAACAATAGCAGGAAGTGGCAGACAAACACAGGAGACTGACTCCACATGGGGTCTAATAGTCTGACCTCCTGGCATCCTGTCTGGTACCTGTGAACAATAGGCCAACCTCAAAATACACATAATGCTGTCTCCATGTCTAATGGTCCAGACTTCAAATAGAGTACATTAACTTTATCTGGCAAACAATAGGACAAAACAGATTACACCCAATGGACATGTTTATGCACATAGTCCAGTGGCTGGAGACAAGCAGTCTGTCCTTTATGGTGGCTCATGGGCTATGATCCAGGAACTGGGAAGGGGATTTGTGACTTAAGGCATCTAGCTGGAGCCCATAGAGGCCACTATTTGTTAAGGATTTTATTAGGAAATGATAAGTAACATTTTTAATTGGTTTACCAATGCAGCCTATGGTGTGTGTAAAAAAACTATTTTTCCTTTTTTAGTTTTTTTTTCTGTTTTTTGTTTACTTTTATTAAGAAAATACAAAGCTTTTTTACCAGGCTCAAGAACTCTATGAAATGGGACAGTCCACAGTACAATCAATGCATTCTGTACAGGAGCTAACATTTGTGTATCCATTACATCTAATATTACCAATTGATGCCTATATTCAGGGCAGTCATAAGAAAAGTTGGCACTCAGTACAATGTAATAGCCAGGGCCCCCAAAATATTTGCTTTTCATCTCCTTTCAAGTTTTCATGTATAGTACAGATTCGATAGTCCAAAAAGCAAAACATAATCCATATTAAACTGAATCCATAGCATAGATAGCAGTCTCAATTTTTTAAGTTCTGATAATTTATTAAACATACCCACAAAGTATCTAAGAACATGAAGATGAGGGAATAGGGATGTTTTAGCTTAATACTCACGTGTGACCTAACTCAGCAGAAGCATGTACTGAGATAAGTTATGCATGCTTCAAACAAATAAGGAGTATTCTGAGCTCTCTTTTTGTGGAGCCCCATTCACCAGTACTCCCTTTTCCTGTGATGTTGATCCTATCTGTATTGTCTGAGCTCAAACTATACCTACCGTAATAAAACAAATCTAAAAAAGTATAGCCTAATGTAATTTTACCTTGCAGCACAGCCATACGCCAAAAAGATTCTTGACAATGTAAAGCTCTTCTTTCAGAACAAGCATTGCCAAGCTTTCAGGGTACACAGGCATGGTACAGAAAACAGGAGCGACAAACATACAATAATCCTTAAATACAAGCACATTGCAGCTGTATTTTATTAGACGAGTAGCATTTAGGCAATCCAGAGAGCCAGTGACAGAGGTATCTGAGGAACGAGAGTCAGATGGCATGGTGTTAGAGAGCAGTACAAAAGAGTCATGGGAGGGAGTGATGAAAGATATAGTTGGACAGCTTGGGACTGCAACATTTTGTTAGATAATGAAGCTGAAATAAACAGTAGCATGTAATACAATGAATTTCCTGGCTGGAAACACAAATATTTGTATCATTATATTTATGAGCATCTTGTGTATTAGTATTTTAGCTTTTGGCAGGAGTGAGGCCTTCTTGTCAGGTTATATCTAACCCATAGCAACTGGATCAGAAAAGCTGGACTGCAAAAGATACAAATAAAACCAAATATTTATGGAAAGGTCAGTCTAAAATGCAGTGTTTCAGTGGTAAGATTTTTTTTTAAATCTCAGCTCTTGGCAGGAGCGAGGCCTTCTTGTCAGACCTGGAATATATACACCTATCCCTCTCTGGCTTACCTCCAGGGTGGTCATGAAAGTTTCTTCTCTAGATCGCAGGTCAAATGAATGCTCACGTTACACTGTGTGTGGCCCACATTTGAGCTCTGCTCTCCTCCTCATCTCAGATCTCACCCACAGGATGGCCTAACCACAGAAACCACAAGTCCTCTATCAACAGGAGTAAATCAGTCTGCAGGACGGAGAGATGGACTCTCCCGCAGCCAGAAGCAGACTGACTACGACTCCACCCTAGATATGGCTGCACTGTACACTCATATAAAGAATATTTTTACGATGTAAGTATGTGGGGCACTATAACCATTCACCAATATTAACTTTAGTGATTAATCTTCACTGAATAACAGACAAACTGAAGGAATATCATCTCACTGTTTTAATCTTAAAGGGACACCGTATTCATAGAACAAGTCTTGCCCTTTAAATGTATAAATTGTGTAATGCAATCCTTATTGGTCCAATTATATAAAGTTAGGAATTATTACCAATTTTTAGTTTCCCTCTGCTGACCTCTAGAGGGCTGTACTTTCCCACTCCTCCTGTTTATCAGAGCATGTAAGGTGGGTGGGCACAAAGCTGTGAAACTCCATATTTCAGCTTCTAATAAGGGCAGTGCTGCTGTCAACTTCCTATTGGTGCAGATTCTAGAGCAAGAGCCAGCATTAAATGACTGCATAGACTACCTTCCCATAGATTAAAGGACCACTGTATGCATTTATAAGTTAAGTTGATATGTTTGTTTGCTGTGCATAGGCTATTAAAAACAGTATGCAGTTTAAATGCAACATTTTTCAGCTGTCAGCTTTCTTCTCATGCAGAGGTGCATTTCTGCTCCTACCTGTGTCTATCAGGTGTGTGGTCAGCTCTGCCTGTGTTCTAGGCTATGATGTAGCACCCTGCGTTGATGTCACTGGCCCTGCCCTATGACATTATGAGCTCCACTTCACTACCTACACAGAGGTAACAGTTCTATTGCAACATGCTTGCAGTTTGCCCCATAGGCCCTTGCCCAGTGACACACGAACCATCATAGCCACAGCCCCTTTATTGAGCATTCTCAGTCTGGAGCACAATCTACACTGGTCAGACTTTACTTTTAGTCCAGCACACAGAGAGCTGTTCACGCCCCTTATAGACACAGGTAAATAGCCTAAGCACAGCAAACACACATATACGTTTTAATTGTAAATGCACTACAGTGGTCCTTTAAACAGCACTTCAATAAAATAGACTGCTCTTGACACTGGTCTGTTAAGCAGAAGACTGACACTGAAATTATAAGACTGCATGTTTTAAATAGAAAGCTCGCCTCTCCTTTTGTATCAGTAGTTATATTTGTATTCAATTTACCCTTGTACTGAATATGATGGTGCTTTATAAATACAGTTAATAATATAAATTATATTTATATGACTCAGTGTGAGTTAGAGTACCATATATTACAATCCTCCTTTCCAGTAAAGGAAACTGATTGAGACTTCCTTTCAAATAAGTGAAATAACTTTATTATTAGTCACTAAATCCAATGAATGAATGTAATCTTTATTGGGTGAGACTGTCCTGCAAACAGGGAGACCGCCTTTAATTGAGTGAGACTATTAAATTGAGTGAGACTGCTCGCTCTGCATTGAGTTTGGCATTCCAAATAGTTTAAGCTTTTTTTCCATTTATAATTAAAATATTTTGGTTCTGTTACAACAGTAAGGAGGCACATATATCACACATATGTTTTTAACCAGTTTCAGATCATGTTACTATTATGGAAAGCTTTATACAATAAAATGCCCATCTCGCTGCCATCACACCTTATATGGATAACATGATTTGGGCTAATCTCACGGCCTGTATCTGCTTCCATCTGGGAGCTGTTATAGCACCATATTTCTGAGTTTTTGCTGACTTGGGTGTGTGGGAAGATTGATACAGACACAACTCTCAGTAGCTTGGCAAGGACCTTGGATCTCCACCTTGCTGAGCCAGGGTCTCTGTTTTTATAGCTGGGGGATCTCAATTCCAAACTGCACAGATATGCACATCCTGCACGGTCTCCAACGTCCAACGCTGCCCATGTTTGGGCAAACTATGTGCTTCTCAAACCCGGCCGTCTGCTTCCTCGGCAAAGGACTCCAGTGACATTTCCTGGGGTCAGGAAGGAATTTCATGTTTTGTGCATGAGGAAAAAAAGTTCATACCATGGGACAGCAATGTTACTGCTGGACATGGCGAGCACTGACGAGTTAGAGAAAGTAATTATGTAGGGGGAGAGATTATATGAAAGGCATATGTTATATTGATAGATAGGAGAAGTTATCGGAAGTTATTATGCTGAGACATAGGAGTTATGGAGAAAGGTTATATGGAGAGACAGGAGGGGCTATAAGGAGCTGTTATACTAAGAGATAGGAGGAATTATGAGGGAATGAAGAGAAAGGGGAAGTTATATGGAAATAATTTATGGAGAAGTATGAGGAGTTATAAGGAGAGATCATCTTTAACAATAGCAGTGGGTGTTACTATACTGAGGGAAAGGAGGAAGTATTGAGGTGCATTTTATAGCAATATAGGCCTTTTACTGATAGCTGGATGCTACATTACAGGGAACTGTTATATGGAGAGAAAAGCTATAAGTGGATAGTGAATAGCTTATATAGAAATAAATTAAGAGTTATATGAATAAATACGAGGACTTATAGGCAGCTTTTGTATGAAGAGATAGGTTATAAGAAGATATATGTAGAGATTGTCAAATTAGTTATATGGAAATGTTATTTATAGATATAGGTAGAGAACATATGTATACAAAAGGAGGAGTTATAGAAAGAGATTATATAGAGAGATCTCATAAATTGGGAGGGGGTCACTAAACTATTGCAAGAGCTGCAAGGGGCTGCAATGACACTACCCCCATAGGAAATAGAGAACAATAAAGCAAAAAGCAAAGCCTATAACATCCCCTGCCATGCCTAGTGAATCTCTGTCAAGGACTGATAAACTTAGAACAGAGCAATTATAGAAATATATTAAATAAATGAGTTGTGGGATCATCTTGGATATATAAAACATGTTATATTACACTAACTGTTGAACACGCTCCAGAAATCATGTTGGATTTTCCCATTATTAGTGTGCAGGAAATCCTACAGTCAAGCAGCAACAATGAGATAATTAGTCAGGGAATTCTCTCCCTAACAAGCAGCATTTGAAGTTCTCACATTATTTTCACTGCACCTGCTCCTGATTTGAGAAGACGGGAAACCAATACAGGCCCTCAAGGTCAAATGGCCTATTTTATTAAGAGTGCTGCAAGTTCAAGATGATTTTAACCAGTTCCATATCAGGGTGCATACATTAAGTCACATCAGGTTTAACACACAGCCAGCTGTACAGAACCTAGATTGCAAGCTCTTTAGATCACACAGCACCTGGGTATGATCTGCTGTTCTGCAACAATGTAAGAAATTCCTTTATTCTTCCCCGAAAACAGCTGTTTTTCATTAGCATCATTCTTATAGCAAGACATAACAGACTAGTATTCCCAGTTCCCTTATTTATTCTTCTAACCATTTTACAGCACAAACAGGTTGATTGTTCTCTACATGACATCAGTGTTCCTACGCAGTCTTATAAATGGAGGCTGCAGCCATAACACTACCTTACTTCATTTTGAAGCCAAATATCTATGAGACTCAAATGATCACATCCCCAGTTCAAAAGAGCTCCCGTTTGGGCTGAAACATAGCAAAGAATCCCACTGTTCTGTTTATATTGATCCTATTGATTTACATATACATGTGTAGTATATAGCAGAGTAGACTGAGTTCACTTGCTTATTCCTTATACATATATGACCCAGGGAGAACCCAATGTAGCCTATAACATAAGAACGAAACTATTCTTAAGGAGCTCTTATTCTAAGCTAAACAATAAAACTTTGGACACCGAGTTGGGGTTCAAACATGCCACAGTTGTATATTATTGTTAAACAACAGATAACAAATAGGAAGAGGAGCTGGGCCAGACGTGGGGACCTCACGCCCTGAGCACACGCTCAGGGCCCTACCACTTTTCCTTGATCATGCCCTTGGGGCAAGGGGGGGGGGGGGGTAAAGGACCCCTTACATCACAACCTGGCCCAGGCGACTCCCCCACCCGCCACTGTGACAACAACAAAGCGAATGAACAACACCAATACAATACAAAGAGCTCATTTGTCTTTATTTTTTTATTTTATTTTTTTTGCAGGTTTTTTTTTTTTACATTCTTATATCATCCTTTCTTTTTTTTTTACAAAGGAATATATACATACAACCAATATGACAAACATAATAACCAAAAAGGGGGATGGGTGGGAGGGATGTCAGGCTGGCCAACTGTGGAGTGATCTAAAATGGCGCCCACCGGTCACGCTGCCAATAGCTCCGCTCCCTCAGCCAGCTGCTTGACTGGCCCAGGCTACTCCCCCACCCGTCATAGTGCGACCAAGGGATGCCTCACGCGGCCGCGTTTCCCCCTTTTGCAGCTATGGCCAGCTGAATGCACTCCCGGAAGGCCAACATCATAATCTCTAAACCTACATGGTTTAAATGCACTCCATCGGACAGGAAAAAGAGGCGTGAATCCTCATCCGCAAGTTCCGAGTGGAGAAGAGTCACAAACCACTGCTTCCTAACAAAGCTGGACATCAACCTATTCACATTTTGCCTTGCCTTATCCAAACTTTTAGGGTTTCTGGCACTTCTCCACACCCTCCTCTTGATCATTTCTGACCAAATAATGAAGACACCGCTAAACTTATCCACCCAACTCAACAAGTCTCTCCTCATGTCCTTCATCATCTTCTTCATGGGGACTGAGATCAAGTCATTACTGCCGGCATGTATCAAGATGAAGGATGGATGATCCCAACAGCGGGCGTGTGCATCCAACAGCCCACTCACCTGCGACCACAGCAAGCCTCAGACTCCATCCATCCAGTACACCCAGATCCTACCTTCTACCAGCTGTCTCTCGCCACCTGTTAACAACGACAGAGATAGCAACTGTCCATCGTGTCTGTCTCTAAACAGCTGATGGTCGCACATAAGTCAGGTAGCGTCTGGATTCCCATCTCCCAGTTCTCTTAATTGCCTCTTCTGGCAAGCCTAAGCGTGCTGTCTCAGTTGCTGCCCCTATCCGTAACGAATGGGCACCAAAATCCGATTGGTTAAAACCCAAAAGCTGTATACCAAGTTTCAGCACTCTTGAGAATTTAAAAACGTGAGAGTGCCGTGCCGTCCTCATGCACCAATAGGAAACAGGGTACATCTGGGCGTACCTGCACACACTCAAAGGGGCAACAGTCTGTCCCCACTCTTATAAGACTGACTCTACCTTTTCTGACTTGGCCCGACTTAGACCTACGCCACCACACTTTTCCCCTGTCACCTTGAAGATAGACATCCTCCAGCTGTACACTTGCTTCTGTGCTGCCACCAGTTCACCAATCCAAAATGCTCCAAAAAAGGCTAGTGCGAAAGCCATCTTGAAAAGCAAGGATATTTAGGCCATAGTACAAACTCCACGAAGCACTGAGCATAACCTCAACAACACTGAGGGGCGTCTCCTGTCGTAACTGCGTTCACCACGGAATATACACCGCACGACATGCCTTACCACAAACTCCTTCGTCAAGTCCCTTAGTCCAGCTAGCTTGAATATAAAAGCTAGGGCCATCACCTGACGCCTGACAGATGCTGCCGAGTCCCCGGCATCCTTGCATCTGAGAAGGTACCACAACAGTATACCTTCCATCCTTTCCTCTGTGGCAGCCCCGCCTGCCAACACGACCAACTCTTGGCATTTGTCCCACACCTTCTTGTAACCGCTCCATGTGGTCGCTCCATGTGGTCGGCGTCTCCTGTCGTATCTGCGTTCACCATGGAATATACATCGCACGACATGCCTTACCACAAACTCCTTCGTCAAGTCCCTTAGTCCAGCTAGCTTGAATATAAAAGCTAGGGCCTTCACCTGACGCCTGACAGATGCTGCCGAGTCCCCGGCATCCTTGCATCTAAACAGGTACCACAACAGTATACCTTTCATCCTTTCCTCTGTGGCAGCCCTGCCTGCCAACACGACCAACTCTTGGCATTTGTCCCAAGCCTTCTTGTAACGGCTCAATGTGGTTGGTGCCAATGATCTCCTGACCAGTGAGGCTAGCTCTCTGCTCCAAGTTACCATAGATGTGGTAGGATGTTTTCCCCGTGTACTTGTGCCTCTGGAGCCAATAGCCAGAGCCGATCCCACTGTGAACGAGAAAGGGCATCAGCAATTCCGCTGGAATATCCCAGCACTTGTTTTGCTCTACACCATACGTTCAGCCGTATAACCCAAAACCAGATGCCGTATAAGACGTATCACTGGTACTGATGACGTTGTGGTATTGTTAATGGCGTGGACCACCAACATGTTATCCATATAGAAGATAATCTGCCTGTCCGCCAAATTGCTTCCCCAGATGTGCAGTGCTACTACTATCAGGAATAACTCCAAGAAGGCAAGATTCTTTCTCAATCCAGCCACTGTCCACGACTCCGGCCAAGAGTTTGCATACCATCTTCCACCGAAGTACGCTCCCATTCCCTCTCCACCTGCAGCGTCCATGTATAATTCCAACTCCTCGTTGGACAACCTATCCGGGTGGATCAGTGTCTTCACATTAACCGTACTGAGAAAATTAAGCCAGACCCTAATATCGTCCTGCATTGCCGTTGTGATGCTGATGAAGTGATGTGGTCATCTTACACCAATTGTTGACAAAATCAACTGTCGGCTGAATATTCTCCCCATGGGAATTATCCTGCAGGCGAAGTTCAATTTCTCCAGCACCGACTGGAGTCGCCTCAGCTTCTGGCTCCACAGATCGCTTCCAGCTCCTCTAATAGGTTGACCACTATGGGCAAACAGCACTCCATGTGCTGGGAATCTATCTGTATTCATAAAAAGGAAAACCAAGTAACAGGACCTTCTGTCTTGTCCCAAGCCAATGGGACCCCAAATTTTCCAGCTAGACGCGTAAAGGTATCGTGTTTGAAACGACAGGTGGGGGAACCTTTGCATATGCCCTCATTGAAGGCGTAGCAGACCCTTCTGCCTCCGGGTGAAACGGTGGCGGGAGTTCTACTTCCAACGACCGCATTCCGAAAGGGCGGCACCCCACGCATTGGTGTCATGGCATTGAGCCAATATGCCACCGCCTTTTCACTCCACGCCATTGCCAGTCTTGATGTCATGAACTGGCGGAAGTCTTCATCGTATCTTCACCAGGCAAGTCCACCATAAGTACGGTATGCACTCCTGATGTCCTTGAGGTATACGAATAGCGCATTGTTCTGGGAATTTCTTCCCGATAACACGTACCATGATAGAATTCTTGCAACCGGTTGTCAAACATTCTGGGTAACAGCTTAAAACTTCCCCGCTTGTCCTCAACCCCCCCCCCTGCTGCGATAACCATGCTCTTGCATGTCTGCCACCTGTCAAAGTGGAAGTAGGGAGAAGAGTTCAATGAGCTCTCTGCGCCATATGCACTCTCTAACCTCCAGGCTTAGGTGAGCCCCCAGTTTATCCAGTGGCCACACCACTGTCGACCTGAGGGATTCCCCGGAGATGCCGACCCCAATGGAGGCAGATGTCTCAGCCCTAGCAGGGAGAGGAGTAAGTGACAGCGGTTTTCCCGTGCTGATACCAGGGGGCATGTAGCATTCCCGGCAGAGCAGGTGTCTCTACTCTAGCCATAGGTGAATCCTTGGACCAAGCCCTGGCCACGAGACCAGCCATCTAGTCCCCTAACTCTGACTCAGGAATATGTACATTATGGCTCTCCAGGAGCCCCTTTAGGCCAGTCACCAGTTGGGCGTCACCCATCCACCCTGCTGTCATTTGTTGGCTACCTCTAAGCCCTGCCATTGCAGGCTCACCTTGGTCATGGGCGGTGGGCATATCCCTCCTCGACGTCCGTCTCTCCTGTTCAGGTGTACGCTCCCTCCTGAGTCTAGATGCAGGTTCCCACTCTGACTCAGAGCATGAGCATTTGCACTGGCACGATCTGCGGCTGGGTGATCTAGATCTCTCTCTAGATTTCCTGGAAAGGCAAGAAGAGACATTACTCACCGCCTACTCCTGAGTTGGGGGTTTCTACCTCCACCCAGTGGTCACTATCCACTGCTGAAGGATCTAGTAGAGGAAAGTCTAAAAGACCTGTCCCCCCCACGTTGTAAGATGTCAGCGCCAACCACACTTCCTTTTAATGATTTAACAACATCACCCACACAGTCTATCACACCACCCCTATTGGTGGGAGCCACAGTCTTAGGTCTTGTATTTGGTGTGGAAGAAAGGAGAGGGATGTACCTTGTGGTGGATCTCCCCTGACCTTAGGGCGAGGGTGTGGGGAGCGCCTAGGTGGCGTATTGGCTATAATTTGCTGGCTCAGAGGTGTGGTGCAAGGTGAAGGCTGGATATCCATGTCTATGCCAGCTGCACCTGCAAGCTCAGCCACAGCATCCACGTGAAGTGCTGATTGTGATGTTCCTAATCCAGCCCTTGCTCCTACCTTCTGCCTTCTCTTCCTATCCTGGCTATCAGCACCTGGGTAGTGCTCTGCGGTTGCCCTTCCAAAGACACATGGTGCCTGAGGGTCACCCTGGCTGGCAGCCATTTCTGACTGTGCCAAAAATATCCCCTGGGAAGCATCAATGCCCCCTGTTAGCTGTGGGTTACCAAAGCTGTCTTCTAGCCCCCTGATCCCCTGGGACAGCACCTTGGACCTCACTAACTGCATCAGGTGTTCATTTTAATCCCTGCTATCAGTACTCAGATATGTGTATACACTTCCAGTAAGTAGGCTCTGCCTGCGTCCGGATGTCATGCTGGCCAGCTGCGAAGTGATCTAAAATGGAGCCCACGCGCCATGCTACCGATAGCTCCGACGCCTCGGCTTGTCACATGTCTTGTCTCCTCCAATGAGGCGGCTCCCAGGCTCCCCTGGGTCAAGATGTACTCTGCTCGAGCCCCAGGGAGCCTGGCGCCGCCTCCAGGCACACATTATGTGAATATATTACTGTATACCTGCTGTGTAGGCAGGGTCATATTAACTTCTTGGGTGCCACCTTCTTCTGCTCAGTGTTGTTCTCAGCTGCTCCTTACCTTCAGCCCTAAAGGCTGTTACCCAAATAGGAAGTGGGTTTTATTTTCAAGCGCATTGAAAATTGGCTATTGATTGTACTAGCCGTTTTGCTGTACAGTAAATAATTCTAAGACACTTCTCATTGCTTTTGTGGCTTCTTCTCAATATGCTAACAGTATTTAATAAATATTGGTGTAACTGCATATTCACATTGGAGAGAATTGTTTTGACCAACAGAGAGACATACATCAAAACTGTGATACAAATTAACACATCAAAGGAAAATGCAGAGCAGGCAATACTGAATATCTCAATAATGAGTTTAGAATACAATGTAATGCCAGTTTCCAAGCTCTAAAACTCTTTAACTCTTTAAAGAACCACTGTAATTCAAGAAAAATACATTTGTTTGTGAAGTATTTAAACATTTGCAGCTGTGTACACCATGGACAGAAAATATTAATGGGAGCATCTGCATTTTTTTACTATGTTTATGAGTAGAGGAATCCATTTTGCCTTTTTACATAATCAACTGAGAGCTGGATCATGAGTGTATTTTTAATCTATCGGTAGAGGGACAGGTGGAGAAGGAGTAAACAATGAGATATAAAGTTGCTTTGTTACATAATTGGATCTGACTTAAATTGACACCACACCCTTCCCCCCTTAAAGGCCAAGAAGTAGGCTGCTTTCCCCAATAAATGCAAACATTGCTCTTCAGTAATGTAAACACCCTCTTATACACACCATTTCCACCAATGTATCATGAATCGGTCCAGGAGAGGTGTAAAAATGTATTTTCCCCTAATAAAAAAGTAGCTTAATTATTTTTCCCAACTTAATTTGTGCTCTAAGTCAAGCTGCCTACTCTATCCAATGGGAGACAATTCTCTATATGTAGCCATTTATTTGCTTATGTAGTTATTTGTAGATCTCTGAGAGAAATTATTAATCAGGTTTTCCATAAGAAAAAATGACTCCTCAATAAAATAATGGCAAATGTAGTTCAATGTTGTTCACAGTTGTTTAGGTTTTATGCTCTTTAGTCTAATTTTTAAGATTAGCACAAAAGTTAACATAAAAATATATAAATGTATATGCATTCATGTATATATTCACTATGTCAGGTGCACTTACAGATAGAAGTGTCACTGCCATATACACATTGCTGTGTATATGCACACACCATTCCTTGACTTGAGGTAGCCTGCTGCACCCTGAAATGTGCTTCCCTAGGCCTGGGCCTTGTTGGTCTATGCAATAATACATCACTGATTTGGGGAGTATAACAATAAAAAATTGTTCTACAGATGGGGTAAAACCTATTTTTTCCAAAATACAAAATTGCTTAGTGAATAATGAGGAGGCCTTTACGCTTATTTTTGCTACATTACTGTGATGGAAAGGCACAGACAGAGACAGACAGTGCTTTCCTTTATATGCATTTATAATATATGTATCTATTCGTAGCACATATGATGACAGCCTCAGTACTGAACATGGCCACAATTATATGCAGATGTGCACCATGGTTGAGTTGTACCAAGAAATAAATGAATAATTATTTGAAAAAATGGGGAAGGCTTGAGAATAATCCTATTGCTTCTTATCCCACATTAGTTCCTCTGAAGTAGCTCCCTCCCATCTCTCAAAGAACAGTAATTGAATCTGGCACATCTGACGGAGATCTGGAGCACCTCTTCAAGGAGGCCCTCATAGATGTCTGATAGAGAATATATTATGATCCCACATGGATTACACAGGCTTTGAAGACATGCTGTAGCATTTACCAGGTCTGGGGGAACAGTCTGAGCTCTCACTGTCTGAGAGGATCACCATTGAAGGCAGTGGTACTGGAGTGGACTCCTCACAAGTGCTGCCATGGAACATGTTGTACTGAACAGCATTATCTTGCTTTATAAATGCTCACATACATAGCTCTGCTCCTGGCCATGTTCAGTGAAGTGGATGTTTAGGTCTGAGTAAGATAATGCCGAGATAGCTATATTCACTTGGTATTTGTGTAGTCTGAGATAATACAAATATAATAAAACAAAATTAATAAACTTAGTAAAAATTCCTTAAAACAGTACAGCAACACATAATACTAAATTTCATGGTTTAAAAGACCATTGCAGTTCAAGAAAAAATATATGTCTTTGTCCATTATGTACCAAACTAATAATATTAGCAGCTGTGTAAATAATGGGCATAATATTTTTGTCAGAATCAGATTTTTTGAAGACTCTGTTTATGAGTAGAGGAATACATTATGTGCTTGTGAAATCACATCCTGAGAATTGGAGGAGGAGGGAACATGCAGTCCAGAGCCTTTGTTTGATAACTGGATATGACCTAAAAATGACACCACTTCCCTCCCTCACTACCTCACTTCCTCAGAAATGTGACTACCCCTCTCCCACACACAAATTACACCAATCATCACAGATCACTTTAAACTGCTGCAGAAGCAGATCAACAGTGGCCATCTTCTGGGGGAGTGAGGGTGCAGTGCAGATTTTTTTTTTATTTCCCTCGGCCCATCACGTTTGGGCCCCCTGCCCCCCTGGGGAACCCTTGGCCTTCCATGAGCCCCCTTTGCCTCACCGCCCCTATTCTTGATTCCTTGGTTAGGTTGCCTCCAAACTCCAGTCCTCAGTGTGAACTGGAGCCCTGGGGAAGGAGGAGCCTCTAGACCTGGGATACCAGTGAGCAAGGCCGAGATCAGGGGAATGGAGCGTGCTGTGGGAGGAGAGACATAGGGGAGAGAGAAGAGGGATAAATGGAGAGACAAGAGAAGGATGAAAGAGGAAAGCTGAAAAATAGAGAAGGGACTGGGAAAGAGGAGGAAGGAAAAGTGACAGAGAAGTCACAAGTAGTAAAAATATGAGGAGGGAGAGAGGGGGAGGAGGGGAGAGAAGGGTTTCTTTCTGTATTTAAATATATTCCCACTGAAATAAAAAATAATAATATATATTTATATAAAGTTTCAAATATGGCAGTAACGCATACTTTATCAGTTGAATGTTATTTTAAAAAAAATTCCTTTTCCTACAGGAAAAAAAACAAAAACATTTAAGTTTGTCATTTAGAGCTGTCAGTCAACCTTTGTAATCCATCCAAAATGAGATTGAAATGTTATCTTAATGATAGATGGTTGTATTTGATTCTTGATAAGCCCCTTCTTTCTCTTCTGTTCTGTAATCTAGGCCTGGATATGCATAGTTTGTGCAGTGACTGCACCACTAACAAATCAATAATTTCTCTAATGGAAACTTCCTTGTGGTGTATAACCTGCCAGATGCTTTTCGCAGACACATCCAGCTGTCAGATCCTCTGAAGCATTGTCTCCTCTTTCAGTTTCACAATAAATAAATGACAATCTGTAGCCTCGCACCTTACTTTCTCTGGCTGCAATAACATACTGGAGAAATGCTACTTCCCAATTCATGACTGAGGAACAGCTTGTAATGTGAAAGCCAAAACTATATGGCCAGGTGCCTTTTCAGGATGTTTGGCTGTGAGCTACCTCCAAATGATAAGAATTATGGGAGGTCTGGAGATACTGAGAAGGAAGGCCAGTCTGGGGATAATACCTTGGCTTCTAAATATATTCAATCTTTTGTTGAGGACTGACAGCAAAATGATATATTTATTCACACACTGATACAGTACAAACAAACATGTACAGTAACTGGTATATATAAACACAGACAGACAGTGGGATAACTAGGGGAGGATGAGAAGGGCGGCTGCCCATGGTGTAAGCCGTCTGTCATAAGTTCAGATCTATTCTAAGGAAGAACTATCTACTTATGTGTGTATACATATTTACTGTGTGTATACATATTTGCTGTACAAATATTGCTGAGTTTATCTCATGCATATACCCAAAAATATTAAGTAAAAAAAGACAACAAATTATTAGCAATATACTTAGGGCTTACTCATATTTGTACCCAGAGAGCATTCACCAAACAGAAACTGCCATCAAATGTACTTTTTCATATTGGGGGTTCTTCATATTTAGGTTTTATGCTGACCTAGGCCATGCAGATTTGTGCGCCCCCATGCTCCTTTCCCTTTCTATACCATATATAATATGTTTATACAGTGAGGGAAAAAAGTATTTGACCACTTCGAGTTAGTACTTGGTGGCAAAAACCTTGTTGGCAATCACTGAGGTCAGATGTTTTTCGTAGTTGGCCACCAGATTTGCACACATCTCAGGAGGGATTTTGTCCCACTCCTCTTTGTAGATCCTCTCCAAGTCATTAGGGTTTTGAGGCTGATGTTTGGCAACTCGAACCTTCAGCTCCCTCCACAGATTTTTTATGGGATTAAGGTTGGAAGAGTGGCTAGGCCACTCCAGGACCTTAATGTGCGTCTTCTTGAGCCACTCCTTTGTTGCCTTGGCTATATGTTTTGGGTCATTGTCATGCTGGAATACCCATCCACGACCCTGGCTGAGGGAAGGAGGTACTCACCCAAGATTTGACGGTACATGCAGTTGTCTTGTCCCCTTAGCAGAAAAAATACCCTCAAAGCATAATGTTTTACATCCATGTTTGACGGTGGGGATGGTGTTCTCAGGGTCATAGGCAGCATTCTTCCTTCTCCAAACACGGTATGTTGAGTTGATGCCAAACAGATTTATTTTGGTCTCATCTGACCACAATACTTTCACCCAGATCTCCTCTGAATCATTCAGATGTTCATTGGTAAACTTCAGACGGCCTATATATGTGCTTTCTTGAGCAGGGGGACCTGGCGGGCGCTGCTGGATTTCAGTCCTTCACGGCGTAGTGTGTTACCAATTGTTTTCTTGGTAACTATGGTCCCAGCTGCCTTGAGATCATTAACAAGATCGTCCCATGTAGTTCTGGGCTGATTTCTCACAGTTATCATAAAACTCCACGAGGTGAGATCTTGCATGGAGCATCAGACCGAGGGAGGCTGGCAGTTATTTTGTGTTTCTTCCATTTGCAAATAATCGCACCAACTGTTGTCACCTTCTCACCAAGCTGCTTGGCGATGGTCTTGTAGCCCATTCCAGCCTTGTGTACATCTACAATCTTGTCCCTGACATCCTTGGACAGCTCTTTGGTCTTGGCCATGGTGGAGAGTTTGGAATCTGATTGATTGATTGCTTCTGTGGACAAGTGTCTTTTATACAGGTAATGAGCTGACATTAGGAGCACTTCCTTTAAGAGAGTGCTCCTAATCTCAGCTTGTTACCTGTTTAAAAGACACCTGGGGGACAGAAATCTTGCTGATTGATAGGGGATCAAATACTCATTTCCCTCATTGACCTGCAAATCAGTTTCTAACTTTTTTGACATGCGTTTTTCTTGGTTTTTTATTATTCTGTTTCTCACTGTTAAAATACACCTACCATTAAAATTATAGACTGGTCATTTCTTTGTCAGCGGACAAATGTTCTCATTGTACTTGTTTATGTATATGTATATATATATATATATATATATATATATATATATATATATATATATATATTATATATATACATTTATATATATATATATATATATATATATACCGTATTTATTGGCATATAACACGCACCGGCGTATAACACGCACCTCATTTTAAGAAGGGAATTTCAGGAAGAAAAAAAATTCAAATAAAGAACTTTTGAAGCAAAATCCTCAACCTCAACCTCCCTCCTCATCCTCAACCCCCTCCTCAACCCCTCCTCAAACCCCCCATCCTCCACCCCCCATCTTCATCCTCCTTCCTCAACCCCCCTCCTCATCCTCAACCCCCCTCCTCATCCTCAACCCCCTCCTCAACCTCCCTCCTCAACCCCCCCATCCTCAACCCCCTCCTCAACCCCCCATCCTCAAATCCCCTCAACCCCCCAATCCTCATCCTCCTTCCTCAACCCCCCTATCCTCATCCCCCCTCCTCAACCTCAACTCCTCATCCTCAACCCCCCTCCTCATCCTCAACCTCCCTCCTCATCCTCAACCCCCTCCTCATCCTCAACCCCCTCCTTATCCTCCCTCCTCAACCCCCTCCTCAAACCCCCCATCTTCAACCCCCTCCTCCACCCCCCATCCTCATCCTCCTTCCTCAACCCCCCTCCTCAACCTCAACCCCCCTCCTCAGCCCCCTCCTCATCCTCAACCCCCCTCCTCATCCTCAACCCCGTCCTCAACCCCCTCCTCAACCCCCTCCTCAACCCCCTCCTCATCCTCAACCTCCCTCCTCAACCTTCCTCCTCAATCCCCCCATCCTCAACTCCACATCCTCAAACCCCCTCCACCCCCCTCATCCTCCTTCCTCAACCCCCCTATCCTCAACCCCTCCTCAAACCCACTCCTCAACCCCCCCATCCTCAAACCCCACTCCTCAACCCCCCATCCTCATCCTTCTTCCTCAACCCCCCTATCCTCAACCTCCCTCCTCAAACCCCTGCATCCTCATCCTCCTTCCTCAACCCCCCTCCCTAACCTCAACCCACCTCCTCACTATACACCCCCCCCCCCCCTCCTCACCTCCCCCTCACTTACCTGCTTCTGTTCCGGCCTCCGCTCCGCTCCTTGACCCGGCGCGCATGTGACGTCACATGTGCGCCACGTCATTGGCATATACCGGATGCTAATGACGTGGCGCACATGTGTAGTCACATGCGCCCCGGGTCATGGAGCGGAGCGGAGGCCGGAACAGAAGCAGGTAAGTGAGGAGGAGTTATTTAGGGGGGTTTAGGTTGAGGAGGGGGGGGTTTAGGTTGAGGAGGGGGGGTTTAGGTTGAGGAGGGGGGTGGTTAGAATGAGGAAGGGGGGGTTAGAATGAGGAGGGAGGTTGAGGATGAGGAGGGGGAGGGAATATCGGCGTATAACACGCACCTATAATTTGCTCCCTATTTTCAGGGAGAAAAAGTGCTTGTTATACGCCGATAAATATGGTATATATATATAATAAAAAAAAAATGTCAATTGCACTTGCAGATAGAAATATCACTGTATATAGACATTTCTGTGCATATTCCATGGCCCTGCATCAGTTCTGTTCTCCCAGTTGGTATTGCCATAGGAAATTATAGATGTAATCGAAACTCAGATTTACATTAGTGCTAATTCTCTTACATGCGCATTTAATTCGATTTCAAAGCTCACTTTTGCTTATTCACATCTATGTAAATTCCTTATAGGGCAACTGAAGGGTCAGTTATAGTAATATGTTCTGAATAACGTATTTACACTTCTTTAACTTCTTTACACAGTTTAAAATCAATAAATACAGAATTTAACTATTGTATTCAATTTTGCTTTAGTGATGAGAGACAATTTGTATTGTATTCCCAAAAGGATCATATACCTGGGAGGAGTAGAACCTGCAGTGGATTCAGATAAGATATTGATTCACTTCTGATGGAAACATCTTCTGTAAACAGCACACTTGACAGGAGAACTAAATAGGAAAGAAATCACCCTTAGGATAATCCTCCCTTTTACTAAACTAGCAGCCCAAGAAGAAAATGTCCATGACACAAGCAGACTCAGCTAAATATAAGATTTTCTCCTAAGTGCTTTTGTGCTACTTACTTAAATAGCTGCTAATGTTATATACTTCACAAACAAGTGAATATTTTCCCTAAAGTAGAGTGATCATTGAAGGAAAAATAATTTACTTCAGTATATATATATATATATATATATATAGTGCCTTGCAAAAGTATTCCCCCCTCCATATTTCGTGTTTTGTTGCCTCACAACCTGGAATTAACTTGGATTGTTTGAGGATTTGCATCATTTAATTTACAGAACATGACCACAACTTTGAAGATGTTTTTTTTTTTTTATATTGTGAAGCAAACAACAAACAGGACAAAATAACAGAAAAAATCAATGTACATAACTATTCACCCCCTAAAGTCAATACTTTGTAGAGTCACCTTTTGCAGCAATCACAGCTCCAAGTCGCTTTGGATAAGTCTCTATGAGATTGCCACATCTTACCACTGGGACTTTTGCCCACTGCTCCTTGCAAAACTGCTCCAGCTCTTTTAAGTTGGATGGTTTGCGCTTGTGAACAGCAATCTTCAAGTCTGACCATAGATTTTCTATTGGATTGAGTTCTGGGCTTTGACAAGGCCATTCCAACACATTTACATGTTTCCACTTATGCCAGTGAAGTGTTGCTTCAGCAGTGTGTTTGGGAACATTGTCCTGCTGGAAGGTGAACCTCCGTCCTAGCCCCAAATCACATACAGAGTTTAGACACTCCAAAGTCCCCTAAGCGAGAGAAAAAATTGCCGCCGAACAAAACTAAAATGCGGCAACACAACCTGCTAAAGTCGCAAAAAAACGCCAGGCACATCAACGATTTTCGATTGTTAAAAAAGACAAAATATGCCTCAAATTAACTTTCAACCTCACTCACAGGCTCCCTGGCTCTCCCTCTGTGCTATGTGAGTACATTTATTTGAGGCATATTTGTGTGTTTTTGCCGTCTTTTCCAGCTCAGTGGTTCGGCCATTAAAGTTGTATTTTTGCGATCCACCATACAAGCTGTAATTTTGCGTCTTTCGCAAAGTCCAGGGGCCTTGCGATGAGGCGCGTGTCTCAGGATAAGCGCCAGCTAAGTCCCGCGTGTCCACCCCTGCAATGAGCACCTTCGCCGCTCATTGCAGCTTTAGTCCCGCATGCCTCGCTTTGCAAAGGTTCGCATGAGCGCCTTTGGCGCTCATTTCATTCTAAGTCTTGCGTATTTCAATGCCTCAACTGCTCGCCTCGCAGGGCGATGAGCGCCTTTGCGAGGCTTGCAAGCGTGACGACATTGACAACTATTATATGTGATATATAATATATATATATATATATATATATATATATATATATATATATATATATATATATAGTAGGAAATTGCCCAGGAATAAGTTTTCCCCACCTCTCCCACCCCCATGTCTCCTTCCCCTCTCTCTCCCCTGTGTCTCCTTCCCCCTCTCTCTCCTGTGTGTCCTTTTCCCCTCTCCCTCACCTGTGCCTCTTTATCTCTCTCCCTTTTCTCCCTCTCCCTCCCCTGTGTCTCCTTTACCCCCTCTCCCTCCCCTGTGTCTCCTTCCCCCCACTCCTGTTCCTCCTTTCCCCCTCTCCCTTTTCCTCCATCTCCCTCCCATGTGTCTCCTTTCCCCCTCTCCTGTTCCTCCTTTCCCCCTCTCCCTTTGCCCCCTTGTGTCTCCTTTCCCCCTCTCCCTTTCCCCCTTGCATCTCCTATCCCAATCTCCCTCCCTTGTGTCTCCGTTCCACCTCCTCTCCCTCCCTTGTTTCTCTGTTCCACCTCCTCTCCCTCGCTTGTCTCCTTTCCCCCTTCTCTCTCTCCCTTGCCTCCTTTCTCTCTCCCTCTCTCTGTCTTCTCTCTCTCTCCACCTCCCTTCTCTCTCTCCCTCATCTCTCTACTTTCTCTCTCTCTCCATCTCTCTCTTAACTCCCTGTGTCTCCTTCCCCCTCTCTCCCCTGTGTCTCCTTTTCCCTCCTTCCTCACCAGTGCCTCCTTTACCCCTTTCCCTTTCCCCCCTCTTCCTCCCCTGCGTCTCCTTTCCCCCCTCTCCCACCCCTGTGTCTCCTTCCCCCCTCTCTCTCTCCTGTACCTCCTTTCCCCCTCTCCCTTTGCCCCTTCCTCTCCGGTGTCTCCTTTTGCCATCTCCTTCCCCTGTGTCTCCTTTCCCCCTCTCTCCCTCTCCTGTTCCTCCTTTCCCCCTCTCCCTTTCCCCCCTTGTGTCTCCTTTTTCCCTCTCCCTTTGCCACTTGTGTCTTCTTTCCCAATCTCCATCCCTTGTGTCTCCATTCCACCTCCTCTCCCTCCCTTGTCTCCTTTCCCCCTTCTCTCCTTCCCTTGTCTCCACCCCCCCATGTCTCGTACCTGGATGCAACCCTGCCAGCAGCGCCGCACTCACCTCCTCTGCGGCTCCCGTCCTCCGGCCAGAACTACTTTCTGGATGTAGCTGTGCATTGCGCAAACGCATCCCGCCTGTGCGATGCACAGCTTGATCCAGAGAGTAGTTCCGGCCAGAGGACAGGAGCTGCAGAGGAGAAGACGGAGTGCGCCGCTGCTGGCAGTGTTGCATCCAGGTACGTGCTTGAGCTATTGGCAGGAACCAGGTATTGCAGAGAGATATGGAGAGAGAGAGAGGGGGGGGGGGGGGGGGAGAAAAGGGTAGAGAGGGAGGGATAGGAGTGAGAGAGAGACGAAGGAGAGAGATGGAGAGAGAAAGAGAGAGGTGGAGAGAGAGGGAAGACAGAGAGAGGGAGAGAGAGAGAGAGAGGGAGAGATGAGAGGGATAGAGAGAGAGGGAGGTAGAGAGTGAGAGGAAAGAGAGAGAGAAAAGGGATAGAGTTATGGAGAGAGAGAGAGAGAGAAGTCAGAAGGAGGGAGAGAGAGAAGAGAGAGGGGGAGAGTGATGAGAGATAGGGTGACAGGGAGGGAGAGAGAGATAGAGAGAGAGAGAGAGAGAGAGAGAAAGGAGAGAGACGAGGGAGAGAGAGAGAGAAGGGAGGTGGAGAGAGAGAGAAGACAGAGAGAGGGAGAGATGAGATCAATAGAGAATGAGGGAGGGAGAGAGTGAAAGGAAGGAGAGAGAGAAGAGGGATAGAGAGGGAGAGAGAGTTATAGGGGGGAGTGGAAGGAGAGAGATGGAGAGGGATAGATAGAGAGAGATGAGAGCGAGGAGACGGAGGGAGGGAGAGAGTTACGGAGAAAGACAGAGAGAGTAGAAAGAGGGGGAGAGAGATGAGAGATAGGGTGATTGGGAGGGAGAGAGAGATGGAGAGAGAATTAGAGATGCTGAGAGAGAGAAAAAATATAGAGAGGGAGGTAAAGATTGAGAGAGGAAAATGGAGAGAGACATGGAGAGAGAGAGAGAGAGAGAAAATGAGAGAGAGAAAATGAGAGAGAGAGAGGGAGAGAGATGGATGGAGAGATTGAGAGAGAGAGAGAAAAAGGAGAGAGAGATGGAGGGAGAGATGGAGAGAGAGAAAAAAGGAGAGATAGATGGAGAGAGAGAGAGAGATGGAGAGAGAGATGGAGAGAGAGAGAAATGAGAGAGGGAGGGAGAGATAGAGAGAGATGAGACGGAGAGAGGAAGAGAGACAGATGGAGTGTGAGAGAGATGGAGGTAGATGGGGAGAGAAAGAGAGGAAGAAAGAGAGGAGATGAAGAGCGAGAGAGAGAGATGGAGGAGGCAGAGGGAGAGAGGGAAGGAGAGAGAAAGGGGATAGAGAGGGAGGGAGAGAGAGAAGGAGAGGGAGGGAGAGATAGAGAGAGATATAGAAAAATTATAGAGAGGGAGAGAGAAAAAGGATAGAGATGGAGAGAGAGAGAAAGGAGAGACAGATGGAGAGAGAGAGATAAAGAATGGAGAGAGCCGGAGAGAGAGGGGGAGAAAGAAAGAAGAGAGAGGAGACAGAGAGAGGGAGGGAGAGAGAGATTTCGTGCATTTTATTGGGTAAAAGAAAAAGGTTATATCCATCTATTATTTACATTATATGAGTGTACATTGGTCTGGCTAACTACCACTGTAAACACTGACGCAGTTATGGTATACTCTTCTAACATGTGAGGGCGTTAAATAAATTACTTTGTACTAATTACATTTCTGAGTTTATTACACAAATCAAATCAAGTCTTGGCTAGATCAAGTCGCAAATATTTTCACTTGGGTAAGAACGACTCCTCAGATGAAACATTGTGAAGATAGCTTGTTCTAAGACATACACATCTCTTCTCACTACCACATTGTTCTGAATAAACATTATCAAACAGGTGTTAAGATTAGCGTACAATGGCCTAGTCTAATACCTGACACACATTATATCCGAGGTCAAACATATGAATATTTACCCAGTTTAATATTTTGTACCAGCACGCTCTCAAGCGGCTAGAAACAGATATACACAACATATTTATCAATACATTCTAATTTATACATATACATGCAAAATGGTGGAAACCAACCTTGTGACGACAAGGAAGAAATAGTTATCTAATGGCAGAGAGAGAATGTGCTGGGTCCTTTACTGTTTTTCTGGGTCTTTTGTCTCTTCCTAATGTTTTCTTCTATACGATTTTCTGGCTTATCTTGCAGTCTAGTCTGTGACAAACCTGACTGTCATCCTTGTGCATAAACCTATGCCCCTTCATATCTTCCCTAAGATTTATTGCTATATCTGTCTATATCAGAATGTTATTCTATCTCTACAACTATTTCTAACAAACCAATAACACAAAAAGGGATTACTTCAGACTATCTTGAGAAGGGATCCTAAGAAAGTGACAGGTGTCATCCTAATATTCTAGCCATGCTATGTATAAACTGCTTTAACTTTCTAATTTGTTGTAGAGTTAAAATTATCCTATTATACCACAATCCTTCTGTTATCCTTTTGGGAGTGGTCACAGAACCCAGACTAATTAGCACCTGCATTCCAGATTGTAGATGTTACTTAATATATTTCAATCTTTGTCCATATTCCCTAAAACAGACTGATTGACTTTATTCAATAATGACTTTATTCAAAAATAATAATTATGTAAACCACTTATTAAAGATACCTATACAGAAAACCATACTTAGCAATACTCAACATATGTAGTCTTGTATCACACAATCAACAAAACTTGTCTTACATCATTATTTGAATAGACCGATTTGATAAATTAAATTAAATGTAATCATTTTTGATGTAAGACCAGTAACAAAATAATAGCTTGCCAATACCCAAAATACAAAGGTTATTTAGCTTGCAATCTCAGATATAATATAACCTCCCTTGATACATATTGCTTCAATATATATATTTATATACTCTAACTGCCATATAAATTGTTACACCATATTTTACTGCTTTCATAGAGTAACAGGTTATATTGCTAATTATTAATATCATATACTAGCGAATTGCCCGTCAAAAAATGACGGCAATGAAATTGTAAGTGAGCTAATGCTGTTTAGTGTGTAATAATGAAATATATAATACATTAATAAATGAATATACTTTACCTATTTTAAAGCATTGTGTGGAAGAGCTGTGAATGTGTTTTGATGTTGCTGCAGCATTAGTGGTGTGGATCTGCTGTGTAAGCGTGCTGAATGTGTGCAGTGTAACACTGTGCGTGCGCGAGCCCAAACCGTTGTCGTGTACTTCCGCATTGGCGTAAAATGGCGAGTAATGTGTGGTATACGTTTGTATCGGAATATCCGTAGGTGTTTTGTGGTGTTTTGCGAGTTTCTTGTGGTGTTTTGCGAGTTTAGAGTGCTGTAGCCTCGTTTTCGTTTTGTTCGGCGGCCATTTTTTCTCTCGCTTCGATTTTTTTTTAGTCTCTAAACTGTTTTATTTGGAGTAAAATCGAGGTGTAAGTTGTATTTTTGAGGTGCTGGGTGCTCCCTCTTGGTGTAGGTAAGTTTTTTATGTATGTGGTGTGTGTATGTATTGTGTTTTACATTTTGTAATGTTCGCGAGTTGCGTCCGAGTGTTGCGAGTCCGTAATGTGTGTGAACGTGTGTCGTATGTTGTTTGCGAGTGTCGTAATGTGTGTGTCGTACTGTTTGGGTTGCGACGTGAAGTTTGCGAGGGTCGCAGTTGCTGGCAAGGAGCGCCTTCGGCGCTCCATGCCAGCAACTGCGGCCCTCGCTTTGCGAGGTCCTCAGGTGCTGGCATGGAGTGCCTACGGCGCTCCATGCCAGCAACTGAGACCCTCGGGCAGTGCCCTCGCTTTGCGAGGGCCTCGGCTCGCTACGCGAGTCGCAGCCCTCGCTTCGCGAGGGCCGCGACTCGCATAGCGAGCCCGCAGCGTTAGCAACAACTCGTACGCTCACAACTATATATGTGATACTGTAGCAAATAGCCAGATGATTGTTTATACACTCTACATATCATTTCTGTATTGCACTAACCAAATAAAGTCAGACTGTTAACCAAACTTTAGAAGATTATATACTATTTATTTATTCCTATATTGAACTAGACCAATATAGATTATATTAAAATAAATTGTTAATCCACATTTGATAAATTTATATGCACTGTTTATTAATCTCTGTATTGATCTAACAAAATATAAAGTGTGCTAAGACTAATTGTTATCCAATCATCAAACGAGATTGTAATAGACATCAGGTAGATTGTATATTGTGATCTAACTAAATATCAAAGCTTAACAAGTGTAAACACTTATAATTGTTTATCCTTCATATTTACTGTTATACCAATAAATGTTATTTCTGCACACAGCAGATACTTGTCGATAAACCAATCTTCAAACTCAATTATTCTATACATTGTAATATTTTAAGAAACTTTATTAATCTCTACAGTGTAATATTTATGTCATATCACTTGCATGACAGAAGGAGAGGAGAGAGAGAGATGGAGATAGATAGATAGATAGAGAGAGAGAGAGAGAGAGAGAGAGAGAGAGAGAGAGAGAAGGAGAGAGAAAGGAAGGAGACAGAGAGAGGAAGGAGAGAGTGAGACACATAGAGTGAGAGGATATATATACACAGAGAGAGGTGGGCAAAAGAGAAAGAGAGAGAGAAAGGAGAGAGAGAGAAGGAGAATAAGAGAATGGAGAGGGAGAAGGAGAGAGAAAAAAGGAGAGAGGGAGAGATAGAGGGAGACAGATATAGGGAGAGAGAGGAAGGAGAGAGAGATGGAGGGGGATATGGAAAGAGACAGGATACAGAGAGAGGGAGAAAGAGAGGAGACAGAGACATGGAGAGAAATGAGACAGAAGGAGAGAGGGAGGAGAGAGAAAGGGGTTAGAGAGAAAGGAAGAGAGAGATGGAGAGGGAGGGAGGGTGAGACAGAGATAGATACAAAGGATCGAGGGGGAGAGAAAAAGGATAGAAAAGGAGAAAGAGAGAAAAGGATAGAGAGGAAGAGAGAGAAAGGGGATAGAGAAAGAGAGATAAAAATGATAGAGATGGAGAGAGATAGAGAGAGATGGAGAGAGAGAAAGAAAGGAGAGAAAGAAAGGGAAAGAGAGAGGGAGAAAGAAAGAAAGAAAGGACAGAGAGGAGACAGAGGGAGAGGAGAGAGAGATATGGGAGAGAGAAAAGGGTGAGAAGAAGGAAAGAGAGAGAGAGAGAGAAAGGAGAGAGGGGAGACACAGAGGGAGGGAGAGAGAGATGGAGGGAGATGGGGAGAGAGATAAAGGAGAGAGAAGGAGAGAGAGAAAAAAGGAGAGAGATGGAGAGAGAGAGAAAGGGGATTGAGAGGGAGATATAAAAAGGATAGAGATTGAGAGAGAGAGAGAAAGGAGAGAGAGATGGAGAGAGAGAAAGAAAGGAGAGAGAGACAGAGAGAGAGAAGGGAGAACGAAAGGACAGAGAGGAGACAGAGGGAGAGGGGAGAGAGATATGGAAAGAGGGAGAGGAGAGAGAGAGAGAGACAGAAAGGAGAGAGAGGGAGACAGAGACAGAAAGGAGAGAGAGAGGGGGAGAGAGAGATAGAGAGGAGGGCAAGAGAGCGAGAGAAGGGAGAGAGAGGGAAAGAGATAAAGGAGAGGAAAGAAGAGAGAATGAGGAGAGAGAATGAGAATTAGAGAATGGAGAGGGAGAAGGAGAGAGAAATTGGAGACAGAGAAGGGAGAGGCAAAGGAAAGAGAGAGATAAAGTAGAGAGAGAAAAAGGAGAAATAGGAGACACAGAGGGAGGGAGAGAGAGAGATGTAGGGAGCTGGGGAGAGAGGGAGAGAGATAAAGGAGAGAGAGAGAGAAGGGAGAGAGTGAGAAGGAGAAGAAGGGAGAGAGAGAAGGGAGGGGGGAAGGAAAGAGAGAGATGGAGAAGGGGAGGGCAAGAGAAGGAGAGTGAGAGAGATAGGACGGAAAGAATGGAGGGATATATATATGAGGAGTCCCATTTTTATTTTTTGTGTGCAATGCCCTCCCGGGTCCACCTTTGGTGCCAACATCATATATTTTATACATATATATATATATATATATATATATATATATATATATATATATATATATATAATGTTGGCACCAGAGGGGTACACAGCAGGGCCCAGCACAGAAACAAAGTTTGAGACTCCTTATATATATGTATATATATATATATATATATATATATATATATATATATATATATATATATATATATATATTCATACCTGGGGGCGCCAAGCTCTGGGACAGCCCTGGGTGGCGAAAGGTCTAGCTACACCACTGGGTGTAGGGGAGGGGACGGAGGAGGGCAGAGGTATATCCCATGTGGCTCACGGCAGGTTTTGGTCGAGCAAATGCACAACTTGCATTATACCACTGTGCAAAGATAGCAAGGGACAGCATCATGCCCAGTTGCCAAAACAAACTACAAAAGGGCCTACATAAAACAAATAAAATTTTAGAAATTATAAAAAAACGTCCTGAAAAAGTATTCAGACTCCAAGGAATAACTAACCATGGGCCCTATTCTATTGCCCAATTTGTAAACGTATTCACACTTAAAATCACTCTTAATATTGCCTCATATTATATTAGCTACACGCAATACGATTACAATTTTCCTGCCCACAATCATTATATAAATAATTAAAGTTACACAAAATCAATATTCTATTAGCCCAATAGGTCTAACTCGCCAAAAAAAGTCTAAATCCCAACTGAAAAAAGTATAAAGTTTTTGTCAAAATTAACACTCGCAAGGGCTGGAGCAGCAATTAAACACATACTACTGTACTTTAAAAGCATGGGAAGTCATAGAAAGACATTAAAATGAATTGCACAACAGTCTCAAATGCATAAATATGCAGTTAAAAATATTTTTTACTGTTATTTCTGAGTAATATCAATTCTGGGACTTAAGGGGTTAATACATATCATGAAACCACATGGACTAAAACAGATAATGCATTGCTTGATTGTGAGCACAATTGGCAAATTTAACTTATTGGCACTAATTAATTTGTGGCCTTCCGATTGCACATTATGTGTAACTTCCACGTTTTACCGATTTGCATTTGCGAGCTTCTAGTAGTATAGGACTACATATCGGCGCGGTTACTTAGTGGGTTCTGAGCATGTTCAGTTTCACAAGACATTATACATAAAGCAATACAGTCAGATGTCATAAGTCAACATATGTTTACATTGTTATAAGAATATTAAAAGAAAATGCAGTTTTTAAAAACAAAAAAATGGAACCTCCACTGTGTTCCTTCAGTCTTGCATAACTTAAACCCTTTTAACCTGACCCAAGACCACCTTTTACTCTGATAAACCATTGTATCTAAAAGCAAGCAAGAGTACGTTCAAATCTCTATCTATCTATCTATCTATCTATCTATCTATCCAAATATTATAGATGTATCCACAGCAGAATAACATGTTTACTGAACTTTTTTCAAAGGATTTACAGAGCTCAAAAGGTTAATGTGAGATTTAAGGCTGAATTGACATAAGCTTCTTTCCAAACCTTTAAATATGTTTTCACTTTTGAGAAAATCTTTACTAATATACAGCCGTTTAATATTAGTTAAAAATGTAACACTTGTTCAGGACTGATTTGTAATAGTATTCAGAAAAAAATGGAACATTGAGATCCAAGTTTGGAAGAATTGTCAACAGCTTTAATGTTCCCGCAAATAAACGCATGGTTTCCCGCAGACAATCTTACCTGGAGTGAGCAAACTATTTGGCGTGGGCTTGATATTTTACTGTGAGCCTTTATTCCACCCTGTCCTCTTTCCCCCTTAAATGATAATAATTATACCCCCTCCTGAATTAGTATATTTCTACTCTTCTTTTTTCTCCCTTCTATTTTCCACCTCTGACTATCCTCATTTCACCTCTCTCTCCTTTTCTCCACACTACTATTAGCATTGTATGTGTATGAGTTACATTCTGCACCTTTCAGGGCACCATCAGTGAAGCCTTTGCTGCCACTAAGGGGGGCCACTCCCACAGAGAGACGGTTAGAAGATGGGGAGAGAGACGGTTAGAGGGTGGGTACAGGGCGAGAGAGACCCGGGGTTAGAGGGTGGGTACAGGGGGAGATAAACCCACCCTCAGCCGTCATGCACATACTCCTCTCCATCCGTCATGCTGACCTTATATTTCTGATCTTTAAACATACTCCCCTCCATCTCTACTAATCCAGCTGTGTAATACCCACACACCCCTTTGTGCCTCACAAGTCCAACAATGCACACCATCCACCCTACCATACACTGCTCCATGGCAGTGAATACTGGGGCAGTGCTGGAGTAGCGAGCATTTGTCAGTCAATTTTTGCATGCGCATGACGGCGTGCAGCTCTCCTTCGCCCAAAAGTTGTGCTACCGCTATAAAGATATAGGTTTTTTCAATCTGCCTGTAGTGCTTACCTTGTGTATAGTCACTTAGCCACGCACTCTGCCAGTCTGAGCAACGCTCATCTAGGGAAAATCCTGTGTAGCAGTCTCTGAGTGGACAGTGACATGGATAATAATGAATTGCCATGCCATTATCAGTATCTACCTTTTTTTTCCTGAGTACCATATTTTGCGTTGTTGCACACGTTATATCATCTGTATGTAACCCAGAGCAAAGCATCACATTGGCGATGACAAATGCATCATGCCAGGGTGATGGAAGCGTGAACTCAAGTATCCAATAAACATATTCCAGTCTAGATGCTCTTTGACAGAGCAATGATCTTTTTTCTAGGGTGTGTTTTGCTTCTTCACTCTGTTTTAACCCTGACTTGTGACCCCAACTATTCTATGACCTGCCTTGACTGTCTACCTTTAAACCCAGCCACTCTTTTAGCCTCCTAGAATTTGTTGAATTCTCTCCTGCCATACAGGCTCAGAAGGTGTTTTGTGGGTTGGTCTAAACCTTCTAACACAGTATCATGGTTTCTTCTTCTGTAGAGCATCCTCCAGAGGATCAAGCAAGCTGCTGGACTAGAGCACATGGGGAGACAGTACTCATCTGTCCTTATTACTCCATATATAATATAAATGGTTTAAAAGTAGGTTGCCAGTTTCTCACTTCTGGTTCCTTTTAATCTAAGTTGTCTCCATGTCTTTCCATGCCATAGGGTACTACATTGCATAAGACAACAGTCTGAGATCGAGGCATTGGGAATTAGGATGTAATTTATATTAAGGTTGTTGCAGGGTGTGTGGTATTCTGACCTTAATACTGTTCTGTCTTTGTGGTTAATCTGAACTATGATTAATGCAGGATCAAGCAGCGTGGGAGGTCTAGCCAAGTCTTCCAATGTTGATTCATATTTTGTTATCAATATAATGTTTCTGAACCACATATTGATGTGTAATACAATAAATCTAAACTTTCATTCATGCACACTAAGGTGGAAAGAGCAAGGAAGAAATATATATGCAAAGAGAGCTCCATGGCACTGAAGAGGTTACAAACATATATGTGTGTTGTGCGTGTGCATTTTTGGTTGTTGTTGAATGTGTAGCCATTGTGTGTGGTCTCACATATGGGCACAGTTAGATTAACATTTTCAGACAATCACAGCAAGATCACAGCTATTTATGGTATTCTTGATTATTTTCTGAGTTTCTGACAATATATATATTATTTTTTTCAGGCCTGAGCTTGATCTGGAGTTCACAAATTAAATCCTCACCAAGCAGGCAGATGGAAGATTTGGCTTCAGAGCCCCTGACAACAATGGGTTTGTTCTTCCTGAGCTGTGAATTGTACTAGTGTGTAACCTTGCGCTTGGTAGTGCTAATGGTTTAGTGGTAAAAAACACTGTCTTTGAAGTGGGTTAAATCATTCAGAAACCAGTCAGACCTAATTTTTACCTTTGACATATCTTGAAAATCTCTTTAGTATATGCTTTACATTGTACTATATTCATAAATCTACATGATTTTGTAACTAGTAATGTGAGTAATATTCTAATTTTATTCTATTATATGCTCTTAAGGGTTCTGCAAAATTGTACATACAATGCACTCTGAGCTATGTCTGCACACACTATAAAGATTAAATAAATTACCCTATTCATTGTAATCTACATCCAGTTATACAAAGCTAACTCTAAAAATAAACTATGGCCAAAGACTGTAAAAGTATGTAATGCCTATAAATCAACATAGTCTTCATTGTGCTCAGATGAATGACTCCCTACAATTTATACATGGCTTAAATTACCACTGTAGCGATATATTTGTAAGATAGGCAGAAGCTGCTATTTTAGTTTCCAATGGCCTGCTTTCTCAGGTGGGAGAATACATAATGGAGATGTGTCAGCGAAAACTGCCAGTGCCTTCAGTCTGGCTAACGGATAAAATATTATTTAACAAGAACACATAGAATATATATATTGTTGTTGTTTAGTCGTTCAGTCGCATCCGACTCTCTGTGACTTGATGGACCACAGCACGCATATTGATTTATTGGATCTTCTTGCAGTACAAGGGACTCTAAGCAGTCTTCGCCAACACCACAATTCAAACTTGTCAATTCTACGGCGCTCAAACTTCTTTATGGTCCAGCTCTCACATCCATATGTTACTACCGGGAATACCATAGTTCGAACTATGCCGACCTTTGTTGATAGTTTAATATCTTTACTTTTTACTAGCTTGTCCAAGCTTGCCATAGCTTTCTTCCCCAGAAGCAAATGTCTTTTAATGTCATGACTACAGTCATCGTCTGCAGAGATTTTGGATCCAAGGAAAAAAAAATCTGTCACTGCCTCCACTTCTTCCCCGTCCAGGAAGTGAGATCGCCGTTTGCCATGATCTTCATCACCTTTTTAACGCTGAGCAGCAGGCCAACTTTTGCACTCTTTTCTTTCACCTTTATCATTAAGTTCTTTAGTTCCTCCTTACTTTCAGCCAGCAGAGTAGTATCATAGGCTTATCTGAGGTTGTTTATATTCCTTCAAGTAAAATTGATTCCGGCTTTGGAATCATCCAGTCCAGCCTTACGCATGATGTACTCTGCATATAAGTTGAATAAATAAGATGACAATATACAACCTTGTCACACTTTTCCGATCTTGAACCATTCTGTTGTACCATGTTCGGTTCTGACCGTGGCTTCTTGGTCGACATACAGATTCTTTATGAGGAGGATGAGATGATCTGGTACTCCCATCTATTTAAGGACATGCCACATTTCGTTGTGATCCACATAGTCAAAGGCTTTAGAATAGTCTATGAAGCAGAAGTAAATGTTTTTTTGGAATTCTCTTGCTTTCTCTATTATCCATTGGACATTGGCAATTTCATCTCTTGTGCCTCTTCCTCTGTGAAACCCGGCTTGCACATCTGATAGTTCCTGGTCCATATATTGTTGGAGTTGAGTTTGTTGAATCTTAAACATTACCTTGCTGGCATGTGAAATGAGTGCAATTGTTTGATAATTGGAGCACTCTTTGGCACTGCTTTTTTTTGGGATTGGGATGTAGACTGGCCTTTTCCAGCTTATTGGCCGCTGTTGAGTTTTCCAAATGTGTTGGCATAAGATAGTAACACTTTCACAGCATCATCCTGTAGAATTTTTAATAGTTCAATTGGGAATCCATCCTGCAGCCTTATTATCAGCATGACATCCTAGGACCCATCTCACTTCACTCTCCAAGATTTCTGGTTCCAGCTCATTGGACAAACTATTGAGGACTGTACAGAGCTACTCCACCTTTGGCTGCAAAGTATATAGTCAATCTGATCTCTATGTTGTCCATCTGGTGATGTCCATGTGTAGAGTCAACTCGGAGGCTGTTGGAAGAGGATGTTTGCTACAACCAGAGAATTATCTTGACAAAATTCTTCTAATCTCTGACCTGCTTCATTTTGTACTTCAAGGCCAAATTTGCTAGGGATTCCAGATGTCTTTTGGTTCCCTACTTTAGCATTCCAATCTCTTATGATGATAGTAACATCTTTTCTTGGTGTTATATGTCTTCATAGAACTGGACAACGTCAGTCTCTTCAGCATCCGTGGTTGGAGCATAGACTTGGATCACTGTGACGTTAAGTGGCTTGCCCTGAATTCGATTTGAAATCATTCTGTCATTTATTGGGTTGTAACTGGGCACTGCTTTGTCCACTCTTTGATTGACTAGGATGGCTACTCCATCTCTTCTGCAGGATTCTTGACCACAGTAGAAGCTCTGGTCCCATTCCAGTCCATTTAAGTTCAAAAATTCCCAAGATATCAATGTTTAACCTTGTCATTTCATTATTGACCACATCTAGTTTGCCTTGGTTCATAATTCTAACATTCCAGGTTCCAATTATGAATTGGTCTTTGCAGCATCAGACTTTCCATTCCCCTCCAGACACATCCGCAGCTGTGTGTCCTCACGGCTTTGGCCCAACCACTTCATTAGATCTGGTGTTACTTGCACTTGCCCTCTGCTCTTCCTCTTTTAAATACATTATTTTAAACTAGTACATTAGTTATTGGAAGTTGATTTTGATGTAGTAAGTGCAGTAAGTAAATAACTTAAGACTTCTTATTGAAGCACATGAGTAGTGTGAAGTCGTTGTCTCAAAAGAGGAAAACTAGATGAGAATGTTCTTTGCTGAATGATAGTAAAATGGAGTTTATTTATTCCTTTACGGGTAGTTCTGATTCGTGTGGCACCAGTTTACGGTTTTATATGTCTTTAAACCGTCTGCAAACATCATTAACGTGCCTGTTACAATTTGGCACAGAGTAATCAGTTTTTACATATTTTTGTTAAAATATTTTTTTTATTAAGAGAGGCAAACGCAAATAAAAATATGTATACGTTTATATCTGTGGTTACAAATCTGTCATCATATTGAGAAATCGTTTAAATTGTTTGTTAGTCTATTTTTTGTGACTTGTGGTTATTTATGAAAATAAAATAAAGTATAAAGTCCACCAATTATCTGGCGCCTCTCCTTTGTTTCTTTTGGTATATTTTAACAACAATGCAGTGACATCATTTAAATAAGCTAAAATGGGAAAAAAACAAATAAAGAAAAAAAGGGGTAGTTGAAGTTGACTTGCATGGTCTGGGGGGGTTATTATGTTATTAGCCTGTTGATCTTAGGAAACCATAGTTTGTGGTACTGTACAGGGGCGGAGCTACCGTTGGTGCAACCGGTGCCTTGCACCGAGGCCCCTGGCCACTGAGGGGCCCCTGCTGACCTCCCGCGGGTTCCATGTGGCCCCCGTGGGTCTTCTGTGGCTCTGCGGCCCACCAGGGCCACCGGGGTCTCCCATGAATTAGCTTCGCCACTGGTACTTTATTAGATGGGTTTTCAGTGTATAGGTAAATTTTTCTAAGTATTTTTAAGCCATTTCGTCCAAGACACTGAAAGGATTTCCGTTTTGCTGCCATGTGTAATTTTGTGACACCAAACATAGGGCCTCATTCTATTCCCATTTATTGCAGATTACACCATGTTTAAAAGCAATGCAAATCTTCCTAACTAGCTATTATGAACAGAAGGGCCCACTGGACTGTTTGGGGTTAATCAGTTATTATATGTGTGGTTAGAAGGTACTAAAAACTTGCTTAACAGTTATATCATGGGTGTAATGCATACATGCAGTTATATCATGGATGTAATACGTGCATATAGTACTGTCATTGATTAACATTAAAATAATGTTTCTGTATCAGAAGTAGGATAGTAGGCTATGCATATATAGTATAGTTAATGCAGTCATATCTGGGATATACAAAGGTTAAAGTTAAAGATTTTAAAGAATTTATATGGTCCTGCGATTGGCCACGTGTGACTGCTCTGGCTTTAGTCTGGAAGGGGGAAATTTGGTTTTATAACCCTGTAGGTTGAGATCTGTCAACTGGGGAATTTATCATGGGATAGACAGGTGGTGAGAGTATAACAAGCTATTCCCCACAAGAGGAGGGGTTAGGCATGGGGGGGGGGGGAGTCAGAACTTTCTGTGTTTTTAGATATCTCTGTAACAATAAAGGAGTGGGAGTCTGATTTTGGACACACTAAATAAAGGTGGTGTTGGAGTCTGCTTGTACTAATCAAAGGTACATGGTGTGTGATTCTGATATCCTGAGAAAAGGGGTCTGATGATGCCTGCCTCTTCAGAAATGATGCTGTCATCTGAAGTGTCTGTTGGTTTTGAGATCTGAATAAACAGTTGCAACCCATAGAGAGAGAGAGAATTGGGGTGAGCGTAATCCGCCAAACTTGGCGGGCGTAAGAGCTGGTGGTAGGGGTGGGAGATCTCCAGCATATTTACCAGCAGCCAGAATGGCAAATGGAAACTTATCCAAGAGGGAAATCAAGTACTTTCAGAGGCTTGGAGGAGATTCCGTCAGTCAATTTGTCCAGCGCTATCAAAACAGCTCCCTGATTGCCTGCAGAGCAGAGGTTATTCAGGAGAAAAGGAACCAGGTCACAAGGATGATTGAGCGGAGAGCACATCACATTATCATGGAGGAGGACTTGGCAGCAGCTCTTATGGATCAGTGGATGGCATTCCTGGGAATCCAGCAGGGAGGTGAGCTATCAACATAGCTGGTGGGACTGGTTTGGGACGAGATCATTTTGGAGGACCGGTATGATGATATGATGGAGCCGCCTATGGCATTGCAACAGCCCTCCTGCTACACTATGAGAGAGTTAATGAAAATACTCCAGGGTGTACTGCAGGGCAATCCAGCATGTAGCATTGGGCCTATAGAACATGGGGTGATCCTGTATAATCAGGGTTGCCAAGAATTGGGACTAAAACCCGGGTCCCAGGAGGCTGCATTGATTGAACCCTTGATCCAGCAAGAGATGGAGCTGGAAATCAGTTACATGAATCTGCTGGTGGAAGCAACCCAGGCTAGGACCTGGCTCAAGGGAAGGAAGGAGCCCTGCCAAGTGGTTGGAAGAGGTTTGTCGGTGCCTGCCTCTTCAGAAATGATGCTGTCATCTGAAGTGTCTGCTGGTTTTGAGATCTGAACAAACAGTTGCGACCCATAGAGACAGAATTGGAGTGAGCGCAGTCCCCCAAATCTGGCGGCCGTAACACTATTCTATTCACTCATTACAGAAACATTGAGAGAGAACTGCTATGAATGACAAGCCAAAAAGAGGCAACACCAAGCCAAAAATGATGGCAACATTTTCCATAGATTTTTGCACTGCCGAAATTTTGACTCCTTTTGACTTTTACACTAAAAAACCCTATTCAATTGAAACTTTACGGATATGCAGTTGTGCTCAAAAGTTTGCATACCCTAGCAGAAATTGTGAAATTTTGGAATTTATTTTAAAAATATGACTGATCATGCAAACAATTTATTTTATTGAAGGATAGTGATCATATGAAGCCATTTATTATCACATAGTTGTTTGGCTTCTTTTTAAATCATAATGATATGACCCTGATCAAAAGTTTACATACCCTTGAATGTTTGGCCTTGTTAAAGACACACAAGATGACACACACAGGTTAAAATGGCAATTAAAGGTTAATTTCCTGTGGCTTTTTAAATTGTAATTAGTGTCTGTGTATAAATAGTCAATGAGTTTGTTAGCGCTCACGTGGATGCACTGAGCAGGCTAGATACTGAGCCATGGGGAGCAGAAAAGAACGGTCAAAAGACCTGTGCAACAAGGTAATTGAACTTTATAAAGATGGAAAAGGATTTAAAAGATATCCAAAGCCTACTGTTCAATCACTATCATTATTGATTGTCTTTCAAGGTCAGGGAGACCAAAAAAGATTTCAGCCACAACTGCCAAAATAATTGTTTGGAATTCAAAGAAAAACCCACAGGTAACCTCAGGAGACATACAGTGTGAGGAATTGACTCTGTTGGGTTTTGAACCCTGGTCCCCAGGCTGCTGAACCTCTTCCCTACCACTGCGCCAGCCTGCCTTTGTGAGTTTTATTGAGATCTGATAACCTTGACTCTGCTAGCAATAGTATCAGTGCCTAAGTCTCTTCAGCTGTGCCTGGTCAGGTGTCTGGTCCTTGGCCTATATAAGGCACTTCCTGTCAATTTACCTTGCCAGATTATTGTGGTTCCTGTTCCCTTCAATAAAGCTTGTTCCTGTTTCACCTACAAGTTGCTGAATTGGATCATTGCTGACCTAGGCTGCTGGTCTCCAAAACCTTGTGATTTCTATATCATTACATACAGGCTGCTCTGGAAAAAGATGGTGTGGTTGTTTCTAGGTGCAAAATACTATGATACTTGAACATAAATTAGCTGCTCAGTCGAGTTGTCAGAAAGAAGCCTTTACTGCGCCAATGCGACAAAAAAGCCTGGTTACAATATGCCTGATATAACCTTGACACACCTAACAGCTTCTGGCACACTGTAATTTGGAGTGACAAGACCAAAATAGAGCTTTATGGTCACAACCATAAGCTCTATGTTTGGAGAGGGGTCAACAAGGCCTATAGTACCACACAGAATACAATCCCCACTGTGAGGCATGGTGTTGGCTCACTGATGTTGTGGGGGTGTGTGAGCTCTAAAGGCACTGGGAATCTTGCGAAAATTTATGGCAAGATGAATGCAGCATGTTATCAGAAAATACTGGCAGATGCTAAAGGGTGCAATACACAGTATTAAGAACTATGGGTGTGCAAACTTTTGAATATTGTAATTTCATTGTTTTCTTCATTGCTATGTTTTATTTTATGATTGTGCCATTCTGTTATAGCCTACAGTTGATTATCCATCTCATAAGAAATAACAGAAATGTGTTTTGCCTGCTCACTCATGTTTTCTTTAAAAATGGTACATATATTACCAATTCGCCAAGGGTATGCAAACTTTTGAGCACAACTGTATTGCAAATCACTGCAGAGCCATAACTGGTAAAAAGTGAAGAAGCTAAAAAAGGCAGAAGAGGAGAAATAAACTATCTAAATATATCTGTATGAACAGTACAGTGGTAAATACTGTAATTGTAACTTTAAACCAACATGAACTTCCACAAGCAGTGCAAACCGTTATGTATCTGTCATGAGAAATTACTTGTCATCACCACAAGTAATGATGTGGCATCAAGGAATGCTTAGATGTGACCACACAGTCAATGGGGCCAGAGTACTATCACTATGATACTATGAGATTTTATCCACATGGATATCACATTCATCCTGTATACAGGTGTTATCAGATTATAACTAATTGTTAGGATATAATTATGTGTGATCACATACTCATTAATACTAAAAGGAGACAAAGGTCATCAGCCATATTGTCTGTTGCTTACATCAGACAAAAGTAACTGTTCCCAGATTGATGAAGGGATGACATGGTTAACTAACGCATGTATTAATTCTGGCTTGGAATAACAGGCCATTTTTGGGAAGGAGGTCGTGGTTGGTGCGGCATGGATGTGGGAGGAGGCTGCAGTGGTGATGGCACAGTGGGGAGGTGCTGGGGTCTGGATACTGGTGGTGGGTCTGATGATGGTGTTGGATATGGTGGTGGTGGTGGGTGAGTCCAGGAGTTGGGCCAGGGAGCTGATTCATTCTCCTTTCTTCCTCCTCTCTTCCTCACCTCCGCCCTCCTCTCCTCGCTCCTCCTTCCATCTCAATCCCGAAAAATAATGTTAAATCAAAAAAGTGTATGTGTATGTTTTGAACAGAAAAAAAATGTATGTTGTATGTGTATTTTTTATCTGATAGGTTATAGGCTTGGGGGTGTGTGGATGGTGTGGCCTAGTTATACGTGTATTTATGTGTATTATTATCCTATGTGTATGTATATTATGTGATATCAGTATTTATGTGTATTGTAGAATTACGTGTAACATAGTATTTAATTATCTGTAATAAGTGAAAGAATATAAGCCTGCAGTCCAAAACAAGACTCTCCTGTACCCTCACTCTCTTTCTAGTCCGAACTCGGAAGTGTGTGCTAATTTGTTAAAATCCACAACACAGTCAACGCTGGGGCAGGAGGCACACTATTCCGTTGGCCGTTTTCTATAGGCTCCAAGAATATCCATTCAATTTACTTGATTGGTGTAATTTACACAGGTGCCATAATCCAGCCACTTCAGTGCTACAGACTAGAGCAGGGTTTACTTTTTTCCCTATTTTACACTTTTATTCAAATTCTTTCACTCGCAATGCTATGACACTCCATTGTTCACTTGTGTATTACACTAAACCAGGCATTATGGATGGAAAAAGAGAACGTCATGATTATTATAATGTGTGAGAATAAGCTCTGATAACTTTTTATTTATTTTATTTTATTTATATTTATGTGACAAATGTATATATATATATATATATATATATATATATATATTATTGTGTTTATTTTGTGTGCATATATAAATATACTGTATATCCCCTTTTGGATCGCTTCCTTGTCGTGGTGAAGGGGCTTGTGTACTTCGATGAAGCTGTGAGGTATACCATGTAGGGTCAGCCAAGATGGGCAGGTCATTGCAGTGAGATCAGACAAATCACAGTCCACTGGAGTAGGAACTGGCAACCTACTCCAGTAACATTGCTAAGAAAACTTTATGGACAGGCACAACCAGAGACATAACGATATGGCACTGGAAGATGAGCACCTCAGGTCAGAAGGTGCCTACCACATTACTGAGGAAGAGCAGAGGGAAAGTACAAGTAACACCAGAACTAATGAAGTGGTTGGGCCAAAGCCAAAAGGACACCCAGCTGAGGATGTGTCTGGAGGGAAAAGGAAAGTCTGCTGCTGCAAAGAACAATTCAGAATAGGAACCTGGAATATTAGAACTATGAACCAAGGCAACCTATATGTGGTCAAGAATGAGATGACAAGGTTAAACATTGATATCCTGGGAATTGGTGAACTTAAATGGACTGGAATTGAACATTTCACATCAGACAACCACCAGAGCTTCTACTGTGGTCAAGAATCCCTCAGGAGAAATGGAGTAGCCCTCATTGTCAATCAAAGGGTGGCCAGTTACAACCCAATAAATAACAGAATGATTTCAATTCAAATTCAATGCATGTTATTTAACATCCCAGTGATCCAAGTCTATGCTGCAACCATGGATGCTGAAGAGGCTGAAGTTGTCCAGTTCTACGAAGACATTCAACATGTCGTAGATATAACACCAAGAAAAGATGTTACTATCATCATAGTAGGATTTTGGAATGCTAAAGTAGGGAACCAAAAGACACCTGGAATAACTGGCAAGTTTGGCCTTGGAGTACAAAATGAAGCAGGTCAGAGATTAGTAGAATTACAGTAGCAAACGCCCTATTCCAACAGCCTCGGTGACGACTCTACACATGGACATCACCAGAGGGACAACATAGAAATCAGATTGACTATATACTTTGTAGCCAGAGATGGAGGAGCTCTGTACAGTCTGCAAAAACAAGACCTGGAGCTGACTGTGGCTCAGACCATGTGCTTCTTATTGCAAAGTTCAAAATTAAACTGAACAAAAGAGGGAACACCATCAGACCAAGTAGATATGAAATAAATAATACCCCCTGTGAATATGCAGCGTAAGTAAAGAATAGATTTAAGGGACTAAACATGGAAGATAGAATGCCTGAAAAACTTTGTGCTGAAATTTGCAACATTATCCAGGAAACAGCAACAAAGAATATCCCTAAAAGAAAGAAAACTAAGTAAGCAAACTGGCTGTCTGATGAGGCCTTTAAAGTAGCTCAGGAAAGAAGGAAAGTGAAAGGTAGTGGTGATAGAAAAAGATTTGTCCAACTGAATGCAGAATTCTACAGATAACCAAATGGGTAAATCAAGAGGTCTCTTCAAGAAAATTGGGAGCCTAAAAGGTACCTTTCATGCTAAAGTGAGCGTCATAAAAGACAAAAATGGCGAGGACTAAACAGAAGATCAGATAAAGAAGAGGTGGCAGTAATACAATGAAAATCTATACAGGAAGGATCTTAACAACAGTGATGACCTCAATAGTTTGTCCAATGAGCTGGAGCCAGAAATCTTGGAGAGTAAAGTGAGATGGGTCCTAGGATGTCATGCTGAAACTATTCAAAATTCTACAGGATGATGCTGTGAAAGTGTTGCTTGCCTTATGCCAACACATTTGGAAAACTCAAAACCCAATAGACTAGAAAACATCAATCAACATCCCAATCCAGAAAAAAGGCAGTGTCAAAGAGTGCTCCAATTATCTAACAATTGCACTCATTTCACATCCCAATAAGGTAATGCTTAAGATTCTACAAGCTCGACTCCAACAATATATGGACCAGGAACTACCAGATGTGCAAGCCGGGTTTCACAGAGGAAGAGGCACAAGAGATCCAATTGCCAATGTCTGGAAAATACAGAAAGCAATAGAGTTACAGAAAAAATATTTACTTATGCTTTATAGACTATCCTAAAGCCTTTGACTGTGTGGCTCACAAACAATGTGGCAATTCCTTAAAGAGATAGTCATACCAGATTTCCAAAAGTATATGTACGTGGACCATGCATAAGGATGGACTGGATGAATCCAAAGCCAGGTTCAATATTGCTGGAAGGAATATCAACAACCTACGGAATATGTTGGCGCGTTATAAATAAACGATAATAATAACCTCAGATACCCTGATGATATTATGTTGATGGCTGAAAGTGAGGTCGAACTAAAGGACCTATTGATGAGGGTAAAAGAAGAAAGTGCAAAAGTTGGCCTGCTGTTCCACGTTATAAAGATGAAGATCATATCAAACAGCGGCCAAGAATTGGAGACAGGAAAGAAGTCGAGGCAGTGACAGATTTTATTTTCCTGTGATGTACGATCTGTGGAGATGGTGACTGTAGTCATGAAATTAAAAGACATTTGCTTCTTGGGAAGAAAGCTATGGCAAGCTTGGACAAGCTAGTAAAAAGTAAAGATATTAAACTATCAACAAAGGTCGGCATAGTTCGAACTATGGTATTCCCAGTAGTAACATACGGATCTGAGAGCTGGACCATAAAGAAGTCTGATCGCCGTTGAATTGACGCATTTGAATTGTGGTTTTGGAGAAGACTGCTTAGAGCCCCTTGGACTGCAAGAAGATCCAATAAATCAGTACTTCAGGAAATCAAGACAAATTGTTTACTAGAAGGTATGATCATGAGGCTGAAGCTCAAATATTTTGTCCATGTCATGAGATGGCAGGATTCCCTAGAAAAGACTCTGATGCTGGGAAAGACAGGAGGTATAAGAAGAAGGGGAAAACAGAGGTGGAGATGGATAGATGAGGTAACTGAAGCAATGAACATGAACTTGATGGAGCTCAGACTGAGATATGCACCGGGCGTGCCTCGGTCCATAGAGTCACAGAGAGTTGGATGCGACTGAATGACTAAACAACCACAACAATAGATAGATAGATAGATAGACAGTAAAAACTCAAGCATCCGGCACCTACCTTCATTCCCCTCTATCCGGAAACTCTCATCTCACTTGAAGCAACAGGAAGTGACCCTGCAGCACAGGAAGTTCAAGCAATCTGCAGCCTGGAAGTGCTCAAGTGTATCCTGACCCTGTAGGAGCTCATCGGAAGCCTCTGCCTGGAAGTTCCTATCTGCAGCATCTAACTGTAAGTGTCTATGTATAGTATGTAATGTCTAATAAAATGCTTTATTAAAATGAACTTTGTCTCTGTGTGTTTTTGCTTAGCTTTGAATTAATGTATTTAATTAGCAGTAGCAATTAAATACATTGTGTATGGTTTTATGTGGGGTATAGGGTTAATTAAGCCTATTCCTAGAGTGTCAAGCAACCAGAAACTACAGTTATCCAGCATATGGCAATCCCCATGGGTGCCGGATAACTGAGAGTCTACTGTATATATATATAGACAATGCATTAGAGCATGTGTTCCTAGTTCATGTGGATTCGTGATACCAATGGTGCAGATGGTGCAGTTCACCAGGGCCCTCCTATGGGAGGGGGTCCAGTGCTGTGTAATTTCTCTTTGCATTTAATTTTTTTCTTCTGTAGTGTCAGGATGGATGCTAAGAGGGTTGGGTGATGTGTGGACTATGTGCTATGTAGAGATAGTACATCTATTTCTGAAAGAGGGAATAAGAGAAAATAATAGCAAAGGAGAGGTAGAGCAAATAATGTGAGAAAGAAGAATCAAAGGGGAAATGAGAGAGGGAATAGAATTAAAAGAATATGGCTTGAGAAGATAGGAAATGAAGAAGATAAAAGAGTGGAACTACTTTGCTGTTGTCCCTTAATTTTCTGGCCTTGCTGACTTTTTGGGAAATCTAGAATAGTACTGAGGAGTTTGGAAAAGTCTGTATTGCTGAAGAAGAGACTTATGAGTTTTGGATAGTTCTGTGCACATGAAGAAGAGACATGTGAAGTATGTAAATAATATCTAAAATACAGTATACTTTTTTTGTTAAAGAGTAATACAATTAAAACTGGACATTTCAACAATGCTCAAGACTAGTACAGACAAAATACATTAAGCAGAGTACTGGAGACAGTTCTTCAGTCCCTACTTTATTCTGTGAAGCCACACGTGTCCAAAATGAAAAAAGGGACTCCATAAAATGATATATAAGAAAGTGAGTAAAGCCTCAGAATAGTAAACTGTAATATATGGAAGCTTGTTCTCTTAGAAGGCAGGGAATGAAAGGTTGAGATATTTATACTCATGTAAATGGGAAAACATGATGTAGAATGATAATTTGATGCATCCTGTATGTAAGCTACAGTACCTAGTTCATTCCTTGGGTCACCACACCTCGAATCACAAGATGACTCAGTGGAGAGATACCTCATGCAGGAATAGGCTAACACAAGCATGTTAACAAGACCTTTCACATTAACAACAAGAAATGCATTTTTCTCAACATGACAAATAGGTTCCAAAAGTTGTGAGTGTTACACGGTTTATTCCATTTGCATCAACGCTAAGATATTGCACTCTGTGGATACTTGAGCTTTTCCTGTGTTACTGTTTCCACCAGTACCACCTCTAACTTGTAAAGACGCACATTACCATGGCAGTGGTCCAGGGAATGAGATTCCAGCGTATTAAGAGCTAGAGACAAAAGTGTGTAAATATTAGTGGAGGTTTAGATTGTGGCTCAGAGTTTCCAGGTCTGGCTCTGTAAGGGGTGGGGGCTGTACTGGGGTCTGCTCTGGGTGGGAGGTTCTGCCAGACACTGCTCTATTCACCTCTCTGATAACACAGGTGGTTGGCCATGAGGTCATAAGTCTCAGCTGGGTGTGTGAGACTGGGGCGAGGGAGGGAGCACCAGCAGATGAGGTGATGATGTTAGGTCAGTTAAGTCTTAGCTCACCTACAGTGTAAAGAGGTACAATGGTACCTGTGTGTGAGCTGTTACATATACATAGTGTGTGAGTATTTATATATATAAAGATATTTATATATATATATATATATATATATATATATATATATATATATATATTTGTACATACAGAAACAGTGATTATAGACACATGATTATATACATATATAAGCAAAATCATCAAAACCACTGACATTTTAAAGCAGACTTAAATGTAAATGACATGTATACACTAAAAATGGTAAACTAAAGTATACATTATCTAAGGTCAGATGAAAGAAAGCATATATATGGCCCCATAAAGCAACCTGCCAACGACTTGCAGGATAAGGGCGAGAAAAGGCTACGGGACGTGGAAGTTTGAACTGCGCACCCGCAAATCCTTTGATCTGTCAAGCCCGTAACTGTTACGTTTCCAATTACGCTCTTAAATTGCAACAAATTCACTGGCCTTCAAGCTCGCAACCCGCAAATGGAACCAAAAGGTCAACGTGTACCAGCGAGGGCACGCTAGTGGGTAAAAGTCCTATCCGTAGCTCTGTAAATTCAAATATACACACACTAGAGTACTTCTAATAAAAGGGAAAGTGGTGTTAGGTATTAGAATTAATAGCACAACATTATCAGGCTTGCAAACCTGCAATATAAAATACTTTATTTTTATTTTAATTTCCTTGTTATATTGATCCCGGCAATTAATGTGTTAATACATATAATGGCACTTGCATGGACTAGGATATCATATTTACTGATTTATCAATATTGCATTATTTCTGGAATGTGGGTCTGATCGAAACTCGTAATTGAAGCCCGTAAAACTTGGAAATCCAACCTCCATTTTTCAATGACGTAATGATGACAATCTCTGTTGCCATTGGCGCCATCTAAACCCATAACTACGGGTTTGACTAATTGATCATGTTCACGGCGGCGCATCCAACATTTGACAAATGGTTTATGGGTTTGTGTCTCAAGGCCGTAACTCTGGGTATGGTCTAATTTAATAGCTTTGTAATTCAGCCGAATTTCAGGCGGGCTTGACCGATGCCTCTAAAGGCTTCAAATTTAATAGGGCTGATAGTCTGCTATGTGTCAATCTTCATTAAAATACAAACCAATGTTTCAGGATTTTTATAAATGTAAGGAGAAATAAAATGTCAAATTATATTTTGGAATAAAAAGCAAAATTTATTTACAACAGATATGAGTAATAAATTATACAGCTGTGAAAAAACTCTTATCCAGTGAGAAGGAAATAAACTAGAACAGCATGTGCTTTCCCAAGTAGTCTATTATTAATTTAATATGTTTTGTGCCAAACTTTTCAATTATAGCCACTTGCCACTACTGGCAAACCCACTACCTGGCAAACACCCCAGCCCTCAGTGTGAAATAAGGAAATACATAAAATTCATAAGCATAAAAATAGGGAGGAAGGTTAAGGTGTGGTATAATGTAGTCTAAAAGTGGCACCATCCCAATAGAATATTGGGATGGTTCATGTGCCTAACATCTTCTAACCAGTCATAGCATTATAAATGTATTTGACCCATAACACTGTAATACTTGCCTCCAGTAAAACCTTGCTCTACTGCCAGAGATCCATTGATGGGAAATAGTCTAATATAAATTAATATAGAGCTCAGTATCAGAAGTGGCGCCTGTTATCTTCACATGAAGACCAAATGATCTCAGGTACCGCATTCGAAAGGCAGAAAAAAATGATCTTGTCAAAGAGAGCAAGAAAGAAATGTTATTTGTAAATGTAAATTATTTTTTTACATCCACTATACTGCAATTCCATGATATTAGCTAGCTAGCTAGCCAGCAACAACATCCTTTTTTGGGAACCATCCAAAAGCCATAGTCAGCTATTTACTAGTCATGGCTGTATGTAACCAGATACCATTTGTGGCACTAGCTTGCCTCGCACTAGCTTGCCTAAGATCTGTCAACTTGGCACTAGTTGAACAAATTATTTTTTTGCAGCCTCTTGAATGTGACCATGACAAAACCAATTTCTTCTATTTTCCTTAGTAGAACCTACTGACCCAGCAGTATATACATCTCATCTATATTCCTATAAACCATGCCCACCTGTGAGAATAGAGGCAAATAGGCTAACAGTGATTTTTTTTTTCTCCATATTTCTAAAGCATTTCCAGTATAGCTACCTGCTATATAGCACAGTTTCTAAAATCTAGTGGATCTGATACAATATAATTTGGCAAACACTCAGGATATGTATTGTGGGAGATTGATAAATGTCTTCCACATGCCATGGTACAGTAATGTCAGCTTTGGATCATCTTGGTATTACTTCTGAGATTCCAAGGTAAGCCCACATTTCTGTACCAATGCTATAATGCAGATCTGGATACTTGTGGATTTTTAATCTGAAATGGGCATCACCTTTCTTGGAGATTTAGGCTATTCTTGTGTACATAATAAATCTGTTCAAGCAAACAGGAAAGCACTTGATGCGCCTGGTCAGTGGCGTTACAGTCCTCATTCAATTCCTGCAGAGTAGGATCTTTAAGGAGCTAGTCGCTGAAACAAAGTGGAATGATCAAAAAATCTGCTTAACTGAAGCATAAGTTTTGCAGAGACATAACAGGCAATAACGCCTTATTTTTCAAGGACTACTAACAAGGCAGTTGGAAAAATCAGGTAACTTCTAGATATTGAACTGGTTCTTGAAGAATATCAATAGTATTTGAAGTACACAGCACGCAGAACTGGGTAGATCACCATAACCTGTGATATATAGTATTAAATGAGCCAGAATAATGAACACGTGGCAAGTCAGGTGGCAACTCTTAACTGTGCCAAATACATCATAATGTTATTTCTCTAAAATACCCACTGACCTCAAATCTATGATATACTTTTCATTGATAATATAATTTGGCACAGTTATATAAGAGTCTAAGTAATTTTATAGAAATATTCTCTTATAGTAGTGTAATAACATCTGTTTCTGTTTGAATCATCCCTGGACATGCCCATGAGTGCTCTGTGAGGATGATTTGCCTTTGGTGGGTGTAATTTCAGCAAAACGTCATAAGGCAGAACGGCATCATACAAATGCAAAGCATGCATTGTTTTTGCAATCCACATTGACCAAAGACTACAGCTTTATGACACATTTCTCGGGAGTCCTAATGCGTCAATAACTCAGCAGACATGATTCTGGAAAGGAACCTGAACCTTGCACCCTATCCCAGTTTTTACTTATTCATCCTTGAAGTTCCTTCACCAAGTTTTTGTGTGTTACACATGCTTCTTAGATTATTGTTACTTTGACTTTTTGTTGATGTCTCCTGTTGTGAGTTTAGATTGTTTGCCATCTGCCTATATCCAACTATTTTGTCTGCTGTCTGACTAGCCTAGTGTCTAAGAGCCAGATAGCTCAGTCTGATTCTAGCCTCTGGGTTTTAACTATTACCGACTATCCTTGTGCCAAACTGGCATGTATTATATATCAAAGTGTCTGCTTCTTGTTGCTGAACCATCAACATTACAAAAGTAAGAGTGGGTGAAAGACTGGGTTATAAATCAGAGTGGCCTGACTGTCTTTAGTAGTAGGAATATGGCACATTCAACAGAGACATTAGAACACAGTTAATGACTACCTTTCTTTGATACTTGGCTATCACATATATAGTTGTCAGCAATGCAGGTTGTTGCTAACGCCGTTTGCAGGCTCGCGTATCGAGGGACGCAATTGCTGGCAATTAGCTTCAAAGGCGTAATTTTGCCGTAACTTTTTGACGGGCAAGTCGCTAGTACAGTGGATATAAAAAGTCTACACACCCCTGTTAAAATGTCAGATTTCTGTGCTTTTTCCACCTTTAATGTGACCAATAAACTGTACAACTCAATTGAAAAACAAACTGAAATCTTTTAGGCAGAGGGGAGAAAAAATATAAAAATAAAATAATATGGTTGCATAAGTATGTACTTATTTGGAACTGTTCATAATTCCCTCTATCTTAACTAAGGCCCCAGTTCCAGCTGAAGAAAAACAGCCCCAAAGCATGATGCTGCCACCACCATGCTTCACTGTGGGTATGGTGTTCTTTTGGTGATGTGCAGTGTTGTTTTTGCTTCAAACATATCTTTTAGAATTATGGCCAAAAAGTTCAACCTTGGTTTTATCAGACCCTAACACCTTTCCCACATGCTTTTGGGAGACTTCAGATGTGTTTTTGTAAAATGTAACCTGGCTTGGATGTTTTTCTTTGTAAGAAAAGGCTTTTGTCTTGCCACTCTACCCCATAGCCCAGACATATGAAGAATACGGGAGATTGTTGTCGCATGTTCCACACAGCCAGTACTTGCCAGATATTCCTGCAGCTCCTTTAATGTTGCTGTAGGCCTCTTGGTAGCCTCCCAGACCAGTTTTCTTCTCGTCTTTTCATCAATTTTGGAGGGAGCTCCAGTTCTTGGTCATGTCACTGTTGTGACATATTTTCTCCACTTGATGATGGCTGTCTTCACTGTGTTCCATGGTATATCTAATGCCTTGGACATTTTTTTGTACCCTTCTCCTGACTGATACCTTTTAATAATGAGATCCCTCTGATGCTTTGGAAGCTCTCTGTGGACCATGGCTTTTGCTGTGGGTTGCGACTAAGAACATTTCAGGAGAGACCAACTAGAACAGCTGAACTTTATTTGGGGTTAATCAGAGGCACTTTAAATGATGGCAGGTGTATGCTGACTCCTATTTAACACAATTTGGAATGTGATTGCTTAATTCTGAACACAGCTACATCCCCAGTTATAAGAGGGTGTGCAGACTTATGCAACCACATTATTTTTCTTTCTTTTTTTTTTCTTCCTTCCACCTAAAAGATTTCAGTTTGTTTTTCAATTGAGTTGTACAGTTTATAGGTCACATTAAAGGTGGGAAAACTTCTGAAATGATTTATCTTTGTCTCATTTTTTACAGCACAGAAAACTGACATTTTAATAGGGGTGTGTAGACTTTTTATATCCACTGTATGTAATGAATGCCTGTAAAATGATGCAAAATGGAATTACTAAACCATTGCCTGGTTTGAGATAAAAAATAACATTTGTTGAACATATATTTTAATGTTACTCTTGTAAATGATCTTACTTAGTATGTGGTACATAAACATACAAACTAAAACTATCCATTACTTGCAGAGACTTTTTTGTTCTTTTTTTCTTAACAAACTGTATTTCCGTACAAGGTTCCCCCTTACTTACTGTAAATATTTAATCACTACATGCGTTTCCCATTGACTCAGCTTTTCACAACTCGACACTTTTCTTGATCAAACAGACCCGGGGGGGAAAAACATGAAATTACTCTTTCATACTTTGAAATTGGCACTAATTCATGAAAATAGCAACACATTTATACACCAGGTCTGCAGTAATGCAACATGAGAATATCTTTGCCAGGATTAGGCCTAATTACTTACCTCTTTTAGAGAATGATTTATGCCCTCCTCTCATCCAGACATGGGGCTACATTTGTCTAATGACCTATATTATTTGCACTTTGGAAATTGAAAATCCAGTCTTTTAATACTTTACACTTTTTTCTGTTTTTTAGCTGAAAAGCCCATAAATGTTTCAGACACTTTCCTACCAAAAGTTATGTCAAAACCATAAAATACTAACAAAAATGTGGAATTTTTTTTTTATGGCAAATTTCTTGATTTTCTGATATCTCTTCATATCTCTAAATTTTTTCAAGACAGCTGTGAAGTTACACTGTGGGACAGGTATGTATTTAGGCCTGGTTTATTAGGCCCAGGGAGGCAAATTTAGAAAAAAATGTGGTATAGGATACATCACATGAGTATGTACTGTATGTCTATATATAAAAATTACATATATATTATATGGCAAGAAAAAAAGAGTTGAATTAGTCAAGGGGACATAGTAAATTTAAATGAACACATATCTAAATGAATTTTGTACGGCAAAAAGCCTAAAAATATTTCTGTTGTGCATTGTAAAGTGGAGCAGCACGTTGAATAATTTTTATTCTCCTTGGACAGTGTAGATACTTTGATGCTCTTTTAATTGTTGTAAAATTGTTGATTGGAAGCTATATTTTCTTAGAATAATAACTGTTTCAATCGGTGAAAACAATGCATGCCTAAACATTTTAAAGTCATGCATAAGATGAAACTTTGAATGTTTGGATTGTAAATACATTGGCTACAAGTTGCACTGATGGTAGAAAAAAACATTCTGTTTGAATACCATTATATGCAACTCTCTGGCCTTCTTGTACTTACATAGTTACAAAGTTACATAGTAATTAAGGTTGAAAAAATACTTTTTAGTCCATCAAGTTCAACCTTTTAAGATCTCCTCTGATCTGCAATATGCAGATTAAATATTAATTAGTTGTTAATTATTTATCAATTATTTTATTATTTTTATTTTATTTTTAATTATTAATTAATCCAGAGGAAGGCAAACAGAAAAAAAACCCAAGTGAGACTTAGCCAATCGTCTCAAATGAAAAAAAAAAAAAATCCTTCCTGACCCCAGATACTGGCGATCAGATTCCTCCCTGGATCATTACTGTCTCTCTAATTATCAATGATAACCCTGAATAAACAGAAAAAATCTTTAGGGAATAAAGCCCATTAGTGCATAACACTCTAAATATATATAGCAAAAAAGAGTGGGCAATAGTAAAATGTTAAACTTTATTGGTTGGATGAAAACACCGACGATTAAAAAACTTTAAAAAGGGAAAGAATAAAAACTCTACAAATTCCTTTGGACAGAAACAACTGCAAACCTGATGACCACTGGACAAATGTCACTCATTAAGTGGGGTTTTAAGCAGTATTATAAATGAGAAACAGAGAGTGACTGGGTACAGGCTTGAAGTACTATACAACAAAGGGTGTATATCGTTAGAGTAATGGGCCAGACCTTCCTATATCCACTTGTGCTATAAATATATATCTCCCCAGTAACGGTGTGTAACCTAGTATATCATAAATTAGGAAGATATAGATAGCGTGGTAGTATGCTTCTGAGCAACAGATTTGTTTGCATACAAAAAATTCTGCAGTTTGGCTCTTAGATCACCAAGTACTTCATTGCCTCTTATTAAAGTGCAGTGCCCCAGTTATTTGAGTGGTATAAGTATAATTCAACCATTCAAACGATTTGGCTCTTAAATGTCCAGATATTGCATATCCTCTTATTAGAGTATAACACCACAACTATTTTAGTGGTGTAAGTATAATTTGAGCCATTCCAGGCAAGCTCACTCTCTGTATATTCGCATATAGTGTATCAGCGTCTCCCTGTGCTGGGGAGATTCGCGCTGCCTAGTTGCGTCGTGCGTGATGACGTCACGTTACGCTAGCCTACGTCCTAACATGTTTCCCCTTTTAAAGTTATCTATCTAATCCACTGTCACCACCTCCTCTGGTAGAGAATTTCACAGATTAACTACCCTTACTGTGAAGAACCTTTTTCTTTCTTTAAGGTATAATCTTTTTACTTCTAACCTCAAGGGATGTCCTCTTGTCAGTTGAAAACTTCTTGGCACAAAAAGCTCTCTTGACAAATCTTTATACTGACCCTGGATGTATTTATATAAGCTAATCATATCTCCTCTTAGATGCCTTTTTTCTAGAGAAAATACATCTAATTTGGTTAGTCTTTCTTAATAACTTAGCCCCTCCATTCCCCTTATTAGTTTTGTTGCCCTCCTCTGTACATTTTCCAGCTCTAAGATGTCCTTTTTATGAAGTGGTGCCCAAAATTGTACTCCATATTCCAAATGAGGGCGTACTAGAGATTTGTATAGTGGCAGAATTATATTTGCTTCCCTTGCTTCTATACCCTTCCTAATACATGCTAATATTTTATTTGCCTTTGCAGCTGCTGCTTGGCTTTGAGCACTGTTACCTAGGTGGTTGTCCACAAGCACTCCCAAATCTCTTTCAATATCTGTTACACCTAGATTTGCTCGATAAGATTAGAAATTGCATGGCTATTTTTCCTTCCCAGATGCATAACCTAACATTTATTCGTATTAAATCTCATCTGCCATTTAGATGCCCATTCCTCAATTTTATGTAAATCCCTTTGGAGGGAAAGCACATCATTATCTGTTTTAATCACCTTGCACAACTTCGTGTCATCAGCGGAAATGGAGACACCACACTCCAATCCTACCTCTAAGGCAATAAATATGTTAAAGAGGAGAGGACCTAATACTGAACCCTGAGGAACCCCACTTATCACATTAATCCAATCGGAGTATGTTCCATTTACAACAACCCTTTGCTTCCTGTCTTTTAGCCAGCTCTCAATCCATGAACAGATATTTACTGCAATTCGTGCATCCCTCAGTTTGCACAATAGTCTCCCATGTGGCACTGTATCAAAAGCCTTTGCAAAATCCAAAAAGACTACATCCACTGAGTTGCCTTGATCCAAGTTCCTACTAACCTCCTCATAGAAACAAATTAGATTTGTTTGACATGACCTATCCCTCATAAATCCATGTTGACTCCTACTTATAATCCTGTTCAAATTGACATATTCTTGTATATTATCCCTTATTAACCCTTCTAAAAGCTTCCCCACTACAGAAGTGAGACTCGCTGGTCCATAATTTACCGGATTTGCTCTTGCTCCCTTTTTAAATATAGGTATCACATCTGCTTTTCTCCAGTCATCTGGTAGAGACCCAGTGTTGAGTAAATCTTGAAAAAATTAATATAATGGTTTGGCTATTACAGAAGCCAGTTCCCTCAGTACCCGTGGATGTATTCCATCAGGACCCGGGGCTTTATTAACATTTATTTTTTCCAACATCTTTTGGATTACTTCCTGTGTTAACCAATTATTTGGCAAAGGTAATGTAGCCCCATTATGTTGCAGTGTCCCAACCACTGGTACCTCCCTTCTGTAAACCGAAGAAAATAACCTATTTAGCTCATCTGCCTTTTCCTGGTCACTGATTTTCAGATGGCCTGTGTCACATTGTAATGTTCCTGTACAGTAGCTTACTTCCTCACCTTCTTCCCATTAATATACTTAAAAATTATTTTAGGGTTAGTCTTACTCTCTTTTGCAATTAATTTTTCATGTTCTGTTTTAGCCAGTCTAATAGCACTTTTGCAAGCCTTGTTGATTTCCTTGCACTTCCGTAAAGCAGTCTCTGTCCCCTCTTGTTTGTATAATTTAAATGCCTGTTTTTTACTCCGTATCTTGATCTTTAAATCATTGTTAAGTCACATTGGATGGGATTTACTCCTTTTACTTTTATTCCCACATGGTATATGCTGATGTGTATGTATATTTAGTAAGGATTTAAATGGTATCCATTTATGTTCAGTGTTTTTACCTATCAGTTCTCTGTCCCAGTCTAAACTTTGATTTGCTGCCCTTAGACCGTTAAAATCTGCCCTTTTAAAATTAAGAGTTTTTGTTGGCCCTTTAAAATTTTGTTTTTTTAATTCAATCTCAAATGTGACTGTGTTGTGATCACTGTTTCCCAAAGGTTGCCCTATTCCAACATTTGATACTATATCAATATTATTTGTGATGAGTAAATCTAAGATAGCTTCATTTCTAGTAGGCTCTTGTATAACCTGGGCCAGATAATGATCCCTGAGTGTACTCAAGAACCTGCTCCCCTTAGCTGAACTGCTAGTCTCATTTATCCAGTTTATTTCAGGGTAATTAAAATCTCCCATTATTAGAACTTACCCGTGCTTGGCTGCATTTCCAATCTGTAACAATAATTGTATTTCCTCACTTTCAGCTATATTTGGGGGTTTATAGCATACTCCTACTAATATTCTTTTGGAATTTGCTGCTCCGTTATTTAACTCTACCCACAAACATTCAACTTTATCACTAGGTCCACCATAAATATCTTCTCTGTCCAGTCATGAGATTCATCCCACCCACGTTTCGGTAATGCCTATTAAATCCCATGTTTCATTAATTGCTAATAATTCTAACTCTCCCATTTTTCCTGGCAAGCTTCTGGCATTAGCAAGCATACACCTTATGTTATGAGTCTATAGTTCTGAAGTGCCTGCCACTGTACTTGAGTTACTTAGTACTACCTATTTACTATACTACCCCTCCCCCATCTCCACCCCTATGAGTTGTTAATTCATCCCTTATACCCTCTACACTTTCTACCCCATTACTTATATCTAGTCCCTCCCTCCACCTACTAGTTTAAAAAATCCTCCAGTTGTTCTACCATCCTATCCCCTAGTACAAAAGCTCCCTCATCATTAAGGTGCAATCCATCACTGCTGTAGAGATTGTACCGAAGTGAGAAGTTAGCCCAGTGCTCTAAAAACCCAAACCCCTCCATAGCTTCCCTAAGCTCCTTCTGCCTACCTGGTCTAGCATGTGGCACTGGTAGTATCTCAGAAAATACTACCGTGGAAGTCCTTGCCTTCAGCTTATTACCTAGTTCTCTAAAATCATTCTTTAGGACATTCCATCTTCCGCTAACTTTGTAATTGGTACCAATATGTACCAAGACCGCCGGTTCATTTCCAGCCCCTCCCAATAATTTGTCTACCCAATCCACAACATGACGAACCCGAGCACCCGGGGGACAGCAAACTGTTCGATTGCTGGGATCTGGGTGACAAATCACCTTCCTAATAATAGAGTCCCCTACCACCAAAACCTGTCTGTTGCTCTGCCTATTCTGCCCTCCCACTCCTCCAGTAGAACTGTTCTCCCGGATGTTAGAGGGAACAGCTCTATCTGGCATTGCCATTCCTGAATGGACACCCCCAACAGTTTCACTCAATCTGGCAAATCTGTTGGTGTTTGCCAACTCAGAACTGGCCTGCCTCCTCCTGTTTCCCCTGATTCCCCTTCTAACTGTAACCCAGCTACCTCCCTGGACATCCTCACTAGCTCACACCCTCGATGCTAGGCCCAGCTAAACTGTGCTCCGAGAGCACCAACCCCCTTTACGGTGGAGCAACATCACTAAGTGCTGCAATTCACCTCTTCAGATCTTCAATTTGAGCTTCCAGAGAGGCAACATGCTCTCACCTCTCACAGATCATCTGTTCCAGTATTGCATACATTTGACAGGATGTACACTGAATGAGGTTGCCACAGGACTGAATCATAATTATTATTATTGTCTACAAAATTTCAGTGGGAAAAATAAAGAATATAAAATAATATATTTGTATAAAGTTTTCATCCTTTGCACTATAATGCTGCCCTTCCTTTTCTTTGAAGTCCCTCCTTTTTTTTAAAACTCCTACACTTTTTCTAGAATTGCACTTGATACTAGAAATGTTCGCAAGCTCAGAAGTTTGTCCCTTTTCCTGTTTATATTAACTTCTGCCTTCTCACTTGGACACAATTAGTGCACTCTGCAATTTATCAACCTTTGCTTACAAAGGAAAATCCACTTGTAAAAAACTTGCTTTGACAATGGCAAGGATCTTCAAGCTATGGCTCTAGAGGGAATTGTTACAAATCTGCATGTGCCTTTTGTTGTCATGATTTAATTCACAAAGTGAAGCAAGCAAGCAAACACATAAATTAAGCCTATACAATTAATTCACTAAGCATCATATGTTATTTATGAAGGTTATGATAGATATTTCCCATTGGCATGACCCATCTTTTGGTGAATCTACCCCTTTAAATGATTTTCAAAGGATGGACAAGGACAACTAGCAATAACACCTATTGGTCAATTGCGTGAGTCCTGTTAAAGTTGTGAATTCAGTTCAGCAGCAGTTTGCTCAGTTTACATGCTTCCCCTTCGACAAAATAGGCAAGTTCTGTATGTTGACAGATTAATAAAGGATAAAATAAAGGAAAGTGTGGACAACATTCTCCAAAATAGCACAGGAGACAATGGAAGTCACCAACAGCCACTTTACATAATAGAAATGGTGCAGTAAAGTGCACTACAGACTGCACTTCCCTCCACCCACACTCACTAGCAACCATGGTATAATAAGATATACTTAGACCCTAATCAAATATCACCAACACCTCTGGAAACTAAGATTATCCTCTCAATCACTGAATAGCTGTCTATGAGACAGCAAGATCAAATACTCATATATTGCACCATTTATGACTACTGCAGACAAACTGCAGCAGAGAGAAGATCCAACCATACTAACAGCAACCCAGTGCAAATTCAATGCAGCAGATGACTAAGGGCTCAAAAACATGACTCCCATAGGATCTCCCATAAGTCTCACATGGCCCTACAAGAGTTCTTACGAGAGAATTTACTGAGATATTACATTATTCCTTGACCCCAGCAAGATCCATTAGCTTGTGAAATAATGACTGACACCAAATTGGGAGTAACACGGGCCACAGCTTTATTAACCAACTGGATTAACATAATCCATAACTTAACATAATTACCGTAATTAGCATAACATTCCTTAATTAACATAATGGAGGAAGAGCCCGGCCAGGACAGTAACATCACGCCCTGGGCCCGCGCCCAGGGCCACCCAGTGCTTTTCCAAGCACGCTCATGAGGCAGGGCAACGCCCACTTAAGCCAGTGGGCCGGGCAACTCACCTCCCGCCGCGAGACACCAACATCAAACAAACAAGAAAGCAACAGCCTTATTAAATTGTGATTCGGCCAATTGAATAAGGCTCTATATAAGCACATAGCATACTTTTTTTTACAGATGTTTTTAGTTAGTGAACTTCTATCCAAAAGCAAGGTCTTCACTAACTAAAAACTTCTGTAGAAAAAATATGCTATGTGCTTATATAGAGCACTATTCAATTGGCCGAATCGCAATTTAATAAGGCTGCAAATTTGTTACAACGTGCCAATATTACACACTTCATATTCCATTCCTCTCCTATAATACAGAGAAAGTATAACTATATATATATATATATATATATATATTTTTTTTTTTTTTTTTTTTTTTTTTTTTTTTAAAGACCAACCCAACTTTCCTAACTAACTTGGGGCAGGGAGGGAGGGAAATCCTGGCCAGAGTGAAGGAGGAAGCCCGCGAAAGGTTAGCTGACATAGGAATGTATGTACTTGCAATCAGGGGGTTTGTCATGTAATGGAAAACAGCTTACCAACCACTTGCAATGGTCCTTACGTGTTACGTAGGCAGCTAAAACATTGAAATAGCTAGTAAGAGCCAATAAAAACAGTGGCTCCTGTTGCAACATCAGTCAAGTCACAGATCATTAGTATATACTAGCGACTTGCCCGCCAAAAATGACGGCAATAGAATTGTAAGGCAGGTAATGCTGTTTGGTACACAAAGTAAGTATTTTGGTTGTGTGAGTACCTTCGGCGCTCATTGCAAGCCCTGCGCTGATGGCTTTTGGCTTGCATTGTGAGCCTCTCCCCTGGTGTAGTTGTGGTCCTCTAAACACCGTTGGTGCTCCTTGTGAAGCACGCGCTGAGCACCTTTAGCGTTTAGTGTGATTCTGTTTTTTTTTTAAAAATTTTATTCTGCCTATGTATTTTGTAATGTTAATTAATTAATTTGTAAAGTTATAAATTAATATACTTTATCTATTTGTAATTAATATATGCAGGAAGCAATATGCTGAAGAGCTAACTATCTGTTTTGATGTTTCTGCAGCATACAATGTAGATTTACACTGTTGTGGAGCTGAGGTGTAAGCATCAGCAATGTGTGCAGTGTGTAGTGTAAATATGCTGCGTGTGCAAGGTGAAACCATTTGTTTAGCTGTGTAGTTCCGCATTTTGTAATTGTAATCTTATTAGTTTGCGTATAGATTGTGTATGTGTTAGGCTGGTGTGGAGCATTTAGCGTCCTTCCTAATAGTGTATTTAGTAGGTCGTACAGGTCTGTGTAAAAGGCGTAATTGCTTTGCCATGTTTTTTGTGCTTAGGGGTCGTGTAGCCTCGTTTTCATTTTTTTTATTTTTTCTCTCACTTAGGGGATTTTCGAGTGGCGAAAATATTTAAATTCTATTGAAATTGGCGTGTAACCTCATTCCCAGACGTCCTGGCTGTCCCCCCTTGCTGTGTATTTTTTTTATTTTGTATTTTGTGTGTTTTTCGTGTTTTTCAGTGTGCTTGGTGCAGCCTTAAGGTTCGTATTTTTTGTGGCTCGTATTTTTTTTCTCGAAGAGGCCGTTTCCTTTTCTAAGTGTTACGGGCCATAGTTTTTTATAGGCGATTTTTTCAAAGTGCTACGGGCCTCGCACTGTGTGTTGTGTATTTGAGTTTTGTGTTGATGTGTAGTTCCGCGGGTTGTAGTTATGATGCGCAAGTTGTGCAAGGTTGTAGGGATGAGCCTCTACGGCGCTTATCTCCACCAGCGCAGTGAGCGCCGTTGGCGCTCCCTGCCTAAGTCGTAAGGGGTCGTAGGGTTGAGCGCCTACGGTGATCTTCTCCACCAGTGCAAGGAGCGCCTTCGGCGATGTCCGCCACAACCGCAAGGTCCGCGGTTGTGGCCCTCACTTTGCGAGCCCGCAGTTTTAATGTTGTGTTACCAACCGATTTTGTCAAGGTCGCGCTGCTGAGAACTATATATGTGATTGCAACATTGAGTCTATAAAGCTATATTTCCTGCTCAAACATTGACTGTGCTGTGCTGCTTAAAGCCATATACAAGTGAGGTGGGTTATTAATTCATCTGATAGAGGAGAATTTATAGTGTCTGAAAAAAAAATGTTTGCATGAAAAAATTCCAAAGTAAACCGTTAAACCGTTAGCCTGAAGTTTGCTAAATTTCATGCTTTTGCAAACAGTTTTCTCTCAATGCTGACACCCCCTGAAATTCCCAGGGAAAATTAGCATAACTTATACATTGTTTCTTTTTTGCTTGGGGATTGTGCAAACATGCTCAGTTATCACATGAATTCTGCCCTACTGTGGGAAGTCACATGATGTCAGACACTTTTCTTTCCTTTATTTACTGATTGTTTTATCTATATACCAGGTGATACTTCCCCCAGTCCCAGAGAATTGCCCCACAGCACCAGAGAATTGACCCATCACCTCCCCCAGCCCTAGAGAATTGCCCCACAGCCCCAGAGAATTGCCCCATCACCATCCCCAGCCCCAGAGAATTGCCTCATGACCTCCACCAACCCCAGAGAATTGCCCCAACCCCAGAGAATTGCCCCCCAGCACCATAGAATTGTCACGTGACCTCCCCCATTGCCCTACAGCCCCAGAGAATTGCCCCATCACCTCCCCCAGAGAATTGCCCCACAGCTCCAGAGAATTGACCTGTGACCTCCACCAACCCCAGAGAATTGCCCCCCAGCCACAGAGATTGGCCCCCCAGCCCCAAAGAATTGCCCCGTGACCTCCACCAACCCCAGAGAATTGCCCCCCAACCCCAGAGAATTGCCCCCCAGCCCCATAGAATCCTCCTGTGACCTCCACCAACCCCAGTGATTTGCCCCCCAGCACCATTGAATTGCCCCCAGCCCCATAGAATTGCCCCATGACCTCCCCCAACCCTAGTGAATTGCCCCCCAGCCCCAGAGAATTGCCCCCCAGCCCCATAGAATTACCTCATGACCTCCCCCAACTGCCTCTGCCTCTGTGAAACCCGACATCTGGTAGTTCTTGGTCCATATATTGTTGGAGTTGAGCTTGTACGATCTTAAGCATTACATTGCTGTCATGTGAAATGAGTTGATAATTGGAGAATTCTTTGGCACTGCCTTTTTTTGAGACTGACATTTTCAAGTCCACTGGTGTTAGGGAAAAATGCATACCCACACACCACTTTCTACTCCAAAACCCAGTGACAATTGTCTCCTGCTACTGACTCACTGGACCACTGCACACAACTATAAACAAACATAGCTTTTTTAATGTTTACATAAAGACAATGGGATAATCCATTCTCACCCATCTAGGAAAATTAGACATTCCCACCAACAGCCAATAACAACATATTTACATTATGATATCCAATAAAATATAATACATGTGATCAGCACTTATCAAGCATGTCTTGGCATGTCACACTAGATGCGTACAACACTATCAAGTTGTAATTTATGTGCTTAGGGCAAGGACTGACCCTGTTTAGCTTCAGAAATACATTTTTTTAGACTAATAGCTGTTTACTGTCTCAAGCTGAAACTGCTAAATTCTGGGTCATGCAGATTTAACTATTTAATTTAATGGAAAATACTGATTGACAGCTTACATCTTAGCCAAATATCCCACTTGCTGAAAACAGTGATAAATGATATATATATATATATATATATATATATATATATACACACAAAAAATATGAATATTTGTATATTACCACAACACTGGCCATTGCTGAGTTTTCAATATTTGTTGGCATAATGCAAGCTACTTCACAGCATCATCTTGTAAAATTTTAAACAGCTGGGATTCCATCATCTCCTGAATGTATCCTCCTTGTTAACAGCAAGGCTTCCTAGGGACCATCTCACTTCACTTTCTAAGATGTCTGGCTTCAGCTCATTGAACGTTATTAGTTTTTTAAGAGGTAGAAACTAATCTCTAAATGTAATAGAGTAAAAAAGATATTTTTAAATTGTCCCCAGTTACAGTGGGTCTGAAATGTCTCTCTCCACCACAACCTTAGAGACAGATAAGACTCTAATTTATAAGTGTGTAGCAACTGATAATAAAAAAAGAAATATTAATAGAAAAATATTTTTATTAAGAAAAAAATCTAAATGAAAATAAATAAGGTGAAAAAGAGAAATACTGTGATGTATATCTTAAAAAGGCCGGCTATAGTGAATAAGGGGGTTAAGCAATAATGAGCTCTGAGTAGTCACCATTGAGCTCTATTAGGGAAGATGTAGTAGGTATTAGAGCCGCCACCTGTCTAATTTAAAGGACAGATGACCGCTTACAGTTGCTGTTGTTACTGTACAAAAAAGGAACAGGAGGGAAGGTCTCTCTGTAATTTTTAAACAGAAGCTTGATCTGATCACTCTAAGGTCTAGCCTCTTTGCAATATAATAATAGTTAGCAAAGACAGATCCTCCTCAGTATTGTGATACACAGCACAAAGCTGCTATCTGAAAGAGGTACTTGATCCCCATAGTTACACTTATAAACCTATTGGGATTATTGACAAAAGTGAACTGCCTTAATAATCTTATAAGGTGAGTAACATTCTAATAAATGATATTGTCATACCCTAAAGTTGTAAAAATATATACAGTCCTACGTCGATTGTGTTGGTAATATACTCCACAATGGGAGAGCTTACCCCCGCCGCCTGGTGTATTTAAAATGTTCCCGACGCGCGTTTCCCCGCTATTGTCGTTCTGGATTCATCAGGGGACACTTCTGAGTTAAACCGCGGACTTTTTAAAGAGTCCCGCGATTTCGCGATTTCTCGCGAGATTGTTTATTCCTAATCGCGAACTCATGTTAATCGCGAGATTTTGAGTTAGAGGTTGCTTGAACCACTCGTAAAGGTGGATATTATGTTCGCTGTATGTAAGGCAATGGCTCTTTTATTGAAAAACGAAAAATTGAACTGAATTGTCATCATGTCTCACTGGTAATGGGTGAAATATAGCAGTGAAGATAATATTATATTGTGGTGTATCTAGCACAATCCAGTGCTCTAAGTTTAATCAGAAAAATAATTATAGGATGTAATGATAGGTATAGTTTTATTATATAAGGCCAAATCTAGAGAGCTGGCCAATAGGGGGGGCATAATGCACCTAAAACATATATAAACTCACAGACCCCAATCAAACGGTCCAACAGCTACATGCAAGTAAAAGAAGGTCATAGAGAATACTAGACAGTTAGAAATAATTCAACATGGAATAGAAGGAAGGTGAAGAACATACCTTATCTGGTATAGATAAAATGAATTTAACCTTAAAGCTGGGATGATGAGAGCTATGTGAGTCTAGCTATCTATAGGAAAAAGACAGAATTAGCAGAGAGAAAGGAAAACGGCAAGACCCCAGTAAATGGGCCTAAAACTATGTTAAAGGGCAATTTCAATATCTAAAGAGTTAAATAGGTAAGAGACTGTGATCTATAGTTGATGTGGGTAGAACACTTATGGACTATTAAGTAGAAGGAAGGACCGAGCTGAGTTGGAGGGGAGCCACGGTATTGCTGGATATATGGCGTAAAGAGAGAACTAAATAAATGGGGAGAAGGTGAAACCTTCATTTAGACCATGCGGAGTTAAGGTTTTAAGGTGGAAAATCCACCAGGCTTCTCGTTGAAGTAACTTATTTTCCATGTTGCCTCTCCTTGGAGTTGTTTTCACCTTTTCAATACCCATAAACTGTAGGCACATTACATTTCCGTCATGTATATAATTAACGTGTCTAGCAACTGCCACATCATTTTTGTTGATTATAGTGTTTACATGTTCCAATACTCGTCGTCGGAGTTGACGTGTTGTTTTTCCTATATACTGCAGGCCACATCTACAGTGAATGAGGTAGATCACTGCTGTAGTTCTACAATTAATGTAGTCTCGTACTCTATATTTCTTCTGATTAGAGGAACTTGTGAACTCTGCTGTGGTACGGATGTGACGACAAGCCTTACAATTACCACAAGGTTTAGAGCCGGCTGCTCGTACATTTAGCCAATCACTCCCTGTGCTCTTAGGTGCTTCGTAGTGACTATGCACTAGCTTGTCCTTTAGACTCGGTGCTCGGCGATAAGTAATTGCCGCTGTATTAGTCAGTCTGGTTTGTAGTTCATTATCAGCCAATAGGATATGCCAATGTTGTTGTAATATCGATCGAATGTTCTCTCCAAATTTATTATATGTACCTATGATTCTTATAGGTTGTGATTCTGGTGTCTTCGTCGTAGTGGAGTTGTACAGTAAGTCTGCCTGCGAGCTTTCTTTTGCTCTTGCATATGCCTTTTTCAGGATGTTATGAGAGTAACCCCTTGATTTAAAGCGGTCATAAAGGTCTTTCGCTTGCTTTTCAAAGTCCATTTCAGTGGTGCAATTTCGGCGTATGCGAAGATATTGACCGTATGGAATACTACGAATAAGATGACTGGGGTGGTGGCTGGATGCCAAAAGTAGACTATTCGTAGCGGTATCCTTGCGATATGTTGATGTCACAATAAGATTCTTGTCTGTTTTGGAAATAAGAAGGTCCAAAAACTCTATTTGGTTCGGATTGATGGTGTGTGTAAGTTTAAGACCAATGGAGTTTATATTGAGAATAGTGATAAAGTCCAAAAGGCTAGATTTTTTTCTATTCCAGGTTAGAAATACATCATCAATATATCTGATCCAGAGACCCACCTGATCCGTATAGTTGGACAGTTCTTCTCCAAAAACTATGGTTTCTTCCCATGTGCCAAGGTGAAGATTGGCATATGAGGGTGCACATGGGGTACCCATTGCTGTCCCTTTTATTTGTTTATAGAAAATATTGTCATATGTAAAGTAGTTTTTAGTTAGAACAAATTCCAGTAGCTTTATGACAAACTCACTATGTTTGTAATGTTGTACACCGCGGGTCTTCAGGTATTTCTTTACCGCTTGTACCCCTACTTCATGTGGAATTGAGGTGTACAGTCCTTCCACGTCGAGACAGACTAGTAATGTTTCATCATCCAATCGGAGATTGTAGAGCCTTTGTAAAACACTCTTAGTGTCTTGAGCATATGATGCCAGTGTTGCCACAAATGGTCTCAGGATCTGATCGATATAAGTACTCGCATGTTCTGACAGGCTATTCTTTCCGGAGACTATTGGGCGTCCTGGAGGTGTTTTCAGGTTTTTGTGTACCTTCGGCAATGAATAGAAGGTTGGAATAGTAGGATGTTTGTTCAGTAAGAAATTAAACTCTTGTCTTGAGATAATATTGTTCCATAGGCCCTCCGACAATATTGCTCCGAGTTCCTTTTTATATTCTCCCGTTGGGTCTCTTGACAGGCGTTGGTAAGTGCTTTTGTCACTTAGTAACCGTAAGTTTTCTCGGTGATAATCATTTTCCCGGAGGATCACTGTATTACCTCCTTTATCTGATGGTTTAACTACTATTTGTTTGTTTTTTTGTAGTTTGGACAGTGATTTAAACTCCATGGAGGTTAGATTGGATTCTTTTGTGTTATTAGTTGCTAAGGTTTCTAAGTCCTTAGTCACTAGTTTTACAAAAACTTGGACTTCAGGTGCTATACAAAAATTTGGTGTGAACTTACTTTTGGGTTTTAAATTTGTATAAGGTCCATCCCCCGGAGAAGGTTCATCGAGATCTGTATTCCAATTGGTTAACGTCTCTCTCAGGGCTAGTTCTTCTGAGGCGTTTAGTTTTAAGGAGACTAACTCAGCCTCAGTAGTTTTGTTATGATGTTTCATTAATACTAGTTTTCGGGCAAAAAGATGGATGTCTTTAACCCACTCAAAAAGGTTGAAATCATTGGTAGGGGAGAAGGAGAGTCCTCTATTAAGTAGCGTAACTTCATCTTCTGTCAATATCAGATCAGATAAATTAATTACTTGATTGTTGATATTTATGGTGCTCATTTGTATTTGGGTTGCGCTCTCTGATTTCGGTCTCGTAGCCGTCTCTGTTCGGGATATTGTTGGCGCTGATCTAAAAAAGGCGGGCTAGATGGTGTTGTTGAGCCATCCCTCCTGCGGCCTCGATATCTTATGTTGCCCCTATTGACAAAACGATTACGTCTATCTTCTGGAAATTCAGCGTCTGATGTGTCATATTCCGAAGAAGATTGGGGCTCTGTCTGTTGAATTTTCTGGCGATGGGAGTGACGATAAACTTGTTTATGAGTTAGATCCCTCGAGTCTCTCATATACTTCCGATGTTTACGTTGTTTTAAAACATTTTTAAACTTATCAATCTCATTCTGTAATTTTAACTCGTAATCCTTAAATTTATCCACACTCTGAAAGGTCTCAATATCTACTAAATGTAGTGCTAGTTCTACTTTTGTAGCTTCCAAAATTCTTTCTTCCTCACTAATAATGAGTTTCATAAGGTCTATTGAGCATGTATTCAGGATTTTATCCCATGATTCTATGAACGTTTCATTACAAAGGTGGGAGGCGGGGCTTAGATTGACCCTCAATCCCCTTGGGATGAGGTGTTGTTCTATATAGTTTTGAAGACTCTTGATTTCCCACCAAGACCTTGTCTGACTTTTATAAATTTTGGTAAGTGTAAAGAAAAATTTGTGTATGTTTTTAGCCTCACTTTGTGATGCTGATAGCCCTTCACCTGTCAAGGAAAAAACGCTTCCCACTTCTCCCAACCATTGATTGGGGTCTGTGTGTAGGTGCAGAAAACCCTCCATCAGCGAAACTGGTAAAATATAGTTTGGAAAGGGGGATAACCCCAATAGATTATTAGTTTTTTAAGAGGTAGAAACTAATCTCTAAATGTAATAGAGTAAAAAAGATATTTTTAAATTGTCCCCAGTTACAGTGGGTCTGAAATGTCTCTCTCCACCACAACCTTAGAGACAGATAAGACTCTAATTTATAAGTGTGTAGCAACTGATAATAAAAAAAGAAATATTTATAGAAAAATAACTTTATTAAGAAAAAAATCTAAATGAAAATAAATAAGGCTCATTGAACAATGATCCTTCCTGTGTAGACCGTCCCTTCCTGCAACCTTTTCTTTATTTGCTTCTGTTAAGTCTCTGCTATTTTTATCTTTTAGCACATTCAAAAAAGGTTCCCTTGGGATCCTCAATTTTCTTGAAAAGATCTCTTGATTTTCCCATTCTATTATCTTCTTTCATCTCTTTACATTGCTCATTATATAATATCTCCTTGTGTCTTCTTGCTTTCCTCTTGTATTTAGCATCCCGTTGGACACATTTCTGTCTTTCTTAAGGCATTCGATGTACCATGTCTAGTCCATTAAATCAATTATTTACCTCCACTGCGTACACACAGGGAATATTATTTATTTTGTATCTACTTGGTCTAATATTTTTTTGTCTTTTACTCAGTTTAATTCTGAGCTTCAGTAAATTAATGTTATCACAAATGTCATAGGATTTGTGAATGAGTGGTATTGGGGTTAATATTCAGCACCATGGGGCTCTATAAGTTCTAGTGCTGTTAAACCACTTAATTGTGGTCGAATGCAGAAATCAAGCATCAAGATCGACACAACTAAGGTGTTAGCTTGTTCATAGCAGCTGATTTGAAGTATCCAAGCTTCTCTGATGCATTTTTTGGGACCTCAAAAAGACTTCTGAGTAAACCTGAGTGAGATTGGATATTATTATGGGAGGCAGGTATCATAGGGATTTTGAGAATAGTTATGAGACAGGCACTCAAATTTTACTATAGTAGCAACATTTGGAACATTTTGTCATTTAGAATTAGGTGTGTTATGTGATTTGCGAGTACACTTCACTCTGTTCAATTCTTATGGCAGCCATGGAATGGAGCCTTTAGTTCACCATGTAAGGGTGTGTTACAGGCTGCATGTAATAGATAAGTTAGGGCTTATGAGAATGTTTCACTAGAAAGATTTCTTATAGGAGTCATGTCATTCAGCCCTAAGCGCACACATCTTTATAAATGTCTAGTAATATATCATTTTCACTTAAAGGTACATGGAACTGACCAACTGCAGTATACTTCCAGACAGATAATTCAAAATCATGAAGAAAAGCTGGTAATATCTTTAGAATTGATGAAATATTGACTGAGTTATGTCATTGTTTAATTCTTACTGTAATAGAAGTCGAAGCCCTCCAACAATAAACTGTATAGATAATAAAGATGAAGGTTTGGCCACACAGTTAATGAGCTTCTTAATGTGGATGGTCAGCCAAGTGAATAAAGCTGAATACAGCCACTGGGAAAGGCAATACAGTATGTAGAGTCTAGCAGACAAAGCTTTCTCTAAGTTTTTCATCGGTTTTATGCTGTAAAACAGACAATTTGTATTATGATTATTTAATCTGAGCCAGCTCCACAGGGAAGAAGTGATAGAAAGATACTCAGAAGCAGAGAAATAAGTTACTGTTTGCACTGTAGAGTTAATAGTTGTTTTATATTTGTTCTTTATTATGTTTCTTTCTCTGTAAACTTAATACAAATTGTTTCAAACAAACATAGAGCGTTTACCTGGATTTGAACTGTTACAGTGCAGAATTTTGCTCTATTTACTGAGCAGGTGTTGTGTATTTATGAAAGTGCGAATAAGTGGTGTTAAAAAAGTGGAGTTACATTTATTTGGGCTCCTATGTAAATCTTGCGTTGTAAATTGCGACAGTGCCGAAAATCAGCTGTAGTTTCCCCCCCCCCCCTACGTTACACGTTGATGCTAAACTTGATGCTTGATTACAGTGCCCTCACAAAAAAGATCCAGTCAATTAACAGTTACAGATATTCTTGATGCGCCACAGCCATAGCAGCCAATTGAAAACAGACAACGGATTAGTGATTGACAGGCATACTGTATATATTTGCAAGTTTCCTGCCAAAGTGCTGCCTGTTCTAGATTTTTACAAATTAGCATGCAGGTCCTAGGAGTTGGAGGTTTTGGTCTAGAGAGTGAGAGAGACTGCAGAAGTGGAAGATTGGAGAGCAGGTTTATATTATAGATTATAGATTATTCTAGATAATTATTCAATACTGTACACTTAATTTCACATATTGTTATGGATTGGGATCAGTACAAAATGCATAACTGTATTCGTGCACCTACTTATATACCTTATCTTTGTAGTATTATCGTATAACCAAAGTTTTACTAATAAATGCTGATTCAGAGAGAGCTCTAAGATGGAGGATTCACTGCTTTCGCATACAAAATGCCAGTGACACTACTTCCGGTCTAACAAGGATGACGACAACGACCGCACCTTGAAGACACCAGAAGGAAAGCGCCATCTGCCCTTTGTCTTGATCTCTTGACCAATGAGGAGGAAGAATCATCCCCCTGTGGGATGAGTCTTGGAAACTCCTTAATGTATTAACCCAATACCTGATCTAGGTCCTGTAAAAGCGGACACCTCATAACCAATGAATTGCTTTATAAACCTGATGTTTTGCTTAATTGTAACTTTTATCTGATTACTAAAAACTATATAAATGACGGCTGGCGTAATAAATTAGGCAAGAGAAAGCTTTATACCAGAACTCTGTGTTGGTAATTTGGCCAGGGACAGATATCTCTGAGAAATACTTTGTTATTTCCGAAACAAAGATGACGCCCGAACAGGGACTTGAGGTTGAATCGAACCGCAGCGGACAAGAGGAGTTCGGACGGACTTCACGGGAACAGGCAGAGCCTGATCACCTCCGGTACACGGTAAGGACATGATTAGTACCTTATCCGCGTAGACCTGTTCCTGGGACTCTGCCCGTTGTCCAGCTCCGCTGTAAGGGGAGGTTACAAAGTACAGGTAATAGCTTGCCTCAAGTCCATTTGAATCCTGTACAAGAGATAGTGATATCTGTCGCCTGTGTGGGACTGTTGATAGCGTGGTTGAACGATTGTGATTTCTTAGATATTGTGGTTCGGGGGGCATACACGTGTATGTGTGACAGGCTCTGGAGACGGATGACTTGTGCCGAGAGACGCACATAACCCAGGGAAGCCACACATACAAGCGTGCTTATTCGTGGCCCGGGGATTGGAATTGCTTTGCATACTTTCCCAGGGGGGGGTCTATGCATGCTGGATAGATGAATATCTCTTGGGGGTCATGATGTTCATGCCTTGGTAGCGTGATAACCCAGAGAGACGTCTGTCATTCACTAAGGGTGGTTAAACGTGTATGTGGGACACAGACTTCAGTGGCAGATTGATAGTGTTGTAAAGCACAATAAGCCCTGAGGGTGTCAGTTTGTGAGCACATAGTAGTGCAAGATCCCGAATCACATATCTTTGAATCTGAAGTTTTCTGCAGAAAAGGTTTGATGGTTATAATGTTATATGTTATGTCACTGCTGGTTATTAATGCATGATGATATGAAATGTGATACGATTATGTCTTGTTGATTCACATGGCTCTGTCCACTATTCTCCTTGCTATCCCTTGCCAGCAGTGAGTGGTTACGTGCTGCAAAATATAGTCCCCCGGAGGGCGGTAACAACGGTCTGAGTTTAGAGAAGACGTACGAATTAACCCTTCGTAGCAGTCGAACAAGTCAGACCTTCTCCTTCGGAGCTTCTAGCTCTAGCTCTCTCTCTCTCTCTCTCTCTCTCTCTCTCTGTGTTACTACCTCGTTAAACCCCCACTGCTAAATACATATTTGCTTCATATAGGGATATGGGGCAAAATCAAACTAAATTAAGTGAGGGCATGTTGGCCCGGGATATAGTCAAGAAAAGGGGAGGTGAGGCTGTCGTGAGCCGATGCAAAAAGATGTTCAAAGTGTGTGGTATTACCAGTGTAGTAGGAGGGCATTTGAGGGCAGAAGAGTGGCGTAAAGTGTTGAGAGATAACAAAGGGCAGCTACAAGATTGTGGTTTGTTGCTGAGTGCAGAGACATGGTACAGGGTGGCTAAAGCGATTGCACAGGAGGGTTGGATCGAGAGAGAGGTTGAAATGAAGGGACAGAAAATGTATGTGTATCATGCTCCATGTGAAGTGGTCAGTTCCCCGAATTCGCCCGTTGTCCCCTCCAAATCACAAGCACCCTGTCACCCTAATGCACCACAACTACTACATACTGCCGAACAAAGACATTCCATTCAGCCACAACCCAAAGATGGCGCCCACACACACAAGAAGGAGGAGCCACACTCACCCCCGAACAACACTACCCATCATAACTCGTCACATCACCTGCCCAAGGGGCTCTGCCCATTACGCCTACCGCTCCAACAGCACATCCCACTTGCCTGTATCCAGTACTGACTCCAGACGGAACTCTGTATTCCCCATATCCGATATTTCCATCTGTGGAGGTACCAATTGTAACAGAAGATTCACCAGCAAGTGCTGGGCCCCATAGTGTACATAGTACACACAGCTCTGCCGTAAGCCCGCTGTTTGCCCCTCTCCCCAAGCCTAGAACACCACTGAAAGTGCAAGCTCTGCCCATACATCATCACCAACCAGATAGTTCAGAAGAGGGAGATGACGACATTAGGGGAGGAGAGGGGGCGAAAGAATGGAGAGATAGGAGATCCAATTCAAAAGCGAAATCCAAGAGGAGGAACAAGAAAAGGGGAAGTCTAATGTACGTTGCATTTACCCCGACACAAGCCACCTCCCTTATAAACACATTGCCCGACCCTGAAAAACAACCTATGCCTTTCTATAGGAAGATGGCACAGATCCAAAAAACTTACTCTGCAGCTTGGGAGGACCTAGTTAGCTTGTGTGAAATAAAAGCAGGAGATTCATACTAGCCTATTATGCGGAATGCAATAGATCCGTATGGTACAAATCGTTCAAAGCATGATTTTACATCTGGTATACAATTCTGTGAACTATTAAGATATTGGGCGAAGGATAAATTAGCAGATCAAGCAGTTAATTTACAAGATATCAAGCAGGAGAAAGAAGAGTCAGTAGAAAAGTTTCATGCACGACTCACACAAGTATTTACAGACCTTGGCTTCAGTCCACATAACAAAACACACACGCAGATGTTAAGTACAGCTTTCGTGCTAGGATTGTAGGAGACACTTCAGAAGGGCCTGTTGACATCCAGACTTGAATATAGAGTGTTACCTTTAGACACCTTACTGCTGGTTGCTAAAGGACTGGAGATAGCAGCGGCTAAACAACCTGCATCATCAGCGTCTAAGAAGACGGCTGTACTTATGGTAAACTCTGAAGAGTCACCACGGAGAGAAACAAGACAGTGTTTTAATTGTGGGAAATCAGGACACCTTAGCAAGAATTGCAGGGCACCCAGGAAGCCAAGACCTAGACAGCAGACAGATGATACTAATGCAGTGCCTGTACTTCAAGCTACAGCATAGGATGGGGGTGAGCCTGTGTCAGTGTCCCCTATTCTGGCAGTTTCTTCAGGGGATGGCGAGGTAGGACCACAAGCTATTGTGACACTACCAATAGAGGGAACTCCCACAACCTTTCTCATAGACACAGGTGCAGCCAGAAGCGTTTTAAGAAAACAAGATCTGCCCGATACATCTTACCTGTCTGACATTGATGTAGCTTGTGTAGGAGTAGATGGTGTTCCCATCTCCAACCATTTAACCCAACCTATGCAAATAGGCCCATTTCCAGACCTGCTCGCAAGATGTGTAGTATCCTCCACATGCCCTATAAATCTGTTAGGTGCAGATGTGCTTTTCCGACTACAAGCATCCATCTCATTCACCCCGGACGGAACTGTTCAAGTGTCTACACCTCTACAAGTCACTGACACGTCAGCACTCTGCTCACTGCCCATATTACTACACATAGATGCCAATAGCATCTGTAATACAGGGCCAGCTGATATCTTGGACAAGATTCCAGCAACACTCTGGTCACAAGGACTCGAAGTTATTGGACACATAAAGGTGCCACCAGTCATAGTGAAACTAAAACCTGGAGCAGAGCTACCACGCAAGCCACAGTATCCTCTGAAGCCAGCACAAATAGATGCGATCTCTCAGCAGATAGAGAGATTAGTGCAGCAAGGGGCGTTGATCCCATGTATGTCACCACGCCCCTCTTTCCAGTAAAGAAGAAATCCAAAAAGGGAGAACCAGTAAAATACCGTATGGTACAAGATTTGCGAGCAGTCAATGAAGCAACCATATTGGACACTCCGATAGTGCCTAATCCAAACACTCTCCTTTCTGGAATACCTCCAACAGCTGCATACTTTACCGTAGTGGATTTAGCAAATGCTTTCTTCAGTATTCCCCTTGACCCTTCTTGCCAGTATTTGTTTGCTTTCACGCATGATCATAATCAATACAAATGGACTGTAATGCCTCAAGGAGCGCAAAATTTGCCCAGACAGTTTGCCAAAGCTATGAGCCATATCCTTGACTCCTGGCAACAAGCGAATCTTGACATTGTATTGCTACAGTATGTTGATAACCTCTTGCTGTGTGCTGAAGATCTTCCCACAGCTACAAGGACCTCAGAAAGCTTACTGAGACACTTGGCAGAACAAGGATGCAAAGTATCCAGAGAGAAACTACAATGGTGTAAAGAGACTGTCATATTTTTAGGACACTGTCTGTCAAAAGGTGTGCGTCATCTTACACGTGCCCGTGTACAAGCAATAGAAGACATGTCAGTCCCAGAAGGACACAGACCCCTGCATGCTTTCCTAGGTCTTATCTCTTACTGTAGAGCTTGGATCCCAGAAGCATCTCTTCTAATGCAACCCTTATATGACGTGTTAAAGACGGAGCCATATGAAATGACACAGACAGCTCTGGATAATTTCTACACTCTGAAGAAAGCTATTTCAATAGCACCAGCACTAGGATTACCAAACTATGATCTCCCATTCAAGCTCTTTGTGTCAGAAAAAGAAGGACATGCAATGGAAGTCTTGACACAGTCCCATGGAAACAGACAAAGGCCTATTGGCTATTTCTAATGTCAATTGGATGCTGTGGCAAGAGGAGGGCCGTCTTGCCTCAGAGCAGCATTGGCAGCACATGCCTTACTGGACAAGACAAATGACATAGTCCTTGGTTATCCTCTCACAGTTCTGGCACCACATGACATTGCGGCCATCATACAGCAGACTCAACCTAAGCACATGACTACAGCCAGACATCTCCGTCTGCAATGTTCTCTCCTTCTACCAGATAATGTTACTTTGCAGAGATGTTATGTTCCCAATCCAGCCACTCTCTTACCTTTTCCAGAGGGGGGAGATGAGGAAGATGGATACTTTTGGTACAGCCTGATTTTGAACCCAAAATCAGGAATAACCAATCTATATGTACAAAGACGTCTACTGGAAGGTGGTGGAAATGGCCAGACGCTCACAGATGAGACACAAGACCCTCTATATTGCACACTGTGGAAGAAACAATCTCCAGGCCAAGATTTCCAATATGAAGCAAGACTCACTAAATTGAAGCAGGTCACCTTAAAACTAAAGACATTGTACAACAATGCAGCAGGTGATAGTGCATTTAGCACTATCACCTGCTGCATTGTTTTGGTGGAGCTCCCGCAAGAAGCAGAATTGCTCTACAAACATTGGGATACAGAAATCCCACATGTTGCATTATCAAAGTTTGCACCAGATGGATGGAAATCATTAGGAGCTGCATTAAAATGGTGGGAATCTGCAGAGGAAGAGGAGTTGGAAGAGGAAGGAGTAGAAAAGTAAACTCTTGACTGGCAAGCAAACAGCACTCCCAGTATACAAGCCAGAGACCCACATGCAGTCCCAGGACTCACAAATCCACCCCATGACTGTCTTCAGCAAATGGAAATGGAAACCTCACACCTTGCGAATGTAAAGGAACTTGCCCTGACAGACCCAGACATCACTCTGTATGTAGATGGATCAAGGTATGCTGATGAGAATGGAAAATATCACACAGGTTATGCTGTGACTACGGAAAAAGATGTGAAACGAGCCTTCTCACTACCTCCCTCCATGTCAGCACAAGAAGCAGAGTTGATTGCATTGACTAAGGCCTGTGAGATTGCAACAGGAGTCCGGGCCAATATCTATACAGACTCAAGATATGCTCTGGGAGTGACTCAAGACTTTGGAGTAATTTGGAGAGCCAGAGGATTCATGATAGCTGCAGGCACTCCAGTGAAGCATGATAAAGCCATCCGTGAACTGTTAGAAGCTCTAACACTCCCAAAAGAAGTAGCCATACTGAAGGTAAAGGCACATGGGAAGCTAAATTCAGACGAAGCACGAGGGAACCATCTAGCAGACCAGACGGCTAAGCAAGCAGCAATGACAACACAGGAAATGGAAATAAGAGAGGTGGATGGAGGAATAAACATCTATACAATGCAGACTCTGCCAACAGACTTAAAATTGCTTAAAGAATTGCAGAAGACGGCGGGTCCAGAAGAAGTGAACAAATGGAAAGCAAAAGGAGCAGCTTTGAAAGATGGACTATATGCTAACAATCAGAGACTGTGCCTGCCAAAAAGTTTGTACCCAGCAACAGTACAATGGGCACATGGACCAGCACACCTGTCAAAGACTCTCATGAACAACTTAATAAATAAGTATTACATGGCCCCAGGCATCACTACTCTGACAATCACTTACTGTAAATCGTGCAGAATTTGTGCCAAGTGCAACGTAGGCCGCACTGAAAAACCACCACAGAGACATTTGGCAAAATCATTGTATCCATTCCAGAGGATACAAATTGACCACATTCAGATGCCAAAGATTGGGCGGTAGGAATATGCATTAGTCATCGTTGACATGTTCTCAGGATGGCCAGAAGCCTACCCAGTTGTAAACATGACAGCAAAAACAACAATGAAACGCCTGTTAACAGAGATCATCTGCAGATATGGGGTCCCTGAAGTGATTGAGAGTGACCAGGGATCAGCTTTTACAGCAGTACTGGCCAAAGAAATATGGACAGCCCTAGGAGTGACCCTCTCCTTTCATACGCCTTACCATCCTCAAAGTAGTGGGAAGGTGGAACGTATGAATGGTACCCTGAAATCTAGGATGCTAAAAATGTCACAAGAAACTGGCCTGAAAGTCTCCCTATAGCCTTGTTCAGTGTTAGGTATACCCCTAGAGGGAAACATGCATTGTCCCCCCATGAAATCTTGTTTGGGTCTGCTCCTAGGCTAGGGTGCTACTTTCCTCAGCAATTGCAACTTAAATCTGATGTATTTGTTGACTATGTGATTGCACTGTCCACCGCACTGACTAAAATCCATGCACAAGTGTTCTCTTCTATTCCAGATTCGGAAGTAATCACTGGTATTCATAAACTACTCCGGGGAGATTGGGTCCTGGTTAAGAAATTTGTGAGAAAAACCCCTTTGGAACCCAGATATGAGGGCCCATTCCAAGTGCTGCTGATCACAGCTACATCAGTTAAGCTGGAAGGGAAAGCTACTTGAGTCCACGCATCCCATTGTAAAAAGGTTCCTCCTCCTGATGATCAGGAACTAACACAATGTGTACAATTCAGTGGTTTGTCTTGTCCTTCATGATAATTTCGAATATTGCTCAGCAGGTAACCATTACAAAGTGTAAAGATGGTATCACATTTTGGTATAATTCACATAATACACATGTTGCTACCTATACATTTGACTTTTGTGATGTTGCTGAGTGCCCTACAGTCCCAGAACAGTGTGACTTGTATAAGAACTCCCCTGATAAAGTCATAACCCTATGTGCAGCAGACAAATTCTTTGGTACAGAATGTTCCTCATGGTATGACGCAGGGTGGACTACTGGGACAGACTGGCATTACATGCCTCAGATTGCGTCTACTAAAAGAGACAACCAAGGGAAACCCCTACTAGACCGATTGACTCTGTTAAAGACAGGCAGATGTCTAAATAGTGGGGTATCTGGGTCTACTATGCAACTGACTCTGAACATACAGAATCCTAGTCCCATAGATGCTGACACATACTGGATAGGTGCTTGGACTAAGGGGAGACCACCAAATATCTCGGTAAATTCAAACTAGTAGATATGTATGAGTATCCTGACTTACCACTTGCATTACAGATGTTGAAACCAGGATCTCATATCATTGGTACAATGACTGCCACTGGTGACCCAACTTATGAAGATACTTTAGGCACTGAAACAGGGTATTCAGACCTCAATGTATGGTTGGAATGGATGAAATATAGGGTGCAAGAGAGTAACCAGACAAATTGTTATGTCTGTGGCCACGCTAGGCCCCATTTAGGGACAGTTCCTCTCAATATACCTCTGTTGGAAGAAAAATGTTTCTTGAGTTTGTTTAAGACTAAGGTTGTCTATTCATCCAGATGTGAACAGTGGAAGAAAGAATACCCTATATCTGTGAAAAACCCTCACCCTGGTGAAGGTATAACCATATATCCAGGAAACTACACATGTTACCGTAGAAATGTCTCCTATGGATTCAATCTACAGACGTTCCCAAGTGGGTTCTGTCACACTTATAGGGATGGATCATCCACGTTGTTAATTAATCAAACACGAGCATTGGGAGATATATATTGGTTATGTGGGGACATGAAACTTAGAGTTAGACTATCAGGAGTGTGGAGGGGGGAATGTACCCTAGCTAAAGCCATAATGCCCCTTCATATTGTTCCAATCCATTATGGTGATTCGGCTAGTGTTCCTCAGACACAGTCCAGAAGTAAAACACATACATCATCATCATCATCATCTGAACCCAGAGACAGTTTTGACTCTCATGTGTACATAGACTATATTGGAGTCCCAAGGGGGGTGCCCGATGAGTTTAAAGCCCGTAATCAAGTAGCAACAGGATTCGAGTCACTCATACCGATGATTGGTGTAAACAAGAATGTTGCCTGGATCAATTATATTTACTATAACCAACAACGTTTTGTTAATTACACTAAGGATGCCTTAAAAGGCATTGCAGAACAATTAGAGGCTACATCACACATGGCCTTCCAAAATCGTATATCATTAGATATGATCCTTGCAGAAAAAGGTGGAGTATGTAAAATGCTTCCAGCCACTAGCACATGTTGTACGTACATTCCTGACAATACAGGTCCAAATGGCAAGATCACAATGGCAATCCAGAAATTGGCTAATCTTGGTCAGGAGTTTAAACAAAATTCCGGCACTACAGATTATTGGGAATCATGGTTTGGTTGGATGAATGGTTGGCAGAAAGTGTTGTTGCAAATAGGGCTGGCCATCTTTATTGTCATAATCTTGCTAGCCTTCCTCTTATGTTGCATTATCCCTTGTATACGCAATTACCTTCAGAAAGCTGTGGACAAGGCTTCTCCTACCTTTATTCACCAAGATTTAGACATAGATCTACATGGACAGAATGATGATTGTAAGACATCTCATCTTCTGATGCGGACTTTAACTGGCTCTAAGGAGAGTGTTCTGTGAGCTGAGCTACACTATACCTGAGTCCTATGGTCCCTATCCAAGCCTAGCTAAACTATTAGAATATTAGAGGCTTGTTAGGTTTTCCCCATGCCACATAGGTCATAGGGTAGGTGTGACGTCAGGTCATGGCAAGCCCGATCGAACGAAGATATGTACCTATGACTTACACACATGAAATGCTTTCAACATCCGGAAATAGAAGACATAAAGAATAGTGCTCTGGAAGGACCATAGTTAAGATATATATATATATCTATCATAACAAGATATTCAGCTTTAGACACCCGATATTACAATAGGGCGTTCTACTTATAGTCACTAAGCTTTATTAATAACTGTGAGTGTGACGAATATATTATGTCATTTTAGGGGGGGGGGGCTATTATGAATTGGGATCAGTACAAAATGCATAACTGTATTCGTGCACCTTCTTATATACCTTATCTTTGCAGTATTATCGTATAACCAAAGTTTTACTAATAAATGCTGATTCAGAGAGAGCTCTAAAAAGGAGGATTCACTGCTTTCGCATACAAAATGCCGGTGACACTACTTCCGGTCTAACAAGGATGACGACAGCGACCGCACCTTGAAGACACCAGAAGGAAAGCGCCATCTTCCCTTTGTCTTGATCTCTTGACCAATGAGGAGGAAGACTCATCCCCCTGTGGGATGAGTCTTGGAGACTCCTTAATGTATTAACCCAATACCTGATCGAGGTCCTGTAAAAGCGGACACCTCATAACCAATGAATTGCTTTATAAACCTGGGGCCCTATTAAATTCGAGCTGCGGATGAAATCGTATCTCGCAAAGGCCCATCGTAACTCGATTTACGATATCCGAGTCGACTTGCGATTGACTTGCGTAATTTCGGACTACTTTGCCGAGATTTGCCTCCGATAAGCACTACGTAGTAAGTAGCGGACAAGAATTTCTTGCGGACGCTCGTATCTCGCAAATTCGCTAAGTGAACAAAAAACCCACGTAAAATGGTTTACGCATTACGTACAGACAACTTAAAAATCTAAAAGTGAGTTTAACAGAGGAAAAGTATGGAAGGCCATTACAATTGTTTTCACCATCCCCTCCCCCCACCAAAAGCCAAGGCATTATACAACCAATTAGTTGTTACATTTTGAATGAAAAGCCATGCTGCAGCTTACATAAACCAAAATTAAAGACACACTACCTGATTACATAAAAACACTAAAACATCAAGAAAATGCAATATTAACCCTGTTATTTTGTATACATGTTGCTCATCACATCTACATTTGGGAACACAAGTATGTGGCACATGGAGTATGTGAATATGCCCTGTTCAGTCTTTCGGTCGGGTCTGACTGTGACCCTCTGTCACTGCTTTCTTACAAGGTTCCTATGCTGGTGAGACCGGAGTGGATTGTCAGTTCTGCTGTCACTCTCCAACCCACAATGACCCTTAATGGGATAGCTAACAGCTTCATTGAAATACACAATACCTCTTGTTTGGTCTTTCGGTCGGGTCCGACTGTGACCCTCTGTCACTGCTTTCTTACAAGGTTCCTATGCTAGTGAGACCGGAGTGGGTTGTCAGTTCCTTCCCCAGTGGTTTGGGATTTGGGCCTGCATTCTGCTGTCACTCTCCCACCCACAATGACCCTTAATGGGATAGCTCACAGCTTCATTGAAATACACAATACCTCTTGTTTGGTCTTTCGGTCGGGTCCGACTGTGACCCTCTGTCACTGCTTTCTTACAAGGTTCCTATGCTAGTGAGACCGGAGTGGGTTGTTAGTTCCTTCCCCAGTGGTTTGGGATTTGGGCCTGCATTCTGCTGTCACTCTCCCACCCACAATGACCCTTAATGGGATAGCTCACAGCTTAATTGAAATACACAATACCTCTTGTTTGGTCTTTCGGTCGGGTCCGACTGTGACCCTCTGTCACTGCTTTCTTACAAGGTTCCTATGCTGGTGAGCCTGGAGTGGGTTGTCAGTTCCTTCCCCAGTGGTTTGGGATTTGGCCCTGCATTCTGCTTTCACTCACACCCCCACAATGACTCTTAATGGGATAGCTCACAGCTTCATTGAAATACACAATACCTCTTGTTTGGTCTTTCGGTCGGGTCCGACTGTGACCCTCTGTCACTGCTTTCTTACAAGGTTCCTATGCTGGTGAGCCTGGAGTGGGTTGTCAGTTCCTTCCCCAGTGGTTTGGGATTTGGCCCTGCATTCTGCTTTCACTCACACCCCCACAATGACCCTTAATGGGATAGCTCACAGCTTCATTGAAATCCACAATACCTCTTGTTTGGTCTTTCGGTCGGGTCCGACTGTGACCCTCTGTCACTGCTTTCTTACAAGGTTCCTATGCTGGTGAGCCCGGAGTGGGTTGTCAGTTCCTTCCCCAGTGGTTTGGGATTTGGCCCTGCATTCTGCTTTCACTCACACCCCCACAATGACCCTTAATGGGATAGCTCACAGCTTCATTGAAATACACAATACCTCTTGTTTGGTCTTTCGGTCGGGTCCGACTGTGACCCTCTGTCACTGCTTTCTTACAAGGTTCCTATGCTGGTGAGACCGGAGTGGATTGTCAGTTCTGCTGTCACTCTCCCACCCACAATGACCCTTAATGGGATAGCTCACAGCTTCATTGAAATACACAATACCTCTTGTTTGGTCTTTCGGTCGGGTCCGACTGTGACCCTCTGTCACTGCTTTCTTACAAGGTTCCTATGCTGGTTAGACCGGAGTGGATTGTCAGTTCTGCTGTCACTCTCCCACCCACAAGGGCAGCAAACACACACAGAGGGTTTGCAGAGGCACAATGAGCACCAGCCAACTCACCTCCATCAGGGGTAATCGCCGCTACTCTTATCCAAGGAAGTCCCACGCCATTGCTGGTGGCCATGTGCCAAGATGACCATTCATTCCCATTTGGTGACCTCCCTTTATGTTCTGCTATTCATCAATTTACATTAGTTTTGATTGCTAAGTGATGTTGGGGAAGTGCGTGTGAAAGCAGAATGGACGGGCAAATCCAAAATCACTGGAGAAGGAACTGACAACCCACTGCAGTATCACCTATCATTATCCTTTTATGCCCACAGGGGAATGTTCCTACTCCCCAGTCCCGCTAATTGTACTTGGCCTGTGCATTAACCCTTTATTATGCCTAGATTGTAGATCAATTAGATGCATTATATGATATCTAATGCTATTAGGACTATTATTCCTCTTAGTATGTATGTATATATTGCAGGTTAACTAGTGCTCATTAGTTTACAGCTATAGTAATGTTACACTAATGTGATGCATGTGGATGTCCCCTAACCCCAACCATTGAAAACACACCGACATGGGGAGAACAGAATAACACAGCTTTATTTTTGGACACAGACCACAATCAGCAGTGGTCAAGACTGTGCATTCACAGAACGGTATAACAAAACTTTATTTTTGGACACAGACCACAATCAGCAGTGGTCAAGACTGTGCATTCACAGAACGGTATAACAAAACTTTATTTTTGGACACAGACCACAATCAGCAGTGGTCAAGACTGTGCATTCACAGAACGGTATAACAAAACTTTATTTTTGGACACAGACCACAATCAGCAGTGGTCAAGACTGTGCATTAATATAATGGGTGTGGTGTGGGCGGGTCCCGAGAGAGCAAGGGTCTAAATAAAAAAAAGGGGATACCTACCAGGGTCACATGCTGCAACCGGAACCAGAAATCTCTCCATTTAACTGAAGAAACCATTAGAGTGCATGGCACTTACAACTTGTCTGGATCTGTTCAATTGAACAAATGATTCAACCTCTGGACTGTGTAATCCAATCCAGTTTCACACATACAGTATGGTGTGAAATTGCCCACAAAAATGAATGGTCAACAAAAAACAAAAAAGGCGGAGGAGGCTAAAAAAAAATAATGACAATGCATGTACAGTAAAGTGCTAAATACTGTACCAATATACCAACTTACCTGATTCCCATCTGCAAGCATTACTAACTATTAGCTACAGTAGGTCTCTGGATAATGAGTAATATGGGCAAATACCCATTAATATGGATAGGACACAAAGGTCAGCAGCCACATTCACTGTTTCTTACATCAGACCCAAGGATCTGTTCTCAGACCGATATTGAGGTCAGGATCACATGCTTTATTAGTGCATATATTAATGCTGGCTGTCATTAACATGCCATTGTGAGACTTTGCAAGTCCACCGCCATAGCGGTATTAGTCTACATTTCAGCTAAAAATAATCATGTCTGAGATATCTGGCAATATGATAGCTGTAAGATTGTGGGAGCTACATGTTAAGGAGGGGGCTGTCATTGGAGTAATGTCTACCTGAGAGGCACTGGGAAAACCTTACGCCTCATATAATTCCTCCACAATGCTTGCAGATGCAGGAGATGCCTTCATGGGCCTGAATTGCACCTAAAACAAAACAAATGGAAAGAAAAACAAAAAGAAAACATAAAATCTAAGGGCCTAAAAAAAAAGGGGACTGCAGCATTCCTTCCCAACAGCATTCCCCAGTGACCATCAATTGGTGGCATGTTCAACCGAACCCTACGTGTCCACAGAGAAGAGGATCATGGACCATGTGATGGGAGGTAGCCATCTGCATACAAAATGTCACCATCACATAGGCAAAGATCCAAAACTCTGTAGCCAGGCTAGATGAGGTCAGCATTGTGACCAATAGATTGTCACTGAGGAGTGCTGTTGAGAAGGCACAATTATGTCCACAGCCCCTAGGTCCTCCTCCGCCTGGGCACAGGACCTGCCTCGTCCGCGGCCGGACGCCGTCTCCTTGTTGGTGGTGGGGGAGCGGGAGGAGGTAGTGGCACCACGGGTGGTGGTGGCGGCGGAGGCATGGTGGAAGGAGAGGAGGGGCCAGGCTGCTGTTGGCTGGTGACCTGCCCCGTTCCCAGCAGCCTGACCAAATGCTGCTCCAGCCTCCGATGATGGCTACTCTCCTCCCTAAAGCGCCTGTCCAGGCTGCGCCTCATGCCAGAGATGTTGGCATCAATCTTACTCACGACGGCCAACAACTCCAGCAGCGCAGCCTCGGTCGTTGGTGCTGGGGGGGGCTCGGGTCTTGCTGGCAGGGCCGGGTGGGAAGATGGCGGGGACAGAGTGGGGAGGATCTGGGACCCGGCTGGAGACAGGGTCTCTGATGTTGGTGTCCCCGGTGGCTCAGTGTGTGGGGAAGGAGAAGCTGTGGCATATTCCACTCCTTCTGAGCGCCCCGGCGAGATGGCAAGTCTTTGGAGGAGGGGGACAGTCGGGCTCTGGACAGGGGGGCTGTCAACGACCACGACCTCCCCCTCCGAAGAGCCAGGGCCCTCGGATGAGCCTGTAGCCTCCTCCCCCTGAGCGGTCTCCTGCGGGGCGGGGGCTGACGGCCCCGCTCGTGGCTCATCACTGGACCCAGACCTCCTACTGGATGCTGAAATAGAGAAAAGAAAGGTACATGTCATTAGTATGCTGATCAATACATTGATATGTTTTCACTCCTAACTATCTGACATCTAGGCCTGAACATGGATGATTCTCCTAATTGCAACTCCCATTAGCTCTCATTTGCTAGATTGGATCTATTCTTTGGTTTCTTGTCTTGACCTCTCCTGGCTCCTAACACTGTCTGGATTTTTCCTGCGGTTTCATTCCTAACTATCTGACATCTAGGCCTGAACATGGATGATTCTCCTAATTGCAACTCCCATTAGCTCTCATTTGCTAGATTGGATCTATTCTTTGGTTTCTTGTCTTGACCTCTCCTGGCTCCTAACACTGTCTGGATTTTTCCTGCGGTTTCATTCCTAACTATCTGACATCTAGGCCTGAACATGGATGATTCTCCTAATTGCAACTCCCATTAGCTCTCATTTGCTAGATTGGATCTATTCTTTGGTTTCTTGTCTTGACCTCTCCTGGCTCCTAACACTGTCTGGATTTTTCCTGCGGTTTCATTCCTAACTATCTGACATCTAGGCCTGAACATGGATGATTCTCCTAATCGCAACTCCCATTAGCTCTCATTTGCTAGATTGGATCTATGCTTTGGTTTCTTGTCTTGACCTCTCCTGGCTCCTAATGCTGTCTGTATTTCTTCTGCGGTCTGTGAGTGCATAGGCTGCATTGGGCGCACTAGTACATGGACTCTATTGCTTAATTACTCTTGGGGTGGCCAGGAATGACAGTGATTTGTCAGCTTCATGGATTTAATGACACTTCCATCCATCCATTGTTAATTCCATGGAGCTGACATGTCAGTGTCCTTGTTGGTCACCATGTGTAGTGTGTGTGATGCACATGTGGTGGCATGTTGGTGTATGTGATATTCACCTGAACTGGAGGCTGGGTCCTGCTGGGCCACCGGGGATGAAGCTCCAGCTGCGGGCGATGGTCCGAGAAAGTCCCTTGCGATCCTCTCCCACTCCTTATAGGTGACACTGTGTCCCTCAGCTTCTCTGGCCATCTTCCTCTTCACCGTGGCCCTGATATCCACATATCTGTGCTTCAAGGACCTCAAGCCCCTAGGAACCGTCGACACCTCCTTCATCACTTGCACTACCTCCTTCCAAGCCTGAGCCTTAGGCCCAGGCTTCGCTTTCCTTGCAACAAGGATGACGGGCGGTCACGGATCGCACCCAGGAGGACCATATTCTCCTGGGGCGTATAATTACGGGCCCTGCGCCTGCCCTTGCCAATAGCCCCTTGCTCTCTCGACTGTGCTCGGGGACCCTGGCCTCCCTGCACTCTTCCTGAGGCCTGTCCCTTCCCCAGACTACCACGCCCCCTGGGAACAGGCCCCTTCCCCTCTGTCCCTCCTCTATCAGTGCCTGTGTCTCCCTCCTCCTCCAGGGACACCTCCTCCTCCTCCGGGGACACCTCCTCCACCCCCTCCGGGGACACCTCCTCCAGCCCCTCCGGGGACACCGCCCACTCTCCTCCGCCCTCCACTACACTCTCTCACTCTCCTCACTCTCCACTCCTCTCCTCCTCTCTCCACCTATCTTCTCCCTCCATGCTGAAATAATAAAAAAATAAGGATAACTCAAAATAAGAGTAACTGTTATATAGGTTGATGAAAAAAAAAGTGTATGTTCTATGTGTTTTTAATAACTGTTGGGGGATGCGGTGCAAAGGTTGGGGGGGGGGAGGTGTGTGGTGTGTGTCCTAACGCTATGTATGTCTCTATGTGTCTTTAATCTATGTGTCAGGCAAATATGTGTAATGTGTAAATATGTGTAACTCTTACGTGTAAATATGCTAGTAATCAAATCCAAAACAATCAAAAAGAGTGCGCCTACAAATCAAAATAACGATAAAGAAATAAAAGTATTACTGGAATGTCTGTTGGAAAGAAAAGATGTGTGTGCTATGTGTATTTAATAAGTGGTGGGGGATGGGGTGTGTTGGGGGATGGGGTGTGTTGGGGGATGGGGTGTGGTGGGGGGGATGGGGTGTGGTGGGGGGGATGGGTGTGTGGGGTGTGTGTCCTAACTATATATATGTCTCTATGTGTGTTATTTAATCTATGTGTCTTGCAAATATGTGAAATCTGTAAATATGTGTATTGCTTAAATGGAAGGACTTATAAAATAGACAATGAAAAAAGAAAAAATAACTAATCTCCCTCTCTCCAAAGTACTAATCTCAAAGACTCTCTCCCACCTGCTCCTGGAACTGCGTGCTAACTCCAATGGCTCTTACAACACAGTCAGCGCATGGGTTTGTATCAATCACATTTATAAGCTCATACTGTCAATCAAATTCTTAGCTCGTACGTGATTGGCTGAGAGGCGTGTCTCGCTAGGACGTCCCCTTATCAGCTTGCGAGCGCGCCAACAGACTCAGCCAATTACATACGCACTTATAGTGTCAGGCCGCCAAGTGCGTATGTAATTGGCTGAGAGTCCCAATGCGGGCCGACAAGTGCGTATTACATACGCACTTGGCGGCCCGCGTTGGGACTCTCAGCCAATTACATACGCACTTGGCGTCCCGCGTTGGGACTCTCAGCCAATTACATACGCACTTGGCGGCCCGTGTTGGGACAGCCAATTACATGCGGCCAAGTGCGTATGTAATAGGTTGAGAGGCTTCTTGACGTAAAATCATCAGCTGGAATGCCATGTAAAGATCCACAGGTGACCAATGGCAAAGCAGAAATTAACGTGCCTAATACCAGGTCATGCAATCAACAAGCTATATAACCCCATCCCCAACAAGTCATCAGCATGTCTGAAACAGCATGGATGATCATGTGAGAGGGATGATGGCCAGGATGAGTGGGCGTATGAGGTTGAGATGCTTTTGTGCAGCTCACCTAGCACAGTATGAAGACCAGGAAGCAAGGTGTGTGATTGAGGGGGTGATGGGGAGTGGCAGAGAGGAGTGTCTGGGAGTGAATGAGGGTGTGAGTGGTGATGTGATCCATGCTGGGGCAGAACCAAGCCAGGCAAGGGAATTACCACAGGCCATGCCTAGTATCGTGGGGGTGGATCAGGGAGGAGAGAGAGAGCTCCAGTAGCACAGGGACAGAGGGATATAGGGCCACCTGCACCCAGGGAGGCTGACAATGTTGTCGGTGATCAGCTGCTGGGGGGAGTACAGGATGTGGTGGCTCAGGCAGAAGGGGGGAGCCTGACCAGGAGCCTGACCAGGAGCCTGACCAGGAGCCTGTGAGGAGGCGGGCACCCAATGTGTACAGGGAGAGACTCACATTAGAGGGGTTAACTGATGGGGAGGTGTATGAGCGTTTTCGGCTGACCCGTGCCAGTCTTGGGGAGCTCTATGAGGTTCTCAGAGCAGACCTGGAGCCTCGCTCAGGGGCAAATAGAGTCATCCCAGGAAAGACACGGATGTTAGTTGCAATACACCTCCTTGCTTCTGGGAGCTTTCAGACCACCCTGAGCATAGCCGGAGGAATGTCTCAGCCAAGCCTCTCGAATTGTCTGAGTGCATTCCTCCGTGCTATTGGTCGGAGAGCTGCCAGATACATCAGTTACCATAACACTGCTGAAGAGATCTCGAAGGTGAAGTTCGATTTCTTCCAATTAGGAGGTATCCCCAATGTGCTTGGTGCTATTGACTGTACAAACGTGGCACTGATACCTCCTAGAGAGCAAGAAGCGCTGTACAGAAATCGTAAGCATTATCGTTCAATCAATGTCCAGGTTGTTTGCGATGCGAACATGCGCATACAAGGTGTGTATGCAGGCTTCCCGGGAAGTGCTCACGACGCCTATATCCTGCGTGCATCCGGAATATCTGACATCTTTGAGTCCGGCAGATTTCCATCCGGATGGCTACTGGGTGAGTACACATTAGTAATGGCAGTCAACCATATCTTACTATGACTGGCTACAATAACACATACGGTACATCATGTTTCCCTCTATTGCTATGATGTTCACATGTGCATTACGGAGTAATACTCCCAAAGCCAGAACAGAATAGCTCATTGCTGGCCAGAACCCTGTGTTAGCTTGGCCAAACAGTATGCACAACAACATATGCCAAAAACCACAATTGATTAATCATTAGGTTTATGTTCTGATGCATTCCCTTGTATCCTGGGACATGGACATCTCTAGTCTACATAACGTATTGTGTGTTATTGGAAGGGCTATGTAAGTGAGATGACTTCAGAATTCATCTGATAGAGGAGAATTAATAGTGTTTGGCAAACTTTTTCTTGCATGAATATATCCCTGAATAAACATGAATTAGCTTACCTTGAAGTTATCAAAATCTCCAAGGTCTTTTGGCATTTGCGTTTGATCGTGTACGCCCCTGGGAAATTCCACCTGAATTAGCATCACATTTACGTTCACAATAATACACTATCACGCTTCACCTCAGACCTCTGGCATGTGCTCGTTACAAGAACTGCAACAGTGACTTCCTGCTCTCTACCAGAAAGGTCGCAATATGTACCCTGTTGTATTTCCCTTGTATCTCCGCCTCATGTAAGTGTCCTGTGGGTGTGAACATCTGGATTTTACATTTTACATTTGTGGAAATCACATTGTAATTGATCTGAAGCTTCATATAAAATACATGTGTTAAGACACTACTAATTATCCTATCAGATGCATTCATGATCCATCTCCCTTACATATATCTTTAACTGTGTATTAGCCACAGGGATGTGTTGATAGGTCATGATGACGATATTTGGCCATATGCTTTGGCAAACATCACAACATCCTATTCATATCAACATCATATTTTATTTCCACCAGGTGATGCAGGATATGGGTGTTTGCCTTGGTTGTTGACCCCTGTGAGCAATCCCCATAATCGGGCAGAGGAAAGGTATAATGCTGCGCATAAAACCTGCCGGAATGTAATTGAGCGTACCTTTGGTGTACTAAAGATGCGCTTCAGATGTTTACATTCCACTGGGGGGGCTCTACAATACAAGCCCCATCATCGTTGCCTGCTGCTGTCTGCACAATATAGAAGTACAGGCCAACTGTCTGGGGGACATTGATGCGGCTCCGCTACCTGGGGAGGAAGAGCCTTTATTTCCCCCTGAAGTGGATAATCTGCAGGGGTCACAACAACGTGCCCGCCTAATTCGTGAGTACTTCACATGTAAGTACATACCCAATATGCATGGAACACAGTCTAATGTATCTGGATTATGCCTAACTCCCAAATCCACCTTTATCCATCGCCCTTGTCATACAGAATTCCAACCAGTCCACAGTAGAGGAGAGTTCCCTGACGTTGTCGATGTTTGTACCCTGGAACAAGCCACATGATCAGTTATAGGTAAGTAAGCACACATTCCCATACACATCTTAAGTACTGACGGTTAGAAACATCAATGGCATAGATAATTTGAGTGGATTATATATCCCACTATGTCAATGTATATATGCCCCACGTTACATTGTTATCTAGTAATTTAGATGGAAAAAAGACTTTAGTCCATCAGTTTCAACCTCTATAGATCTATGATCTGCAATACGCAGATTTATTGTTAATTGATCCAGAGGAAGTCACCGAACAACAAAATGTGAAGCTTTGCCAATTGTCTACACAGGGAAGTAGAATATAACATTCCTTCCTGACCCCAGATACTGGTAATTGTATTCATCCCTGGATCAATACTCCCTCTCTATTTATCCAGGATAGCCCCTAATGGCTGTTTGGTTTTGCAATGTAAAAAGATACCCAATCCCTTTTTAAAGTGACCTACAACCTCTACGGACCAGGATTGTTCACATTGTCTGATCCTGCCAAACCACATGAAATGGGATCAAAATGTCGTAGATAAATACCATACACACATACTTTGTCTAATTTGTGACTGTAATCCTAACATCATATTAACCTTACAGAGCTGATGTCGTGTGTTAACTCTTCTTTCAACAACCTAGACATGGAAAAACATGACCAGCAACAGAACTGCTACATCAATGTGAGCTACATAGTGAGTATTTGTGTAATAATATGGCCACGTATGCTGAAGGACACAAATAACACATCAATCACTTTATTAATATCGGCCTATCTCTTTCCAGAATACATCAGATAGGTAAGCGGTGATAACTAATGACGATCCACAGCGCACGTGTCCTGGTGGAACAAATCACCTCGCGGATGAGCTTGGGACTGCGTCCAAGGTAAAACACCACATTTGGCTCTCAAAATATGCATTAATGTGTAATCTATGTGAGATTCCTACATCATTAGCCAGATGAGTAGCTCGTTTCATATGTAGGGAAAGAACAGTGAAGACGTTTGTCTGAAATGAGCAACATATATCGGTACAGTGGATCGAAAAGGTCTAAAGTCTACACACCCCTGTTAAAATGTCATGTTTCTGTGCTGTCAAAAAATGAGACCAATATAAACCATTTCTGAACTTTTTCCACCTTTAATGTGACCTATAAACTGTACAACTCAGTGGAAAAACTAACTGAAATCAGTTAAGTAGAGTGAAGAAGAAATCAAAAAAGAAAATCACATGGTTGCATAAGTCTGCACACCCCTAAACTAATACTTTGTTGAAGCCCCTTGTGATTTTATTACAGCACTCAGTCTTTTTGGGGATGAGTCTATCCCCATGGCACATTGTGACTTCGCAAGATTTGCCCACTCTTCTTTGCAAAAACACTTCAAATCTGTCAGATTGCGAGGGCATCTCCTGTGCACAGCCCTCTTCAGATCACCCCACAGGGATTCAGGTCTGGGCTCTGGCTGGGCCATTCCCAAACTTTAATCTACTTCTGGTGAAGCCATTCCTTTGTTGATTTGGATGTAGAAAGATGAAGTTCCTCTTCATGTTCAGCTTTCTAGCAGAAGCCTGAAGGTTTTCTGCCAATATTGACTGGTATTTGGAACTGGTCCTAATTCCCTCTATCTTAACTAAGGCCCCAGTTCCAGCTGAAGAAAAACAGCCCCAAAGCATTATGCTGCCACCACCATGCTTCACTGTGGGTATGGTGTTCTTTTGGTGATGTGCAGTGTTGTTTTTGCACCAAACATATCTTTTGGAATTATGGCCAAAATGTTCAACTTTGGTTTCATCAGACCATAACACCTTTTCCCACATGCTTTTGAGAGACTTTGGATGTGTTTTTGCAAAATGTAGCCTGGCTTGCATGTTTTTCTTCATAAGAAAAGGCTTTCGTCTTGCCACTCTACCCCATAGCTCAGACATATGAAGAATATGGGAGATTGTTGTCACATGTACCACACAGCCAGTACTTGCCAGATATTCCTGCAGCTCCTTTAATGTTGCTGTAGGCCTCTTGGTAGCCTCCCAGATCAGGTTTCTTCTCATCTTTTCATCAATTTTGGAGGGAGCTCCAGTTATTGGTAATGTCACTGTTGTGCCATATTTTCTCCACTTGATGATGACTGTCTTCACTGTGTTCCATGGTATATCTAATGCCTTGGAAATTCTTTTGTACCCTTCTCCTGACTGATACCTTTTAACAATGAGATCCCTCTGATGCTTTGGAAGCTCTCTGTGGACCATGGCTTTTGCTGTGGGATGCAACTAAGAACATTTCAGGAAAGACCAACTAGAGCAGCTTAACTTAATTTGTGGTTAATCAGAGGCACTTTAAATGATGGCAGGTGTATGCTGATTCCTATTATACGCGATTTGGAATGTGATTGCTTCATTCTGAACACAGCTACATCCCCAGTTATAAGAGAGTGTGCAGACTTATGCAACCACATTAGTTTTCTTTGTTTTTTTCTTCCCTCCACCCTACAGATTTCAGTTTGTTTTACAATTGAGTTGTCCAAATTATATGTCACATTAAAGGTGGATATAGTTCGGAAATTATTTTTCATTGGTTAATTTCTTTAAAATATTGTGTAGACTTTTTATAACCACTGTAAGTGACGAAGTAAGCGCTCCGGGAGCATGTGCAATGTAAATATTGACATGTTCCTTTTATGTTTCAGATCGCAAAGATGAGTCCCTTTCCACGGTCAGAACAAGGAATGATGAGCATTCCCACGTTCCAGGACTATGCTATTGTCACATTGCATCATGTATGTTCATATGTCAGTCATCATGTGTTGCATCGGGTGTGATATCACATCCACTGCATCGATTTAGATGTACCTATTGCTTTAGATCTGCCATTCTCTCCTCTACTCGGACTATTGGGAAGCCTGTATCATACTTCCTTCCAGATCTCTTCCTCAGTGCTGATGTGATCCTCCCTGTACATATGGGGAAGAGTAACTCTAGCCTTGGAACATAACTGTTAATGAGGTTCCGTTTACCTTCAGTTATGAATATGCAACAGCAGATAATAGAGATGCTCATTCACAGAACAGAATACACCTCGAACTGGCCAGTTTGTTGGTAGTTCTGCTAAGACATGAAATTATTTAACACACTGATATGGTCATGGTCAGGTTCACATCTGAGTGTCCAAACTTAGGTATGTAGAGTCTTCTCTCATAGTGCCATTTCCAGTGACATGACCTATGGGGGTTCTCACATTGACTGATTGAGCACTTCTACCTCTGCAGTTGCATAGGAGTGTGTGTTGCGCGCACACACAAGACTACAGATTACTTCTCCCCATGAGCATATCTCCTTCTGTATTGTTGGTTTTGAATATTGAATGTATCCTGATATATTTAATAACATAACTGATATTGCCTCACGTTGGATGATGCACTGTATCTCCCCCCCTCAACTGATCATCTATACCAATGTCACCCCCCCTGCGTGCATTCTGGCCCCATGTCCCTATTTCCGTGTGTTACTGGAACTCTGTATCCTACCCACCTCCACCATGATACTGAGCAGGCCTGTGGTAATTTGTCACTGTGTGGCTTTGTGAACAATTAAACCGTTTTTTTTCACTCAATGTTTGTGTAATCCTGTATATTTACCATGTAACAAGTAAATTACACCGGAAAGTCAGATGTGCTCAGCACCATCAGTTAGTGGTGTAACTATTCTGTTCAATCTGCGTTTACATTACTACATAATCATGAATGTCGATTCATATCATTCAAGTTGAGCCCTTCAAGTCATTATATACAACCCTGCATGTCTATAGACATGATTTCAGAATTCACACCCCTCCGACTTTTACCTACATGTATATTGGCAAGGTACAGATCAATGTAGCATATGTATCTATGTAAACACACACAGATATATGTATTGAACAATGACACTTCATTCTATCTGTATTCTCGCAACTAGAAAGCATGATATGGTACAAACACACAGAAACAGTGATAACAGTATAACATAATCATACTTTATTTCATACACAGAGTACAAACAGAAATGGACAAGACTGTGCATTAATATCATGTGTGTGTTGTGAAGAGATCCTAGTATGGCAAGGTGGTGTGGCAAATCTGAGGACATCTGAAGAGGAAACAGACAACATCATCAGGGTAATGCATAGCATCTCCTAGGGTCACATGTGGTCAGGACCCCACAGTAACCAACAGCATATAACACAACATCTAATCAACATAACCATTAATGCGCATACAACAACCATATGGTTGCCAGAATAAACAGACACTATAAAACAGGGATCATGTCATACTAAGCGATTTCACACACAGTGTGAATTGGTCAATAGATGATATGAATCTGGAAAACAGAGGTAGGAGGTGTTAGAACAATCAGAAGCTGTTATTAGAGTACATTGTTTTTGCTTTTGACACTACTATAAACCAACTAACATGAACATCATCTCCGAGCAGTAAGAACCATATTTATTCTATCCTGTTCAGTCAGCCTTCCAGGAATATGCTTAGGATGTGGAATACGACAAGGCATGCTTCACTGTGAACACAATCCTTCAGCAAAATGTACTATCACTATCTATGTGGAATAGTGGTGCCATGCTGATATCACATCTCACTTCTAAATGGGTAGTACCAAGGCCAGACAGATTACACTGTTCACATTACCCCTAAACACATGCACATTGATCATGAAGTCAAACCCAGGAAATTGCCACTTTGGTTTGGATGACATGAAAAAACTGAAGCAAATTTCATAATGTTAACGGGATGGAATGCTATAAAAACTTATGTGGAATTGCTGGTTTGGATTAGCAGATAGTAATGGGACTGTGCAACTCGATAGCCTGGACACTGATCATTATAATGGAAGATCACACAGTCATGTTTCTTAGTGAAAAGATATGTAGTCATATATTTCATTTCAGAGCCATCTGCAGTGGGGAATAATCCTGATAGAATGCCCGTTGGGAACTGGGTTGAGTGTTTACTCACATGATGGTATTGTAATGCTCGAAGATGAAGAAAATGTCTTCATAGTTGTGAGAGTTGGCTATTAACACCTACAAAGACAAAAACAATGTCTCATTCCGAACAATAATATGATTAAATACAGCACTTAAACTCAAGGTCAATCCACATTGAACATCAATTGTTAAAATGTTAAACATAACCAGACATGTACACACTCTGTAGCCAATATTATGTCAAAATGTATAACAATCAGTATTCTGTGAGGAGTGGTCAGGAGGCCCTCTCGGATGGTCCTAACTCCTCCTACTCCGAGTTAGCGGGCCCCCACCGTCTGTGCCCGCGGCCCGTCTCCCTCTTCCACGCCGTGGTGTGGGATCAGGGGGTGCCACTACAGCAGGTGGCTGTGGTTCCAATGTGGGCGATGTCTGAGATGAGGAGGCAGACATCTCAGGTTGAGATTGGACAACCGAAGGCTGGTAAGGTATGGGCTGGCGACGTAGATTACGCAACAATGCGCATCTCTCCCGGCTTTCGCGTTCCTCTCCATCCTTCGGTTGTGCCTCCTCATCTCAGCATATATAGCACGTGTGGTGGCTGAGATCACCCTATTTCCAGCCAGGATGTCCCTGCTAACAGCCAATTGTCTTTCGCTAATGTCCAGCATTTGCCTTGCTCTCTGGCTTTGGGCCTGGTCCTCTTCTTCGATGTGAGCCATGATGTGCCGTAATTGGCCAGGGAGATGTGGCAGAGGGCCTGGAGGTCTGGCGGCTGGGCGGCCGGCGGCTGGGCGGCCGGCGGCTGGGTGGCCGGCGGCTGGGCGGCCGGCGACTCCGCGGCCGGCGACTCCGCGGCTCTTCCTCCCGGGGCACTTGTAGCCGGGGCACTTCCTCCCGGGGCACTTGTGGCCGGGGCACTTCCTCCCGGGGCACTTGTGGCCGGGGCACTTACTCCCAGGGCACTTGTGGCCGGGGCACTTCCTCCCGGGGCACTTGGGGCCGGGGCACTTCCTCCCGGGGCACTTGGGGCCGGGGCACTTGGGGCCGGGGCACTTCCTCCCGGGGCACTTCCTCCCGGGGCACTTGGGGCCGGGGCACTTGTAGCCGGGGCACTTGTAGCCGGGGCACTTGTAGCCGGGGCACTTTCTCCCGGGGCACTTGTGGCCGGGGCACTTCCTCCCGGGCACTTGGGGCCGGGGCACATGTAGCCGGGGCACTTCCTCCCGGGGCCCTTGTGGCCGGGGCACTTCCTCCCGGGGCACTTGGGGCGGGGCACTTGGGGCCGGGGCACTTGTAGCCGGGGCACTTGTAGCCGGGGCACTTCCTCCCGGGGCACTTGGGGCCGGGGCACTATGACGGGGGGAGCCCAGGGTGAGGGCTGTGCCCAGGGTGGGGGCTGTGCCCAGGGTGAGGGCTGTGCCCAGGGTGAGGGCGGAGCCCATGATGAGGGCGGAGCACCAGATGAGGGTGGAGCCCATGATGAGGGCTGGGCCCATGATGAGGGCCGAGCACCAGATGAGGGCCAGGAGAAGGATGGAGGGGAAGGCCAGAGCAGGTGCAGCTCCAAGTGGTGGCCCCAGAGTAACTCTAAGCAACAAGCAGTGGGAGAGGATGCTGAAAGAGATGATGAATGCAGGGGCCTTCCCCAGAACTCCAGGCCTCCTTAACAGGTAAATATCACATAAACCTGCATGTACACAAGATGTACACCACACGCACACCACATGCACATAAATTACTCTAATCGCTTGAATATGCTGCACAACAATAAGAATGACATGTCAGCTACCTGGATTTCACTAGGGACAGATGGATCATCTATGCCTCCCCAAATCCAGGAACCTCACATATCACTCCCATTGGTGGGCAGCATCATACATGTGACAAATAGACGCAGCAAATAACAGACATATATAAGTTTATTCAGCATCCAATTGAGAATACTGTTGTGGGTGTGGCCACTGCACCCTTTGCAGATACAGACTCTGTAGGAATGGTTGTGCAGTGTAGTGTACTAACCCATTAGGGAACACCTACCAGAAATTTCTTAAGAACTATTGCTGAGAAGATAGCTGATTGCTTATAAATAGTTACATAGGGCACTATTAAATTCACCAAATTGTAGTTCCTGAAGTCCGTAAAGGAGCCCGCAAGAGTTATGGCTATTAAATTGGCCCCTAAACGTTCTGCGGGTTTCAGGCTGAAAATCCCTTTGGTTGTCAAAATTTTAACTCTTAACCCAGCTAAGCCTTTGATCTTTGAAGCCCGTAAATGTTACAATCACAAATCACTATTAAATTGCTACAAGTTCTCAAGCCCACAAATGTTTTCACACCCTTAAATGGCAAATGTAGCCAAAAGCCCTATGGGCACTAGAGAGGACCAACAAGGGGGTTAAACTCCTGTTCTTAGCACTGTAAAAGCAAATATAAACACAATACTGTATTTTAAATTACAGGGAAAGCGATGAAAGGTATTAAAATGAATAGCACAATGCCTGGAATTGCTACGTACTGAAGCATTGTTTATGGATTTGGATTCCGGCCATGATTAAATTGCTCTGTATCTCCTGCAAATTTAAATTTCATTGCAGACCTACAGGCTGTAGGACAGCCACTGCAGGCTTGGAATTTAATAGGGCCCATTGTTACATAGTAATTGAGGTTGAAAAAATACTTTTTAGTCCATCAAGTTCAAACTTTTAAGATCTCCTCTGATCTGCAATATGCGGATTCGTTGTTAATTGATCTAGAGGAAGGCAAACAGAAAAAAAACCTAAGTGAAACTTAGCCAATCGTCTCAAAAGGGAAAGAAAAAAATATTTTCTTCTTAACCCTAGATACTAGCACTCGGATTCCTCCCTGGATGAATACTCTCTGTAACTGAGATGCAATATTATGCTCCATATCTCCTCTGATATACTGTAAAATATCCAAGAGAAGAACTGTACAGTCACAAAAATCCCAATTTCCCCATACAGATAAATAACAATAACAGTCATTGATAAGATCATCCTTCTCTTTGTACTATCTGTCTTCATGAGGTCTACCAGATTGCAACACTATACATAATAGGCTGCTCCTGCTTACTGGGAAGCCCTGTAACAGGATTATCTATTAGCCTACAGTCTTGGGTGTTAGCTGATGCAATAGCCTGCAGCCAAAATATTCTACAGAGCATAAACCAACATACGTAACATTGTAATCATATTTTAACCATAAGCACTAAGAAATACATAACCATTGTAATAAAACAGGGTAAAACAGTCCAGTCAGGCAACACATGCCACACTCTCTTGTCAGTCGAAAATCTCTTAGCACAAAAAGCTCACTTGACAAATCTCTATACTGACCCTGGACGTATTTATATAGGATAATCATATCTCCTCTTAGACAACGCTTTCTAGAGAAAATAAACCTAATTTGGTTCATCTTTATTCATAACTTAGTCCTCCCATTCCCCGTATTAGTTTTGTTGCCCTTCTTTGTACCTTTTCCAGCTCTAAAATGTCCTTTTTATGAAGTGGTGCCCAAAATTGTACTCCATATTCCAAATGAGGACGTAATAGGCATTTGTATAGTGGCAGAATTATATTTGCTTCCCTTGCTTCTATACCCTTCTTAATACATGCTAATATTTTATTTGCCTTTGCAGCTGCTGCTTGGCATTGAGCACTGTTACCCAGGTGGTTGTCCATAAGTACTCCCAAATCCCTTTCAATATCAGAATACCCATAATTTTGCTCTATTAAGAGAATAAATTATTATGATTCCTCTCTGAAAACTGAATGTTCACATATAACTGTTATCATTAGCTATCATTTAAAAGGGTACCCCATTTCTCATAATCCATCTACCCGATTTGTTAAAAAAACAACAATTTTAGATCTTCTACTTTACAAAATGGGGAAACCCAGAAAGAGCGTGCAATTCAGAGGAATTCAAAATAACTTTCCTTCACAAAGACAACCGCCTGCTTAAAATTATCAACCAGCTCCTGATTCCAATGAGAGCTCAGATGCAGAAGATATCTCAGATAACACTCCACATGTTGACTTTACAGATGCAACAGTGGCAAAGATAGATGCCCTTCTGCAAGCACGCCTCTCTACAGCCGTTAAAGAGATTAAACAGGAAATTCATGACTTGGGCAAATGCACTAATCATCTTGAAACCTTGACTGACCGACTCATAGAATCCCATTCAACTGACAGAATGGCAATTGGACAAAACTCTTCACATCCATTCTTGAAGCAAAAGTAGAGGATTTGGAGAATCGTTCTAGGTAACATAAAGTAAGATTCCGGGGCATACCCAAAGCAGTGTCCGACTTACTGCCATATTTGCAAGTGGCGATACAATCAATTTATTCATCCCATCCAGAATCATCATGGGAAATTGAGAAAGCACACAGAACCTTAGTAGGACCAACCAAAAGATTTTCTAGTCCGCTTTATATGCCAGAATGCAAGAGATCTTCTGTTGCAGGAAGCTAGGAAATCTTCCTCCATTGTTGACCCAGACAGATCTACCTTACAGATCTATGCGGACTTAGCACATTCAATGCTTTTTAAATGCAAACTCATGAAGCCTGCAATCTCAAAATAAAATCAAATATAGATGGGGTTTTCAGCTTAGCCTTTCTTTCCAGGTGGGCTCTACCTCCTATACAGCTTACTGTCTGAAGGAATGTATGTCAATTTTAGCCCGCCTTCAATTAATCTCGGAACCTACCGCCCGGAATCTTCCAACCCACAACCTTCCCAGCGCCCCAACTACACAAAAAAACTCAGAAACCCCTGCAATGTGGGACGATCCACAGTGACTTCCCCAGACCACAAATGGACAGCCCTAACACATCATATTTCCGCTCCCCACCAAAGGACAGCCCTAACACGTCACCTTTCCGCTCCTCGCCAAAGAGAGACTGAACCAAAGGGACTGGTTACCATCAAGTTCCCTGGACTCTGCAAGATAGATACTCTAGAGTCTTAACCATAGAGTTGAGCTCCATAGATGGAAATATGTAAGCAGTAAATAGACAACCAAACAAACTTGATCTCCCTTTAGATCATAACCTCTCAGGATTATACTGACTTGTTTGGTCACACCATGGATCACTATTTACCTGCTTGATTCCCCCAAAGAGATCCCCACCCCCACCAGGGGCGTCTGGTCCATTGGGGCAACTGGGCAACCGCCCTCCCAAATTAGATTCCATAAAAGCATATTTTATTCTATAATTTGTTTCATTCTTTCTTCCTTAAATTCTAACAGACAGTGGTTATCTCTTTCCCTTCCTTCTTTAATTTTCCTCCCCCCATAAAACATCAATTTTTAAAACACAGTGGCTGTCATGTACTGACGTACCTGAAGGTGGAGCCACTGAGTTACTGGGACACGTGATAGCGTCTAAAGCCTTTAGATAGGGCTCTGCTACATGGAAAAGAGGCTCAGCACATCTCCCTGTGCAGTCTGATTAAAAGATGTTCGGACGTCTGACTGCATTGTCCACTCATTCCTGCCACTAGAGGCACTGCAGAGCACATACAATACCTCATAGACACATGCGTAGCTGTGTGTGAGGGAGAAGTTAGAAAAGTAGCATGGAGCAGCATGGATACCAGGAGCTGGTCACAATAAATGTAACTACTGAAGGCAGACTCTTATTTATTTATTATTCCATGGAACTTGCCTCTACATAATGCTAGATAGAGTGCTAAGTCACTTGCACAGTGAAGCTATTTGTCAGTTCTGTCTAGGTGTGTTTGTTTCTGTGTAAATGTATGTATATATTGCATGGCATGTGTGTATATGGCATGTTGTCTGTATATGTGTGTCAATATATGTATACCGCATGTTCTATTTTTTGTGCATATAGTGGCAGATGAGATTTAATACAAATAAATGTAAAGTTATGCATCTGGGAAGCAAAAATAGCCATGCAATTTATAATCTTAATGGAGCAAATCTAGGTGTATCAGATATTGAAAGGGATTTGGGAGTACTAGGTAACAGTTCTCAATGCCAAGCAGCATGTATTAAGGGAAGAAGCAAGGGAAGCAAATATAATTCTGCCACTATACAAATCCCTAGTATGCCCTCATTTGGAATATGGAGTACAATTTTGGGCACCACTTCATAAGAAGGACATTTTAGAGCTGGAAAAAGTACAGAGAAGGGCAAAGAAGCTAATAAAGGGAATGGAGGGGCTAAGTTATGAAGAAAGACTAATGAAATTAAATGTATTTACTCTAGAAAAAAGGGGATATGATTACCTTATATAAATATATCCAGGGTCAATACAAGGCTTTGTCAAGAGGTTTTCAACTGACAAGAGGACATCCTTTGAGATTAGAAGTAAAAAGATTTCACCTTAAATAAAGAAAAGGGTTATTCACAGTAAGTGTGGTTAATCTGTGGAATTCTCTACCAAAGGAGGTGGTGAAAGAGGATTCGATAGATAACTTTAAAAAGGGATTGGATATATTTTTAAATAAAAAGGGCATTAATGGCTATCCTGGATAAATAGAGAGATTTATTCAGGGATGAACCAGATCACCAGTATCTGGGGTTAGGAAGGATTTTTTTCCCCTGTTGAGACAATTGGCAAAGTTTCACTGGGTTTTTTTTTTGTTTGCCTTCTTCTGGATCAATTAACAATAAATCTCCGTATTGCAGATCAGAGGAGATCTAAAAAGGTTAAACTTGATGGAATAAAGTATTTTTTCAACATAAATTACCATGTAACTATATATATATATATATATATATATATATATATATATATATATATAATATATATATATATATATATATATATATATAATATATATATATATATATATATATATATATATATAATATATATATATATATATATATATATATATATATATATATATATATATATATATATATATTAATATTTTGCATGCTGTATGTGTGTGTATGTGTGCAAATATGTGTGTAAATGCATTTTGCGTATGTGTGTATTTATATGTATGTACTGATTGCTGTGTTTGTGTGTAAATATATGAATATTTTGTATGTTGTATCTTTTTTTTTTCCAAATCTTTTTTTATTAAAGACAAGGTTGCAACAATACAATATAGGATAACAGGTCATCAAGGACACAGACAATATGTAACAACATTGCATGGTACAAAACAATGGTTACTAATTCCCATAGTATATCAATAAACTGTCAAATATCGCTAAACTATACATAAATAAAAGTTTGTGACCTTTTAAAACATTTCTTGTCTTCTTTTTTTTTTTTGTTCCAAATAATTTTTATTGCGAATAACAGGTTAATACATCAACACAGATCGTTCAACAATAACACATCCATAAGATAGGTACTGTTCTTTACCAAAAGTAAGATGTATACAAGTAAATAACATTTTAACTTTAATTATTGCAGTTCTTTTTATTTATTTATTTATTTTTTCCTCTATTCAAACTACTTACGTATTAGAGCACGATCCAGTATATCTATAATCTTATAGAGATCCGTCCGAGGAGGGGAAGAAGAGAATAGAGAAAAGAAAGACAAAGGGAGGTAAGGAAGAGAAGGTGCTAAGGAGAGATAGAATTTGCTTGGGAGTTGTTCCCCATAAGATCAGCCTAAATTTTATTATTATGTCCCTGCATATTTACCACCCAATCTTGAGGATCCATGGGTCCCAACATGAGGCCCATTTCTTGTATGACCGATCCAACTCAGCAGAGATAACGCTCATGTCATATATGAATTTAAGTCTGTTTAGAACTACGCTATATGTAGGTACCTCCGATTTCCAGGCCTTAGCTATCGTATTTCGAGTTGCTAAAAATATTTAATGTGATAGGAGTTGAGCCTGTTTACTAAGGCCTTCTATGGGCAGACCTAATAGAGCCTCCATTGGTTTTTGGGGAATCTGGCATCCCCATAGTTTCTCTAAGATTTCATAAGATTTCAGCCAAATATGGGCAATCTTGGGACATTCCCATAGAACATGCTTAAGGGTGCCCATATCCGGACATCTCCTAAAACATTTTCCATCTAGCGAGGGATTGGAGACTTTTAGCCTTATTGGCGTTAAATTCCATCTCATAATAGTCTTATGACTATTTTCCCTTAGAATTATGTTCAATGAGGAACTTGTGGCTTGTTTGTGTATCCTACTCCATTGTATATCAGTTAGTTCCATGGCAAGTTCTGACTCCTACGAATGTTGGGGATGCAATCTGAGTGGTGTGGACTGCTCAATTAGGTAATTGTAGATTATAGAAATGTTCCGTTTACCATTCGCATTGTCCAGACAGCATTTCTCGAACGGAGTGGTCTTAGCATTGGCATTCAGTTTAGTTACTTTGGATACATTGGCGTGCACCTGAGCAAGATTAAACCATTCTCTTATTGGTAAATTGTGCACTTCTCTGAAAGTATCTACTGACCACTGCTGGGTCTTTCTCAACATATCGGCCACCAATGTAAATTTATTTTTTATCCACCACTCAAACTGCAATCAGCTGTGTTCTCTTATTCGTCTGAGTCAGAACTGCCATGGATTGGATCATACAATTGGTCAAAGAGACATTACCCAATTTAGAGTGCATACTAAGCTATCCTACCTGATGGATGTGTAAGCCTATGTCCTCAAAAATAGTTTTTTCTATCTCTACCCATATTGGCAGCTGTTCTTTGCCAAACCACTTGGTAATATGGGCCAATCTGGCAGCTCTGCAGTAATTCAGTAGATCTGGTAGGGCCAGCCCCCCCTTAGATTTGGGTGCCCTCATGGTTGAAAATAGTTAACACTTAGGAGCCAGGACACATACAAGCCAGACAGACAGTTTGTATGGGTGTCCCGACTTTCCAGCCCTAGACAAATGCACACACAGACAAAAGTGCGCCCATCAATAACGCGCCCGACATCTGCGTACAGGAGCTCAGGTAAGTTTAGGGATGTTAGGTGTTAGGTTTTAGGGTTAGGGGTCTTTGGGTGGGCTTAGGGGTGCTAGGTTTTAGGGTTAGGGGTCTTTGTATCTCCCTGCACCCCCTGGATCTCTCATGTCCCCAGTACCTGTGTATCTCCCTGAGCCCCCTGTATCTCTCATGTCCCCAGTACCTGTGTATCTTCCTGCACCCCCTGTATCTCTCATGTCCCCAGTACCTTTATTTCTTCCTGCACCCCCTGTATCTCTCATGTCCCCAGTACCTTTATTTCTTCCTGCACCCCCTGTATCTCTCATGTCCCCAGTATCTGTGTATATCCCTGGGTCTCCCTGTATCTCTCATGTCCTCCAGTACCTGTGTATCTCCCTGCACCCCCTGTACCTCTCATGTTCTCAGTACCTGTGTGTCTCTCTAAGCCCCCTGTATCTCTCATGTCCCCAGTACCTGTGTATATCCCTGGTCCCCCCTGTATCTCTCGTGTCCTCCAGTACCTGTGTATCTCCCTACGCCCCCTGTATCTCTCATGTCCCCAGTACCTGTGTGTCTCTCTGAGCCCCCTGTATCTCTCATGTCCCCAGTACCTGTGTATATCCCTGGGTCCCCCTGTATCTCTAATGTCCCCATTACCTGTGTATCTTCCTGCACCCCCTGTATCTCTCATGTCCCCATTACCTGTGTATCTTCCGGCACCCCCTGTATCTCTCATGTCCCCAGTACCTGTGTATCTCACTGCGCCCCCTGTATCTCTCATGTCCCCAGTACCTGTGAATATCCCTTGTTCACCCTGTATCTCTCATGTCCCCAGTACCTGTGAATATCCCTTGTTCCCCCTGTATCTCTCATGTCCCCAATACCTGTGAATATCCCTTGTTCCCCGTGTATCTCTCATGTCCCCAGTACCTGTATATCTCCCTTCGCCCCCTGTATCTCGCATGTCCCCAGTACCTGTGTATATCCCTGGGTCCCCATTTATCTCTCATGTTCCCATTACCTGTGTATCTTCCGGCTCCCCCTGTATCTCTTATGTCCCCAGTACCTGTGTATCTCACTGCGCCCCCTGTATCTGTCATGTCCCCAGTACCTGTGAATATCCCTTGTTCCCCCTGTATCTCTCATGTCCCCAGTACCTGTGAATATCCCTTGTTCCCCCTGTATCTCTCATGTCCCCAGTACCTGTGAATATCCCTTGTTCCCCCTGTATCTCTCATGTCCCCAGTACCTGTGTATCTCACTGCCCCTCCTGTATCTCTCATGTCCCCAGTACCTGTGAATATCCCTTGTTCCCCCTGTATCTCTCATGTCCCCAGTACCTGTAAATATCCCTTTTTGCCCCTGTATCTCTCATGTCCCCATAATCTGTGTATCTTCCGGCACCCCCTTTATCTCTCATGTCCCCAGTACCTGTGTATCTCACTTGTTCCCCCTGTATCTCTCATGTCCCCAGTACCTGTGAATATCCCTTGTTCCCCCTGTATCTCTCATGTCCCCGATACCTGTGAATATCCCTTGTTCCCTCTGTATCTCTCATGTCCCCAATACCTGTGAATATCCCTTGTTCCCACTGTATCTCTCATGTCCCCAGTACCTGTATATCTCCCTTCGCCCCCTGTATCTCGCATGTCCCCAGTACCTGTGTATATCCCTGGGTCCCCCTGTATCTCTCATGTCCCCATTACCTGTGTATCTTCCGGCACCCCCTGTATCTCTTATGTCCCCAATACCTGTGTATCTCACTGCGCCCCCTGTATCTCTCATGTCCCCAGTACCTGTGAATATCCCTTGTTCCACCTGTATCTCTCATGTCACCCAGTACCTGTGAATATCCCTTGTTCCCCCTGTATCTCTCATGTCCCCAGTACCTGTGAATATCCCTTGTTCCCCCTGTGTCTCTCATGTCCCCAGTACCTGTATATCTCCCTTCGCCCCCTGTTTTTCACTATTCAAACAGACTCTGCATCAACAGCATCACTCAAGAATTTGCAGCGTGGACTGTGAAAGAGGATCACTTTTAAAGAACAGAAAGAAAGAAGAAGAGGTAAGATACAAAAATTTGTTACATGCAGAAAAAGACCATGCTTTGCAAAAACAAAAACAATGAATATACAATTAACCATTTCCCTTTCTCTTTCAAACAGACACTACAAGAAGACTGGCAGATTAAGATTGGCAGTAGGGGAACCTCTGTCATTCAGACAAGAAAAATACTTCAATCAAGGTATAGTATAACAAGTACAAAAAGAAACACAAATCCCGGGAGCAGACGTGCAGGAGCTGAGCTCTGCAGAAAGAACTCACAAACGGACCAATTAAACGGGGTAAATCAAGCCCAAACCCCCTGAAAAGGGCACACTAGACGCAGTAAACCCCACTAATCACAGGGGCCTGCACAGCAGAGGCAGACTCATGACAAACGGCCCTTGCTTTGTCCGATCACACGTGGCCAGCACCGCGACGGACCCGGATACTGACACCACGTGTGCTGTCCTTACTCCAGGCCACGGCCTCCCTACCCTGACTTGACAAGGCCCGACTGAGACACTGCTCTCTTCGCCGCAGCTCACAGGACACCAGGAGCTGCAGCCCCAACATCGGGAGTCAATAACGGAGTCTATCGGGGCTCCGGAGCCTGCAGGGGCACCCCAAGGGCAGGAAAAGGAGCAAAACGCCGGCACAGCCAAGCGGTGAGAGCAGGGAGCACAGCACTGATAGCCCAGGTGGAGAGGGCCCTCAGGGCAAACAACAGCGGAGTCCAGCGTCACACCTGTGAGGTAAGGGAAAACACATCACAGACCCCCATCCAGCTGGCCTACACTCATAGAGGTCTACCTCACAGGCCCACACTAGCCCTACTCCCATCATTCACCAAACAACCCTAAAAACCAGGTGAAGGGGGGCGAACACAACACAGAGGGGAAAGATCAAGAGAGAGCAAAGAGTCCATCTTAAAGCTCCTTCCACCCCCAATGACCCACCTATAGGTGGCCCACTATAAGCCCAACACCAGGCTCTCTTACCAACAGAGGCCCATGCTGCAGACGCACATGTAGGGGGCTCCAAAAGCCCAAAGAGAACTTGCAGGCACAACCACCGCAGGAGACCCCCCCTCTGGGTCCAAGAACCTCCCCAGAAGTCCACGGACCATAGACACATATCTGAGGTGGGTTCCTAAAAACAGGACCGTTCAGGTCCAAGAATCGTTGGGCTCCTAACACAGGAGCGTGCACCCCAAGAGCGAAATTTACAGCGTACAAAGGGTTAATCAAACACAGGCCACAGGATTACAAAACCATTTGTTTTTCAAGGCTGATTTCCAGGCCGAATCCCTGCTTCTGTAACAGACTGTACTAGTGGAGCTCTACTACCACCTAGTGGACAAAGTTCAAAAGCACCAAGCAAGTAAAAAGAGACAACAAAAGCTCAATTTTCAACTATAAGCATTTAAGCTATGACCACTTCGGTTCAAGAACTTTTAATAAATCCAAAAAGATGTAACTAGCAAAAAGCCCAGCAATATAGGGACGCTAACAATTGCTCTGGGACAATCCAAGTGAAACCAGGTCACTGGCAACAACTTGATCTACAATACTCTCACTGAGATGGCAGGTGTTGCCACGAGAAAGAACAATAAAGGGATCCAATCTTACTGCCTACCCAAATCTTCAGCAAGTTCTCCCACCAATAAAACACCCACAGCCGTAGTCCACGCAGCAACAAGCTCTGCAATGTCAGCGCCTAGCACTAAAAGTGACATCCAGGACCTTAAAGACTTAATATCCAACTTCAGAGAGGAGGTCAAATCAGACATCCGGAAGGTGACAACAGAACTAACCACAGAAATTAAAAAGGTGGACGATAAAACAACAAAACTGGAAACTCAAATTTCGGAAATAATGCAACATAACAACAAGCTAACAGAGGAGATCTTGGCTTTGAAGGAGGAACAATCTAGACAACAGTTGCAACAGGAAGATCTAGAAAACAGATCTAGACGACAGAACTTAAGGCTGAGGAATGTGCCGGAGTCTGTCAAGGACCTACACGCATACCTAAGCGATCTATGTGAATTTCTCCTCCCAAACATACATCCAGAAAACTTGAGAATGGATCGGTTTCACAGAGCCCTAGGATTCCGTTCATCTCCACAGGAGCGCCCAAGAGACATCATTGCCAGATTCCACTACTACTCCACCAAAGAACTGTTCATGAAGGCCGCAAGAAAAGGCATCCCTCCCATCGAGGGGCACACACCGCTGCTTTTTTCTGATCTAGCCCCGACTACCCTTGCCAAAAGGAGACAACTGAAACCGGTTCTGGACTGTATCCTGGCTCAAGGATGGAGATATACATGGGGTTTCCCTTTTCGCCTCAATATATCCAAAGAGGGAAAATTCTTCACCATCAGAACACTGGAGGAAGGCATTAACTTGCTGGCGGAATGGAACATCAAGGTCACTGTCGGAGAGCAGTTAAAACCAACAGAAAACCCGAGAGGAAGGAGTCCTCCCATGAACGGAGAAAAAGTCTTACTACAATAAGTTGTCACTTATTTTGTTTCTCTGTTTTTTTTTGTCTTTTTTTTGTGTCATCTTCCTCTCTCTTCCTCTCTCTCTCTCCTTGTTTTCATGCTACTCTGACAACCAAAGCTAGTTGAATCTGAAAACGAGTAGATCCAATAAGGTAGCACCCACACCAGTGAAAGTTCTAATACACACTATAGACAGTTAACCCAGGCCGTAAAGGCAAAAGCAACACACACCTAGGAGGCGTCCCTACGGGCGCTAACACGTAGACTTCCAAAAACCCCTACAGTAGGGAAAGTTTAGGCGGACCAATTCAGTGTCAGTTTAGAGACACTAACTGGCCCACCAGTAAAATACGAAGAGGACAGCAAACGCTCTCCTCATAGTAGTTTAAATTACCACACTTTATTTAAGTAAAGAACACAATTAAGTTCAAACATACTAAGAGCCTTCCTGACCAACAGTAAGACACACAAACAGACTCAAGTTCTTAGACTTCTTACCCAGGATTACCTTGGGGTTCCCCACTAGAGGAAAAGTAGGAACTTGCTTAATTACTGAGCCAGGTTTTTATAATTCCGAAAGTTTAAGTATAAGCAAGTTGGCTCATACTCTGTTGTCTTTTTTCCTTTGAGTACAGATACTCTCCCACACAGCCAGCTGCTGAGCAGTCTTCGGGCGGAAACCAGCAGGAGGCACAGGATAACGAAGTAACAGGCTTCCAGAAAGGTGAGAGAGCCATTTAGACACACCAAAGGGTCATACACCTCAATAAGAAATATGGACATTGTCATTGCGTCACACAACGCTCATGGTCTGAACGAACCAATCAAGAGGGGGGTAGCCTTGAGAAATTACCAAAAACTAAATCTTGATATCGTAATGATTCAGGAAACTCACTTTAGAAAACAAGCACTACCAAAATATTGGGGGGGAGTCTTTACTCAGGCATTCCATTCGACCGCAGATACCAAACAAAAGGGAGTCACGATTTTATTCCACAGAAGACTCAACTTTCAGTTAAGTAAAATTCAAAAAGATAAAGATGGTAGGTTTTTAGCAGTACATGGGACCATACACGAACGTAAGGTTTCATTCTTGAACATTTACGCCCCGAACACAGATCAAACGCCATTCTTTCAAAAAATACAGAAACTCACAGATAGCTGGGAAGACGGACTTAAGATAATAGGAGGAGACATGAACGCGGTCTTAGACCCGCTCAAAGACAAGTCAAACAATTTAGGTACACAAAAAATCCCCACAGCGACCAAAGCTCTCAAAAAACTCCTAAAATCAAACTGCATGATTGATACCTGGAGAAACATGAACCCCACAGAAAGGGAATACACATTTTTTTCCGCCAGACATGGTTCGGTCTCCAGAATAGACTATATCCTGATCCCACAGAACGTTACAGGGAACCTAACTGAGGCCTCTATCTGCCCCATAGCATGGTCGGACCACGATCTAGTCAAAATCTCCATGAATAATCTCCTACCGAAAGGAAATAACCCAAGGTGGTCATTAAATCTTAGTATACTGAACGACCCTATCACACGAGATAAGGTCAGAACGGCAATCGTAGATTATCTTGACCTCAATACAGTAGGGGAGATAGACATAGATGGAATTTGGGCAGCTCACAAGGCAGTGATCAGGGGAGTCTGTATACAAATTAGTTCAATCAAAAAGAAAAAAGACCAAGCACAAATCTTACTTCTAAACCAGAAAATTGCTGAAGCACAGAAACTATTTGTTAAAGATAAATCACAACATACCCATGAGAAGATACTTAGTTACAAACAAGAACTAAACACTATTTTAAGAGGGAAAATGGTCAATATCCTACAGCGAACTGAAGCTAAATTCTTCAGATACGCAAACAAGCCCGATAGAATGCTGGCCACGAGACTAAAAGAAAAAAGAGCAAACTCATTCATAGCCAAAATAATCACCAAAAATAGGCAGACAGTTTTTAAACCAGATCAAATAGTAAACGAATTCAGACAATTTTATGCGGACCTTTACAGCAAAACACCCGAATCAGGCACCCCAACCCACAAACTAGAAATTGAAAATACACTAAATAACTTAAATATACCCCAATTAGACTCTATCAAAGCTAAATCACTCTTAGAGCCCATCTCGATCGAAGAAATACAGGATGCGATCAAATCCACAAAGGCACACGGGGCCCCAGGGCCAGATGGCTATTCCAACCTCTACTACAAACATATGAGCGATCTACTTAGCCCCACCTTACATAAGCTATTTAACAGCTTCTTAGCTGGTGAAAAAATTAAACCGGAATTCTTAGAAGCCAAAATAATACTGATTCCTAAACCGGGGAAAGACCCAGCCCAATGTGCTAGCTATAGACCAATATCTCTGATCAACACAGATTTAAAAATATACACCAAAATATTAGCGTCAAGACTAGCGAATCTGTTACCTGAAGTGGTACATCCAGACCAAGTAGGGTTCATTAAGGGGAGAGAAGCGCCAGACAATACCAGAAAAATTGTTGACCTTATTGACATAACCAAAAGTAATGAAGGCCGCGCTATGTTGTTGGCGCTGGACGCCGAGAAGGCATTTGATAGGTTAGATTGGACATTTATGAACGCCACACTGAACAAATTCGGAATTCCGGAAGGTTTTCTGCGAAGCATCGCGACATTATACTCGGAACCAACCGCACAAGTTACATACCAAGGACACAATTCACTAAAATTCAACATCACAAGGGGGACAAGACAGGGGTGCCCTCTATCACCATTGCTGTTCGCCCTCAGTATAGAGCCCCTAGCAATTGCCATTCGTCAGCACACTGACATATCGGGTATACGGGTCGGCCCGACAGATCATAAAATTAGCCTTTTTGCCGATGATATCCTACTAACAATATCAAACCCCCTGGTTAGTCTACCTAATCTATTCAAACTTTTGTCTAAATTTGGCCCACTGTCAGGATTTAAAATTAACACAAGTAAAAGCATAGCCCTTAATATATCACTTCCTCCCACCACGGAAAAACTACTAGCCAATTACTTCCCAATAAAATGGGCCCCAAATTCTATCAACTACCTAGGCATACAAATTACAAAATCAACTAAGACCCTATACGAAGCAAACTACCCAACCCTCATTAAACAATTAACTAGGGACCTGCACAGGTGGTCAGAACTAAAGATCTCGTGGTTAGGAAAGCTACATGCCGTCAAAATGAACGTACTCCCCAAACTGCTCTACCTTTTTCGGACCTTACCTATCTCGATTTTAGCGATAGATTTGAAAAAAATACAGAAATTACTAATGAGTTTTCTGTGGAACAATAAAAAACCTAGAATAAACAGAGAAACAACTACTGCGACTAAGAAGGATGGTGGGCTCGGATTTCCAGACATTTCCAGGTACTTTAAAGCTGCTAGATTAGCACAACTAGTTAAGTGGTATGTCAGGGACTCCCCCCCGGTATGGGTTCAATTAGAAAAACACGTACTAGGGTCCAATGATTAAATCATGCGTCAGTTACTATGGCTCTCAACCCAGCAGGGCTTCAAGTTACCCCAATCAATTCCATCAAGTGTGAGGCATTCAATATCCCTATGGAAAGATATAAATAAGAGGAACGGACTGCTGGGCCAGGAGTCAGGGCTCAGCCCTCTATGGCCACTGTCAACTAACCCCAAAATAAACTCTAATGCTCAATACAGATGGTGGATTGATAATAATTGCTCAATTGCGGCAGATTTACCGGTTGTTAATCAAAAATGGTCCACCACCGCATTCCTAGAAGACAAACCCCTTCCTCCGGGGGAATGGCTTAACCTAATCGCTATAAACCAAAGATTAAATCACATCACTAAGAATAAAGGAGGGCAAAATATATCCTTATTCGAAAAATGTTGCATTAAATTCCCGGGAGGGAAAGGAAACATCTCCATAATATATAACCATTTAAGCGAGTTAATCACTCCCCCTAAACTACACTATGAATCAGCATGGGAAGCTGACCTCAACATAAATTTAGACAGAGACCAATGGAATAGTATTCGGAAACAAGCCAAAAACACATCTCTTAACGTAATTATGAAAGAAAACTCCTATAAAGTTATTATGAGGTGGTACCTAACCCCAGTAAGAATGCACATAGGGAACCAGACAATTAGTGACATATGCGAAAGGGGCTGCAACCAAAAAGGGACTCTAATCCATAAATTATGGGAATGCCCTATGATTAGACACACATGGGTGGACACCTACAAAACCCTGGAGAAACTATGGGGTCAATGCTATCCCATGAGACCGGAAGAGGCCATCCTAGGATTACCGGTAGATGGGATGTCCAACTCAGAACAATTCCTAACTAACCAAATTTTCCTAGCAGTTAGGATAGTAGTAGCCGCCCATTGGAAATCACCCACCCCAACATTTGAAGTAGTCTTAAACAAAATTGAGTTCGTTCGATCCATGAGCGTTTTGTCCGCAGAGGTTGACCATAACTACAAGCGCTGGGCCTCCTGCTGGGCCGCCTGGGAGACAAGACGCGACAGATGAATAGGGTGAGTGACACTTCTCCCTACAAAGGAGCTATTAAGGGATCCATAGTAGTAGTGGTCTTAATTTACCCAACATCATTAGCCCACACAGTAATCTAAACACAGAATAATCTTTCTATTAGATGCTACCAACCAAGCTCAAAACAACAGTTGGTCAGGAACCCAAGTTCATCACATTTTTCCCATAGTTATGGGACTTCATTAAATATAGTTTTCTCGTTAGCCTTAAGTTATTTAAAAGCTAGTATCAGCTATTATAATACCAGAAAAACGGAAAAGGGAGAGGAGTTTTGGACAGGCAGAGGACACACTGGAAACCAAATATGTGAAATACGTTTATTGTTAATTCCTATTTATCACTTCTAATGTTTTTGGTGTACTATGTTATATGTCTGACCTGTCTAATAAAAATCAATTAAAAAAAAAAAAAAAAAAAAGAAACACAAATCCCATGTTTAGTGCCCGCCAATATCAGAAGTCAAACTAAAAAATACAAGCCTCAATACAAATTACAGCAACACAAAAACACCACAGTTCAAGAAACTTTCCAAACACATATACAATTCACAAATAAACACACTTGCACAGAAAAAACAATTGTTAACACAACGCAGTACTAAAAAACAGGTGGCGGACACAAAACAGGATATCATACCAAACATTACCAACATAGAGAAAACAAAAGTATTCCTCCTGTTTACTTTACAACAACCTTTAACCATCCACCACAAGCCAAATGGAGCATCCCAAAAGTGGTGGACACAAAACAGGATAGTACAAAAAAGTGCCACAACATATAGAAATTCCATTAACATTCCTGTTTACTGTCCAACAACCTCTAACCCTCACAAAGAAGCCAAATTAAGCATAGCAAAAGTGGCAAATGGAGCATCCAAATTGTGGTGGACACAAAACAGGATAGTACAAAAAATCGCCACAACATATACAAAAGTAAGTTAACATTCCTGTTTACTGTTGAACAACCTCTAACCCTCACAAAGAAGCCAAATTAAGCATACCAAAAGTGGCGGACGCTAAACAGGATACTACTGCAAATAGTTCCAACATAGAGAAAATACAATTCACAGTCAGCTTTACTCTACAACAACCTTTAAGCCTCAGCCACAAGCCAAATACAGCATCCCAAAAAAGGTGGACACAAAACAGGATTGTCCAGTCCAACAAACATTGCTAACATATATAAAATGGAAATAAAAATAATGATTACTCTACAAAAAAACATAACTGTAACTAAAATCAAAAATTTTGAAGTGATGCACAAAAAACAGCATAGCATAAGAAATCAGGATAACAGATACAGTATAAAAACAATTAATCCTGTTTCATGACCAAACAACTACAACAGTAAAAGAATAATACAATTACAACAGTGGTCTACACAAAACACAATACTAATCAATTACAGCCAGCGTTGTACGATTTATCACACACTCTCAAATCAATAAAATTTTACACGCAAGAAACAAAGCTAATATCAGAACACATTGCTTTGCAAAAAAATAAACTGTGCTATTCATGAAAAATACATTATAATCAAATAACATTTATCTTTTTCTTTTACAACAGACACTGCTTCAAGACTCTCGCACAAAGATTTCCAACAGCGGATCCAGGGATATTCATCTTGAAATCACACTTCCAACAAGGTACAGTATAACAAGTAAAAAAAAGAGTTTGCTGTGCAGCCATGTCAAGAGAGAAAAGAAAATAAAACAACAACACACCAACAACAATAAGCACCACAAATCACCAGCTTTTACAAAATATTACTGACACATTTCTCATTTACCTACTAATTAGCTTTTACGTAGAACAAGCTTTAACAGTAAACCCTAACTTCAATCTATCAAACAAAATGTGCCCAAGATAAAACAGCATAGTACAAGAAATAGTGAAAACACATTAAAAAAAAAAATATAAATTCTCAGTTCAGAGCCCTAATGTACAATATTAAGCACAAAACCGAAACAGACACATAAAATAGAATACTACAACAAATACTACTAACACCTAACAAAGAACAATACAAACCTTTTTTTCACACCCACACCATATAAGCCTTTAAGTAAAATAGAATGGTACTATTACAACAATCACCTGCAGTACAAATTTCAAAGAGCAATATATTACTACCATTTTTTGCCTCAACTATGCCTCTAAGCCAACCCTACAAACCTACAAGATAAAACCCCCCGAACAACCAAAAAAAATAAAATAAAAACATACTCATTTAACACTATAAAGCTACTACATCTACAATAAGCTATAATGCAATTACCTTGGGTCTGCTATGCCTCTAAGTGAAAAATTAGAACCTACAAGATAAAAAGTAACAACAAAAAAATAAAACAGACTCATTTAACAATAGAAAGCATGTTCATCTACATTGACCTATAATCACATACAAACAAAGTTAATTTAGAATCACAACAGTGTTGCAACAAAAACATTTTAGAAACCAACTTAACATCCCAAACTAAACTAATGATACATTCTTTTCATTTCAAGATTAAGATGGCTGATAATGAGACCAAACAGGAAAAGATAAGACGTCAAGCTAGAGAACAACAACAAAGATGGGCAAACCAGCAGACGCCGGAGCAGAAGGAAATTCGTCGAGAAAAAGAACGGAAAAGACTTGCAAGCAAAAGACTATCAGCTGAAAAAATAAAAGCTACACCCAAAAAGCGACTAAAGAACAAAAGCATTTAGAACTTGTTCCTGAAACATCACATAACATTTCAAATGATGAATTACAAACTGAAACTGATATATGCTCTTCAAATTGTCCTTTACTCAAGTCTTTAGCAGTAGAGGTTCATAATTGTGGTTACATGAATATTCTTTGTCAGTTTTGTGAGGCTTATCATTTTAAACAGGACAGACCCAGAGATGGACAGTTCATTAGTTGCTGTCAAAAAGGCAAGGTCAAACTTCCAGAAAGAAAACAATTCCCAACATATTTACAAAACATTATGACTGAACCTACTTTTCCAAACTACAAACATTTCAAAACAAAGATCGTACAATAGTGCCATATCCTTTGCATCTATGGGGGCAACATTAGCTGCTAATGTACCAGGACATGGTCCTTACTGCTTTAAAGTCCAAGGCCAAATTTACCATTGTATTTCCCATTTACATCCAGAGCAAGGAGAGCAAAGAAAATTTGCTCCACTATATGTCCTAGATACAATGGAAGCTGTTGACCAACGTATGCAGCTGCAAGAAGATAAAAAAAATGCTTACCCAGTGTTTTTATAGAGCTAGATAAAATGATGGCCAATAACCCCTACACTCAAGGTTATACAAATTTGGCAGAAGTAGAAAAGGAACAACAACTTCATGCAGAAAGACATTAATTACCAATCCCAAAGGTCAATATGGTGCTTAAAAGAGATAGACATACACACCGTTATAATTTGCCAACATCAAATGTTGCTGAAGGAGAGAAGGCCGGGGACATCGCGGGGAGGTTAGTTAAATGTATATTTAGATGTTTATTTGTGTATTTTATTTATTGTTGATATATTGTATTAATGTATTCATGTATTGTGTTTTTTTTTTAACAGGGCCGCGCCGGAAGAGCTAAACAGTGACGGGACATGCTGTAAAGGTGAGTTGAATATTTAGAATGTATAGAATGTTTATTTATTGGATGTTAATGTTTTGTACTAATTTTTTTTTTTTGTTTGACCCATAGGTTAGTGATCTGAAGCAACATCTTAAAGGTAAGTGGTCTTAATTTATTGATTTTAGCTTAGAATTAGGGTCTGTGTAGTTAGGACTGTAATTATTTTATTTTATTTTAGAATAAGGGTCTGTGTATGTAGTTAGGACTGTAATTATTTTATTTTATTTTAGAATAAGGGTCTGTTTATGTAGTTAGGATTTTTTGTATATTAGATAGATAGGGGGATGTATTTGATAAAGTTAGGATTTATTTTAAATTAAATAGATTGTATGTTAGATAGATAGGGGGTATTTGATTTGGACTATATGTAATATATTATATGTAATATATTATATTTAATATATTATATGTAATATATTATATGTAATGTATGTAATGTCATGTATTGTATGTAATGTATGTAATGTATTATATTTAATATATTATATGTAATATATTATATGTAATATATTATATTTAATATATTATATGTAATATATTATATGTAATGTATGTAATGTCATGTATTGTATGTAATGTATGTAATGTATTATATTTAATATATTATATGTAATATATTATATGTAATATATTATATGTAATATATTATATGTAATGTATGTAATGTCATGTATTGTATGTAATGTATTATATGTATTATATGTATGTATCTTATTGTGTTTATCTGTCTTTCCTTTTCAGGTGTGTAATTTTTTTATTTTCTGTAGTGGGGGGTTGGGTTGTAATGTAATTTTTTGTTTTCTGTAGTGGGGGGTGGGGTTGTAATTTTTTTTTTTTTTCTGTACTGTAGGTTTTTTGTTTTCTGTACTGTAGGTTTTTTGTTTTTTGTAATTAGAGTGTTGGGGAGGTTTATTAGGGGTTAGGTAGTGTAGGTAGGTAGTGTAAGTGTTAATAGATTAGTGTAGAGGGGGGTTAGTTTAGATTAAATGGTTTATTGGGGTTATAGTGTAGTGTTTGTAGTTAGTGTCATGATGGTCCTTGAGGACCATCATGGCACTTATGTGGTTAATGTTGGGTTGTAACAGGCCCATAATGGTAATAATATACCCTTATGGGACTGATGGGGTTAAATAGAGCCTTATGGTGGTCTGTATTGACCATCATGAGTTAATGGGTTAATTTAGGCCTTATGGTGGTCTGTATTGACCATCATGAGTTAATGGGGTAATTTAGGCCTTATGGTGGACTGTATTGAAAATCATGAGTTAAGGGGTAATTTAGGCCTTATGGTGGGCTGTATTGACCATCATGAGTTAATGGGTTAATTTAGGCCTTATGGTGGTCTGTATTGACCATCATGAGTTAATGGGGTAATTTAGGCCTTATGGTGGTCTGTATTGACCATCATGAGTTAATGGGTTAATTTAGGTCTTATGGTGGTCTGTATTGACCATCATGAGTTAATGGGGTAATTTAGGCCTTATGGTGGTCTGTATTGACCATCATGAGTTAATGGGGTAATTTAGGCCTTATGGTGGTCTGTATTGACCATCATGAGTTAATGGGGTAATTATAGTTGCCTGGGGTTAATATTTTTAGTGCGAGTCCTTTCAGGACCTTTACGGTCCTTTGAGGACCCGCGAGGCGGGAAATTTAAAATTGAATTGCAGCAGGGTCACGATCAGTGCCGCTCGGGGCCCCCCGCTGCAGGGGGTTTATGTGGGGACACTTCGGGGGTCCCGATGGGGACCCCCAGCATAGAGGGGGGTTAATTTTAAGTGCTGCGGCCGGGATTGGGTAATAGTGTGCCGCGGCCCCTTTAAGGAGCCGCGGCGGGGAATTTAAAAGTTTTAAATGCAGCGGGGGGCCTGATCTATGCAGATCGGGGACCCCCGCTACAAGAGGTTAATGTGGGGGTGCTGCAGGGGTCCTGATAGAGACCCCTGCAACATGGGGATGTGTATAGGGTGCAGGGGGGAGCCTCACACTGCTGTCTCGGGCTGTTCCGAGGCAGCACGTAGAGGCTTTCGGATCCCTTGCGTGGACTTTTTGTCCACGTAGGGATTCTTACGATATGCGAGACTCGTGCATAGATTTAAGGCTACATAGCTCTCTCGGAGCCTATTCTCGGCCATTTTCTCGCAGTCATATCGCAAAGCAGGCTGCGAGAGATTCGGTACTCGCAAACAGCAGGAAAACTGCCTTTTGCGAGCACCGAGAGAACTACGAGGGAGAATTTAATAGGGCCCTTAGTTCCAATGACATTTCCCATTTTTTTCCCACACAGAGAAGCAGGCTGGCAACCAAAATTAACCCTTCCCTGTTACCCAAATGCTAAGTCCGAATGCGAAATAATATTTCCATGCTTGAATTTAAAGTACCGTATATACTCGAGTATAAGCCGAGTTTTTCAGCCCTTTTTTTTAGGCAAAAAAGGGCCCCCTTTACTCGAGTCACTCTCCCCCCCGTGTCTCTCTAAACCCCCATGTGTCTCTCTACCCCCGTGTGTCTCTCTACCAGCCTTGTCTCTTTCCCTCCCCCCTCCTCAACCTAAACCCCCCTCCTCAGCATAAACACCCCCTCAACCCCCCTCCTCCACAAGCAGGTAAGTGAGGGGAGAGGGGGGATGTATTTAGGGGGGTTTAGGTGGAGGAGAGGGGTTGAGGGGGGTTTATGCTGAGGAGGGGGGTTGAGGAGGGGGGTTGGGGTTGAGGCAGGTTGAGGGGGGAGGTTGAGGGGGGTTGAGGTTGAGGAGGTGGGTTGGGGTTGAGGGGGGGTTAGGTGGAGGAGGGGGGTTGAGGGGGGTTTATGCTGAGGAGGGGTGTTCAGGGGGGGTTGGGTTGAGACAGGTTGAGGGGGGCTGGGGTGGAGGGAGGTTGAGGATGAGGAGGGAGGATGAGGAGGGAGGATGAGGATGAGGAGGGAGGTTGGGGATGAGGAGGGAGGTTGAGGAGGGTGATAAGGGAGGGGGAAGAGACACAGGGAAGGGAGAAGGGAGAAGAGACACAGGGAAGGGAGAGGGGAGAAGACACATGGAGAGAGAGGGGGACACAGAGAGCACAAGAGGGACACAGGGGCAGCACATGTCCCACCCTCGGCTTATACTCGAGTCACTCATTTTACCCAGTATTTTGTGGTAAAATGGGTGCCTCGGCTTATACTCGGGTCGGCTTATACTCAAGTATATACGGTAGCTCAAATTAGAATTCAAAGTGCATTTAATCCAATTTTATGTGGTGGAAAACTAACACAACAATGGATTATTGATTCCTATTTGCACGTTGAGGCCAATAATTTAAACTTCATAAAATATCAACAAGATAAACTATGTGTAGAACAGTATTGTGGATTAATGGATTATGTAGATGAGGTTGCTACCAGCAGAGACATGACAGCTGGCAAAGCCATCATTTTACCATCTTCTTTCCAGGGATCTCCTCGCAATATGCGAGAAATATACAATGATGCCATGGCTATTGTCACCAAATTTGGGAAACCAGATTTATTTATTACATTTACATGTAATCCCCAATGGCCAGAAATTACACAAAATTTACCTCTTGGCCAAGCTGCTTCTGATAGACCAGATTTAGTAGCCAGAGTTTTCAAAATGTAATTAAATGAATTAATACGTGACATCACTATAAATCACTTATTTGGAAAATGTCTTGCTTATGTATATACAATTGAATTTAAAAAAAGAGGCCTTCCACATGCACATCTTCTGATAATCCTTCAAGAAAAAGATAAATTAGACTGGTGACAAAGTGGATTCAGTCATTGTTGCTGAACTACCAGATCCAGAACAATATAGTAGACTATATGAGATTGTAACTCATCGGATGATTCATGGACCCTGTGGAGATCTTAATCCACAATCACCATGTATGGAAAATAATAAATGTCCAAAAGAATTTCCCAAAGATTATAGAAACAAAACTTATGCCAATTGTGATGGATATCCATTAAATAGAAGAAGAGAGGGAGATAGTGCCATTATTCGTGGCAAAAACGTCGACAATAGATATGTGGTACCATACAATCCACATTTACTTATGAACTATAATGCACACATTAATGTAGAAGCCTGCAGTTCCATCAAATTCATTAAATATGTCTACAAATATATTTACAAAGGCTATGATGCAGCTACTGTAGTCGTCAAAAGTGCAGACAATACCGAAAGCACTGAGTTAGTACATGATAAACTTGCATTTCATTTAGATGCGCGCTATGTCAGTGCGCCAGAAGCTATGTGGCGGCTTTTAAAATTTGAAATGCACAATAGATCACAGGCAGTATATAGATTAGCAGTACATTTGCCACAAAGACATTTAGTGTATTTCCATGCTGGAAATGAAACTAATGCATTGGGCCCAAAGTGAGCATTGTCACACTACACTAACTGCATGGTTTCAATTAAATTCTACAGATTCACAGGCAACACAATTCTTATATATTGAAATTCCATATCATTATGTTTTTGTTAATGGATTATGGAGACCAAAAAAACCCAGAGGAAATAAAATAATACCAAGAATTTACATGGTCAGTCCAAGAGACCTTGAACGTTTCTGCTTACGACTACTACTTTTAAATGTTCCTGGTGCACAAAGTTTTGAACACTTAAGAACTGTTAATGACATCGTATATGAATCCTTTCATTTAGCTGCCAGATATAGAAACTTACTAGCTGATGATACAGAATGGGAAAGATGTCTAGAAGAAGCAGCACTATGTGAAATGCCACGGCAGATGAGGGAACAATTTGCATTCATTTGTATCTTCTCAAATGCTCCAAATGCATTAGCTTTGTGGGACACATTTAAAAGTAATATAGCTGAAGACTTTATGCGACGATACAATGAACCCATTGCACACTTAAAAGCATTAATGGAAATCCAAGAAGTATTTTTAACTCATGGATTAAGTTGTGCAAGTTTTAATCTGCCTGATCCAGGTCTTATAGACGACATAAACTTTGAAGACAATGACATTCAACTACAAGCAGAAAGGACACAAGAAAGACTTGCAACTTTAAATACATCATAATTGCAAGCATTTAATGCCATAAAAAATGCACTAGATGATGACATGGTCAAAGAGCGTTATTTCTATCTTGATGGATGTGGTGTATCAGGAAAAACCTATCTATATAATTTATTAATGAATTTTGTACGAGCACAAGGTCAAATAGCAATTGCATTTGCCACCACTGGAATTGCTGCACTTTTGTTAGAAGGTGGAAGAACTGTGCATAGTGGTTTAAACTGCCAGTGCCTATTTTAGAAACATCAGTGTCAGATATTCGCATGACATCATTACAAGCAAAAAAACTGAAAAAAAAGATGAGACTACAATGATGTCATGCGATGCCCTCCAATGTATTGACCGTTTGCTTTGTGAAGTCATGGATAATACTTTTCCATTTGGTGGAAAGGTAATGTTGTTAGGTGGCGATTTTAGACAAACATTGCCTGTCGTTGTACATGGAAATCGAACCGACATTATCGAAACCTGTATAAAGTCAAGTACACTATGGAAACATTTTACCCATCTACAATTACAACAAAATATGAGATCAGAAGGCCAAAATGATTTCAATGATTTTCTTATTAAAATTGGAGAAGGAAAAACTGAAAAAATACCAAATTTACCTGACGACACTGTGCACATCCCACCTCATATGATTTGTCACCAAGATCTTATATCGGCTATATTCGAAAGTACAATAAATAACTAGGACTATTCTGAACTTGCCAACCAAGTCACACTAACATGCAAAAATAAGGATGCATTGATCCTCAATAATGACATATTAAAAAAAATTAATGCACCCCAAAGAAATGATCACAGTGCTGATTCTGTACTTGCTGATGACAAAGAAAGTCAGGCAAACATTTCCACTGAATTCATAAACTCATTAACTCCTTCTGGAATGCCACCACATATTTTGCAGCTAAAGAAAGGTGCAATTGTCATGTTACTGCGAAATATGAACCCCAAAAAATGCCTATGCAATGGGACAAGATTAATTGTTCAACAATTAAAGGACCATTTCATAGATGCTGACATTTTAACTGGTACCCATAAAGGAGAGAGAGTATTCATGCCAAGGATAGATATAGCACCAATTGAAAGTAGTCTCCCTTTTATACTTCAAAGAAGACAATTTCCCATCATTATGGCATTTGCCATGACCATTAATAAATCACAAGGACAAACTTTCAAATCTGTGGGTATTTTCTTAAAACAACCAGTATATGAACATGGCCAATTGTACGTTGCCTTATCACGGTGCAAAAATCCACAGGCTATTAAAGTTTACATTGAAAACAATGAAAGTCAAGGTGATTTATTAGAGGATGGACGCGTTTTTACTAAAAACATTGTCTACTATGAAGTACTGTAACTTTCAATCAAACAAACAAAAGCCATGCCAAAAGAATTTAAAACAAAAATCAAAAATCAACTAAACCACAATATAACCACAAAAAATTCAGAAAAATTACAGACAACGGTCCGTTTCTTTCAAAAAATCATTATTACGCCACAGAAATTAGTTTTACACCACCAATATTTCCATATTAAACTCCATACAATGGCAAAACACATAGAGAACAGTGGTTACACATCGCGGACCAACTTTAAGGTTTCGCATTCTCTTTTTAGAGGACCACTTTTCCACAGAGGAAACTCTATGTGCCATTTTAAACAATTAATACACCAACAAACAAAGGTCAACAATTGAAAACTACCAATAACTAAATAATTCAGTCATACTTCATGGAAGTACTGTTTATGCATGATTAGCCCCACAAAACACTTTAAAGAAACGTTGCATTATTTGAAAAAATTCTGTTCAAATGTTAATTAACTATGTTGCTGTTTTTAAAGTTACAAGTTTGACAAAAAAAAACTTTAAAGTTCCTTACTTAGACAGATAAGAAAGTTCAAGTTTCACAAAAAATACTTTCAAGTTCCTTACTTAGACATATTTCAAAGTTCATGTTAACAGCACAAGCATGTTTTCAGGCACAATGTAAATGTTGTATTTCATGTTAAACATTAATCCAGGGAGTAATCTGATCGGCAGTTAATGGGGTCAGGAAGGAATTAATTTTTTCCCAGCTTTGATACAATTGACTATGTTTCAAAGAGGGTTTTTACTGTTTGCCTTCCTCTGGATTCAATGTATATTTAAGTTAACAGTTCTTGAGCTACAAGTTGCATGTTAAAAAACCATTACCTCAAGTTTACAATACTGATTAATTTAAAGTTCAACTGTTCTTACATTCAAATGTTAATACTTTTACTACAAAACTCTTTAACAGTTACTCAAGAAGAAAAGAAAATGCTCCAAAAATAAACATGTTTAATATAAGAATTGTACTTATTTCGACATAACTAAAACCTTACAAGTGTCAAATACGTATATTACTAACTAAACAAATTTACAAACATACACATCTCATTGCCGTCATTTTTTGACGGGCAAGTCGCTAGTTATATATAACTAGTGACTTGCCCGTTAAAAATGATGGCATCAAAATGTGAAGCATCGCAATGCTGTTATTTGCCACACAATGCAAGGCTCCCCCCCCTCTAACTCATGGGCCTTGGAGCTCACTGTGAGCCTCTCCCCCCTCTACTTTACAGGCCTCGCAATGAGCGGCTTTGTATGCGCAAATTCTGCGAGCATTACAGACAAACTCTCTCACCTCTGTGTCTCTTTCCCCCCTCGCCCTCCCCTGTATCTCTTTCCCTCTCTCTCCCTCCCCTGTGTCTCTTTCCCCTTTCTCCCTCCCATGTCTCTTTGCCCCTCTCTCCCTGCTTTGTGTTTTTTCCCCGTATTTACCTCCCCTGTGTCTCTTTCCCCCTCTCCCTTACTTTTGTCTCTTCCCCCTCTCTCCCTCCCTTGCATCTCTTTCACCCTCTCCCTCCCCTTTGTAGCTTGCCCCCCCCTTCCCCTGTCTATTTGTGGCCCACTATCCCTCTGTCTCTCATTTGCTGTTTACGGGTTTGAAAACATTTGCGGGCTTGTCGGCTGTTAAACCACAAGGCTTGAATCTTAGATCGCTATTGCTCAAAGCCTTGCGGGCTTGAAATAAAAGTTACAGGTTTAACCTCCTCCATTTTTCTTCAAGCCCGTAACTCAGAAGCCGTTGGGAGGCCGCCAAAAGACGACAATTGAATAGCAAATTAGCTTGCAACCTCACGTATGGCTCCCTGTCTCAAGGGGATATATTTGGGGGTTTATAGCATACTCCAACCAATATCACATCCGGCTTCAAACATTAACGGATGAGTTAACAATACAGGTGCAAGATAACTGCATGTCAGATATATAGGAACACACATCAATCAAAAGATCATATAATGTTTTTAACCATATACCATTCTTCTCTCATTACAGCTGGATGGAGGTCTGGGTCCACCATAGAGACAGAGGCGGGGGCATCAGCTCAATCGGAACCTGAAGCCGCAGGCATTTCCCCCTTCCACCATGTTCTGTGTCAGGAGGAGGATTCCAGAGGGTCTGGGGGGGGGGGGGGGGGTGGGGGGGGTGAGGAAAAGGACTGTGATCAGTGAGGGGACTGGCAGGATCTTCAGCCACACATTTGGCCTTTGACCCCACTGGCCCCTCCTCTCACAGATTCATTCCCCCAATGACAATTTCAAAAAGGAAAACACTTTTTCCACACGTCTTTCAATCTTGTCGATGAAGATGTAGAAAGCAATTTCCATCAAGGATATACATGATTCAATATTATTATCTCACTTGTTAGGATGGAATAGCCTGCATTGTAGAGCTAGTTGGCTTAATTTTGAAGATGAAATGGCTATTGGTATTTCTAAACAACTTTTTATATGGCTTCCAGATCTAGAAACTAAAAAATGTAATAAGTTTCCAAAAGGAATTTTGTAATACTTATGTTTTGGTATACTTACCAACTAAAACGTTCTAGTTTTCCATCTCTAATAGCTCCTTTAGATATTTTAGAATTTAATAGTAAGCTTTGATCTCCTTTTTTTTAAAGAAAATGGTATGAAGACTATAGAAGATTTCTATCAAAATGGCTCTTTGCTTTCAATAAAGAGGCTCTCATGGTTAGATTTCTCTGCATTACGCCACATATTATTAAAAATGGGATATCACCCAACTAATTTTAGAGACCTATATGCGTTTGAGCAATTCATCTTTAAAGATTATGAAGATCGTAAAATGGCTAGTTGCCATACTATTCTGAGAGACATTAAAGATAGAGTTAAATCTATTGAGCTATGTAGCTGGGAAAATGAAACTAGGAAAGGAATGGTCAGAAGAAAAATGGTCTGGAGTTTTTAGTTAAAAATTCACCTCAATGCACGTCATATAGAGAGCTTTTCTTTAACTTAATTCAGAGATGGTATCTGGTTCCATCTATAATTCACAAATTTGATAAAAATAAATCAGATTATTATTGAAGAGGTTGTGCTGTAAAAGGCACATATTCACATATATGGTGGGATTGTGGCAAACTCTTATTTTTTTGGAAACACTGAGCTACACAAATCTCAATGTTAGCAGAAGTTTATTTTCTGTTTAGTCCAGAACTAGTATTGTTTCATATGTTTGAGGAAAATATCCCTTCCTTTAAAAAATATTGACTTCACAATGTATTCTGGCATCTAAATGAATTATAGTTAAAAGATGGAACCAGAAGCAGATACTGGTCTGGGAAGAAGTAGTCCCGATTATTGGTAGACGTAGGGAGATGGAATAATCTATTTAAAAACCTCCACTAAATATCTATCTTTGAAATAGCAAATTTGGGATAACTATTTGAAAGGTTAATACATTGGTTATACTGAAAGTGTATTACCTCTAAAAAATAGTATGTACATTTTGTTGTGATACTGACTCCCTATATGTATGTATTGTATGTATTGTATGTATTAGTTATCTTTTTAATTTTTTGCTTCACTTTTGTATTTTTAAGAATTTTGTATTTTTTGCATATTAGAAAATAAAAATGCAGATGCAGAGTGCAATTGATGATTTCTGTGGTTCTTTAAATCTCCAGAAGAACTTCATATTATACATACTTATGCACACTTTCAATAATACATAATTTATGCACATAAAGGGGTTTATTTATCAATGGAAGTTATAAAGGGAGTTAATAAATTCTTATAAATACTGTATATATTTGTATGTAACCTACAAAATAGTTTCCATAGAAAAACAAAATCAATGTACAAGTGATAGATTTTATGAGCTACTAAGAACAAACAAACTTCCAGAACTCAAAGTTATCAAACTTCAATAGAGCGTGCTAGTAGCGCTGCAGGCATATTTGTTTTTCAAAGCAAAGTTGAGCAAGCGTATTGTTGACAGTTGTGCCAATAAATATTGTAGTTGTATAGTCTGGTCCGTGCTTATAATAATAAGCTCAAATGAAGGCAAAAATGGCAATAAAAAGTAGCATGGGACAATTTTCGACAAGCAAAATCAATGTGGACGCTCTTGATTGGGTGTCAGATATTTTTGGCTTAGCCTATGTGCTCCTATGTACATCTGTGAGTTCAGTTATCATTATTAAATGTTAACACTTAGTTACTAAATAACAACCATTCACAAACGTATCTAAGCCCAACATAGTTTAGGCTTAGGGAGACAAATGGAGGAGGACAGCTTTATCCTGAGAAGCTATTTGGTACAACAAAGTTAAAGTTTCCACCCCAAAGAGCTTACAGTCTGCTTGGTGGTAAGAGATATGAGAACATTGCAGTAGGACAATAATGGATGCAATATGCTGCAGTTAGTGGCTATGTATTACATCTTGTGTTTTTTATCAAGTTGGCAGTAGGACATGCAGATTGTGCATGTTAAGGATGTAGGCATTGCCGGATTACCCATTAGGCCAACTAGGCATCCGCCTAGGGGCGCTTCCCTGTGAGGGGCACCACTTCTTAAAAAAATAAATGGTTCCTGGCTTAAAAAAAAAAAAATTTTGCAGTTCATACACTGGCTACTAGGGGGTAACCACAGAGAACAAGACAACAGCAAAGGCAACTTACACGTACAAAAAGGCAAAAATTGGTTCTTGGAGGGGCTCCTCCACCTCACTGCCTAAGGGCTCCAAAAAGGTAGATACGGCCCTGAATGTAGGTGATAAACTTCTTTAAACAGATACATTTTTAGTGAGGTTTTAAAAAGAGACAGTCTGATGGAGCAAGGCAAGGAGTTTCACAGAACTGACGCAGGTTTTACAGTAACCTTTTTATGATATAATTATTACCTGTCAGCCTTTATGATTCCTCCTCCAAGCCATTTCTTTTTTGTGCTATATCAGGATAATTATTTATGATTGCTAATTAATCCCAGTGGGTCTGACAGATTTATTTCAGCCTAAAAATGCTACAATTAAGATACCTCTAGAAAGCAATTAAAAATAATTAGCTTTAATTATAAGATAGCACAAAGATAAAACAAACGTTTGGTGGTGGATTTTAAAGGATGATTAGCAGGTAATAACTGTAAGAAAATGAACAGCTATCATAACATTAAATTGATACTTATTTTTAATATTATTTTTGTTATTACTATTTATTTTTAAAGTACCAATATTTCCTGTAGCACTATTTACAAAGTAGAATAGAGTTCATTGGGTACAATTAGCAGTATATAGACAGTTTCTAGCATAAGTAGAAACACAAGTATAGGTACAATGCAATACAAATATAAAACACAATAGCTTTAAATTTAACCATATTTAAAAACATTTCTGTGTAGGATATTTACATATCTAAATGGCCCTAGGCTACAAAAAGCCTTTGACCATTACACAGTTATTACAATAAACCACACATTTAGAATCAATTACTTTATATGACTGTATCCAATATATAAATGTGCTTACTTTATCTTTCTGTCTGGAAATCAATTATTAGTGTTTTCCTGCAGAAATAATGATTTAATTGTTTAAATAATAACATTCCTAATTATCTCTCAATTTGCTAAGTGCACCACAATGTTTTATTAAATAGCATGTTTTGAGTCACATGATCATTTTACTCTTTTTAAGATTTACTCCCTCATTCATTATAGCACTGTGGTCACTTAAAATTGTTTATATTAATGATATAATTGTTAATAATAATAAATATGTAGTGTAGCCAATAACATAGGGATTGCAGTGAGCTTCTCTGGAAAGCGGAAAATGTTAAAGGAACACTGTAAATGGGTAAAACTTAACATGCTTGTGAAGTGTTTAACAAAATAAAATTATCAGGCATGGAACATAAAAGCATTCTTTGAGAAATATTTTGTTTTAGCTCTGACTGTGTCTTGGGGATTTCATCTTAGACTGCTAGTCTGTCTGTAGCATGAAGGGGATTTATTTATTTTAAGCTGTGTAAACCATTTTGCACATTATCAAGTCGGGTACTTCAAAATATCATACTATACATATGACACTTCAGTGGTTCTTTAAGAAGTTTTATTGCAAAATGTGCTAGAGTGTGATCACAAGTTGTGTGACATCCCACTTCATACACAGAGGTATTTCTTCCATGAATTTTATAGTAGATAAAAATATCTAATATGAAATAAAATAATATTTTGGTAGAGATTTGTGTCCCAAAGGATATACCTTAAAGTATCAAGGCTGTGGTCTCAAGAAACACAAATCCCAGCATTTAAATACCAAAAAAAGGGACACATAGTTTTGAAAATGTATGCACTGTTAGGTAATGTTACCACCATTCTGTATTATGTGTAGATTTATAGGTAATATTTGCACAATGGCTCAGACAGACATTCATTCTGTACAACTGACACATTACAGTTTTATCTTTCTCCTGGTTGTTGAGAGAAAACAGGAGGAACTCTAGAAAATGTAACATGGTCAGTCCTAGAAAACAGAGGTTTTGCCTTTAAATTTGGGAGTTTTTTTCAAAACATTTGGGAAGCGAAAAGAGACAAGGGGATTTCCAGTGGCACTTGGGAGGTCATAGTTCCAAATCACTTATAAATCATTAGAGAGTGTTGTCCCCTTTTCTGCAGAAAGGTTGTCATGAAAATATTACTATTTAAAGACCTGGCCTTGTGCAGTCAATTACTTAGTCAAAATGACTATTCCTGGTTTTACAACCTGGTACATTAAGGTGACAAACACACCAACTATATAAGTAAAGACTAGAACAACAGGATCAAAATACAGATGGGTACACTATCCAATATATATGATCTTAGTAAAACACTAAAGGGAATCTATCATTTAAAATGAATGTAGAGAACACCTCATCTGTCAATACTCACTTCCAAAATTTTGCACTGCAGTCTTCACTCTGAATATGATTACATTTTGCAAATTCTTCATAATGGAGTATGGATACTGCACAACTGTACATTTATTATTTTATATGCTTTATTTAAAACACAGATAAAAATATATTATCAGATAAACAGTAGTCGACTGAATGTACATTGAAAGTGATAAAGAGAGTTCATACCAACAGTTAATAGTCTAGTTGTCACCATCTTAATGAATAAGTTCCCTTTATTGTAAAAAAAAAACAGTTATTAATGGACAGCATCAGTATATGTGAAATAAGTAAGTCCACCGTTTTTCCAGTTTATACATCAGACTTTGTGGAATATAGTATTGAACCTGGTAAGCAATTTATAGCCATTCCCTTTATGATGGTGTTATCACAGACTCTAGCCATGGAGTTCAATAACCTCCAGCAAATTGGATTGGAAGTTTTTTCTATGTTTGCCAAGGAGTTGTATGAGGAGTGTTTGTAAAGCGTAAATTAACAAGAATATTCATTTTGATTCTGATAGTTCGGCCAAAGTAAGAGATTGTGTATCCTTGCCACTTATTGCGGTCTAAGCGAAAATGTTATCAGTTCAGGAAAAATGCATATTTTTATTAGGCTTGCATATATCTGGTAGTTTTGTGTTTCATTCTGAGTTCGGGTGAATAGCAAACAATCTTAGTGTTTACATATGCATATTTTTTATGCTAAAGCATATTTTCAACAATAGAACATATTGTTGCATATTTATAGGTCCCAGGGCCTGATCATTACATTAGAGCACCCCCTGTATCCATAGTTCCCAAACCCCTAAGAATTGTGTAATCAGCTTGTAAACAACCCCCTTATGTTTTGTAGAGATTTTGAGAGTTGCTCTTTAGACCTAACACCAACTAAAAAATACAATGTTTTGAGGGTTTTCCATGTTAGCTGTAGCATAAGCTGTTTTTTCCTTCTAAATCTGTTTTTGCTTAATTTTCCAGTGTATAGATAGTATTTTTACCCTGTCTAAAATATGTAACAATTTCAGTGGGCTTAAGCAGTAAGATTTTTAGTGCACATACTAGTGCATATTGTGCACCTTTTAAGGGCATATTTGCATTCATATTTTGGATATTTATCACTCATGTAATTCTCAACTTGTGTTATCAATTATTTGTGAAGAGGGTACAGAGAAAACGTACATAATGGACCTGTTGAGGGCCCTGTTGTTGTAGTCTAGTTGAGTGCTAATGGTATGAAAGATAAAAGGAGAGGGGATTACTTGTGGTGCAATGATGTAACAGGATCATACACAGGAGGCATCCACTGTCTTAGGTTTCTCTATGTAGATCAGTTATTAGAGAGAATTTGAAACTGTAAATATGGGGAGGTAGAATGAGATAGCCTATTCAAAAGGGCAGGGGCAGCACAGGATATATCTTGGAGAAAAGAGCTTGAGGAGGTCGTGATGGGTGAAGAAAGATATATTTACTGGTCAGAAGGCATTTAGGGGAATATTTGGAGATCAAATGTGTAATGTAAGAGGGTGAGAATGACTCTAGGTGAGTGTGAGTACAGTATTAAACAGAGGTATGATCTATTTATCACATGTATAGGTTTGTGAGGGGATAGGTAAGAGTTTCCATTACATGTATATACTTTAAAATAATATTTATTTGTAAGTGAAAGTTTAGTCGTGATATTTAAGTCCTCTACATGTGTTGTGCATGGTGCTCTGTCTGTTCTATTAGCACTGTTTAAGAGATTTATACAAAGAAGGAAGTAACTTGTCTGTGTTTGCATGTACAATGGATGAGAGCTGCTGGTCTGGATAAATATTGTAATCCCAGAAACATGTGTAGTATACACTGTCCATATGGATGTCTTGGCAGGCACCATGCATACTGTATGTGCTGTCTGGGTATCCTAAACATGCACTGCCGTGATTAGCATAGCATAGCATTGTGGATGGGTGTGTATTTTTATTTAGCATATTGCATATTGACTTAATAATGTCTTTGAAGTCTTGAGCATGCCTTTGATGGAATGATTGTTTGATGGTGTATTCCCAATGGAAATCAAAGCCCAACATTTACAGCACATTTACAGAAATGGTTGTAGATGAATGGAACAGGCATACAGGAGAGGTGGTAGAGGTTAAAGCAATAAAATAATGGAAAATGACTTAATATAAAAGAGGGATAAGCATCTGAGGATAAGGACTAACTGGGTGGGCCAAGTGCTTCTTATCTGCCATCAGATTCTATGTTTCTCTGTTTTGCACATGGAAGAGTCCAGCTCGCGATCACATCCAAAATAAACCTGTGGTTCTTTTATAGGGTGGCAGGCAGATCTCAGATTCTAAAATGTTAAAGGCATGTTACGCCCATGTGAAAGTAGTCTTGGAATGATATGCTGGTCACGTTATACTAAGAAAACCAAAGAATCTTCACAGAAATAATTTCCTGAGCCCATTCTTTATTACCACAAGTGTGGAAAAGATTCAGACCCTTCTTCTGCTTGTGACAGTATAATAACCCAAAGCACAATGCGGTACCTGCTTCAACAGAAATTAAAAAGTTGTCTTAATAAAAATGGGGAAGTAAAACAAAATCATATGTTATTCCAAGAAGCCTATTTATTTAAAAAGAAATATACATGTTAACATATCCTTTTTTTAATAGTTATATATATATATATATATTTATTTATACATGTATATATATATATATATATTTATACATGTATATATATGCCCATTCATTGGCTTCAGGGTGGTTGTAATCAAACCCAGGTCGCAGCAGTGAAAGCACCGAATTCTAACCACTGGGTGACCAGGGAACCCTTATCTACCTAATAAATTGGCTTATTTATTTTATTTATTTATTTTATTTGTAATGCCCCAACATAATTGTAGCGCTGTACAGGGTAAGTTTAAGTCAAAACAATATTAACATAATGAAGAAACAAGAATGGAGGGCTCTGTCTTTGAGCTTAAAATCAAATGTACACAGTGCTTTCACTAAAGCACATAGCAAGATTAAAAACTGGGAGACTTCATCACAATCTAAAGGGTATGGCTTAATAGATCCTATTAAGTTGAATTATTTTACCTTGTTTGACCCTACCACTTCCCCTTATTCTACTACATTCTAATTTCAAATACATACCTCTTGTCCTTGCACTGGACAACAAACATTGTTATGCATCACTGTACAGTATGCTCTGGTAGTAGAGGAGTTAATGCAAACATTATACCATAAACATATATTTTGAAGATGTATTCCTTTTTTGCATGCCCATTTCACCCATTTTTATTAATACCATATATACTCGAGTATAAGCCGACCTTTTCAGCACATTTTTTATGCTGATAAAGTTTCCCTCGGCTTATACTCGAGTCAAAAAAAATCCTCCTCCTTTCCCTCCTTATCATCCTCTTCCCCCCTATTATCCCCCCCCCCTTATCATCATCCTTCTCCTCCTTCCCCTCTCCTTATCATCATCTTCTTTCCCCCATAATCTCCTCCTTACTGCACCCTCTCCAATCCCTACCCCCCCCCCCCCTCTCCTTGCTTGCTACTATGCTCTGATGAGCTGATGCCTATCCTGACCTCGCAGCACGTCTTTCGTACCGGCATATGCTAATGACGTGAAATCACATGCGCGTCACTTCATTAGCATATGCCGGTACGGAAGACGTGCTGCAGCGTCAGGATCAACATCAGCTCATCGGAGCATAGTAGCAAGTAAGGAGAGGGTGGGATAGGGATTGGAGAGGGTGCAGTAAGGAGGAGGTTATGGGGGAAAGAGGTTGATGATAAAGGGGGGAAGGAAAAGAAGGAGGAGGATGATGATAAGGGTGAGGAGGAGGATAATAAGGGGGAAAGGAGGAGGATGATAAGGGGGGAAGGAGGAGGATGATAAGGGAGGGAAAGAAGAGGATGATGATCAGGGGGGAAGGACCCTCTTTTGCACCCTCGGCTTATACTCGAGTCAATAAGTTTTCACAGTTTTTTGTGGTAAAATTAGGAGCCTCGGCTTATACTCATGTCAACTTATACTAGAGTATATATGGTACTTATTTTTTATGGCTCTGTATCATGGCACAGCAATTACTATTTAATAATCTGGCGCCAGCAGTCCTAAATGATCCCAATATAACATAAAGGGATCTGTTATTGAATGGGGCAGCTTAGATAAATGATGGCCATTAGGATCAGGCCCAGAAATTGTCCGGTCTAAACATGGAAAGGCCTATGAGTGTGTCTGTGTTAAAACACTCTTTCCATCTGTGCAAACAAGGCCTCGTTAGTTTAGAGGTTATTAATTGCAGTCACTTACATGCAAAATGTTCAGGGCTGGAAATATACAAACTGCATACATTTCCTTCTAGTCAGGGCAGAGGACAACATGCAGAACACACATATTCATATTTAATATTAAATATTTAGCTTTATCAAGTCCTAAAAGGGGAAATTATGCCTAACACAAGTTCACTTATAGACATTTCATTATGTCTATAAATGTTTTAGCATTTGCTTTTTATTGCTACAAGTTCTCTATATATTATGTAATGTGATGCTGAGAACACAGAACATGCATGTAGCTGTTAGAGCTTAGAACTCCACTGCAGTCTGATTGGCTCTTGATGTAGGTCTTGAGCTTTTGAACCAATCAGCTCACATAGCTCAGTGTCAGTAACAACAATCCATTTCTAAAATGGCAACTTACACTCTCCAAAAACATGGAAGACTAACTGGCTAATAGGCAGTTAATGTTCTCTAATTGATATTTAATGTAATATTTAGTGATCTAATGTAAAATAAACTTATTTTTAGGTGTAAGATGAACAGATCTGCTTAGGTCCTGCACACCAAATTTACATTAAGTTTTAAAAGCTACATTATTATTATTATTACTAGCGTATTGCCCGTCAAAAAATGACGGCAATCAGATGTGTATGTTTTAAAATTTGTTTAGTTATTAATATACACATGGAATTGTAAGGTAACTAATGTTTTTTTTTGTGTACTACTGAAATATAGAATTCAAATTAATAAATGAATTTATTTTTATGCATTGTGTTGAAGAGCTGGCAATCTGTGTTGATGTTGCTGCAGCATTAGTGGTGTGGAGGTGCTGTGTAAGCGTGATGAACGTGTGCAGTGTAATAGTGTGCATGCGCGAGCCGAAACCGTTAACGTAGCTGTGTACTTCCGCATTATCCTAAAATGGCGGATAATGTGTTGTATGCGTATTCGCGGATTATCGGTACGTGTTTTGCGTGGTTATAGTGCTGTAGCCTGGTTTTCGTTTTATTCGTCCTACATTTTTTCTGCGTCGCTCATTGCCAAAGTACTACGGTTTAACGGCTCGCCTACGGCGCTCATCGCTAAGCCCGCTAAAGTACTACGGTTTAACATTAAATTTGTTTGCCACACAACATGAGACTACATTTGTCCCTTTTTTTTTTTCTTCAAATAAATTAAAAAAATTTTAAATAAAATTAATATTTTTTTAATTTGCAACTTATATTTCACATCAAATGCGTTGGTTTAGGCTGTAAATCCGATGTTGCGCGAGACAAAGTCGTTAAATATGTGTTAATGCGTAAATCTGTAATTTCGTTTCGTAAAATGTACTCGCTACTGTCTTTTTACTCATTGCGCGGTTAATCCACATCCTTTATCTCGTATTTTTTCTAACACCTACGTCTATGGCTGTGTTTTACGCAGTTCGTAGTAGTATAGCCTCGTTTTCATTTTTTTCGGCGGCCATTTTTTTCTCGCTTAGCCGATTTTCGATCTTAGTAACTCGGCAAAATCGCTGTAAATTGGAGTTCCAACTCACTTCCAGACGTCCTGCCTGCTTCCCCATGCTGTAAGTAACCTTTATTTTATTTTTTAGTGTGTATTTAGTGTTTTTTTTTGTGTTTTGGTTCCGCCGCTTATGTCGTAATTTTTTTCAGCTCGTATTTTTTTTGTAAGTGCTACGAAGTAACGGCTCGCCTCGCTACGCGAGGCTCGCCTGCAATGAGCGCCTGCGGCGCTCATTGCCAAAGTGCTACGATGTAACGGCTCGCCTCGCTACGTAAGGCTCGCCGGGCAATGAGCGCCTGCGGCGCTCATCGCTAAGTCATACGCACTACGCAAGAGAGCGGTCTAACGGCTTGCCTCGCTGTGCGAGGCTCGCCGGGCGATGAGCGCCTGCGGCGCTCATCGCAAAGTCGTACGCACTGCGCAACGCAGCATGACGACGTCTCGTAGTTAGACAATTATAATATGTGATTATTATTATTATTAATATCGTTTATAACGCGCCAACATATTCCGTATCGCTGTACATAAGATAAGTTCAAGACAAAGATACATACAAATGAAACACAGCAAAGCAAGGAAGGCCCTGTCTTTGAGCCTTAAATCCATATTGTCCATAGTGCTTTCCCCAAAGCACCTTATGGGATTGGAAATCGCAGACTTACAACCTAAAGGTATTGTGTGTGGAAAAGGAGGGAGAGAGAGGTGAGAGTGTGTTAGGGTGGAAGGTGATACGCTTCTTTAAAGAGATGTGTTTTTGAGAGATTTTGAATGTTTTGAGGCAGGAGGATAATCTGGTGGAGCGAGGCAAGGAGTTCCAGAGACTAGGGGCAGCACGATAAAAGTCATGAAGACGAGAGTGAGAGGAGGTGAGAAGAGTTGTGGAAAGGAGAAGGTCATTAGCAGAATGAAGAGGGCGGGTGGGGGAGTATTTGGAGATGAGACCAGAGATGTATAGCGGTGCGCTATTGTTGAGGGCTTTGAATGTTAGGGTCATGATTTAAACTTTATTCTAGAGGCTAAGGGAAGCCAATGGAGTGATTGACAGAGAGGTGATGCCAATACTGAACGTTGTGTACGGAAGATGAGTCTGGCAGAGGCATTCATAATGGATTGAAGTGGAGATAGTTGGGTGGTGGGTAGGCCAACAAGGAGCGAGTTGCTGTAGTCTAGTCAAGAGATGATAAGAGAGTGTATTAGGATTTCAGTTTTGTCTTGCGTAAGATAATGTCGAATTCTGGAGATGTTTTTTAGATGGAGAAGACAAGATTTAGTTAGTGACTCTATGTGAGGGATGAAAGACAGGGCGGGGTCCAGTAGAACCCCAAGACAATGGCTTGGGAGCTGGGTGTGATGATGTCATTGTTGGCAGTGAGAGAGATGAGAGGAATTGACACTGTGGTAGAGGGAGGGAAGATAAGGAGTTCAGTCTTAGACATGTTGCGTTTGAGATGGTAGGTGGACATCCAAGAGGATATGCTAGAGATGCAGTTGGAGACATGTGTTAGAAGAGAGGGGGATAGATCTGGTGCTGAGAGGTAGATTTGGGTGTCATCTGCATAGAGATGATACTGAAGCCCAAAAGAGTTTATAAGGGTACCAAGTGAGGATGTGTAAATGGAGAAGAGAAGGGGGCCTAGGACTGATACTTGGGGTACGCTAACAGACGGGTAAGGAGAAGAAAAATGTTGGAGAAGGAGATACTGAATGATTGATTTTGTAGGTATGATGAGAACCACGAGAGAGCAGTGTCTCGAATACCGAGGGAGGGAGAATATGGAGTAGAAGTGGATGGATAATTGTGTCAAAGGCAGCAGAGAGATCTAGAAGAAGGAGAATAGAAAAGTGACCTTTCGACTTGGTGGTAAGCAGGTCATTGGTGACTTTATTGAGAGCTGTCTCAGTGGAGTGTTGGGGCCAAAAGCCGGATTGGAAGGTGTCAAGAAAGGAGTTAGAGGAGATAAAGCTGGTAAGGCGGGTATAGATGAGCCGCTCCAGCAGTTTGGAAGCCAGGGGAAGCAGAGCGATAGGGCGGTAGTTAGATGCAATGTCAGAGTCAGATGAGGGTTTTTTGAAGATGCGTGTAATTATGGCGTGTTTTAGAGAAGATGTATTTCCTACAAATACTCATTTCATTGACAGCCAGTTATTAAATAAACGAATAGAACTCCATTGTATGAGCACTACTTTGGGCCTTTAAATACCAAGAGCCCAATTCAATTGAGCAATTGTAAGTTACTGGAGCCCGTAATGGAGCCCATAAGCTAATTTGCTATTCAATTGTTTTTTTTTGCGAGCCAAAAATGGTATACGTGTTATGAGCTTGAAAAATATGCGGTTGTTAAACCCAGAACTTACAGCGTCCCGAAGCCTTTGATTTTTCTCGTCTGCAAGAGTTCCAATCGCTAAAATCGCAAATCGCTATTCACTTGCAAACATCCCTCAAGCCCGCAAATGGCCACCCAAAGCTAACGTGTTCCAAATAGGACCCGCAAAGTGTTTACAGACTAGTTTGGAACACGGCAAAACACAATAAAAACACACCAATAGACTTTAACATATGGCCAAAGCAATGGAAGGCATTACAATTACTTGCACACTATCAAAGAGTCAAAAAAATGTATTTTAATTTTCTCATATGTTGTAATGGTCATGCATATGCCAACATGTTGCAAGATGCTGAATGCTATTAAAGACACACTACCTCATTAAATTGCAACACAAATACATGAAAAGAGCTGCCATATTAACCCTTTATCACACACAGAGGCTGTAATGTGGACCCTGAAAAAACAAATATCATCTCATATACATCTAAATCATCACATCTACATTGAGAAAACCAACAGTGGCCAAATTACACCGCCACATCACATATATCAAGTACCAGGGGAACATTTTAGATTTGGTTGTTTAGTCCCTCAGTTGTGTCTGACTCTCTGTGACCCTATGGACTGCAGCACACTTACTTATGTCTCTGTCTGTGCTTATCCACAAGGTTTGCATGCTAAAAAAACTGTGGGTTGCTAGTTTCTTCTCTAGTGGACTGTGATTTGTCTGACCTCTCTGCTATGACATGCCCACCTACAATGGCCCTACATGGTATAGCTCACAGCTTCATTCAGGTACACAAGCCCCTTCACCCCAATCACTTAGCAGTCCAGAAGGGGATCAGGGGAACATACACCACACTAATCTACTCTAACCCATCAGGAAGGGCTGCAAAAACACATGTAGGCTGTTCAGAAGCATGTGGAGCAACAGCCAACTCACCTCCATCAGGTGTAATCTCCTCTACGCCCATCCTGGAATGTCCCACGCCATCGCTGGTAGCCATGTGCCAAGATGTATACCCATTATCATTTGGTGACTTCCATTAAGTGTTTTGCTATCAATCAATTCACATTATCACCTGTCATATTGCTATCAGGCCTTCAGGGGAATGTTGATACTCCACAGTATCACTAATTGGACTTTCCATGTGTTTTAACCGTTTATCAGTAATATAGTTGTCGTACCGCAAGTTTGTGTGTAATGCTCACAAAATTGCAGCCTTGAAAATTGCAAGAGTTGCAGACTGATTAAAAGCAGGTACGTGGCAGAAAGCCCAAATGGTAACTCATGCTTAGTTACAATGCCTGAGGCTGTAAATCTACAGGCTTCAAAATTGCAACAATTACAGAAAGATTAAATTGTATCAAGATCAGAAGTACATTGAAGAAAGCCTGATCATGATCAAGTAAGCAAGACTTTGCTGCTTAGACAGAGCCAAACCAGAAATATGAGGGGAAAAAGGGGGAGAGTGAGAAGGAGAAAGAGAGAGACAAGGAGAGGGAGAGAGGAGGGAAGGATGGGGGAAAGAGAAGGAAGGAGGGGGAGAGAGTGAGAAGGAGAAGAAGGGAGAGAGTGAGAAGGAGGGAAGGAGAGATAAGGAAGGAGGAGGAGAGAGAGTGAGGAGACGGAGGGCGGGAGAGAGGGAGAGGGAGAGAGGAATAGAGAGAGAAGACAGTGAAAGAGGGAGGGGGAGAAGGAGGGAGAGAGAGAGAGAGAGAGAGAAGGAGAGAGAGAGAGAGGAGAGAGAAGGAGAGAGAGGGGAAGAGAGAGAGGAGGAGGGGAGAGAGAGAAGGAGGGAGAGAGAGAGAAGGAGGGAGAGAGAATGAGAGAGAAGGAGGGAGAGAGAGAGGAATAGAGAGAGAAGACAGTGAAAGAGGGAGGGGGAGAAGGAGGGAGAGAGAGAGAGAAGGAGAGAGAGAGAGAGGAGAGAGAAGGAGAGAGAGGGGAAGAGAGAGAGGAGGAGGGGAGAGAGAGAAGGAGGGAGAGAGAGAGAAGGAGGGAGAGAAAGAGAAGGAGGGAGAGAGAGAGAAGGAGGGGGACAGAGAGAGAAGAAGAAGGGAGAGAAAGAGTGAGGGAGAAGAAAGGAGGGAGAGAGAGAGAAGGAGAGTGAGAAGAGAGATAGAGGACGCACAGAGAGAGAGAGTTAGCACAGAGAGAGAGAAGGAGAGGGAGAGAGTGAGAAGAGAGACAGAGGACGCAGAGAGAGAGTGAGCACAGAGAGAGAGAGACATAACACACATAGGCCCTTATTCAATTGCGATTTGGCCAATTGAATAGGGGTCTAATTAAGCACATAGCATATTTTTTTTAAAGAAGTTTTTAGTTAGTGAAAACCTTGCTTTTGGATAGATGTTTACTAACTAAAAACTTATTTCAAAAAATATGTTATGTTCTTATTTAGAGCCTGATTCAATTGGCCAAATTGCAATTGAATGAGGGCCATAGTGAGGGCGCACAAAGAGACAGAACACACAATATTATACCATCATTTTTGACGGGCAATTGACTAGTTATTATATATTATATATATTATTATATGATATCTCATGATAATTTTACTATTATTATTGTTACTAGTGACTTGCCTGTAAAAAAAAGACAGCAATAAAATTTTAAGCCATGGCAACGCTGTTTGTCACACAATACGAGGTCCGCAATTCTTGCATCCTACGGGGCTCGCAATGGCCTACTGCGCTTATTGCAGCTAAGTCCCACGGGCCTCGCTATGAGCTCCTGTGGCGCTCATCTCCACTACTGCAATGAGCGCCTTTGGCACTCATTGCAGCTAAGTTCCATAGGCCTCCACCCCCACAACTGCGTCCCTCGCTTTGTGAGGGCCCCAGTTGCAGCCTGCAATGAGCGTGTTTGGTGCTCATTGCATCTAAGTCCCGCAGGCCTCCGCCACCTGCGGGACACAACTGCATCCCTCGCTTTGTGAGGGTCGCAATGGGATGACAACTCGCAGTACGACAACTATATTAGTGATTTTTATTATTATATGTATTACCTATTGCATAGTAACTAGGCGCTCAGTGCGAGGCCTGTGGGATTTGGACTTAGGCTGAAATGAGCGCCAAAGGCGCTCATAGCAGGTTTCACGATGAGTGCTGCAGGGGCTCTTGGCGAGCCCCGTAGGCCGTAGGACCGAAGCCCGTAGATGCAACTGCGGGCCTCGCAAACCGAGGCCTGCAGTTGCCCGGCTGCTCTACATTAATAATTTTATGCCCGAACCACAGAACTGAAAGGCCACCAAAAAAAAAACAAATATGCCTCAAATTAACATATACACTTAGACACAGAACAGGGGGAGAGCCAGGGAGCCTGTGAGTGAGGTTGCAAGTTGATTTAAGGCATATTTGGCATATTTTCACGCTCGAAAATCGTCTAAGCGAGAAAAAAAACGAGGCCGAAGGCAGTAAAAAAGAGCCCAAAGCCAGAAACAGTTAATGCAAGCCAGTAACACTTAATCCAAGCCAGTAACATTTAACCAAAGCCAGTAGCACTTAATCCAAGCCAGTAACACTTATTGCAAGGCCCCTAAACTACATGGGGGGGAAAGGCTCGCGATGAGCACAGAAGGTGCTCAAGCGAAAGGCCTATAAAGTACACAAGGGGAGAGGCTTGCAATGAGCGCTAAAGGTGATCATTGCAAAGCAGGAAAGGCACTCATCGCTGGGCCCTGTAAAATTACAGCAAACTACAGCAAACAGCATTGCCAGGCTTACAATTTTATTCCCGTCATTTTTGATGGGCAATTTCCTAGTACTAAATAATATTCATTGAGGAGTGTGGATGAGGAGGACTTAGGGCAGTGGCTTCAATCCTCTCCTCAGTAGCCATTAGACAGGCCATGATTTATGTGAAACTCTGGAACCAAAAGTGAGGTAATTAGCATTCAACAGGTGGTGGAGCCTCTAATTGCTTTACATGTGTATTCACACAGTGTTTCACCGAAATCATGGTCTGTCTGGTGGGTCGTGGGGAGAGATTTGACAACCACTGACCTAAGGGACGTACTCATCTACTTCCTCTTTCTGAGCACTGGGTCCTCACCTTCCATGCCCGCATGCTTCCTCCCTCTACCACAGCCAGGAGGTGTTGGATTTAGGGGTGCCTCCAACTGGGGTGGCTGTGAAGCAGCTGGCGTTGGCAGTAATGGGTAAGATGAGGAGGCCGCAGGCTCTGGTTGCTGTGGTGGTGGAGCCTGTGGAACCAAAGGCTGGAGAGTGTTGACGTGAGCTTCAGCCAACTTCACTAGTCGCCCCATGTGATGTGTCTGGGTTTGTCTGTCCCTATGAGCTATTTGCTCATACCTTTCAATCCATCGATTATGCCTCATCACCTCACCATATATTGCTCTGATGCTGTCGACCTGTTTGGTACCAATATCATTCTGCATTTGAAGCTGAGTTTTTAGCTGTTGCATTACTCTATTGTCACGCTCATCATCCATGCAGATGTGCCTCAAGATGTCCATCCAGGTGCCTTCCATGGGCTTTCACCAGACAAAGTTGGACTGTGGATGTACTGTGGTGAGGCCAGAGGTGTTGCCCGTTGGGATGTTGTTGCAATTGGCGATGGTGTTGCCTGTTGTCATGTTGTTGCCATTGGCGATGGTGTTGTTCGTTGGGATGGTGTTACCATTGGCGATGGTGGTGCCTGTAGGGATGGTGTTGTCATTGGCGATGGTGGTGCCCATAGGGTAGGGATGGTGTTGCCATTGGCGATGGTGGTGCCCATAGGAATGGTGTTGGCCCGGTCTGTTGGGGCAGCATCTGCTCTGCTGGGACAACATCTGCTGGTACAACAACTGCTGGGTCAACCACTAATGTGGCAGCCTTTGTTGGGACAATAACTGCTATGGCATCATCCATTGCATCTCACCAGGTGGCAGTGGTGGGGCTGTTGAGAGTGCTCCCCAGGATCCCGACATCCCTGCAGGTTGTTGCTGGCTCCATGACATGTCTGTTGGTTGAAAGGGCTGGGAGCGTGCCCATGATGAGTGTGAGGGCCTGGGGATGTTCCTCACAATGGTCTTGCTGCTAATGGGCCAGACTCCTGTCATGGTCCCAGGCCCTTGGATTCTTCCACCAGCACCTGCATTGGTGATTGTGTTTCCTCCTCCCGTGGAGCCACCGCCTGGGTCTCTGTGGGCGCGGTATGCCTCCTGGGTACTGAAACTAAAGGGCAATAGTATATGGTTATTGATTCTCTAAACAATTGTTTGCTGTGTGTTTCCATATCCCTGATATCATGGTCACTTGTAATTGGCTGTGGTGATTGTTTTACACAGATAAACATTGAGCTGTATCATGAGCATTGTGGATCATGGCTCATATCAATATAAGTTATGCAGGTGCGGTGTGCCTTCTGCAGTTCATTAGGACAAGTGCTCATCTGAATCTGCTGTGCAGTGTGTGAGACTGACCAATCTGTGACCAATTCTCAGCAATGGTTGTTAACATGCTTCGGAGACATGGTCCAGGTTAGGCTGGTACATCACACACATATGCAGTTCTTCAGAGTCTGTATCCACATATGCTGCAGTGTGTACACCTATATATGTACTCTCTTTTGGATGGGCAATCAATGTTGATCTACAACTATACCTCATTTAATGCTGGGGTTAGGCTCCAAGCAGTAGGATTGTTAAGCGAAACAGCTCTAAATGGTCCAGGTTAGGCTAGTACATGGTCCAGGTAAGGCTGGTACATGACACGCACATGCAGTCCTTCAGAGTCTGTATCTGCATATGCTGCAGTGTGCACACCCATACATGTATTCTCTTTTGGATGTAAAATCAATGTTAATCTACAGCTATACCTCATTTAACGCTGGAAATAGGTTCCGAGCAGAAGGAGTGTTAAGCGCAACAGCTCTAAACAGTACAGTTTAACATGGGGAAGATAGGGATAGGGGAACTCATGACAAAAAATACACAATTGCAATTGAAATTAAACTGTTTTGTTTTATATGAACTTTGAACAAACAGCAAACATAACACTAACACAAACTGCATTGGCAACTGCTATTCAGAATCTGTTTTAACTGTAGGTATTGGACAGACATTTCATTGATAACAATTCTGATAATAATACATTTTCTTCCTGGATGTACATGCTTATTGCTGCCCCATATATCTGTAGTCATAACCAGAGATCTTACAGTGCAATTGTATGTCGTTTATCTATGTGAGTGTTGTTCATGTGTGTGCATATGAGGGTGTGAGGGTGCATATAATACTCACATTGCAGGGTTCCCTTAAAGCCAGTGTCCAGCTGTCCTGAAAGGCCCACTTCTGCCGCTGGCATCAACCACTCCTTCAGAGTCTGCTCCCATCCCCAATAGGTGATTTTGACCGGTGGGCCACCACCGGTTGCACGAGCTGCTCGGGCCTCCGATGCCATCATCTTCTTCACTTTCATCCGGCAATCATCATATCAGACTTTACATACCTGTTGGCAACCCCTAAGGATGCAACAGCTGTAACAACCTCATTCCAGGCAAGTGTCTTCTCGCCAGTCCTCACATATCTCCCACCATGTATGATCCTTTGGCGGGCTTGGATTTCCCTGAGGAGGATTTCTGTCTCCTCTGGGCTATAATTCTGGGCCCTCTGCTTTGGCATAACCTGTTGCCCTACCAACTGTGCCTGGGGTTACAGGCCTCCCTGTTCTCTCCCTGGGGTCTGCCCCTCATCCTATATCTTGTGTACCTACATATTTTTCTCAGTCTTTCTCAGTGTCTCTCTCTCACTCTCTCAGTATTTGTCTCTCTCTCTCTCTATCTATATTTCTCTCAAAAACGCAGAGACCTGTGCATTGACTTTCTAAGCTCAACCACAGTCAAGGACTTACGGTTTTCGCTGTCTTTTTAACCCATTTCCGCGGCGTTGATTGGCGTTCTGCAGTACCTATTGGTTAATTGACCTGAGATGGGATTGCAATTTACGGGCTTGCTTGATTTTGCGCGCTTCATTGGATCGCATACTCGGAAGCGTTACATGTGAAACCAGGGTTTATGGGCTTGAGGGCTCGGCCCGTAACTTGCGCTCTTGCTCAATTGAATAGTGCCGGAATTGTATACGACCATGAGCCCGCAGACATACGGCCTGTATACCGCAAGATGTGGCCTTCGAATTGAATGAGGCTCCATGTTTGTGGGTGAAATAATGAATTACATAGCAGTTTTCTTGCCTGATGTAGCAAAAGCAAAACATGTGTTATAAAGCAAGTTATCTGGAACATTTAGTTTATCCTCTCTTGCCATGAGAATCTTTTATCAGCACATTAGATCTCATGTTTACCATCAGGCTATGCCAGCAGCTATCTAACCTGGCTGCAATTCATTTGGATCTCCTGTTTTTTATTTTCATATGTTATGTGCAATATGTATAGTGCTTTCTTTATTGGTCATATCTAAACATGCTCGTCTGTTCATTTTTATACTGATACTTATACACCTCCCATACCTTCAAATGGCCAAATAGGGACACATATTCTTAGATTCATCATTACAATTTAGTAGTATTAAGACTATTCAGTAACAGTGACAACAGCTTGAGAGTAGTATGTGCAAACTACTTGAGATATATATACATATAGCAGAACAGGCACACTTCTAGATTCTTTCTTTCCTGGAAATGACAGCCAGAGAGAATATAGATATATTCCTTCCTAACTCCCCTATCTTCCTGTACTGTCTGACCCCAATCCATTCTCTCTCTTTCTTTCAGTGCAAACTCACTCTGGTTTAAGGCCTACTACATCTGTGAGAATCTCAGAATTGCATTCAGAACACCTCAGCAGGTATGGAGGAGACTATGGAAACTGCGCCATCACTGGAGCCAATATGTTTATTAATATCACTACTGTATGCATGTTATTATTTCTTGGCAGATAGAAATATTTATGACATTTTGTTTTCAATTTTTAACTGTTTCCTATACCCTGCTTTGCCGTCCCCACCTTCCCCCAACCTTCCACCATTTATGGCTGGCATAATTACCTCAAATCTCCTCCCCCCTCCTCACATACCTTCATTTTAAGGTCTCTCTCCCATTCCTTCCTAACTCCCCTATCTTCCTGTACTGTCTGACCCCAATCCATTCTCTCTCTTTCTTTCAGTGCAAACTCACTCTGGTTTAAGGCCTACTTCATCTGTGAGACACTCAGAATTGCATTCACAACAACACCTCAGCAGGTATGGAGGAGACTATGGAAACTGCGCCATCACTGGAGCCAATATGTTTATTAATATCACAACTGTATGAGATTCTCAGAATATTGCCCTCCCTCCCCCTCAGCCACCCACCCCAACTCAGATTAAATTTATAGAGCCATGGAAATCACCTGACTTCCTACTTGCAGATATATCATCTCAACACTAGGGGTCAGCCAACATACTAGTCTTTCACCTCAGATCCCTCCCCTCTTCCTCTAAAATAAAACTCTTTCTATCTTTCACCTGCTTCCTGACACTTGCTATTCCTTATTTGTTACTCTTCCCCAGTTCTCTGCCCTTTAATTCCTTTTAGATTGTAAGTAGCGAGTTTCCAGTCTTGTAGGGTGCTTTAGGATAAAGCACTTTCTGCTAAGATTCTAAGCTCAAAACAGGGCCCTTCAACTTTTGAATTTGTTAAACGTGTATTTCCCCTGTTCTTATCCCCTGTACAGCGCTACAGAATATGTTGGCGCAATACAAATAAAAGATAATAATAATAATATAGAGAAAAAATGTACATGACTTAAATTTGGGCCATTTGGGCATGAGAGGGACAGAGGGATTTTCTCTTCCAAAAGAGGGTTGTTATTTATGTCCTTGTTCAATATATTTATTGAACGTTTCAGTATATACTTATATTATACCCATTTATGAATATGTAAAGCACATTTTTGAATAAAATGTATTGCATACTATATATAAGAAAAACATTAAATTCCCTTACTTTGCAAGCATAACCAGAATATGCATCATGTTATGCTGAAGATTTATGAAGCTAAATCTTTTCTGGCAGATAGAAGTGTCAGACTAGATGCACCCACTGGTTCTTTTCTGCTGTCAAGTCCATGTTTCTATGTTTCTATGATTCTGTTGCTTCAAACTATGTGAAAAACAAAAGAAGAAAGACCCGCATATAAGGGCCCCTGCCTGATATAAACACTCAATATTGTGGATGAAGGGGTGTTAGTGGAGTTATATAATGTACATAAGGTATTTCCCAAGCTCTGTTTACAAATGACAGTCACATGGCATCTTAGTCATGTATAAAACTCTCTGGCGATTTGAATAATTTGTAATATGTAGCTTGAATGAATATAGAGCCCTCAGACTACTGCAATAAAAATACTTCAGGAATAAAGTGGTTATTATGAGACAGAAAGATCTAGGGCAGTGGTTCTCAGTGCAGGTCCTTGAGACCTAATCTGTCGGTTGTCAGGAGAGATGAGGAGAGTCGGACACTTTAAACATACCTCTACCATTAATCACCATTATAGATATATTGTTTTGTGGTTAAAATGTACTTTATTTAAATATGTACAAAACTAGATGAAAATTTTGTGTCACATGTAATCACCCTGTTAAAGGACCACTGAAGCTTAATAAAAAACGCAGTTGCTTGTCAAGTAAGTTTGCAAGTTTTCAATCTTGTAAGGAGCTTTGGGAAAAGCACTATATACATTTAATTTTAAGATCAAAGACAGGGCCCTCCATTATTTTTCCATGTGTTAATATTGTTTTTTGCCTTGTACATCACCCCTTAAAATATTCAAATCGTATATTTAGCTGCCTCTGATAATTGTGGGGGCTTTTTTTTACGCTAGATACATATCAATCCCAATTGCAGCTACATATTGGGAGTGTTGGATCCATGTTACAAAAAAATCCCCTGCTATGTCTGTTAGAAAAAAGGCCTTACGTATAATATAATACGTAGGGGCCGGGTTCTAAAATACGTAGGGGCCTGGTTATGTAATGTATCTGGAAATTAGCCAATCTGCGTAGGTAGCCATTTTTCATGCTGCTCATTAGCCCTAGGAAGCAATTAGAAAACAAAACTTCACGTTAACTGACATGTACAGTTTAAAAAAGAGCTTGTTTCCCACATAAATGCTGACTGTGTTGTTCCTTTTTCTAACAAATACACAGGTCTAGGCGTGGTGATTGGTATCTTAAGTGGGTGAGTCAGGAGAGTTATTTTTAGTAGGTAGAGTTTTAGAGTATGTCTTTTTATGTTTAATTTTCACATAATTTACTTACACATAATTTAATAAATTTACACATAGCTATACTTACTACACTTAGACCACAATACACATACCCCCCACCCTATACCCTCACTCCATAAATCTTACACTTAGTGCATATACTCGATGGGGGCCAGGATTTGAGGGCAGGCCAAACAAGGGTATGATGTCTGCAGGTGCCAGGTGAGGAGAAATATGGAAGCAGCATATGCCAGGGCAGCTAGTGGTGGACCCCCAGTTACAGTCTTTAATGAGAGGGAGAGAATGCTACAGGATTGGAGTGCACCTACAAAGCTGGTGGACTACCGAGTCTGGTGGATACCTTGCAGCCATGCCAGGTGATTATCATAAACACTTATCATACTGTCACATACTCAAACATGTACACCACACATATCGGTAACACACATCCAATGTAAATGCTGAGCATCACTTAAAGGGATATGTAAGGTTTCTGGATTTGACTAGGTATACAATACACCTTTGTATCAATTACTTTGATGTACCTGGTTTAAATGAGAGTCAATTAAAAACTTATTTTAACTGAATAAACATCAAATAACTAGTCCTTGTTGGATCTGCCCTCTGCAGATTATGTAGACACAGACTCTGTATTGCTTGATGTGGTGTCCTAGCCTATCAGGGTACACACCTCAGCAGCATGTTACAGAATGTTGCTGAGGGATGTCACTGATTGGTTCGTGTGAGACACTGCATAGTAAGTACAGCAGAGTCTGTCTCTTCATGAGCTACAGAGGGCAGAGCCCAGCAGGGAATATTGGATTGATATGAGGTAGGGCAAACAGAGCTTTCAAACATGTATTTTAACAAACAACATAAACATAAATAGATATAGCAGCATATTACATACCTAGTAAAATCCAGAATAATTTCATATCACTTAAATTGACTCTGTCACCTCAACAGAAAGGAGGTGGGTGTGGGCTTTACTTTATCTTTTCATACACTGTTCTATCACATACCATCCTCAGTAGAAGGGGTTTTCACTAAATGGATAATATTTATTGATGTCGCGAGATTCCAATTAGTGCTTGCAATAACTTGAAAATTGAAAGGCTAACAATCTGCAAGACATTGTTGTGATGATATCATTTGCCTACATGCATACTGAAATCATCCCAAATCAAAAAATCTAAAAATCTATACCATCACAGTAAAAATTCTAAACCCTTATGTCACAAATCTGTGCATTGGCCTTTTGTACATATACTTGTAATCCAAATCAATGACATCAGTGATACAAACTCCTTACAATGGGAATTTATTTAACCATCCAGGATTAACACATCATAAGGTCAGGTATACAGTAACATATAGAGATCATATGTTCCTCCATTGTTGTTATCTGATATACTAATGATATCTCATTTTAGCTCAAAGGACATTGGATTCAGGGCCCATTGCAGCAAAGTAGTGCGCCCCTCACGATGAGCGCTTGCGGTGCTCATCGATAGGCCTGCAATAAGCATATTCGTGCGTGCGTTAGCCCGTATTTTCTAACATAGCGTTACCAACAAACTCGCAATTACGACAACTATATATATGATAATAATAAGTATGTCGCAACCTAACAACATAAGCAGCTGTGTAAACCATAGACATAAAAACATTTTTTGGAAAAATCTGAATTTTTGAAGGAATACATTTTGTATCTTTTTTACATCACTTCTTGATATCATGAGGCTATATTTTTGCAGCTATCAGTGGAGGAAGAGGTGGGGGAGGAGGGAACAGAAGTCTAGAGTCTTTGTTAAATTATAGGCTAATATTGAAATTGGCACCATACCTATCTCCCTTCACAGGCCCAGAAACAGGAAGTTGCATCAATAGATGCCACCACAGCTTTACAGAAATGTAAGCAACATCTTCACATGCCCAACGTATATCATGATTCATGAATTCCTCTCGGTTCCTACAGAGTTATTTACATATATTTTTATTATTTCTCATTAAACACTTTATAAATTGATTTATTATTCTAGATATGTTAGACTTAACGGAACATGGAAGGTTTCTGGATTTCACTAGGAATAAAATATACCTATTACTGTATTCACTTTTGTGCACTTTATTCTACTAAGAAGTGGCAAAAATACATTTTATTTCTTCCTAAAATCTTACAATTTGTACCTGTTTGGGTCTGCCCTCTGTAGCTAATGCAGCTCATGAATACACAGACTATGACGTGCTACTCTCCCAAGTAGCATGTTGCAGAACGTTGCCACTGATTGGTTACTATGAGGCACTGCAACCCTATACTCAGAAGTACACTGTCTTGATGATTGGCACAGAGGGAGAAAACTATTCTGTACTATTTGTAAGATTTGATGCAGAAAAATAATAATAAAATAAAGTACACAAAAGTAAAGAGATGCATAGATATATTATATCCCAAGTAAAATCAAGAATCCTTCCATGTCCCTTTAAAGTTTTAAAGCATATTTTTTTTTTCTTTGTATAGTGATCCTTTAGTGTTCTGGATCTCAAAAGTGGTTCCCATGAGCATTGGTAGGTTACAAGCTGGTATCCAGATCAACAAGGTTGAAAACCATTGTTCTAGAATATATTTATAGGCTCACATTTTAATATGATGATGTTAACAGGGTGATATACAGACTGACGTGAGCAAATACTGATGCTCCTCTATTAGGAATTTGCTTCCATATTCATACTGGCACAGAAGCCAAAGCACAAACCTGATAGTGCTCACATCCTGTGCTGGACACACTAGCAGGCAGGGCTATTGACAGGAGGGAGAGGGTACTTTTGTGAGTGGCCTATCCTGGAAGGATTGCCCATTCTGGTAGGTATTATTATAAATATACATAAGCTGTGCAAGGAAAAGCTAAAAATCTCAAGTCTATTACATACAGGTATATTTATTTTAAAAGGGAATAGAAAGTAAGATATTTCACTACTGTATGTGCAAAAAAGTCTAGCTATGGGAGATGGGGAAAATGTGCATGTGTTGGATCGGGGAGCCTTGAATATTATCTTTCTACTGGGCCCCAAGATTTCTGATGGTTTCCTTGCCAGTAGGAAGTCATGTAGCAGATGATGGAGTTTGTAGAAATATCTAAGAAATGACCGACTTCCACACATATGCTCACTGATCTGAACAGATAAACTATAGAATATAAACTGAGGGTTTTTGTGGAATACAATAATAATTTTTTCTTGAAATGTGTTTATTTCAGGAAAGTTTGACGCGAGGCACAGTGGGATTTGCCTGTGTATTGTGTAATATATGCTTAAACAGATTAATCTGGATACTATATTGTTATATTTCTGACTATGCCTATGAGGCACAGGCCAAGGGTAACAAAAAAAGGTTTGGAATATTATGTATATAAACACAGAAACGTCTGTATTTAGTGACATTTTTTGTTTGTTAGTGTATCTGACATTTTGTGACAAACTGCATATATACATAAACTCATGCACACATGATTTTATGTATAGTTTTGTAATAACCATATGGTTTGGGATAGAGCAAGGGAAATGTAGTAGAAACTGGGTGTCACGGACTGGGCCTGGATTTTGGCCCAGTGAGCTACCATAGAGAACAGACTACCCCATTGGAAAATGGGTAGGGGAATTATATTGCCAACATGCTTCATGTTCTTAGGGCATATGCCCATCCCTCGTCCTGCATACTGTATGTAATTCCCCATATAATATTACTGTGTTCTGTGTCATGTTTAAAATTAATTAATGTTTGAGTATAGTTAATGTCATGTGATAGTCTGATATTTTTGGTTTAGAGGTGCAATTCCCAAATGTTCCCTACCTCCCAGCCATCTTAGTCACTAACACATGATCAAAGGACCGGCCATAAAGTTTTAAACTAGTTTTTATTGCCCTTTGGGGGTTGTAAATGATGCAAAGGGAATAAAGCCAGATCAGTGAGGTCAGAGGGGGAGGAGGGAATGTGGGTTGTGCTTTGGTTCTGTGTTTTTTTTTGTTTTTGTCTGTAGTTTTTTTTTTGTGTTTTGGAAGTGAATAAACGCAGTTCACTGCTGAGACATATATAAATCGTGTGTCTCTCATTTTGCTCCTGGTGGCTGCGATACTGATCCTATCTTTACCCTGCAAGTAACTTGTCCTGGTCACTACCACAGGAAAGGTTACTGAGACTCCTGGAAGTGCTGATTCCTGATAGAGATATCCTGACTGGTATAGAAGCCAGATATCAGGGTGCTAGTGCAGAGATTTCCAAGAAGCCAAACGGTCATTGTTGGTAGTTAACCTGTAGTCTATAGCAGGTGGCCCTGGGCTTGTATAGCCTTTACCAGCTTGGATTGTTACACTGGGGTGTAGGAATTCACAAATCTGAATTGGAATAGGCCAGAGTAAGACCTAAATATAGCTTTGGGATACTATTAAACTGTATACATATGATGAAAACAGAATTGTGGAGTAAGTTCACTTGTTGTCAAAGTGCACCAATGAGGAACTTTGAAGAATGTGTGTCAAACTCGTTATGATATGCTTGTTGAGAACATCCCAACAGAAATCTGCTGTGTATAGACTGAGTAATCCTTCTATAGTGGTTCTAGAATTACTTTATTGTATTTAAATGAATTGTGCACCCCCCTTGTGTTAATATTTATTTTAATCACTCCTTGTTATAATAGGAATTAGGTTGACAATAGGATCAATTTATAGAGAATGGAGTGGACATTTGAGTAATACATTACGTTAAGAAATGTTTTTATGTGGGATACATACGCACTCTATACAGGGTATTACAGGACTCGTAGGATTACAGCATAACAAATTGAATTTGTCACTTAGCAACCGGTGTGTCGCTTATGCACATAGCCGAACTTCCGGTGTAAACACAAGCTGTTACCTAGCAACCAGAAGTTTGCTCATACCGCTGAAACGACCTTTCGAAGTGAGAATATGGAACACTTCCTGTATTTAACTCACAAACCATGAGGTAAGCAGCAATATACCCTGCTCTAAACATCAACCGAGTATGCTATCAGACTCTTTAAGGCAAGGTAAGAGGTAACATGTAATTATTACAAGGGCTTCAGAACATATGCCCTTACTTACTTGTTAAGTTTATTTAGATGTGCCCTAATGCTATTTTAAACTGGCAATTCTTTTTGAACTAGCTACTTGCCCATCAAAAATTACGGGAACAAAATGTTAAGGCTGGGAATGCTGTACCTTCGGCGCTTATTGCGAGCCCCGCGCTGAGCGCCTTTGGCGCTCATCACGTGGCGCACAATGAGCGCTTTCAGTGCTCATTGCAAGCCTCTCCCCCTGTGTAGTTTATGGGCCTGGCACTTGAGTGTTACTGGCTTGGGTTGTGTTACTGCCTTGAGTTAAATGTTAGTGGCTTGGATTAAGTGTTACTAGCTTTCGATAAGTGTTACTGCTTAGGGCTATTTTTTACATCCTTAGGACTACTTTTATGTCCTTCGGGCTAGTTTTACATCCTTGGGCCTCGTTTTCGTTGTTTCGCGTTTTTTCGGCAGCCAATTTTTTTCTCGCTTAGGCGTTTTTTGATTGTGAAAAAACGGCAAATATGCCTCAAATTAACTTGCAACCTCAAAACCCTTAATTTAAGGCATATTTTTTTTTTCTATTCATATCTAATGATATGAACAGACTCTATACAGGGTATAACAGAAGCATTAGGATTATAGCATAGCAAGTTGAGATTTTCGTCTAGCAATCAGTATGTCACTTATGCTGCGCAGCCAAACTTCCACTGTAAATATAAGCTGTAACTTAGCAACCTGAATGCCGCTCGTACAAGCTAGAATTACGTTTTGGTGTGAGAATGCGCCACTTTTTGTATTTAACTTACAAACCGAAGAGTAAGTGGTAATCTACCCCGCTTTAAACTGAGCATGCTACTAGAACCTTGAAGGGAAGATAAGAGGAAACATAGAACTAATACAAGGACTTTATAATCGAACCCACCCTTACTAATATGTCAAGCTAATTCAGATGCACTATGACACTACTTGATAATGACAATTCTTTTTAAACATACCGGTGTCCTTAATCCCTCTTCACTATAGCGATTGTTTTTATGTTAAGCCAATTCAAAAGTGTCTTGATAAAACTGTCTAGTGACAATTTTATTTGAATGTATTCATGTCCCATCTTTTTTTCACTATTGTGGATGATTTAATAAGATGGAAACCATCTACATAAGTGTGATTTGTGGGATGGGGAAATTAAAGATCTATATATCAGTGACAATATGCAAATAAATGTTTTACCCTACTTATATAAAAGCTATGAATGTTGTCAAATATTACATTGTAGTTTTTTTTTACTGTTGTTGTTTTTGACATACAGGTACTCTTGATCATTGATAAAGCTACAAAAGGAGTATCGAAACGCATTTGATATTTGCATACATCATTTTTTATTTACACAATTGATTTTCTTGATGTAAATTCTACTATAGTTTTTTTTGTTATCGCCAGTCTCATTTTATGAGAATGTTATATATATATTTTTACAATTTGATTAATAAAATGTGGAAGTCATATACTCAATGAGATATGGCTGCTGTTTTTTTATTTTTATTACCTTAATTTAAGGTTCTATATGTCCAATAGATCAATAGTCAACACACCGATATACATTGATTAAAAGCTATCCTCCAACATAGGCATATAGCCTAGAGGGTACTGTCACAATCACAACCAAATTTATAAGCATTTCAACAAATACATCAAACAAGCGAAAACGGACACACAGAACTGTCTATGCGGATTATACTTACCTCATGTTATGAGATAATAACATGTGATTGGAATATCTTACCAATTTCGATGTTTATCTGATACACTTTAAGTACACAACAGATCAGCATCAGTAGGTGGTGCACTGTCTCTCTCCCCTTCTCTTTTTATCTAGACTGAGGAATCAGACAGGATGTGTATGGGAGAATAAAAGAGGGCAAATCTCTCTCACCCAAATGTCATATTGCAGTCTAAAATATTTTTGTATTATGTGATTGTACATATCATAAGTTTTTATATGTCTTTCTTTTTTTTATTAATGCAGAATTTAACTAAGGACCACTTGAAAAGCATAACATCAAAACAATGATTTAAATAAACACTTTGAACCATAATCGGGCAACATTTTGCGAATTTTGAAGGCTATTAAAGTTGAATTTCCTTTGGAAGTTGTCTCTGTTTCATTGGCTTAAGAGACAAGGCATCTTCTAGGAGTGGTTTTAGATATGAATACTGCATATTTATTTGCTTTTTTTTAATTAGGTATTTGGTTAGCCAGTTTTTAAGTTTTCTTTCTGTTAATATTTATTTTTGCTAATAGACAAATGAATACACATGCTCTGTTTAAAAATATATATACACTAGGCAGCATGCTCTTTCCCTCACTGAAGAGATCGTAGTACTATATCTCAAAATCAGTGATGCCATATCCTAGACATATGTTCCCAGCTTACAAATATATTATGAATTGTTATGGTGCTATCTATTGTACTGTTAAATTCTAAAATTACACAATAAATAATCAAAATATAGTTTGTAGCAATGTTACACAATTCATTTATATGCATAGAATTCCATGTTTATCAAACTAAAACTTAAATAAAACAAATACCAAAAACGTCTTCCTTACATTTTTGGTCAATTCCATGGCGTCATATGTAGAAACTGCTTTTCTGAAGTCTCCACACAGTGAAGTGTCTCTCCACAATTGTCCCTATAGCTCTACTAGATCTCCTCCAAGCTTGCTCATCTATAATGTTGGCAACATCTAGTAAATACAATTAAAAGAGAGAGAGAGAATACAATTGACATTTTTATTAAAGTATTTTTAAAAAGGTCCATCAAACTTCTTATTTTAAAAAATGTATGTAAATTAAAATTTTCACCACAATACACTCTGTTAAATAAAGTCTTGTGTATCACCATCAACCCATGTGTTTCACAGATGGGCTGTATCCACAGGGTAAAGTGGTACGTCCTGGTAAACACATCCAGAAGGGTACAATTCCAATTTGAGGAATATTACATAGGAATTAGAAGCACACCAGTATAATGAGTAGGTAAAGGAAGCAAAAGAAAAAAAAAAAGTATTTTAGGTCGAAAAAGACCACAATTCAGTTGTAGCATTTTCACACGCTTCATACATTTTAACTATTATTAAAAAAAATGCAGCCATGTCTTTAGAACAGGTAAGATACTGAAATCAAAAATAAATCTTTTCAGGATACAACTTTGTTTAACAGGTCACAGATAAAAGCAAATTATCCAGTTTCGAGCACAAGTGAGTCCGCACCTAGACTGAGAGAGCTTAACACTATATCTGATAATTAGTTATACTATATCTGACATTAGAAAATAATGTTCCCAGCATAACCAAGTACCCATGAACGTGGTGGACCAGGAACAAATTACATTCATCTATCTGTATCTTCTATCAATTCCAAAGAATGCAGCAGAGGTTCTGTGCAACAGACACAACTTCCAGCCATTAATGGTAAAAACACATGCATGTTTGCAGAAAGTCCTGTACAAATTCCATTATTGGGATTTGAAAATACTATTAGGCAAATGCAAATTCAGCTATATTCTGGTTACATATGTGCAACAAAGTGTTGGTGAAAAGAATTTGAAATTGAAGAGCTTGGTATAGTTCCACAGACACATCAGTATTAGGAAACTAAAAATATCCATGGGATTCTGTGTGGATTATGAAAGCGTTATAAGGAATTTATACCTCATAGTCAAGAGATGGAATTACTTGTTAAACTTTTGCATTTCTTTTGTCTTTATTTAAGTTTTAATTGAAATTACTGAAGCGCCAGTGTTGTCACCAACTGTTTTGGGTTGGACAGTGAAACAAACTATTAACTCCGTACATTGAAACCTTAGCTCTTCAGTTGTCGGTTGTCAACCGAATCAATGACTATCATCCGTATTAAATTGCGATTCAGCCAATTGAAAAGGTCTCTATATAAGGACATAGCATATTTTTTTACAGAAGTTTTTAGTTAGTGAACTTCTATCCAAAAGCAAGGTCTTTGATAACTAAAAGCTTCTGTAAAAAAATATGCTCTGTGCTTATATAGAGCCCTATTCAATTGGCTGAATTGCAATTTAATAAGGCTGATAACGTCCAGGGGCGGCCCGTCCATTGGGGCATCAGGGCAAACGCCTCCCCAAATATTTTCGTGACCCTGCAATAAAAAAACACAATAATTTATTATTAATAACCCAAAAACAATTAAATATAATGTGTACATCATCATTCAAGTGTTATTACAGTAATAAATGAAGCAAACTATTCCCTGGGACACTGTCACTTTAAGATAACCCCTTGCCCTTGTGTGTATATATTAACTAATGCTGTGTATCTATTGTAGCTAGGCTGCATCCCTGTGTGATCATATTACACTAGTACACTAACCTTTAGACTCTTCAATGAGGCACCTGCCCTGCCCCTGGCCAAACCAAACCCCTAGTGCCCCTAATAAAAGGTAGGGTCCCCCCAGTTACCCCACTATGCCTGCCTGGCCTGCCACCTAGCCAGCCACCCACAAACTTACCTACCACCAAGGACCGACCTAGGCCTGGCCTGCAATGGTGCCACCCCCGCCCCAGCCATCACCACCATGTCTGTGGCCTGTGCCACCCCCGATCACCCCGATGTGGCCTGCCCTATGCTATGCCACTGCCCGATTACCCCGATCACGGTGATAGGGGTAATCGGGCGGTGACTGAGGCCTGTGCCACTGCCACCCCTGATCACCTCCATCATGTGGCCTGTGCCACCACCGAGGCCCGATCATCACCACCCCGATGTGGCCTATGCTATGCCACCGCCCGATTACCCCGATCACGGGGCGGTGAGCGGGGTTGCACAGGCCACATGGGGGTGGAGGATCACCCCCATGAGGCCTGTGCCACCCCTGATCATGGCCTCCATGTGGCCTATGCGGCCACCGACCGACCCACTGACCGACCCATGGCCGCGTAACCCCACCCTGACCCAACTACCAACCCCCCCCCCCCCCTATTTTTATTCCATTTTTAAAAGTAACAGGCACTTTTAAAGATAAAATAAAAATAAGGGAAGGGAAAAACAATAATAAAAATAAAGTAAACAGCACACATACTAAACAAACAATATTAAAAATAAAGTAAACAGCACATACATACTAAACAAACAATAATAAAAAATAAAATAAACAACAGCACATACTTACCTGTCAAATTGACCCCTCCAGCGTTGGCCTTCTGCCCGCAGTGCCCTGCATAGTCGTCGGGCATATTAATCCAATTTTGATTGAAGCCCATGTCATAAAATCCAATCTTGATTGAAGCCCATGTCAAAATAATCCAATCTTGATTGAAGACCATGTCACAATAATCCAATCTTGATTGAAGCCCATGTCAAAATAATCTAATCTTGATTGAAGCCCATGTCAAAAAAGAATCCAATCTTGATTGAAGCCATTGTCCATCCATTCTGGCCCATTGCAAGAGGCCTCCACCAAAAAAAAAAACGACGCTCTAAAAAAAAAAAATAACAACAAACTAACAGAGCTCCTCCTACAAGGAGCGCCACCCCTGAGTAATTGTTTTTTCCCCACGCTCCGCCTTATATACTAATTTTTGAAGGACATCGATTGATTGACATCGATTTCAACCAGTGAGAGTCTTTAAAAAATTAGCAAATCAACAAAGCAGGTATAGAAGACTGTAAGGGAAAAAAAGGTTAGTGTGAACTTGTGTGACCCTGTATGTATTATACATATTACAGGGCTATTTATGTGATATACATGTTACAGGATAATATCCTGTAACATGTATAGCAAATAAATAGCACTGTAATATGTATAAAAAATAATGTCTAATAGAAATACATGAACAATATAATCAAATAATTAATAAAGTACATCAATTAATCAATTAATAAATATCAATTAATATATATTTTTTTATGTATATGTTTATGTATATTTATGTATATTTTTTATGTGTGTGTGTGTGATTGATATATATATATATATATATATATATATATATTGATAAATATATATTTATTTATATATATATATATATATTGATATATATATATTGATTGATATATATATATTGATATATATATATATATATATTGATTGATAGATATATTGATTGATATATATATATATATATATATATATATATATATATATATATATATATTGAGATATACATATATATATATATATATATATATATATATATATATATTTATATATTGATTGATTTATATATTGATTATTGATAGATATATATATATAGATATATATATATATAATGATTGATATATATATATATATTGATATATATTGATATATTGATATATATTGATTGTTTTTTTTATTTCATTTTTTTTCATGTACAGTTTGGGCCTATATGGTTTTGATTGGTTATTTAGGGTTTTTAAGGTGCGGTTGGGGCCTATATGGTCACACTGTTATTTAGGGTTTTTAAGGTGCGGTTGGGCCCTATATGGTCACACTTTGTTATTTAGGGTTTTTAAGGTGCGGTTGGGGCCTATATGGTCACACTTTGTTATTTAGGGTTTTTAAGGTGCGGTTGGGCCCTATATGGTCACACTTTGTTATTTAGGGTTTTTAAGGTGCGGTTGGGGCCTATATGGTCACACTTTGTTATTTAGGGTTTTTAAGGTGCGGTTGGGCCCTATATGGTCACACTTTGTTATTTAGGGTTTTTAAGGTGCGGTTGGGCCCTATATGGTCACACTTTGTTATTTAGGGTTTTTAAGGTGCGGTTGGGCCCTATATGGTCACACTTTGTTATTTAGGGTTTTTAAGGTGCGGTTGGGGCCTATATGGTCACACTTTGTTATTTAGGGTTTTTAAGGTGCGGTTGGGCCCTATATGGTCACACTTTGTTATTTAGGGTTTTAAGGTGCGGTTGGGCCCTATATGGTCACACTTTGTTATTTAGGGTTTTTAAGGTGCGGTTGGGCCCTATATGGTCACACTTTGTTATTTAGGGTTTTTAAGGTGCGGTTGGGGCCTATATGGTCACACTTGGTCTTTTAAGGTTTTAAAAGTTACGGTTTGGGTCTTGAACTTTCTAATGTTTTTTTTGTTGTTTTCTATCACCCCCCAGGTGCAAACTATCTGTGGAAGCAGATTTGTTTGGACTCGTTGGTTGACTTACTGGACGTGAATACCCCGAGAAGGAGAGTCAACTGTAGGTGAGTATCATTGCTTTTAATTTTCTGTCCATGCGTATAGGTGCAAATTTGATGTTGATGTAGTCTTGTCACATGAGGGTTTGCAATCTGTAATGTATACCAATGGATTCAACACACTGTTATTTTAAAGTAATTTTGTGACATAATATAAATTTAATATACCGTGATCTCTTTCTTCTATTGGTATCAGAAATGAATACTACTGACTCTCTACTTGTGAAGCCTTTCGGCACCCTAACCTATGAGGAGAAGGTGGAAGTAAAACGGTTAGGACCTGACCAACCAGAGATAAATCTGCAGCAAATCGCAAGAGATAGAGGGAAGCAATATATCCGTACTTTCAATACTGAATGGTACAAGAAGAACGACTGGCTTTGTGGAAGCGTTTCTAAGAAGTCCTTATATTGTTTCCCATGCATCCTATTTGGTGGTGACGCTGCTTGGACCAATACTGGAGTGACTGACGTCAAACATCTAGCTGATAAATTGGCGAAACACAAAAGTTCTAAAGCTCACTTGGATAACAGGATCAAGTTTGAGATGCTTGGACAGGCGAACATTGCAGTTCAACTGGACCAAGGATACCAAGTCAGTATTCAAAAACACAACGAAGAAGTGGCTAAGAACCGGTACATCCTTTCCAAGATAATTGATTGTGTTCGCTTTTGTGGCGCTTTTGAACTGGCATTAAGAGGACACGACGAGAGTGAAACATCGCTAAATCCAGGAGTTTTTCGAGGCCTGGTGGATTTGGTTGGCAGTATCGATAGTGCAATGGAACAGCATTTGAAGACTGCAACTGTGTCTAAGGGCACGTCCAAAACCGTGCAGAATGAGCTACTGGTCTGCATGCATGAAGTTATTAAGGAAGTGATTCACCAAGAGCTTAAGGAACACAGTTTGTGGCAATCCAATATTTCTGCTAGGACACAGTGCATTGTAGTCTATCGCTACATTGACAAGAAGCATCAAGTGGTGGAAAGATTTGATGGCTTCACGGAAATTAAATCAACGGATGCAGACTTGATTGCTGCTGTTGTGCTGGAAAGTCTGAATACTGTTCTCCTAGAGCCAGAAGACAAGAAGAAACTCATAGCTCAAAGCTACGATGGTGCCAGTGTGATGCGTGGAGATCAAGGAGGAGTTCAAAGAAAAATAAAAGACGTGTACCCGAACGCACACTACGTCCATTGCTATGCTCACCAACTGAACCTAATAATGGAGAAAGCAGTTTCAAGGATTGGAAGAGTTTGAGTTTTTTTTTCCAACATAGGCGGCATACCATCTTTTTTTTCACGCTCTCCAAAAAGGACTGGAGTTCTGGATGAGGTAGTTGGTAGAAGACTTCCAAGAGGTGCACCGACACGATGGAACTTCAACGTTAGGACCATGAACGTCATCTACGAGAACAGAGATGCGCTACTTGAGTGTTTCCAGACAATTGAAGCATGTCTAAACTTTGATCCAACATCTATACGTGAAGTCGCCGGTTTCATTGGAATGCTGAGAGACAGGGAGTTCCTTTACTTCCTTAAATTATTTCATTTAATAATGCCACATGTTGACATCCTCTATAGTCAGCTTCAGAAGCGAGACACGGATACTGTTTATATAAAAAAAGTCACAGAAGACTTTGTCGCCAGCATCCAGAAAATCCGTAATTCTGTTGACGAGATAGAAGCAAGTTTGCCGAGCGATGTAACAGTCCACAGACGGAGTGCGGAGATCTCAACCTTGAGACAACTTTCAAGAGAGGTATGTGACATAGTGGTGGTTCATGCAAAAGAACGTTTTTCATTTTCAAATCACCTAGTCAGTGCCAAACTTGTTCAAAGTGACTTGTATAAAACCCATGTCACTTGCTTTCCAACCCAAGCTCTGGAAGACACCGTGCAAGCATATCCAATATTGAAGAAGGAACAATTACGTACTGAGCTGTCCCTTCTGTATGGGAAGACAGATTTTCATGCTTGTACAAGTGCTGTTGCTCTGCACAAACTTTTACATCAATTTAATCTGCAGAATGACTTCACAGAGACAGGGAAATTATTAAGAATCCTGATTACAACACCGACGACCACTGCAGAATCAGAAAGATGCTTCTCCACATTGAAGAGGATAAAAACCTTTTTAAGAAGCACCATGTCCCTGGAGCGGTTGAATGCATTGGCGATGCTCTCAATGGAAAAGCAACTGGTTTCCGAGGTCCCAGACTTCAATGAAAAAAACATTGAGAAGTTTTGTTCTTTGAAAGATCGCCGTGCAAAATTTAAATACAAGTGATTGAAGCAAAGAAGAATGCATACCCCCAGGGTGTGCAAAGATAAACTGTGTTAAGCAGCACCACCTCACTACCAAACATAACTAGTGGTAAGTAAAGTATGAACGGTGTGTGGGTGTGCATATGGAAGGAGCTATGAAAGGTGTGTGCATGGTCAGTAACAATTGTTAAAGCCTTGGCGTGGTTTGAAGGAATTAGAGGCACTTCCAAGGGTAGCTGTCACTTGTGTACGGGAAGCCAGAATTTCATGTCTGTACGAGTGCTGTTGCTCTGCACCAACTTTACCATCAATTTAATCTGCATAATGATTTCACAGAGACAGTGAAGCTATAAGGAATCCTGCTTACAACACCGAAGACTACTAAAGAATCAGAAAGATGCTTCTCCACATTGAAGAGGATAAAAAGGTATTTAAGAAGCACCATGGCCCTGGGGCGGTTGAATGCATTGGTTTGAAGGAATTGGAGGCACCTTCAAGGGTATGTAAATTTCTCAGAAATGGCACCACCGAACTACCAAAAATAACTAGTGGTAAGTAAAGTATGAATGGTGTGTGGGTGTGCATATGGAAGGAGATATGAAAGGTGTGTGAATGGTCAGTAACAATTGTTGAAGCCTTTGCGTGGCGTTACTGCTCATATGGTTATCCATATGCTAATTCAACGTGTTTGTTTGACATTGATTATTGTGTTGTCTAAACAGAAGTGAAATGTTGTTGTTTTCTTGAATCCCAAGATCCACTGGTTTGGGCCTATACAGTGCTGATTGGTCTTTTAAGGTATGTTTGGGGCCTATATGGTCACACTTGGTCTTCTAAGGTATGTTTGGGGCCTATGGTCACACTTGGTCTTCTAAGGTATGTTTGGGGCCTATATGGTCACACTTGGTCTTCTAAGGTATGTTTGGGGCCTATATGGTCACACTTGGTCTTCTAAGGTATGTTTGGGGTCTATATGGTCACACTTGGTCTTCTAAGGTATGTTTGGGGCCTATGGTCACACTTGGTCTTCTAAGGTATGTTTGGGGCCTATGGTCACACTTGGTCTTCTAAGGTAAGTTTGGGGCCTATATGGTTCCACTTGGTCTTTTAATGTTTTTTAACTATGGTTTTGTTCTTGAATGGTCTGATTGATTTCCTTGTTTTCTTTCAACCCCAGGTGCAAACCCTATGTGGCAGCAGATTTGTTTGTACTCGTTGGTCAACTTACTGAACGTGAATACCCTGAGAAGAAGAGCCGACTAATGGTAGGTGTCACTGCTTTAATTTTTCTGTTAATGCGTATAGGTGCAATTATGATATTGCTGTAGTCTTGTGACATGAGTTTTTTCAATCTATATTGTATACCAATGAATTTAACACATTGTTACTTTACTTCTTGACATTTCTGCATTACTGATCATGTATTTCAATGGGCTTTAAAAGTATAAGGTCATTGGGCGGGGCTTATAAAGGTCATTATGACGCCAGGGGGAGGAGTTATAAAAGGGGTGTGGTTTGAAAAGGGGAGTGGCTATGTTTCGCCCTGGCGACCCTCCAACTTGAAAGTTCACCAGCCGCCACTGATAATGTCTATAAAAAATATATTTAACACCTTTACTCGTTAAGACACTGTATAGTGCCATACCTAGGCCATATAAATAGTTATAGAAGCACAAAGAGCTTAGAAGTGACTAACATGTGAAGATTCTTTGAGGACATATTAGCCATTACCATTCGACGTGAAGAAGGTAAGTCAGTTGGCCATTCTTTTATAGTACGAGAATTATGAATTTTGCTGGTATTTTTTTTTTGCTATGAGAGAACAGGATATTTTTGGTTGAGTTTAATTATAATCTTCCTTATAAATTTAACTGGAAAAACATCAACTTTCTCTACATTTTTGATTAGTAAATAATACTTTTGATGCCTCTGCAAAACCCTGTAGGGATCCATGATAGACTGATTGAAGTTGTGCTTGAGAGATGTGTTTACATTTCTGGAGAACTGTAGTTGCATTGAATGATGCAAGGTGTTTTAGGGCCATTTAGGTTGGAGGAATGTGGTGTTAATACCAGTCTAATCCAGTTAACAAACAAATGTCCTGGACTTCGTCTTGTTCCATCCTACCCCTCATCTCCCTCCACTAATAACTACAAATTCACTCTCCCATCAGCTCTCATTATTTGATGTAACAAATACAAAATGGATTCCTCTGCTCATAATAAGAGTATTAAAAAATTCAGATTTTGCCAAAAATATTTTATCTCCCGTTAGGGTAATACATATGTTACAAACAGGTATCTTTATTCTTGAGATGCAGTGTTCCTTGAACAATAGGCAATGGTTACAATTGATCATAATTCCTTAGGGATGTGATTTATTACTTCTCTCATGCCTAAGTAGCTGAAATCTGTCAAGTTACACTATTACAAAGATTAAGAAGAGAAAAATAAACAGAAATGTGGTTTTAACAACACTGTTGGATCAAGTTCCAGATTGTTCTATAGAGTGGTACAATGTCTATACCAACCTGGTGACACCATGTATTGTCATACCATGTATACCAAACCTCGGGGATCACCCTATGAAGACTTATATTATGCTTCTCCTCTCTGAGACCAGTCACTAATATAAGCAACACTGCCTCACAATTTTGGCAAGAATACCCTCACTGAGACTGCTGCTGGGGAGGGTTCACATTTGTACTGTCCAATCCACTTCACAGTGCTGATTTATGCATAAATGCATAAAATAGTTGCACTATAAATGCATGTTTCCTATATGTACAATAAAGTGCATCTTTATTTTGGGTGTATACCTAATTTGAACTTCTTGAGCAGCATTATTCTAGCTATTTTGATCATCTTTTGGGCTTCAAGGACAATTCACCCTAGTCAGTCTCTATCATCTGGCTCATTTTAGGGAATCTTGCATGGATAATGTAGGCTTTATTCCTCAGCTTACTTGGCTCCCGCCTACACTGTTGCTTCACAGAGAGAAATTGAAGTGATTATAAGTAAAGGGTGAGATATTAGACAGTCATTACATATTTAAACAGTTGCAATAATGCAGCATTTGTTGAATGATTGATTACGATGATGTGACACGACAGCTATTTAGTCATTTATTCAAAGGATTCACCAAGTGACTACATAAAAAACACTGCTAATTTAGGAGAGATGCACAGGCCCAAAGTTGTGCTGAATACAAAAAAGGCTCATATAGAATCAAAATCAGTGCTAGGCCTCATTTGTACAGCCACATTAAATGGAATATTCTTTAGAATTATTTTTCTTCTTCGATCCCTATATTTCAGCATCCTTCAAGAACAAGCTGTTAACAAAAACATGGAAAGTTTTAGACTTCTTTTTCAAAAAAACAACAAACCCACTTCAAGTTGTCAAAACAGAACAGAACATTCTAGAAGAGGTTACACGGCTAATCGCTCCCATTGTATCCCACCTCCTCGGTGTTCCATGCTAAGTGGAAGCTGAGACGTGTTTTTATAACGTTTCCTGCAAAGCCGCTGAGTGATGTGAGAGTGGAAACCGGAGCCAGAATCCCCGATATGATTTCCATTAAGCTCCCCATAAATCCGTATTCCCTTTCGACTCCAAGCCTTGCCCCATGTGTGAGAATGTCCCTGCTCGCTTCCTGTGGGTGGGTGACACTCGTGAGTTATGGCCACGTTATTCAACACTTGGCGAGGAAAAAAAGAAAAATAGAGTATTAATTGCACTCGTACCTTCATTCTAGCACTGACATAATACCATTTTCAGAGAGGTTTCAAGGGAGAATTTCAACTTAGTCCCATTGGATCTATTTAAAAAGCAAAGAATTTCATAGTGTACATTTATATATTGTTCTAGCTTTAACCTATTCAGTGCCATTGGGGTAATTTGAATTTGCACTAAGTAGTATAAAAGTGGTTAAACATCCTAATTTCCCCATGTGGTCCATAGCTACTTCCAATATAGCCCTCAGACTGTTCTCTAGAGTTGGGGATTTTATTTCACTTCTACAGCACACAGACAATGTTCCACAACTATTATATCACTCTCTACTTCTCCTCACTATATTTTCCAAAACCCCCTTCAATTCACATTTTTCTCTCATAAAGTATACTACATTTTTTATACCTATATTAAAAATGTCATGTAATGTTCAGCTTGTCTATTACCCTTCACCGTCTTATTCTGTCTCAGAAAGAATAGAAAAAATGGAGCAATACACTCAAATACATAGCAAATGTAAATTAAATAAGTTGAAACACCAACCATCATTTGCTTGATTGTTCATATTATGGTTGATAATCATAAAGGGACTGAAGTCACCCTATGCACTCTGCACCATCAGATAGATGGTAAACATCATGTGTAAACATTGTATATTTTTTCGAAAATGACAAGGAATTTACTTTAATATGGGTAATTTTAGTTATTGCTTGTATAGCACCTAACGCCCTCAATAATCTGCACATATAAAAGGTTCAGATTGTAACACTGATTCTCTTTAGGGTTTATTGATTTCTACAGACAATGATATGTCCTGGGTCCAAATCCTGCTCATTCCCTTTTTCACATCAATATTTTTAATCACTTTAAATAATCATTATAAAACATTATCACATTTATAGTTTTGATTTGATTTGATATATAGATAACTTTAAAAGGGGACTAGATTTATTTCTAATTAAAAAGGGAATTCAGGGTTATCATGGATAATTAGAGAGACAGTATCGATCCAAATTTTTTTACATTTCCTTTTGAGACAATTGGCTAAGTCTCGCTTGTGTTTTTTTTTTTTTTTTTTCTATTTGCCTTCCTCTGGACTAATTAATAATAAAAAAATAAAAAAACATTAAATAATTGATTAATAATTAATTAACAACTAATGAATTAATAGTTAACCCGCATATTGCAGATCAGAGGAGATCTTAAAAGGTTGAACTTGATGGACTGAAAGTCTTTTTTCAACCTTAAATACTATGTAACTATGTAACTATGTAATATATATATATATATATATATATATATATATATATATATATATATATATATATTTATACTCAAGTACTGCCCCAGACTTGATAAAGTGAGTTTATCTCTCGAAAGCTAGTCATAGTAAATTAATATGTTTGCCCAATAAAAAAGGTATCACTATATACTGCAAAACTCTGATTATTCATCTAGATAATATATCCAAGTTCCTGTACTGATTGCACCACATGATACATCTTCACATTAGCTTATGTGCAAGCTTTAACACAGTTGAGATTTCAGATATGGTATCATTTAAAACTATAGGTAACTATTATAATAGATAGTATTACGGAAGTAATAAATGGTATTACAGAAGCCACAAACATGAAATTACTAGAGCTCAGAGATGCAGTTGCTGATAGACAAAACTAGAGTGCTAAAGTCCACAAGGTCATGAAGAGTTGGACCCAATTTAACGGCTGAACAAAAACAATTACAAGTATTTTATCAATTGAATTATATTTGTAAAAAATCCAGTTTCCTACAGTAAATTATCATTGAAGCTTGCCATTTTGAGCTGTCAATCAGTTTCCCTGATCCACCACAAAAAAAGTCCTAGTCTCTTTTTGTACTACAGTGCAGAATACAATGGAAGCAATGCCTCAGGGGCTTATCACTAATGAATATCTCACTAACAAAAGGTTTTGATCTCTTTTTGGGGGTGAATCAGACAGCTCAAAAAGTCAAACTTCAATGTTAATTTTCTGTAGGAAAATGAATTTTTTCAAATTACATTCAATTGATAAAGTACATGTCATTACCTATAAAATTAAATTATACCATATGTGGAACCTCAGCTATGTCACTTTAAATATTATGGTAAGAACTTTACCATTTGCAAGCTTAAACATTTGTAAGTATTATGGTAGAAACCTTATATCAATATGAGTCTTTGTGAACATGGCAGTTTGGATAAAATGAAGCTCACTGTGGAAAACATTTGCAAGTTTGATTTAGTCATTTTGAGATTAGTGAGTTTGTCTTTTAAGGAATAGTGGCTGGGCAATATGTGCTCAAGTGGACCACCTTTGAGATCCAGAACATTTTCAATAAGACAATACTAAACGGGACACACTAAATTGTCATTTAGTTTTCCCCTGATTTAAATAGAGTAACATTATTTATCAAAAACTGACTAATAAAAGTGGTATGTTTAACTTTTTATTTTGTATTTTATTCGTTTTTATTACAGGGAACAAAATTGTGCCAGTATTGAATATACATTACAAGAAACACATTCATACAGTAATACACACATAACATCAGGAAAGGGTCATTTCTATTTTCCCCATTTTTTCTTATGTCGTAGTTGCTTTAGTTATAAAATGCTGTTACAAATTAAGAAAAGAAGAAAAAAGAGTAGAAAAGAAAAAAGATCAAATGAAGGAGGGGATATGGGGGGTGGGGGTGAAGCTTAGTGGCATTGCTATTCTTTGTTTTAGGCATTACCATCCGATTTGTAGTTTCCAGACATCCCAACACAAAGCCCACTTTCTATAGGAATTGTCTAGTTCAGCACATATACAGTAGTGCTCATTTCCTGATGACTGGCATCTAATATCGAGGATTTCAAGGAAATCAGAACATTGAGCCCCATTCTATTAGCTGCTCACAAATGCCTCAAGCTCACATCTTTGGCTGCGGGTGTTCCCCCCCCCCCCCATAAATGTTTAGATGTATTCTATTGACTCCAGCTCGCAAATTCCGAGCTCAAGGCTGAACTTGTAAACCCTGCATCTTTAAGTCTGATTTCAGGTGGCATGATCAAATGATCTGTCTATAATTAAGCAAGCCCGTAATTGACTTCTTCGACATAGCGAATAGTAAATGAGACCGTCATCATGATGTCAGTGAAAAATTAAAGTTAGACATAATCTGCATTCGGAGGCTAAGAATTTGAGCCAATAAATAATATTTGCCGATCAGGCTCACAATCAAGTAATCTATAAAATGCATTAAATCATGTGTTCAAGTACATGTGGGTTTCACGATATGTTTTAACCCCTTGAGTACCGCAACAGATATTACTTAGAAATAACATTCAAAATAATATTTTTTAACTAGCGACTTGCCCGTCAAAAATTACGGCAATAAAATTGTAAGGCAGGTAATGCTGTTTGCCAGAGAGAGTAAGTGTTTTAGTGGTCTGAGATCCTTCGGCGCTCATTGCGAGCCTCGCGCTGAGCGCCTTCTAGTGCTCATTGCGAGCCTCTGGGTTGGTGTATTTTTTGTTATCATAGGCGCTTTTTCTCTTATTGTAAGGTCCGCGCTGATTTCCTTTTGGCACTTATTGCAAGGCTCTCCCCTGGTGTACTTTGTGTCCTATGAGCACCGTTAGCGCTCCTTGTGAGGATCGCGGTGAAGGTCTTTGTATTTTTTTGCAATACTTTTTTGTGTACTTTTTGTGTATATTGTTTTGTTTTTTTATGTTAATTAATGAAATAATAAATGAATATACTTGACCTATTTGTAATTAATATATGCAGCAAGGAATGTGTTGAAGAGCTAACAATCTGTTTTGATGTTCCTGCAGCATACAATGTAGATTTGCAGTGTTGTTGACCTGAGGTGTAAGTGTCAGCAATGTGTGCAGTGTATCTTGTAAATAGGCTTGCGTGCGTATCCCTCTCTCCCCTGTGTCTCTTTCCCACCCTCTCACTCCCCTGTTCCTCTCCCCCTCTCCCTCACCTGTGTCTCTTTCCCCCCTATCCCTCCCCTGACTCTCTTTGCCCCCCTCTGCGTTCTTTGCCCAATGCAGGCCTCGCAAATCAGTAACTTGTGGGACTCACAATGAGCACCTTTGGTGCTCATTGCGGGCCTCTCTCCCCCTCTACCTTGTCGGCCTATTGCGGGGCTCGCAATGAGTGCCTTTGGCGATCACCACATGCTTCGTATTGAGCTGCTTTGCCGCTCATTGCAGGCCTCGGCATGTGCAAACCCGGGTCTTGCAGGCCTTGCGATGAGCGCCATTGGTGCTCATTGCGAGTCTCTCCCCCCTCTACCTTGCGGGACTCGCAATGAGCGCCTTTGGCGCTCATCGCGGGCATGGCAATGATCAGCATTGCCGCTTATTGCAAGCCTCGGCATGCACTATGCACATGGGCAAAGCCGCAACTTGCTCATTGCGGGCCTTGCCTCTGGTGCTCATTGCGAGCCTCTCCCCCCTCTACCTTCTGGGCCTTTGCCGCTCATTGCATAATGCACAAGCTCGTAACTTGCGAACGTTACACACAAACTTGCAATTACGACAACTATATATATGATATCTTTCCATGTCTTCCCATGCTTTTAAAGTACACTATTATGTGTTTAATTGCTGCTACAGCACTAGCAAGTGTTTGTAAAATTCCTTGTGAGTCCAATTTTGTACTCATAATATTTTTGATAGAAACTTGATACTTAGAGAATATCGATTTTGTGTAACCAATGGAGTTCTAAGGCCACATTTGCGTCTTTGGCTGGCCCATAGTTATTGTGGACGGGACTCATAATCAAATTGCAAGCAGCTAATAGAATATGTGAAAAATGTTAAGAGGTGTTCATAAATTTACGAATTGGGCAATAGAATAGGGCCCATAATTTGGTCTAAAAAAAACACAAGAGAGTCAAATAACTAGAAATTTCATCTTAAAAAAGACCTAATATACAAAACACAGAATATACTTTTTCATGTGCTCTGCTGAGTTGCAATGTGAATTAGTCGTCTCTTGAGTAATCCATGTCACCTTTCCTAATTCATTTTGTCAGTTTAGGTCAAATGGAGGTAATTGAAACCAATTTAAAAATGAAAACTATACAAATACTAAAACACTTGCAAATCACTTGACAATTTGACAAGTGTTGTGAGGGGAAGAAAATCCTTATATACTTTGACATAAACATACCTGTTAGGAACCTAGTAAACTTGCCCTTATAATGAAATATGAATATTGCACTTTAAAATGTAATAAATGAATACACTTTGTATAGTTTTTCATCTACTAATTTAGTTAAGTTATATCATTTTTGAAAAATGTAATTCACTTTGGACATTTTATTTTGCCTAGAATACCCTATATGCATGTTTTTTATTGGTTGGCACAAATGCACATTCTATTATTTGAACCATAATTAATATACAACATTACACACCCAATTCCACTTCCAATTATATTACAATGTGGAATGTATCGATTATCAAAATAACACACATTGACAGGTGTATGGCAGTCAATCCTGTGAGACAGGCCTAGGTCCAGAGAGGAAAATTATGGAGGCAGAATGAACTGAGAAAGTTATCGAAAGCAGGACTAGACCACATTGACACAATATAAGATTTTACCACATTACCAACACAATTTCTCTCCATAATACATTACCACTACCTTTTCTCTCCATATCCAGTTACCACCACCTTCATGCCAGCTCTTTGCAATCTTCTTTCTCTGTAATATATTTATAATTAGCGACTTGCCAGTCAAAAAATTATAGCAATAAGATTGTAAGGACGGTAAATTTTGTTGGTGTTCCAAGATGCTTCGGCGCTCATTGCGAGCCTCGGGCTGAGCGCCTTTGGCGCTCATTGCGAGGTTGTTGGTTGTTTGTGTGCTATGAGCATTGTTTTTTTTTGCTAATGCTAATGAAATAATGAATAAAATAATACATCAATATACTTTACCTATTTTGAAGTAATATATGCAGGAAGCATTGTGCAGAAGAGCTGGCAATCTGTTTTCATGTTGCTGCAGCATACAATGTGTGTTTTGAGTGCTGTGGAGCTGCTGTGTAAGTGTCAGTAATGTGTGCAGTGTGTAGTGTAAATAGTGTGCGTGCGCGAGCCAAATCCGTTAGGGTAGCTGTGTACTTCCGCATTGTGTAAGTTAGTGTTGTAAAATGGCGCCTAAAGAGTGTTACGCGTCTGTGGCTGATTTGGTGTCCTAGTTCTTGGATCGCGTCCGTCTTTTTCGAAAAATCCGTAGGTGTTTGGTGGTGTTTGCGTCTTTAGAGTCCTGTAGCCTCATTTTCGTTTTTTTCGGCGGCCATTTTTTCTCTCGCTTAGGGGAATTTCAGGTGTCTAAACGTTTTCCTGGGTGCCCCCCCTTGCAGTAGGTAAGCTTTTTATGTATTTGTTGTGTGTATTTATTGTGTTTTTAATGTTTTTGTGCGCGGGTTTCGGGTAGTAAGGTCGTATTTTTGGGAGGTCGTAATGTTTTTTTTTTCTAAGTTCTGCGTCTCGTATTTGTTTTTCGTAAGTCCGTAAATTTTGCGAGGACCGCCTTTGGCGCTCCATGCCAGCAACTCCATGCCAGCAACTGAGGCCCTCGCTACGCAAGCCCGCAGCATTAGCAGCAACCCGCATGCTCACAACTATAGATGAGATGCTGCATTGTATAATGATGTATCTATAAACTGAACATATATAACTGGGTCTTGAGCAGCATAAAACTACCTCCAACACTGGCTGTATAATAAGTGTAATTAATATGTTATCACGACTGTTCTACCCTATTAGACACTGCAAAATAATATATGTAATTCAACTATCTTTCGTGAAGTTTTGTGTAGTCATTTTCATTCATCCAGATCATTGGCTATAAATGACTTCTTGTCATTTCCACTTGAATCAATCATAGATGTATTTATATAAATGTATATATAAGTTATACAGCAAATTTCACTAAAAACATTCAAGCTCATTGAAAGTTGAAATTACTTAATGGCTCCAAATGAATGAGGCTTACTCTGTGAGACTCAATGGATTCTTGGAGTGTTACACCCAGGTTCACTTGGACTATTATGCAGTATATAAGATACGTATTGTTAGACTTGTGTGTATATTTAACTAGACTGACTTACCCATATTTCATTTGGCTTGCTCACAAAACGACGCAGACATTGTTAATTGTTGCATTTTTATGTAATTGAAAATTAAATTAGGAGCTGTTAATATTAAAACAGATAATTTAAGTTGAATAATCAACATATAGACTTGAAAGACATTTTTTTATTTTTCCCAAAATATAATCGAACAGTTATATGAAGGGTGGGTCTTATGAATCAGAGAGCTATTTATAAAGTAATTTCGGATGAACTACCCCCTTTTCTAATACGGTTCCATGAGTTCATTTGTGGCTTGCCCTGTTCCACTACAAACACAGAAGGGGGGTTGTTTCACCATTTCTTTTTTTACATTTGGGCTTAATGTTTGTTTGTCTTATTTTGAAAAACATATTACCCAAACAAAAAAGAGCAGAAACAGGAGGCCATGTGCCAGCAGACATAGGAAAAAAATCTGCAGGCACATTTGGGTCGTGTTTCTGCTGTGGTTTAACCTTTCATCTCAGATCCCGCCTGGTTTTATGTTCCATTATGAATCCTGAAAACTATTTTCTTTTCAGGGGAGTGGATACATTTCTCCCCCAGTTTGTTTGCCAGAAACCAAAACTAGGAAGGGAAGGGGAGGGGGTGCGGCATAATTTGGGCTTGAAACGGACCAAGTACTACTTGTGTTTTGCTGTGTTTGAAGACTTTGTCTAAGGCAGAGCGAAGGGGTTGTGTTTAATGTTGCACTGGTGGAGCTGCCATGCCCTGCTAGGGAGGGTTGGAGCGCTGGGATTATACTAACATTAATGGACAAGCAATCCTTTTATATAAATGACAACCCACTCTAGTCTTGAATGCTGACAGAATTAATGGATCACTCTAGTGTGGGGAAAAGCGTCACATGTATGTAACAAACTAGTAACATTGGCAGCTGTTCAAGTCAAGAGTATAAAGCATTTGAGCAGACATTCAATTGCAAGCCCGCAGTTGCCTTCATACCAGCTGTAAGTCTGCAACAGTTACAGAGTGCTTCAATTGATCAAGCCCGCATTTACCTGGCTGAAAGCCTAAACCATAAACCATGCACCCGTAAATATAATATCAGAGCGTGATCATGAACAATCAAGCAACCGACTTAGAAACAGACAATAGTAAATGAGACCGCCATCATGATGTCAGTAAAACATGGAGGTAAAAGTCAATCAATTAGCGTTTAGAAGTCCGATATGCGATCAGACTCGCAATCCGGCAATGAACAAAATCATAAAAATGAATGAAGAAAATTTTATAGTCTATGTGGGTGGCCTGTGTTAACTCCTTGATTACTGAGATTGGTATAACACAGAAATTAAACGTAAAATTTTTTTTGCAGATTTGCGAGCTTGAGACCGCTGTTTAATTAATTCTAATGTCTTTCATCGCTTTCCTCGACTTTTAAAGTGTTGTATTTTTTTACTTGCATTTAGAGTGCTACAAGCAGGTGTTTAACCCCCTTGCAAGTCCTATCTGGTGCTCCTAGGATTTTCTTCTACATTGGCCATTTACGGGAGTAAAAACAATTGCGGGTTTAAGAAATTGTAGCAAGGGAATAGCAACTTGCGATTGTAATATTTGCGGCCTTGAAAGATCAAAGGCTTAGATGGTTTGGAGTTACGATTTTGAAAACCTCAGGGATTTACAGCCTGTAACCCAAAAATCATTTGCGGCTGGCTAAAAGACGTCAATTGAATAGTAAATTAGTTTACGGCTCCATTACGGGCTCCAGTAACTAACAATTGCTAAACTGAATAGGGGCCAATGTTTGTGTCATAAGTGATCCATCTTTGATAGTAATGTTATCTGTTTCCCCAAATACTGCCATTCCGTCATAGGCTCCATAGAAAATATAGGAAGATTAGATGTTTTCACTTTTAACCCTGATGATAACCTAGCCCTTCCTTGTATGCCATTTCATAAATATATTGTTAATATAATGAAACTTCACAATGGAATAGAAAGGCGTTCTTACATCAGTTCCATGCTAGTGAGTGGAGTTCAATGCGCAACAAATTATAATATCCCACTTCACAAAAGTGTATGCAAAGTTTAGCGGAAATACATCTCTAGTGTCCTACTTAGATTCAAGTGCCTTAAAGGGGAAGTTCTACCCAAACACAAGCTAATCTTATATGAAAGAATACATGTATACATGTAAAAAATACTGCCCTTGGCTTTTGTTTCTGCAAGGTATGTATGTAAGGTGATGTGAGCTACTGAAGAAAACATAAAAATGAATGTAACTGTCACAGCTTATAACTGCAGCTTGATTGGCTATTGATGTAGCTCTAAAATAGCAGCTTCCACTCTCGACAAACATGGAGGAATAACTGGCAAAGTAGGCAAGATATATAAGCTTTATATAGATAGTTAATGTCACAGTTCAGAACTGTTGCTGTAGCCTTCCCGTCTATGAACTGTCTCTTGATATTTGAACTACAGTAATCAAACCAGGAGAGTCTATATTATATTAATAGATTCAATCATTTATAGGATGAAAGAATATTGTAGAGCGGAAGAAAAGCTGTAAACAAGAGATCATGCTCTGATGCTATGAAGTGCCAGACTCAGAAGAAATATAAAATAGTTTCATTACAATACATGGGAATAACCTGATGGAATAGTCTACTAGTAGTCTTCTAAGAACTACACCTATTTTATGTAGATATGCATGCCTACAGTATATAATAAAATGAGACCAAGCTGTTGTCTCAACTACCACCTAATCTTTTTTTGGTGTTTAGTTCTAAGTACTAACAAATAGATGTGACCGTCACCACATAGTATGTTCAGTGTGAGAAGGGGTGGCTAATTACTTAGTCATTGAAGTCTTCTGCTAATGTGCCAGTTACAAGATAGACGGACAGGTCATTATGTGGTTATTAGGATCATTTTGAATTAATCTCTTTAGATCCCCTGGATGAATAGCCCAAGCTTTGTCTCCTAATCTTCCATACTAACCTTTCCCATAAACAAGTTGTCTCCTCATTATAACTACACATGTCAATCATTTACAAGGTCTTATTATTTATAAAGATTATAAAGATATAAAGCCTTCTCACAGAGCATTTGTGTCATTGTTGCCCTGCCTGGCAATGCCAGCGTGCATTTCCCTGGCTTGTTTAATTAACAGTATTCCTTGGTAAGCAGTGTTCCATCTTTCGCCTGGTAAGTTTGTCATCTCTTCCTCTTCAGAACTGGCATGCCATCTCTTCCCTGGTGAAGGCATGATGTGACAGTCTACATGCTGTCTATCTGATTGTGTTGGCTTTGTCTTGTAGAGCCAGCATGCTTTTCAGTGCTGGAAACAGGAATGTCTGTTAGTTAGTTATGTCTTTATACCCTAGGGTAATGTCTTGAACTTTGGCCACTCCAAATTCGCTTGCAGCAGTGTCCCTGTATTATTATTTACTAGGAAATTGCCCATCAAAAATTACGGGAATAAAATTTGAAAGCTGGCAATGCTGTTTCCCAGACAATGCTTGTCTCTTCCCCCTGTAACTCATAGCGAACCCCTCCCAGTGTCTACTTTACAGGCCTCGCATTGAGTGCCTTGGGTGCTCATCGTGAGCCGCACAATGAGCGGCATTGTCGCACATTGCTGGCCTTTGCCAACCCGCCACTTGTCTTGGCCAACACACCCTGTGTCTTTTCCCCACCTCCCCCTCCCCTGTGTCTCCTTCCCCTCCCCTCTCTCTGTGTATCCTTTCGCCCTCTCCCTCTCCTGTGCCTCCTTTCCCCCCTCTCCCTTTCCCTTCTTTCCCTCCCCTGTGTCTCCTTTCCCCCCTCTCCCTCCCCTGTGTCTCCTTTCCCCCATCTCCCTCTCCTGTGCCTCCTTTCCCCCTCTCCCTTTCCCTTCTTTCCCTCCCCATGTCTCCTTCCCCCCTCTCCCTCCCGTGTCTCCTTTCCCCCATCTCCCTCACCTGTGTCTCCTTTCCCCCTCTCCCTCTCCTGTACCTCCTTTCCCCCTCTCGCTTTTCCCCCTCTCCCTCCCCTGTGTCTTCTTTCCCCATCTCCCTCCCCTGTCTCTCCTTTCCCCCCTCTCCATTCCCTTTGGCTTGTTGATGTGAGGCTAGATTTGTTTTTTTGCAAGGAGAAGGATTCCTGACAATTACTTGTCTATGCTCCTGTACCACAAAGTGGAAGGTTGGACAAATGCTTCCCTCTAGCCTTCCTCCTTATACAGTGAATGTTGAGATGATCCTGTTGCATAACAAAACACATTTCAGCAGTGTTTAAGAAGCAATAAAAGGGCCAGAAAGGCATCCACTGGAAATAATCTTGAATATATTTGCATGAAGCATTACTGATTGACTTGGAATTGCATCTGGTTATTCAACCCTACCTCCTGCATGTATCAACCTTTCAAAGATTGTATATGATTTTTTTTTAGTTTGGGACCAGTTGCCTTCATGTATTCTATAAGACTGCCTATTCATGAAACAATTTCTGTAAAAAAAACAAGTCCCTCCACCATATAAACACATGTTAATGTAAGATGATTGACTTCTAAGTAGAGTAGGTCTGTAGTCTCTCAGGTCTGATGGATTTTTAAAGTGTAACCAATTTTACTAACCTATGAGTTAATTAACAACATGATGTATTGATGGCTATAGTGTTTACAGTAGTATGACTCATCAGATATAATGGATGTGTAATTTTGAAAATTATATGAGAATTAATCAGTGGTTCAAGAAAAAACGTGTAATCAAATATAGTGACTGGATAGAGTTTATTCATAAAGTTTTAATCAGATATAAGAGACCTGTAGAAAGTCACTGTGTCCTGCAAGGCAAACACACTATTGCTATACAAATATATCCTTTTTCTGCTATAATTTGGCTCTCTGTTGAATAATGCCATATATATTAGTTACTGATCGTGTTCTGTATAAAACAAAGGTTCCCCATCATTGTTCCAGACATTGCCATGCACTGGTCACCAGTGTAGTAATTCATTATTCCTGGGCCCATTTGTTTTAGCTCCTGTCCTTGTAACTTGAAGCCGTATATTTGTGATGTACAGTCACACCGCGATGGCAAAAAAACAAATAAGAAATGGACATTCCAGGCTTCTAAGAACTGTTTCACAGCCCTGATTCTATGGGGATTGTATATTTATTTTACTATGTAATTAAAGTTAATTATTTGTTGTAATTAAATGCAATGTGTTGTAATGGCAACTTAATAAAGGGGGTTTACTGATTTTAGAAAGCAAAAAAGTAAATACAACCTTGATATTTTGTAACATTTATATTCAATAGTTGAGGAGTTCCATGTTCTAGTCTAACCTGGTTCTGACTGCTACTTTCTTAGTAGACTGTGTCCTTGTAAATGAAGGAGCTTTCTACTAGTTTTAGCTTCCACGTTTTCATTGTACAGATAGAAGGCTCCTTTGCATTCAAAGTTTTGTTATTGTTGTTATTATATGCTTAATAAAGTTATTTTTACTTTTTGTAATGAAGCTCTTCTCTCCCTTTTTTTATTATCTGGGAAGAGATAATTAAGATGTGGAACCCTATATATACTTGTGGACTTCCAGTCTGAACATAATAGGCAATAAGTAATTGCCCTTGATTCCTGTGAAACGTACCACAAATAAATAAATTAGTAATACAAACAAATTAATAGTATTGATATTATATCTGGATCTATATGTAATCCTGACTGGATGAATCTCGGCCCTTCAATTCAGAGGCATATTTTCTTTGTGTTTGAGCTTCATTTTGAAGTGGGAAAGTTCTAAGGACAAGTATATGACCAAAATGTCTCTTTTGTATGCAAGTGGATAGGACTGGGTAAACAGTTGCCTCTTTCTCTTTATTATGATAGTCTTTTACAGCATATGCCTGCAGTTATAACACAGCTTTTAAGTACAGAACAGAATAGATTTGCATGAGTCAGGAAACTTACCCACAGACAGTACTGATTCATACTTTTGGATCTCATCAGTGTGGGTCTGCTGTGAATTTTATGAGAAGGCCATCTACCACAAATGCATTTAGATTATTGTGAGCAAACAAGTATACTGTATATACTTACCTTCTCACTTAGTTAGTCCGCCAGGATTTTCAACCATGAATAGCTCAATTTGGATTCCATCACCTCCTGCAGCCTTGTTATCATCAAGATATTCCAGGGCCTATCTCACTTCGTTCTCCAAAATGTCTGTCTCTAGCTCACTTGACAAACTACTGAGGTCATCACTGCTGTTAAGATTATTCCTGTATAGATGTTCAGTGTATTCCTGCCAAATCTTTATCTGATCTTTTTCTGTTAAGTCCCTACCATTTTTGTCTTTTATCACACCAACTTTGACATGAAAGATGCCTTTGAGGTCCCCAATTTACTTGAAGAGATCTCCTGATTTATCCATTCTGTTATCTTCTTCGATCTCCCTTACATCACTCAGTATAGAATGTCTCCTTGTCTCTTCTTTCTATCCTCTGGAATTCTGCATTCAGTTGGACAAATCTATCTCCATTACCTTTCGCTTTCCTTCTTTCCAGGGCTACTTTCAAAGCCTCATCAGACAGCCAGTTTGACTTCTTACTTTTCTTTTTTTTAGGGATATTCTTTGTTGCTGTTTCCTGGATAATGTTGCAAACTTCGGTCCAAAGTTCTTAAGTTGCCCTATCTTCCATATCTAGCTCCTTTAATCTATTGTTTACTTCCCCTGCATATTCACAAGGGATAATATTTATTTTGTATCTATTTGTTCTGATGATTTTTGTTCTTGGCTTTTCAAGAAGCTCATGGTCAGAGCTGCAGTCAGCTCCAGGTCCTGTTTTTTCTAATCTTATAGAGCTCCTCCATCTTTGGCTGAAAAATATCAGTCAATTTGAATTCTATATTGTCCATCTGGTGATATCCATGTGTAGAGTTGTTGGAATAGGGTGTTTGCTATGACCAGAGAATTGTCTTGACAGAATTCTACTAATCTCTGACCTGCTTCATTTTGTACTCCAAGGCCAAACTTGCCAGTTGTTCCAGGTGTCTTTTAGTTCCCTACTTTAGTATTCCAGTCTCCTATGATGATAGTAACATCTTTTCTTGGAGTTTTATCTATGACGTGTTGCATATCTTCACAGAACTGGACAAATTCAGCCTATTCAGCATCCATGGTTGGAGCATAGACTTGGATCACTGTCTATGGCTTGCCTTGTATTCAAATTGAAATCATTATCTCATTTAGTAGGTTGTAACCAAGAACTGTATTGACAACAAGTTGATTGACTATGAGGGCTACTCCATTCCTTTGAGGGATTCTTGACCACAGTAGAAGATCTGGTGGTTGTCTGATGTGAAATGTTCCATTCCAGTCCATTTAAGTTCACTAATTCACAGGATTCCAATGTTTAACCTTGTCATCTCATTATTGACCACATCTAGTTTGCTTTAGTTCATAGATCTAACATTCCAGGTTCAATGCTGAATTGTTCTTTGCAGCAGGGGACTTTCCTTTCACATTCAGACACATCCATAGTTGGGTGTCCTTTCAGCTTTGGCCCAACCACTTCATTAGATCTGGTGCTACTTGTACTTGCCCTCTGCTCTTCCTCAGTAATGTGGTAGGCACCTTCTGACCTGAGGAGATCATCTTCCAGGGCTATATCGTTATGTCACTGGTTGTGTCTGTCCACAAAGTTTTCTTAGCAACATTAATGGAGTGGTTTGCAGTTTCCTTCTCCAGTGGACTGCAATTTGTCTGACCATTCTGCCATGACCTGCCCATCTTGGCTGACCCTACATTGTATTGCTCACAGTTTCATCGAAGTACACAAGCCCCTTCACCCGCCTTAGTGTTAGCTAGTTTCAACTCTTTAATAAGGACACATTAAAGGGCCACTGCAATTCAAGAAAAAAAGTCACTTGTTTGTCAAGTATGTACCAAACTAACAATATTTGCAGCTATGAAAGCAATGGACATAAAACATTTTTTATGAAAAATCAGAATTTTTAAAGACTATGGGCCCTATTAAATTCTCCCTCGTAGTTCTCTTGGTGCTCGCAAAAGGCAGTTTTCCTGCTGTTTGCGAGAACCGAATCTCTCGCAGCCTGCTTTACGATGGGACTGCGAGAAAATGGCCGAGAATAGGCTCCGAGAGAGCTACGTAGCCTTAAATCTATGCACGAGTCTCGCATATCGTAAGAATCCCTACGTGGACAAAAAGTCCACGCAAGGGATCCGAAAGCCTCTACGTGCTGCCTCGGAACAGCCCGAGACAGCAGCGTGAGGCTCCCCCCTGCACCCTATACACATCCCCATGCTGCAGGGGTCTCTATCAGGACCCCTGCAGCACCCCCACATTAACCCCTTGCAGCGGGGGTCCCCGATCTGCATAGATCAGGCCCCCCGCAGCATTTAAAACTTTTAAATTCCCCGCCGCGGCTCCTTAAAGGGGCCGCGGCACACTATTACCCAATCCCGGCCGCGGCACTTAAAATTAACCCCCCTCTATGCTGGGGGTCCCCATCGGGACCCCCGAAGTGTCCCCACATAAACCCATTGCAGGGGGGGTCCCCGATCTGCATAGATCAGGCCCCCCGCAGCATTTAAAACTTTTAAATTCCCCGCCGCGGCTCCTTAAAGGGGCCGCGGCACACTATTACCCAATCCCGGCCGCGGCACTTAAAATTAACCCCCCTCTATGCTGGGGATCCCCATCGGGACCCCCGAAGTGTCCCCATATAAACCCCCTGCAGCGGGGGGCCCCGATCGGCACCGATCGTGACCCTGCTGCAATTCAATTTTAAATTTCCCGCCTCGCGGGTCCTCAAAGGACCGTAAAGGTCCTGAAAGGACTCGCACTAAAAATAATAACCCCAGGCAACTATAATTACCCCATTAACTCATGATGGTCAATACAGACCACCATAAGGCTCTAATTAACCCATTAACTCATGATGGTCAATACAGACCACCATAAGGCTCTAATTAACCCATTAACTCATGGTGGTCAATACAGACCACCATAAGGCTCTAATTAACCCATTAACTCATGATGGTCAATACAGACCACCATAAGGCTCTAATTAACCCATTAACTCATGATGGTCAATACAGACCACCATAAGGCTCTAATTAACCCATTAACTCATGGTGGTCAATACAGACCACCATAAGGCTCTAATTAACCCATTAACTCATGGTGGTCAATACAGACCACCATAAGGCCTAAATTAACCCATTAACTCATGATGGTCAATACAGACCAGCATAAGGCTCTATTTAACCCCATCAGTCCCATAAGGGTATATTATTACCATTATGGGCCTGTTACAACCCAACATTAACCACATAAGTGCCATGATGGTCCTCAAGGACCATCATGACACTAACTACAAACACTACACTATAACCCCCAATAAACCATTTAATCTAAACTAACCCCCCTCTACACTAATCTATTAACACTTACACTACCTACCTACACTACCTACCCCCTAATAAACCTCCCCAACACTCTAATTACAAAAAACAAAAAACCTACAGTACAAAAAACAAAAAAACCTACAGTACAGAAAACAAAAAATAATTACAACCCCACCCCCCACTACAGAAAATAAAAAAATTACACACCTGAAAAGGAAAGACAGATAAACACAATACAATACATACATATAATACATTAAATACATTACATACAATACATGACATTACATATAATATATTACATATAATATATTACATATAATACATTACATACATTACATACAATACATGACATTACATATAATATATTAAATATAATATATTACATATAATACATTACATACAATACATGACATTACATATAATATATTACATATAATATATTACATATAATATATTACATATAATACATTACATACATTACATACAATACATGACATTACATATAATATATTAAATATAATATATTACATATAATATATTACATATCATATATTACATATAAAATATTACATATAGTCCTAATCAAATACCCCCTATCTATCTAACATACAATCTATTTAATTTAAAATAAATCCTAACTATATCAAATACATCCCCCTATCTATCTAATATACAAAAAATCCTAACTACATACACAGACCCTTATTCTAAACTAAAATAAAATAATTACAGTCCTAACTACATACACAGACCCTAATTCTAAGCTAAAATCAATAAATTAAGACCACTTACCTTTAAGATGTTGCTTCAGATCACTAACCTATGGGTCAAACAAAAAATAAAAATTAGTACAAAACATTAACATCAAATAAATAAACATTCTATACATTCTAAATATTCAACTCACCTTTACAGCATGTCCAGTCACTGTTTATCTCTTCCGGCGCGGCCCTGTTAAAAAAAAAACACAATACATGAATACATGAATACAATATATAAACAATAAATAAAATACACAAATAAACATCTAAATATACATTTAACTTACCTCCCCGCGATGTCCCCGGCCTTCTCTCCTTCAGCCCCGGCTGGGCCGCGGAACCATCCGCGCTCTAAAAAAAAAAAAAAAAAACTAACGGAGGTCTGCACTGGCAGACCTCCCCGACGCTACTGAACCTCCCGGAGTCGTTTCCGGGAGGAAATTGGCATTGGCGGCTTGTGATTGGCTGAAAAAGCTGTCTATCAATTTCAGCCAATCAAAAGTCGTCAATGTGTGAGCCAATCAGGATGGGATACACCCCAATATCCCACCCTGATTGGCTAAAACACTTGTCTATCTTTATGGGAACCAATCACAACGCTCAGATGCCTTCAGCCAATCACTATGGGATACACCCCCACGGAGTGATTGGTAGAAGACATCTGCGCATCCTGATTGGCTCCTACATTGACGACTTTTGATTGGCTGACAGCTTTTTCAGCCAATCACAAGCCGCCAATGCCAATTTCCTCCCGGAAACGACTCCGGGAGGTTCAGTAGCGTCGGGGAGGTCTGCCAGTGCAGACCTCCGGTAGTTTTTTTTTTTTTTTTTTTTAGAGCGCGGATGGTTCCGCGGCCCAGCCGGGGCTGAAGGAGAGAAGGCCGGGGACATCGCGGGGAGGTAAGTTAAATGTATATTTAGATGTTTATTTGTGTATTTTATTTATTGTTTATATATTGTATTCATGTATTCATGTATTGTGTTTTTTTTTTTTAACAGGGCCGCGCCGGAAGAGATAAACAGTGACTGGACATGCTGTAAAGGTGAGTTGAATATGTAGAATGTATATAATGTTTATTTATTTGATGTTAATGTTTTGTACTAATTTTTATTTTTGTTTGACCCATAGGTTAGTGATCTGAAGCAACATCTTAAAGGTAAGTGGTCTTAATTTATTGATTTTAGCTTAGAATTAGGGTCTGTGTATGTAGTTAGGACTGTAATTATTTTATTTTATTTTAGAATAAGGGTCTGTGTATGTAGTTAGGATTTTTTGTATATTAGATAGATAGGGGGATGTATTTGATATAGTTAGGATTTATTTTAAATTAAATAGATTGTATGTTAGATAGATAGGGGGTATTTGATTAGGACTATATGTAATATATTATATGTAATATATTATATGTAATACATTATATGTAATGTATGTAATGTCATGTATTGTATGTAATGTATGTAATGTATTATATGTAATATATGATATGTAATATATTATATTTAATATATTATATGTAATGTCATGTATTGTATGTAATGTATGTAATGTATTATATGTATTATTGTATTGTGTTTATCTGTCTTTCCTTTTCAGGTGTGTAATTTTTTTATTTTCTGTAGTGGGGGGTGGGGTTGTAATTGTTTTTTTTTTTCTGTACTGTAGGTTTTTTTGTTTTTTGTACTGTAGGTTTTTTGTTTTCTGTGCTGTAGGTTTATTGTTTTTTGTAATTAGAGTGTTGGGGAGGTTTATTAGGGGGTAGGTAGGTAGTGTAAGTGTTAAAAGATTAGTGTAGAGGGGGGTTAGTTTAGATTAAATGGTTTATTGGGGGTTATAGTGTAGTGTTTGTAGTTAGTGTCATGATGGTCCTTGAGGACCATCATGGCACTTATGTGGTTAATGTTGGGTTGTAACAGGCCCATAATGGTAATAATATACCCTTATGGGACTGATGGGGTTAAATAGAGCCTTATGGTGGTCTGTATTGACCACCATGAGTTAATGGGTTAATTTAGGCCTTATGGTGGTCTGGATTGACCACCATGAGTTAATGGGTTAATTTAGGCCTTATGGTGGTCTGGATTGACCACCATGAGTTAATGGGTTAATTTAGGCCTTATGGTGGTCTGTATTGACCACCATGAGTTAATGGGTTAATTTAGGCCTTATGGTGGTCTGGATTGACCACCATGAGTTAATGGGTTAATTTAGGCCTTATGGTGGTCTGTATTGACCACCATGAGTTAATGGGTTAATTTAGGCCTTATGGTGGTCTGTATTGACCACCATGAGTTAATGGGTTAATTTAGGCCTTATGGTGGTCTGGATTGACCACCATGAGTTAATGGGTTAATTTAGGCCTTATGGTGGTCTGTATTGACCACCATGAGTTAATGGGTTAATTTAGGCCTTATGGTGTTCTGGATTGACCATCATGAGTTAATGGGGTAATTATAGTTGCCTGGGGTTAATATTTTTAGTGCGAGTCCTTTCAGGACCTTTACGGTCCTTTGAGGACCCGCGAGGCGGGAAATTTAAAATTGAATTGCAGCAGGGTCACGATCGGTGCCGATCGGGGCCCCCCGCTGCAGGGGGTTTATATGGGGACACTTCGGGGGTCCCGATGGGGACCCCCAGCATAGAGGGGGGTTAATTTTAAGTGCCGCGGCCGGGATTGGGTAATAGTGTGCCGCGGCCCCTTTAAGGAGCCGCGGCGGGGAATTTAAAAGTTTTAAATGCTGCGGGGGGCCTGATCTATGCAGATCGGGGCCCCCCCCTGCAATGGGTTTATGTGGGGACACTTCGGGGGTCCCGATGGGGACCCCCAGCATAGAGGGGGGTTAATTTTAAGTGCCGCAGCCGGGATTGGGTAATAGTGTGCCGCGGCCCCTTTAAGGAGCCGCGGCGGGGAATTTAAAAGTTTTAAATGCTGCGGGGGGCCTGATCTATGCAGATCGGGGCCCCCCCCCTGCAATGGGTTTATGTGGGGACACTTCGGGGGTCCCGATGGGGACCCCCAGCATAGAGGGGGGTTAATTTTAAGTGCCGCGGCCGGGATTGGGTAATAGTGTGCCGCGGCCCCTTTAAGGAGCCGCGGCGGGGAATTTAAAAGTTTTAAATGCAGCGGGGGCCTGATCGGTGCCGATCGGGGACCCCCGCTGCAAGGGGTTAATGTGTGGGGGCTGCGGGGGTTCCTATGGACCCCTGCAGCAAGGTGTTCATGTGAGGACACTTCGGGGGTCCCGACAGGGACCCCCGCATTGAGGGGGGGTTCATTTTAGGTGCCTGGGGGGGGTTTGGAGTACCCCCCACGGCAGGGCTTATGTGGGGGACTGCCGCGGAGGTCCCTTTTAGGACCCCCGCAGCACTTGATGAGGAGTGGGAGCCTGCGATATCATCTCGCAGGCTGTCACTCCTCATGTACATTTACGCAGTGTAGATACGTACGGCCCTGCTGCGTAGCTCATACGTTGCTCGCAGCAGGGCTAATTTAATAGCATTGTAAGTTAGAGAAACTTTGCAGTACGTAGGGCTTAAGTAGAAGCCTCTTATTTACGAGGCTGGAATTTAATGAGGCCCTATATTTATAAGTACAAGAATCCATTTTGTGTTTGCTACAAAAAATTCTCAGAACTGAATCATGAGGGTCTGTGTTTTGGCTGTTAGTGAAAAATCAGAATTTTTAAAGACTATATTTATAAGTACAAGAATCCATTTTGTGTTTGCTACAAAAAATTCTCAGAACTGAATCATGAGGGTCTGTGTTTTGGCTGTTAGTGAAGAGGGTGGGGAATGAGGTACCAAAGTGCCATTGTAAAGATAATTGGATAAGATTAAAATAGAAACAACACCCATTCCCTTTAACTGGTCTAGGACCAGACCTTTTGCATCATTCACTCCACCAACGGCTCTCCAGAAATGTAAAATCCCCTCTCACACAACTTAACTTTCACCAGTGTATCATGGATCTCGCCATGATCCAGCCTAGTCACCACAATTTTTTTTTCTAATTAAGAACTTGAGTACCGTATATACTCCAGTATAAGCCGACCTGAGTATAAGCCGAGGCACCTATTTTACCACATATATAAGCCGATGGTGGGAAATGTGCTGCCACCTGTGTCCCTCTTGTGCCCTCTGTGTCCCCCTCTTGTGTGCCCTTTTCTTGTGTCCCCCCTCTCTCTCCCCTGTGTCTCTTCTCCCCTCTCCTTCCTCTGTGTCTCTTCACCCCTCTCCCTTCCCTGTGTCTCTTCCCCCTCTCCCTTCCCTGTGTCTCTTCCCCCCTCCCTTATCACCCTCCTCAACCCCCCTCCTCATTCTCAACCTCCCTCCTCAACCCCCTCCTCATCCTCAACCTCCCTCCTCATCCTCTCTCCTCATCCTCAATCTCCCTCCTCAACCCCCATCCTCAACCCCCTCCTCAACCTCAATCCTCAACCCCCCATCCTCAACCCCCCATCCTCATCCTCAACCCTCCCATCCTCAACCCCCTCCTCAACCCCCCTCCTCAACCTCAAACCCCCTCCTCATCCTCAACCCCCTTCACAACCTCCCTCCTTAACCTCAACCCCTCTCCTCAACCCCCCTCCTCATCCTCAACCCCCTCCTTATCCTCATCCTCCCTCCTCATCCTCAACCCCTCCTCAACCTCCCTCCTCAACCCCCACATCCTCATCCTCAACCCCCCATCCTCAACCCCCTTCTCAACCTCAACCCCCCTCCACATCCTCAACCCCCTCCTCAACCTCCCTCCTCAACCTAAACCCCTCTCCTCAACCTCCCTCCTCATCCTCAACCTCCCTCCTCAACCCCCCAATCCTCAACCCCCTCCTCATCCTCAACCCCCCTCCTCATACTAAACCCCCTCCTCAACCTACCTCCTCAACCTCAAACTCCCTCCTCAACCCCCCTCCTCATTCTAATCCCCCCTCCTCATTCTAAACCCCCCTCATCACTTTACCCCTCTAAATACCTCCCCCTCTCCCTTTCCCCTCACTTACCTCCATCTGCAGCTTCTCCTCTGGCCTCCACACTCCTTCCGGCGTCTTGACCTGGCCAATGCTAATGACGTGGTGCGCATGTGACGTCATGTCATTAGCATATGCCGGGTGCCGACGCAGGAAGGAGCAGAGGCCGGAGGAGAAGCTGCAGATGGAGGTAAGTGAGGGGAAAGGGAGAGGGGGAGGTATTTAGAGGGGTAAAGTGAGGAGGGGGGTTTAAAATGAGGAGGGGGGTTAAGGATGAGGAGGAGGGGGGAGGGAAAGAGACATGGGGGGTTTGAGAGACACGGGGGGGTAGAGAGACACGGGGGGGTTATAGAGACATGGGGGGGTTAGAGAAACACAGGGGGGAGAGTGACTCGAGTATAAGTCGAGGGGTCCCTTCTTAGCCTTAAAAAAAAAGGCTGAAAAACTCGGCTTATACTCGAGTATATACGGTAATTATTTTTTTCCTTCTTAATTATGCTTTGAAACAATTTTCAAACAAATCCATATTTTGCAGTGTTCTTGAAATTACATGAGCACTAAAGAAGGCAAACTGAAAAATGTATAGACATCTGTAATATTATTGCTTTCTTTAAATGTCTTAATCACAGTCATAACTTTTTTTTACAAGCTTCTGCTACTGCTATATCAACAATTCCTACCAGCCTTCTTATGATCTCCTGCTCTGTAACACGATGTAGGCTGAATTGGTAGGATTCATGTATAAGCATGTATATGTCTTATGCTATATTTAGTTGTAATATTACCATATAAAAATACTCCTGAAGTCCCTATTTACAGTGGATATAAAAAGTCTACACACCCCTGTTAAAATGTCAGGTTTCTGTGCTGTAAAAAAAATGAGACAAAGATAGATCATTTCAAAAACTTTTTCCACCTTTAATGTGACCTATAAACTGTACAACTCAATTGAAAAACAAACTGAAATCTTTTAGGTGGAGGGAAGAAAAAAAAAAGAAAAATAATGTGGTTGCATAAGTCTGCACACCCTCTTATAACTGGGGATGTAGCTGTGTTCAGAATTAAGCAATCACATTCCAAATCGTGTTAAATAGGAGTCAGCATACACCTGCCATCATTTGAATTGCCTCTGATTAACCCCAAATAAAGTTCAGCTGCTCTAGTTGGTCTTTCCTGAAATTTTCTTAGTCGCAACCCACAGCAAAAGCCATGGTCCACAGAGAGCTTCCAAAGCATAAGAGGGATTTCATTGTTAAAAGGTATCAGTCAGGAGAAGGGTACAAAAGAATTTCCAAGGCATTGGATATACCATGGAACACAGTGAAGACAGTCATCATCAAGTGGAGAAAATATGGCACAACAGTGACATTACCAAGAACTGGAGCTCCCTCCAAAATTGATGAAAAGACGAGAAGAAAACTGGTCTGGGAGGCTACCAAGAGGCCTACAGCAACATTAAAGGAGCTGCAGGAATATCTGGCATGTACTGGCTGTGTGGTACATGTGACAACAATCTCCTGTATTCTTCATATGTCTGGGCTATGGGGTAGAGTGGCAAGACGAAAGCCTTTTCTTACGAAGAAAAACATCCAAGCCAGGCTACATTTTGTAAAAACACATCTGAAGTCTCCCAAAAGCACGTGGGAAAAGGTGTTATGGTCTGATGAAACCAAGGTTGAACTTTTTGGCCATAATTCCAAAAGATATGTTTGGCGCAAAAACAACACTGCACATCACCAAAAGAACACCATACCCACAGTGAAGCATGGTGGCAGCATCATGCTTTGGGGCTGTTTTTCTTCAGCTGGAACTGGGGCCTTAGTTAAGATAGAGGGAATTATGAACAGTTCCAAATACCAGTCAATATTGGCACAAAACATTCAGGCTTCTGCTATAAAGCTAAACATGAAGAGGAACTTCCTCTTTCAGCATGACCACGACCCAAAGCATACCTCCAAATCAACAAAAGAATGGCTTCACCAGAAGGAGATTAAAGTTTTGTTATGGCCCAGCGAGAGCCCAGACCTGAATCCGATTGAAAATCCGTGGGGTGATCTGAAGAGGGCTGTGCACAGGAGATGCCCTCGCAATCTGACAGATTTGGAGTGTTTTTGCAAAGAAGAGTGGGCAAATCTTGCCAATCCAAAATGTGCCATGCTGATAGACTCATACCCAAAAAGACTGAGTGCTGTAATAAATCAAAAGGTGCTTCAACAAAGTATTAGTTTAAGGGTGTGCATACTTATGCAACCATATTATTTTTTTTAAATATTTTTTCTTCCCTCTACCAAAAAGATTTCAGTTTGTTTTTCAATTGAGTTCTACAGTTTATAGGTCACATTAAAGGTGGAAAAAGTTCTGAAATTATTTATCTTTGTCTCATTTTTTTACAGCACAAAAACCTGACATTTTAACAGGGGTGTGTAGACTTTTTATATCCACTGTATAGTATGCTCTCTTGAAGAACAATACTTGTCAGTTAGTAAAATATTTTAGTAAGTATCCAGGACATTAATATTGCTTCAGAAGTAACAATTGTGCATGTAATCACACTGTGTAGACTGGTTGTCAGGCATTGTGCTAGCTATGTCAGACATTGTGCCAGTCAGTGTAGATGTATAGTTGCTAAGAGCTCCTAATGTTAGAATGTGCAGGCCCCTCACTAACAATAGCCACAGGAGGCTATCACACTGAATTCACATTCCTGTGCCGTGTCCTGTTATACCCAACATGGGTACACTCTGACTGCCACTGGACATAACACCATCACTGCTGGAAACGATGCAGAAACCACTCACTCCAACAATATGTGACCTATGGGAATAAATTATTATTTGAGAAGCTTGCAGTCTAGTGGTAGTGGTGCAACACACCATGGAATGATAACATTTATGAGAAACAGATAGCATAAGGAAGCATGGGTAGAATCAGCATGGCTGACTCATTCCCATAAGTGTAAGTTTTATTCTACTAAAATATTTTAAAAAAACTTTAATTGCTAAAGTGCTTGTTTTAAAGGGCCATTGCATGCTGAGTAAATGTGTATAAATACCATGCCTACAAGAGCCCAAGAGCAGTATGTGCCTCCAAGAGCAGTATGTGCCTGCAAGAATCAAAGTGAAGCTTGTGTCTACAAGAATCAGAGTTTAGCCTGTGCTTAGAAGTGTAGCTTGTGCTTACAAGAATCAAAGTTCCAAGCAATAATATATCTCCTCCTTCTCCTCCTCTACATCACCACCATCCCATTGGGCCCTCAAGTCCTCTCAGTACAGTTAAAGTGAAATTAGTAAATTCTAAGTTATTTGATCCAATATATTTTATTTTTACTTATGTCTGTTTCATATAAAAAAACAACACCATCATTTCAAAATAAAAAGTAAACATTCTGGGGTCTGGAACAGATTATTTCAATTTACATTGATCCCTATGGAAAATGCTAACTTGGATCTCAGCCTTTTTGAAACTCAACCTGTCGTCCGGAATGAATTACGGTTGAGTTCCAAGATACCACTGTATGTATATATTTGACTGAAAATATAGTTCACAGGAAAATTTCATAAAGCTAGTATTTCATTATAAAAAAAAATATCCACAGGTGAACATTGGTGAACGTATGCATGAGAGAGGCATTTACATTTCTGATGGACTCTGGCTTGCATTTTTAATGCAAGCTGTTGGTATCTCATCATGCGTGTGGAAGTGAAGAGGTGTCAAACACCAAAAGATAAATATCTCCCACCTCTGCCTTCACCACTCCTCCCTCTTCTGTTATATATAAATACAAAAGTATATAAATACAGATCCTTAGGTTCCCAAGTTAGAAGGTACTGCTGCACACAGACAAGATTAAATCTTCTATAAAAAAATCAAATCTGCAAAAATTTTAAATTTGGTCTTGTGCCCATGGTTTACAAAGTATTTCAGGATTGCCAAAAGTTTTCCTTAAGCTACAGTCAGTCAATTTCTTTATCCGTTTCATGAAATTATGAATATTGGTCCTATATTCAGGGTAGGTGTATACACCAAACTTTTTAAATTCCTTTAATATCTGATACCACTTGTACTGCAAGATTAAATGCAATGTACTAAGTACTGTTTATATACGAGTTGGAATCTATGTTTATGTAATGAGGATGTTAGCTACAGCCTTGTAGCTATTATGGTTAAAATCATTAGTCAGGCTGTAATTGCTCTCCTGTTTACTAAGTATACAAGCAGCTTGATATATATTCATCCTGTGTCTGTATACAGTGATTGCTGCGTTACTGTTATATGAGTAATTGTGTTGTTGACTTCTAGTCACTGGGCATCACAAGCTGCCCAGGGGTTAAATGCAACAGACTTAGGGCCCTATTCTATTAGAAGCTCGCAAATGCCTCAAACTTGTAATTTTTCTGCAGTTGTTTTTTTTCTAAATGTTTAGATGCATGCTATTGACTCAAGTCCACAATTTATGATTTCAGGGGGAGTGATCATATGATCTGACAATATTTAAGCAAGCCCGTAATTTACTTCTTTGACACAGCCAATAGTCAATGAGATCATGATGTCAGTAAAACATGGAAGTTAAACGTAATCCACAATTGAAGGCTACAAATTAATGAATGCCAATAAGCAATATTTGCCAATCAGGCTCGCAATCAAGCAATCTAGCAATCTATAAAATGCATTAGATCGTCTGTTTTAGTCCATGTGGGTTTTATATGTATTAACCCCTTGAGTCCAGAAATCAATGTTACTCAGAAATAACATAAAAATTATATGTTTTACTTGTATACGTGAGGGTTTAGACTGTTCTGCAATTAATTTAATGTTTTTTCCATGCCTTACAGTGCATTTAATGTACAGTAGTGTATGTTTAATTGCGGTTACAGCTCTAATAAGTGTTTGAAAAAGCGCATGTGAGGCCTATTTAGTACTCGTAATATTTTACTTGATACTTTTTACAGTTGCGAGCTAGAGCTACGGGTGTTATGGCAACAATCACATGGATACACCCAGTTGATTGACTCCAGGTGTGTGGTGTTTTTCAATCACCAATTAACCTACTTTATAAGCGAGTCTTCTCACAATAAAAGCACATGCTGTATTTGTCCATAAAACAACAGACTGAGCAATCATTTTGAGTAACCAAGGTAAGCAGCAGTGATTAAAGACTCTTAGATAGGCACCACAAACACTGTATAAATGATCATTACTGAGATATATTAAATTGAAGCATGTTCTACTACAACTAAGGGGCATATTTGTGTATATATAATAACTAAATAAAACTTTTTCAAATTTGTATATATATTTGTAGTCATATTATTGTTGCACTCACTTTAATACTTTTTTATATAGACTATTTTTTTCAAACATCTATATTTTCCATATGTATATATTTGTTTAAAGATGTTTTTATTTCAATATTAAGGATATGTACGGACAATATAAGATAGCAATACAATAACATGGTTATCAATTATGTATTTTATAAATCATCAATATTATTTGTTTAAACATCTATTACATATTATTTTATTTCCACGTTTACATAAGTATAAATTATATATATCTAAGTACATGTTTTTGGTCTTATATCTGTGTATATCATGTATGTATGGCTCATAAAAGATAGTAACACAATAACAAGGTTAAAATATTCATCTGACTAATCATCAGTATTAGTTCAAATATCACACATTGTCATATTATTATCTACATTCACATGTGTATAATTTTTGCATTTTTTGAGTACATGTTGTGGGTCTTATGACTGTGCATATCATGTAACCATGTATATATAATGTAAAATAACAGTAATGACTATAGCTTTATCTTTTATAGGGCTTACCACAATGTTTGTAGAGATATATGCATATTTTCATATTTTCATTGATACCTATATTTATATATATATACCTAAACAATCATTTATAATATAGTGGGCAAAAGAGCGATAGAAGCCCTCCATCGTACAGTAGTACAGTAAATACAAAGTACATCTGTCTTCACATTTGAATGTCTAAAGCAAGATAAAAAACGTGCTTCCAGCTCAGAGCTCCGAGAAAAACAGTTATTACACTGCATTCTGGGAAGTTGAGCTGGGACACACAAATGTGGCCACAAATGCTTTGCTCTTCATTCCATAGCCATTATCAAACATGGCTTCCTTTAAGCTTATGTATGCTGTATTATTACACAGCTTTAATGCAAAGCCATGGTTGGAATAAACACAGGCTGAGTATCCAATCCATGTACAGCTGTTTCAAGCTTACTGGCTATCATCAGCATGGAGCGAGATCTCATATATGTACCTATATATGTGGATACTAGACTATCATTTTTAAGACAAAAATAGCTCTAGTGTATAACCATACGATCTAACGTGTGTGCATTTTTATATATAAGATATTTTTTAAGAATATATTGTTTATTATTATTTTATTTTTTTTGAAAAGACTATTTTTTAAAGCACAGTTTTTAAATAGAGCTACGGGTCTAATAGAATATTGATTTTGTGTAACTTTAATTATTTAGAGATTGTAATATTTGAGTTGTGCTAAAACCAATGGTGTTCTAAGGCCAAATTGGCATCTTTGGCTGGCCAGTAGTTATAGCGGGTGGTTAACTTGTAATCGGATTGCAACTAGCTAATAGACTCTATGTGTGATGACCCAGGGGTAGGGGCTATTACTGCCCAGGCCCACCTGCTGTAGACTACAGTATAGCTACCCACAAGGATCATTGGGATCTTGGAAATCTCTGCACCAGCACCCTGATATCTGGCTTCTGTATCAGCCAGGTTCTCTCCATCAAGAATCAGCACTTCCAGGAGTCTCAGTTACCTATCTGTGGTAGTGACCAGGACAAGTTACTTTCAGGGTGGAGATAGGATCAGTATCGCAGCCACCAGGAGCAAATAAGAGAACATACCATATTTATATGTCTCAGCAGTGAACACATTTATTTTTAGAAAGTCAACAATATTTATAGAGGTTAGATACAAAGGGGGGTGTATACAACACAACAATGACAGGGAGTGGTAGACAAACACATGAGATTAACTCCACATGGGGTCTAATAGTCTGGCATCCTGGCATCTTGTCTGGCACCTGTGAACAATAGGCCAATCTCCAAAACACATAATGCTGTCTCCATGTCAGGTGGTCCAGACCTCAAATAGAGTACATTAACTTTATCTTGCAGATAATGGGACAAAACAGATTACAATACGATGGAGGTGTTTATAGTCCAGTGGCTGGAGCCAAGCAGTCTGTCCTTTATGGTGGCTCAATGGGTTAAGATCCAAGAACAGCAAAATGGGTCTGTGACACTGTGGCAATATTAAGAGCAGTTTTAAGTGTGTATAAATGTATGAATTTGGACAGTTAAGGGATTTAAGCATGGATAGGAGAAGCATGAGGCCATAGCAAGGCTTAATGAAGTCAGACTTGTAGGTTGATTGACTACACAGACTAGATGGGCATTTTTGGTTCTTATCTGCCATTCCATCTATGTTTCTATGGTAGAGGTTCTAAACTATGGTACAAAGCTTCATACCAGTTATCCACAGGTTTAGATAAAGAATTAATTAAAAAAATAATACAATTGCACACAAAGACACAGATGTTAGATTTGTTTTTACAACTGCACATAATATACTCTGATATACTGTAATATAGTGAGGTTGTTCTATGAAGTGCAATTGAGATTTTATTTTAAGAGGGTGGGGCTCTGTCTAGATCACTGTGGTGTTGTAGGAGACTTTGAATACACAGAGGCTGTTTGCATAATAGGAAAGTGGAAACTTCAGTCTAAACAGAAGTTCATTAGTATACTAAGATAAGCCCAGCTCATATAGTAATAGACAGCAGCAGGGAAGAAAGCAGAATGGAGCCATATGGTAAAGAATAATTATATATAAAAGTTGTAAAATATAAAGGTTGTTTTTATGTGTTTAAAAAAAATATGGCCATAAGCTCATGTTACGTTATTCAAATAACAGATCAGAGGGATGTCAGAGACTTAGAGACTTTTAATATACACATATATTCAAGCCTGTGACATCACAACATTTTACTATTTATAAATGTTGAATGAAAAATAAATTTCACTGCACCTTGATATGTTCAAACTGGCTTCAAGTGCATCCTTTTCCGGTGAAATTCTAAATGGATTCATATGTTTAATACCGATTCCAAATTGACTCCAGTCTCATCCGTGTCCATGTCATTGGATCATAAATCTAAACTGATGCAGAAATTAAATAATTAAATACAGAATCCAAAATCCCAAACATGTGTGTGAATGAAGTCTGTTACAGGCCAGCTCTGGTATTTATAGCACTGCTTGTATTATGATCTCATCTCTGACATCACAAAACATCTCAGCTGCCTAGCAACAGGCAGCAAGATATGGATAGCATTCTGAGTGATGTTTGATGAAGTTAGAATATAAAACAACTCATATTCATTATATCATAATACTGTTAAGTAATGTATTTTTTGTTGTTGTTCAAAGTAAGTTTCTTAGTGAAATACTTTGGTGAGGAAGACTTCATGCTTAATAGAAGAAAATAGGGTTTAAAAGTGGGTTTAGCCAGTGGACCCACAATATCTATGACCATACTCTAAAAAGAAGGATTTAAAATTGCCAGGAATTGTAAGAGGACTCATGTCCTTTCTCACAGCCCCTGGCAGAGTTTCAGGCTACTGGATGCACTGTAATTTGTACTACCCTGTGAAGTGGGGGACAATCTTCTTTCTTCACTAAGCGTTTTCTCTACCTCTTGGATGATGGCTGTAAAGATGGGTCCCCCTACCGCTGGAGACACTGATACTTTAAACAGTGCTATATGGGTCTGATATCTCCAAGACACCTCAATGGCCAGGTTGGGTTAACCCAGAGAAGTAGGTGCTGCTTGGGAACTGCTAATTTCTACTACCGAACCAGTCTCAGTTAAGTCCAGCTCCTGTCTGCCTTTATCCAATTTTTGGAGTGCCTGGACCATAGCTGGACAATTATTTGACCCAATCATCTCAATTCCTTGAATCTGGACTAGCTCCAAGAGTTCAGGCATTGTTAGCTTATCATAATCCGCCATGATTTATGCATAGCAAAATGGTCAGACTGTCTATCCCATCACATCCACCAGCTTGTCACACTACAGGACAGACATGCTCTGGAATTCTCATTGGATAAGTCCTCGTATCGTATGGGTATAACTCACTTTAGTGAATGCAGGTAGAGTACAGAGATTATCTTTTGAAAATAGCATAACTATTTTATAACATAATTCCATAGAGATCTTCTCTAATAGTTAATATAAAAGAAACTTACGTTTAGGTGGAACTGGACTTTTAAGCCCATGACAGTAGGGGGAAATTGAATTTTGTTCATCAACTTTTAATAAATTATTTAAATATTTACAGCTTTACTTATTAAATTGAGATTTGGCCAATTAAAAAGGGCTCTATATAAGCACGCAGCATATTTTTTTACAGAAGCTTTTAGTTAGTGAACTTCTAACCAAAAGCAAGGTCTTCACTAACTAAAAACATCTGTAAAAAAATATGCTATGTGCTTAGATAGAGCCCTTTTCAACTGTCCGAATCGCAATTTAATAAGACAGATAATGCCTAGATAACGTAAATATGCACAGAGGTAGGTTTAATGATGTGTTATTGGTCAACTAGAGTCTTGAAAGTTAATTTATTGTCACATTTTTTTTAATGAGTAGTGTCATCTTAACAGGGCCTTAAAACTTGTGACGCTATAACAGATATTTTAGTCGTACAAGTGTGATTGACCTCTTTTATTAATATCCATGTTTTTGTGATGACCTTAAAATCTGAGATAACCTTACATATTAAAACAAACTCTGGCTTCTGAGATTTGCTGCTGAACCAGAACAAAGGAGACTCTGATAAACACCATCCATACTTAAGGTTGGTAAACACCAACATTGCTTGTCTGGATCAAACCTATACAGTTCTAATCTAGATGCCTTACACTATTGGAGATCTTTTCTGTGTAACGATTTGTAGTTATAGAATAAAATCTGGATTGTACTCACAATAAACTATATAATTGTGAATTATGAATATCAAAAAAAGACCCAGCAGCTTATATCTCATATAATAATACAGATATAACCTATGCCTTTTTTGTGGGAGACTGTGAAAAATGAATGCAGACTATTTCTGCTTTATAAAGTCCCAGATTATCACCACCTTATCAGACCTTCCAATCCAGGGGCCCCATACACCTCTCACACCTCCAATTATAGAGTGAAGCCTAAAGGACTTGGAGTCAAAGTCTGCCCACACTCATATTGATAAAGTATAACAAAGGCAAGAAACAAAAGCTAACATGCTTGCACAGATACCCTCTAATCTGGGGATGCTAAGAGCTAAAGTGATGAACCACTAAGGAGTACCTAACACTTTCAACCCCAGTGCCTGCACAGTGTTAAAGGCCTAGAAGCAGGGTACAGAGAGCTGTTACATAACAAGCCAGCACCCAGGGGTTAAAGGAAAGCCCTGATCTATTGTATCTGGTGATTTACAGTATTCCAGGACTATAAGCCCAAAAGAAAATCCATTGTGATTTGTTATCTCTACAGTACATTCTTGCCAGAACTGTCTTTTATCAAAAATAGTGGCTGGGAATTACTCCAAGGGCTGGAAGACTTGCTCTGGGGTAGATGGCACAACCTAGGGTGGCACGCCCAACATGTTTTGGACAAAGGTCTGAACATAACAACTTGATAGAAATAGCTCACTTAATTTGTCTGCACAGCTCCATCTAGTGAGCAAATTTCAGGCCTGCAAATTCAGACATGCAACAATAAAACTACACCACACTGCCATCTGGTGGGCCTACAAAGTATTTACAGCTCTTTACAACATTGACTGAGAGCTATAAGGCCTTCCAGTTAACCACTACCTGCACCCCTCATCATTACCTGCTCCTCTCAGCTATCTCATGGGACAAGACTTTTTTCTCCCCACGCTTTCTCACCAGCCAAGTCTTCCTATCATAATGCCTGAATAGCACTATAAGTGTACCTGAAGGCCCCGGGCCCAAGGACTTGATATGACCAGACTGGAGACCACTTGGACATGATCCTTATCTAACGATGACAAATTAGTATCTATCCCTGAGGGCACCCGGCCTACTGATGTGTTATGACTGGGACGGGGGCTAAGCGGATATAATACCTACTTGTTAACAGAAAGAAAGCTTATCCCTGTGCCTCCCGATTGTCAGCCTAGACAGTGTCCTCTCACATTTTCATGCCTCAGCTTCACCCGCTAAAAACACTATCTTCCTATCCATCATGGGAAAATCTAGCAAGAAAACCCAGCATTCTAGAGGAATTAAGGATCACTTTCCAACACAAGCCCCTCCACCGGCTCCATCTCCGCACCGAGATCCCACGTCTTCAGACAGCTCGGACATCGAGGATACCCCGGATTGCCCTCCACATGTGGATTTGACAGATGCGACAGTGGCAAAAATAGATGCTCTCTTTCAAGCTCGCCTATCCACGGCGGTCAGGGAAATCCAAGACCTGGGTCAACGCACCAACCACCTGGAAAACCTAACGGATCAAATCATTGAGTCAGGTGATTGACCAACACTCACTACAAATTTCCACCCTTGAAGCCAAGCTAGAAGATCTGGAGAACCCCTTGAGACGATTCAATGTTCGCTTCCGCGGCATTCCTAAAGCGGTAACTAATCTTCTGCCGTACCTGCAAACAACTCTTCAGTCCATCGTACCGATGCCCCCAGAGTAAGCTTGGGAAATCAAGAGAGCACATAGAGCCTTGGGAGGTCCCCCGAACTCTGATCAACCAAAGGAAGCTTTGGTCCGCTTTCTCCGCTAGAATGCAAGAGACCTTCTTATATAGGAAGCCAGAAAGTACCCATCATTGTGGGTCCAGACGGCTCCACTCTGCAGATTTAAGCGGATCTAGCACCATCTATGCTCTGGAAACGTAAACTCATGAAGCCCGCAATTGCAATCCTCATTCACAACAAAATTAAATATAGATGGGGCTTCCCATTCAGCCTCTCCTTTCAAGTGGGCTCATCTGCTTATATAGCTTTCTCACTGGAAGAATGTATGGCTTTCCTGGCTCAACTCAATCTAGCCCCAGACTGTCGGAACCCCCAAACCCTCTCGACCCCAGCTCGGTGGAACCTGCAAAAATGCCGCCTTCTCAATGCCCGACTCTGCAATGGGTGTCAGCCTCGAAACCTAAGAGACCCCGGAGGCCTTCCCGAATAGAGGTCACACCAAACGTCTCTACGATTCTTTCTAAACCCTCGCTGGACATTCCTAGTAATCCAATTGTGCATTCCTCACCCACGAAAATCTAATTTTGGATCACTTTCCCTGATATTCATCAATGACTATTTAAGACTTGCAATCCGGAGTCATTACTCTAGGCTTGCTCTTCCCAGTAGGATATGCTGAACTCCTACATACTTTCCAAGGCAACTTTGGAACTTTAGATTACTTGGTACTCTTACCCACACCAAGTCAACTTTCCCCTGGACCAGGTTTGGTATGCCCCCTATGTTTAATGTGTCTGGGAGTCAGATCTTAAACTGTATCCACTATATGCCTGAGAAATGTCTTTAACCCCCTTCCCACTTCCCATTCTCCTGTACAAGGTAACATCAAGCCCATTTGGATCTTTCCATATAATTTAGACCCGTGGTGGATCCACTAACCTTCCCAGAAAGGCCCCCGCCCTAGTCTCCACCCACCCGTAACCCCCCACCCCTCCCAGGCATTGGGCTGGCATAAACCAAGTCCGTCAGGCCCCTCAATTTAAATCCAATCTTAGACTCAAAAACCCTCCTACCCTGCAGTTTGTAACTACTGGCCGGACCCTTTCAGGTCCATTAATTTAACCTTAATACACACTTGGACCTATACTTTGCCCCACCTCACTAGTAGGGATTCCAAGGTTGGGGAGATCCCCCCCTTGCCATCGGCACTTCGTGTGCCTTAAGTTATTTAGTGAGGATTTACCTCCACTATACTGTTGGTATTTTTTATATTGTTTGATAAGATGTACATTTTTGGGATATTTTCTCAATGTTTTAAACTGTTCTTTTTGTCTCTATTCTCCTCTGCATCCTGGGTTGTCTGGCTCCGGTCCTTCGCTCCTCCTCCGCCTCTGGTCCTCGACCGACATGAGCTTAGCGGTGGTCTCAACATCTTCCTGAACATTCATTACTCCCACAGGAACAATGACTGACACTTCTTTCACCTTTCTCACTCACGATGTTAAAGGGTTTAATTCCCCATTTAAAAGGCGTAAAGCGTTTATCTCATATAAATCACTTCGACCCTCAGTAATATTTATGCAGGAAACTCATTTTGCTAAAGGAAAACCCCCCTCTTACTTACACAAATCATACCCCTACTTCATAACCTCAACTTGTCCCAATAAGAAGGCAGGCGTGGCTATACTACTCCATAAAGACTACCCTTTCACCGTGGAGAGTAAAAAAATTGACCCAGAGGGCAACTACATTTAACTAACAGCATCCCTTCTGAATACTAGGATCTCTCTTATAGCTCTGTACTCCCCCATTACCGCCCCCCATAATACTCTCATTAAACTACTTGCTCATCTCAAGTCAATAGATACAGGTAAAATCATTCTAGGGGGGATACCAACTTAGCTCTAGACCCTAACATGGATAGGTCCTCTAAGTCCCATGGAGATAAATTCTCCCAAAAACTCGAGGAGCTTCATCTGCTGGATACTTGGAGACTGAAACGTCAGGGAGAAAGGGAGTACACATTTTACTCCCCAGTGCATGGCTCATACTCCAGAATAGATACATTGCTAATGGATTCATCTTTGTCGGACGGCTTAGTTGCCTCCGAAATACGCCCCTGCCCCTGGTCCGACCACTCTGTGGTCCACATGTCCCTTGATTTTGGCACTGTATACAAACCCCCATATAAATGGAAGCTTAATGATATGCTCCTCACCAATCAAACCTCGGACCTCAGCCAATACTTCTTAAATAATCTGACCCCAGGCGCGGATATAGGGTGGGTTTGGACAGAACATAAAGCCGTTATTAGGGGCTCTTGCAAAAGGGAGTATACATTTTATTCCCCAGTGCATGGCTCATACTCCAGAATAGATACATTGCTAATGGATTCATCTTTGTCGGATGGCTTTGCCTCTTGCATTAAACTATCTGCTGCACATAAGAGACAAAAAAGAAAAAGGGAAGTTGAGATCAGAGCGTCACTTTTAGCTTTAGAAAAATCTAACCGGACCAATCCCTCAACCCAACGCTGTAAACAAATAGACCTATTACGAGCAGAATTGGATTTAATACTTTCAGCGCAAACTGAAAAAGCATTGAGATGGACGGGCCATAAGTTTTACACAAAAGCTAACAAACCGTATTCTCTATTTGCTAGAAAATTAAAAGGGAAGCTAGCCCACTCAAAACAATTTCAAGATCAAAAGCCCCTCTGGGAACATCACTTATAGCCCAAATGAGATTAAAGAAGCCTTTACTACCTTTTTTCAAAAGCTCTATTCATCCACGCAGAAGCAACATAGTTACATAGTTACATAGTTACATAGTAATTAAGGTTGAAAAAAGACTTTCAGTCCATCAAGTTCAACCTGTTAGGATCTCCTCTGATCTGCAATATGCGGATTAGTTATTAATTAAATTATTGATTAAATAATTATTAATAGTATAGTATTGGAGAATGAATAAAGAGTTAGTCCATCAAGTTCAACCTTTTTAAATCTCTATTGATCTTTTTAATTTGGACTATTTATTATTATTGTTAATTGTTAATTATTGTTAATTGATCCAGAGGAAGGCAAACATAAAAAAAAAACCCATTGAAACTTTGCCAATTGTCTCATAAGGGGAAAAAAAAGCAAAATTCCTTCCTGACCCCAGAAACTGGCGATCAAATTTCTCCCTGGATCAATATTCCTTGCTAGTTATCTAGGATAGCCTTGAATGCCCTCTTTATTCAGAAATATATCTAACCCCTTTTTGAAGTTGTCTATCGAATTCGCTGTCACCACCTCCTTTGGTAGAGAATTCCACAGTTTAACCACCCTAACTGTGAAGAACCCTTTTCTTTGTTTAAGGTGAAATCTTTTTTCCTCTAACCTCAACGCATGTCCTCTTGTCAGTTGAAAATCTCTTGCTACAAAAAGTTAACTTGACAAAGCCTTATATTGACCCTGGATGTATTTAAATAACGTAATCATATCTCCTCTTAGACGCCTTTTTCCTAGCGAAAATAAGTTTAATTTTGCTAGTCTTTCTTCATAACTTAGCCCCTCCATTCCCCTTATTAGTTTTGTAGCCCTTCTCTGTACTTTTTCCAGCTCTAAAATGTCTTTTTTGTGAGGTGGTGCCCAAAATTGTACTCCATATTCCAAATGAGGGCGTACTAGAGATTTGTATAGTGGCAGAATTATATCTTCTTCCCTGGCTTCTATACCCTTCCTAATACATGCTAATATTTGATTTGCCTTTGCAGCCGCTGCTTGGCTTTGAGCGCTGTTACCTAGGTGGTTGTCCACTAGTACTCCCAAATCCCTTGCAATATCTGATACCCCTAGATTTGCTCCATTAAGATTATAGATTGCTTGGCTATTGTTCCTTCCCAAATGCATAACCTTACATTTATTTGTATTAAATCTCATCTGCCATTGAGCCGCCCATTTCTCTAATTTATGCAAATCCTTTTGTAGGGAAAGTACATCATTATCTGATTTTATTACCTTGCACAACTTAGTGTCATCAGCAAAAATGTAGACACTACATTCGAGTCCTACTTCAATGTCATTAATAAATATGTTAAAAAGGAGAGGACCCAATACAACATAATAATCAAATCTCCACCTTTCTTGAGTCCTACGATCTTCCACATATATCGGTTCAAGAGAGAGAGGGTCTGAACTCTTTAATTACGGTTGAGGAAGTTTTGGAGACAATTAAAAAACTAATGTTAGGGAAAGCCCCAGGTCTAGACGGATTTTCTAACTTGTACTACAACAAATTCGCAGGAAATTTTGGCTCCCCACTTGGTGACCTTATTTAATGCTATCTTAGACGGTCACAACATTCCACCTGAATTGAACCAAGCGGACATGGTCTTCTTTCCAAAGGAAGGCCTATATCGCTACTTAATGGGGATGTCAAATTACTTGCTAAATTTCTCTCCTCACTAATTCATAAGGATCAAGTGGGTTTCATCCCCTTTAGGAAAGCTGGGGATAATATTAGATGGATTCTGGATACCAAGCACTGGGTGGGTAAACACCCTACCCCCTTATGCCTTCTAGCCCTGGATATGGAGAAGGCCTTTGACTCTCTAGAATGGCCCTACTTAAGAGCAGTATTGTCGAGACTCGGCCTTACAGGACGTTTTGTGAACATGATTAATAGCTATTATAAATCCTCTCAAGCAGTCCTAAAACTCCCTGGCGAAGCAAGGGCTTCATTTACTATTCAGAGGGGTACCAGACAAGGCTGCCCTCTATCCCTTTTACTCTTTGCTCTAGCCGTTGAACCCTTAGCTCAGGCTATTAGATCAAATGTAGACATTAAAGGCATAAATATAGGCCACCATCACTTTAAGTGTGCCTTATTCGCAGATGATGTCCTCTGTACATTGACAGATCCCTGCACTTCAGTCCCTGCCCTCTTTTACCTACTGGGTACATTCAGTAAAGTCTCTGGGCTCCACATAAACGTGGATAAAACGTAAGTTCTAAATATTTCCTTACCCCCCTCAGACTTAACCTTTTTGCAACAGCACTTTAATTTTAACTGGCCCTCTAACCATATCAAATATCAAGGTGTGAATCTCACCCGTAACAACGCACATCTTCACAAATCCAACTATACGGCCATCTACAAAACATTCACCCAAAATCTACTGACATGGGCAAAACACCCTATCTCATGGTTAGGACGTATCCACTCGTTTAAAATGAACCTCCTTCCCCGCCTTATGTATTTATTTTGCTCCCTACCGATCTCTTTGAATTACATGGATTTAGACAAACTACAACGCCAAGTCTTTAAATTTATATGGCAGAATAAATCACATTGTATCTCTTAATCAACTATGTTCATCCATAAATCAAAAGGAGGTCTCTCCTGCCCCAATTTGAAATTATATTTTAAAGCGCCACAATTGGCCTTTGTTTCAATTGCGCACTCCCCTACTCACCAACCTCTTTGGATATTTATTGAGAACTTTATGATGGCCCCATATACGTGGGATTCCATTCCATGGATCCCAAACCCACTGACATGCTTGGGTAAATTGGACAGTCCGTATATAAAGCATTCCTTAAAAATGTGGTCATGGGCTGTCCGCAAATTTCAGCTGATCCCGAAGTACCCCACTCCTACTCCCTTAATACCCAATCACAGATTCCCGGATACTCTCCCTGCAACTTCTTTATTATGGTGGAAATCCCATAATCTACTGATGGTGAATTCCTGGTATCAAGATAATACTACCTTAACAAACACTCAACTAAAAGAAGAATTCAATATCCCAATTCAGGAATATTATACATTTTGTAGACTTAAATACTTTCTCTCCACGTTAGAAAATACACTAGGAAATCCGACTTAAAATTGGTTTACTAGGTTATGCCTGCTCCTCTTACAAAAGGTATTGTGGGTATCCTATATGATACTTTTAACTCCCCTCCCACCACCCCCCTGTCAAAATATATGCAAAGATGGGAAGAAGACTTAAATGGCAAGTGGGATATTGGGACTTGGAAGAACCCTTACCAGGAGATCTTTGAGCAGTAATATTCTGGAGACCTCTATTAAGGTTCTTCATAGGATATATATCGCCTCAGACAAACTATTTAGATGGAAATGCTCCCCTAATCCTAATTGCTTTAGAGCTTGTCAGATTCCTGGGACCTTTTTCCACACTTGGTGGTCATGTCCCCTGGTTCAGTCTCTTTGGACCAAGGTTTTCCACTTAGCCTCAACCATATTTGGCACGCCTGTTACAGCTAAGGCGGACATAGGCCTGCTAGGGCACTCTGTCCCCTCACTATCAAAATAGACTCCTTCAGTACTTAATGCTAGCAACAAAGAGTCATATAGCCAGGCAATGGAAATCTTCAACTTTTACTTTACAATCAGTCATCAATAAGATGAACTACATTGCTATAAATGAAAGGCTAACCCATTTACTGGAGGACCGTATGCCTAGTTTTCTCCAGATATGGAATCCCTGGATTCATTCTTCCTATAGCCCTCCCATCACATGAAGTCTTCTTAATTAACATTGTGCTATATTTTGCTAATTCTTACATTGGAGCTGTGGACCGGGGACTGGAGGAGGCGGGACGGGCGGTGGATCCGAGCTGGTAACCAACAGGACTTATACTTCAATACCCGTGAGACAAAAATTTGTTTTTAAATAAAAATTTCATGTGTAGTCAATAATGCTTTTTTCCCCCTCTTTTATTATACTGTTTTAGCTCAATTAGAGTTATATTGTGTCTATACAACATAGTTAGTTTTTTGTTTTTCTTTTTTGTTTGTTTCTTACTTAGGCTCTGGATGTTTGCTCTGCTAGACCGAGCCTACCAAACTGTTTTCTTTTGGGTAAATTTTTCCTTAGAAAATTGGAAAAACTTAGGTAACCTGGCTACCCTTAGACCTTCCCACAAGTGGGGATAGATCTTTTTGGTTAACTTGATTTCGACTATTATATGGTACTAGCGAATTGCCCGTCAAAAAATTACGGCAATGAAATTGTAAGGTAGCTAATGCTGTTTGGTGTGTAATAATGAAATATCTAATACATTAATAAATGCATATACTTTACCTATTTTGAAGCATTGTGTTGAAGAGTTGGCAATGTGTTTTGATGTTGCTGCAGCATTAGTGGTGTGGAGCTGCTGTGTAAGCGTGATGAATGTGTGCAGTGTAATAGTGTGCGTGCGCAAGACCAAACCATTAGTGTAGTCGTGTACTTCCGCATTGTCGTAAAATGGTGGGTAATGTGTGGTATGCGTCTTAGCGGAATATCCGTAGGTCTTTTGTGGTGTTTTGCAAGTTTCTTGTGGTGTTTTGCGTGTTTAGAGTGCTGTAGCCTCGTTTTTGTTTTGTTCAGCGGCCATTTTTTCTCTCGCTTAGAGAATTTTTTAGTGTCTAAACTCTTTTATTTTGAGTTAAATGAAGGTGTAAGTTGCTTTTTTGAGGTCCTGGATGCTCCCTCTTGTTGTAGGTAAGCTTTCTATGTTTGTGCTGTGTGTATTTATTGTGTTTTGAATTTTGTAATGTTCGCAAGTTGCGTCCGATTGTTGCAAGGTCGTAATGTGTGGTAACGTGCCTCATATGTTTGCTTTGCGAGGTAAAGTTTGCGAGGGTCGTAGTTGGTGTGTCGTGTTGTTTGCGTGGTCGCGGTTGTTGTGTGGTTGTTTGCGTTTGAACGGCGCTCCATGCCAGCAACTGAGGCCCTCGCCCGCAGCCCTCGCTACACGAGGGCCGCGGCTCGCTGCGCAAGCCCGCAAACGTTAGCAACAACTCGCACGCTCACAACTATATACAGTAGATATAAAAAGTCTACACACCCCTGTTAAAATGTCAGGTTTCTGTGCTGTAAAAAAATGAGACAAAGATAAATCATTTCAGAACTTTTTCCACCTTTAATGTGACCTATAAACTGTACAACTCAATTGAAAAACAAACTGAAATCTTTTAGGTAGAGGGAAGAAAAAATATAAAAATAAAATAATATGTTTGCATAAGTATGCACACCCTTAAACTAATACTTTGTTGAAGCACCTTTTGATTTTATTACAGCACTCAGTCTTTTTGGGTATGAGTCGATTAGCATGGAACATTTTGACTTGGCAAGATTTGCCCACTCTTCTTTGCAAAAACACTTCAAATCTGCAAGATTGCGAGGGCTTCTCCTGTGCACAGCCCTCTTTAGATCACCCCACAGATTTTCAATCAGATTTAAGTCTGGGCTCTGGCTGGGCCATTTCAAAACTTAAATCTTCTTCTGGTGAAGCCATTCCTTTGTTGATTTGGATGTATGTTTTGGGCTGTTGTCATGCTGAAGGTTTTGTGCCAATATTGACTTGTATTTGGAACTGTTCATAATTCCCTCTATCTTAACTAAGGCCCCAGTTCCAGCTGAAGAAAAACAGCCCAAAGCATGATGCTGCCACCACCATGCTTCACTGTGGGTATGGTGTTCTTTTGGTGATGTGCAGTGTTGTTTTTGCGCCAAACATATCTTTTGGAATTATGGCCCAAAAGTTCAACCTTGGTTTCATCAGACCATAACACCTTTTCCCACATGCTTTTGAGAGACTTCAGATGTGTTTTTGCAAAATGTAGCCTGGCTTGGATGTTTTTCTCCATAAGAAAAGGCTTTCATCTTGCCACTCTACCCCATAGCCCAGACATATGAAGAATACGGGAGATTGTTGTCACATGTACCACACAGCCAGTACTTGACAGATATTCCTGCAGCTCCTTTAATGTTTCTGTAGGCCTCTTGGTAGCCTCCCAGATCAGTTTTCTTCTCGTCTTTTCATCAATTTTGGAGGGAGCTCCAGTTCTTGGTAATGTCACTGTTGTGCCATATATTCTCCACTTGATGAGGACTGACTTCACTGTGTTCCATGGTATATCTAATGCCTTGAAAATTATTTTGTACCCTTTTCCTGACTGATACCTTTTAACAATGAGATCCCTCTGATGCTTTGGAAGCTCTTTGTGGACTATGGCTTTTGCTGTGGGATGCGACTAAGAAAATTTCAGGAAAGACCAACTAGAGCAACTGAACTTTAAGAGGCACTTTAAATGATGACAGGTGTATGCTGACTCCTATTTAACACTATTTGGAATGTGACTGCTTAATTCAGAACACAGCTTACATCCCCAGTTATAAGAGGGTGTGCAGACTTATGCAACCACATTTTTTTTCTTTTTTTTTTCTTCCCTCCACCTAAAAGATTTCAGTTTGTTTTTCAATTGAGTTGTACAGTTTATAGGTCACATTAAAGGTGGAAAAAAGTTCTGAAATGATTTATCTTTGTCTCATTTTTTTACAGCACAGAAACCTGACATTTTAACAGCGGTGTGTAGACTCTTTATATCCACTGTATGTGATCTTCTTATGGTGTAATGTAATGTTAACCTTTTCTTCTTTCGTTTTCCCCTTAATTGGGTATGATTGTATGTTAATAATGTCAAACTGCTACTTGGCTTTTATGTTATCCTCCGGTTTATTTGGTTACCTATTAAAAACCTTTGGAAAAAAAACAAACAAAAAAAAACAACCTCTGTTAGGTGCATTGTACAACTTGAACTCTTCTCTGCAAGTTTCACAGTGAAGAGTACTCCCTCCCACTTGGTAAGACAGATAAGCACAATCATATATATGGGTGGTCTTACAATGCAACAATGGAACTTCTTAACACTGCATAGAATTACATATAATATTAAAGGCTATTTTATTTTTTTATCTCTCTGTTAACAAAATTAGTTGTCAAATGAGCATACTGCAAGTACGGAATTCTGCTGTCCTTTCCTCAGATATAGTACTTTGAAGCGCATTACCACTTGCATTAAATTAATTAAATCTAAAGAAAGTTTAATAACAACTGTTGTGGGTTTTCTGGGTAAAAAGACCACAACGTATACTGCCTACATTATATGGTTGTCTATTGATATTGCTGTTACCATTGTAAACACATACAGACACACTTATGGTATACTGTTTTAATATGTGTGGGGTTAAAAACATTTTCTTTGTACAAAATAAATTTCTGAGTCCAGTAAACAAGCCAAGGTAAGACTTGGCCAAGCCAATGCTAGATATGTTAGACGTTTGCAAAGGCCTTGAAAACAAAACATCAAAACTGTCTCAAGATAGCATATGCTAGGGTCTATGCATTCGACTTCAATTCCCAATTTTTCTAATTGAGGGTGTTATCAAACAGGTGTTTGATTAGAACAACGGACTAGTCTCAACTTGTTGGCAGACCCAATCTGGGACAAAGGTCACATATATTTCTTCTGTCTGTCACTCTCTGGCATAAACATATAACCCCCCCCCCCCCCCCTTTTATTTTCTTTAAAATATCTTATATATCTATATCTGTTTATGTCAAAACTCTATCCCAACTCTTCCTAAAAAGAAAAGAACCAAATACACAAAAAGGGATTACTTCAGACTATCTTGAGAAGGGATCCTAAAATGAGACAGGTGTAACCCTGAAATCCAATACATGGTAATGTATAAACTTGTTTTTCTTTCTTATTTGTAATGGAGATAAAATAGTCCAATAACCACAATCCTTCTGTTACCCTTTTGGGAGTGGTCACAGAACAAAGACTAATTAGCACCTGCATTCCAGACTGTAGGTGTTAATCAATATATTTTAATCTGTGCCACATTCCCTATAACAGTCTGATTGACTTTATTCAAAAATATAACCATTTAACTCTGTTATAAAACCAATTATTAAAATACACCTAGACTCAAAAGCTACTTAGCAATTCTCAACATATACTTTCTTTAATAACACAATCAACAAAACTGTTTTATATCATTTATTGATTGCATATATAGAAACACACTATGACACAAATTAAATACCCTAATACCAATATACAAAACGTATTTAGTTTGCTATAGATGCATTATAACCTAAGTAGTAATATGGCTTCTGCTCTGTAGGTTTTAAACCTGAGTTTGCTTTCATAGAGTAACATGCTATATCACTGATAATTAATACCACATATATTGTATAGAATAGACATTTAATTGTTTATCCAAGTGTGATAAGACTTTATACTCTGCTTATCATCACTGTATTGAACAAATCAAATCTTATTTCTTTAAGATAAATTGTTAACCAAACGTTATAAGGTTATATACACTTTTTATTGATCCATTAAAAGCTCATAAATAAATACATCCAATTGTTTATTCTTGATCTTACTATCACATATATAGTTGTGAGCATTGCGGGTTGTAGCTAACACCTTGCAAAGCGATGGCCGCAGTTGCTGGCAAGGAGCGCCAAAGGTGCTCCTTGCGCTGATAGAGATGAGAGCCATAGGCGCTCATCTCTACGACCCCATATAACTTAGGAAGTAAGCGCGAAAGGCGCTCATTGCGCTGGTGGAGATGAGCACCGTAGGTACTCATCCATACGACCCCACACGACTTAGGCAGTGAACGCCGAAGGCGCTCATTGCGCTGGTGGGACTACAGATCAACAGAAATCTCAATTAACCAATTCACAATGCGAGACCCGTAGCAGTTTGAAAAAATCGTGTGTGAAAAAGTATGGCCCGTAACACTTTAAAAACAGAAAAGCTGGACTTACATAAAACAAATTAGACCCGCACGATTAATGAAAAAAAAAAATACGAAGTTTAAAAAATACGAAGTTAACGGCCGAACCACGCACACCCAAAAACAACAAAAAAATATATTAAAAAAAATCATCACACATAGCACGGGAGGACAGCCAGAACATCTGGGAGTGAGGTTGCACAAGAATTTAACCCCAGTTTGCCCAGTTTTGTCACTTGAAAATCACCTAAGCAACAAAAAAATGGCGGCCCAAAAAATCAAAAACGAGGCTAGCCGACCCCTCACCACGCAAAACTCAGCTGCGCGAGAAAAAAAAATGGCGTCCAAAAAAACCCAAAATGAGGCCAAGCACGTCAAATTCAAAAACGTACTCGGAACACTTACCCTAACTCAGTAAAACTTCATGCGGCACGTAACACATACAAAAGAGATGCCATTTTCTATGGAAGAAGCAACTATGTTGCGCAAATTGACGGCTGGAAGGCAAATAGGGCATGCGCCGTGCTTTATAGAGGTTTCTTCTTCAGCGCTCACTCTATAAATACGGCAAACTGTCTGGAATTTTCTCCATTTCTCCTTAGGGGATGAACAGTGTGACTGTACATTTCACTGCTGGCGTTACTTCTGAAGCAACTTCATTATCAATTCAGACAAATTACAACAAATACTGTAGGTAAGCTATAATTAATTAATAATTACAAAAAAAAAAAAAAATATATATATATATATATATATATATATATATATATATATATATATTAATGGTTTGAAATATTGCCAATAACAACATTATTCATGTACAGTAACATTGAAAAGATATTTAAAAAAATGACAATTAATACATTAATCATTTACAAAAAAAATACTTGAGTTTCAAATATTGACAAAAACAACAATATTACTGTACAGAAGCAATTAGAAGACATTATTCATGTATAGTAAGATTTAAAAGACAGATAAATGTTTAGGTGCGGTAAAATGGTGTAAATTTTAAAATGAGGAAAAAAGGTCACATTTCAAAAAGAAAATAGCTTTTATAAAACATATTTGAAAACATAATTTATGCTTTTAATAACAAAATACATTATTAATATCTACAGTGGATTTCAACATTTCCATTTTTTTTCTCATTTTCAACAGACTCTGCATCAACAGTGTCACTGAATAATTTGAAGTACTGCATGGTTTAACACAGTCTGTCAAATCTGCAGCAATTTACAGACAACAAATTAAACCCAACAGGTAAAGTACAAAAATATATTTGCTTAACATAAATAACATGGTCTTAGTCAACAACAAAAAAATTGAGAAGTTATTTCAACATTTGCATCTCTGTCTATCATTTTCAACAGACACTGCCTGAAGAGTGTCGCAGGAAAATTGGCAGCAGGGGACCCTCTGTCATTAATAGACAACAAATTCAAGACAACAGGTGCACTATAACAAGTAAAGAAAATAAACATATATATATCCTGTTTGGTGTGCGTCATTGTGAAAACGCACTGCAACCTAACTAACCCTCTAAGCCTAACAGCATAATCTACAACCCTAATGCCAATGTGAAAACGCACTGCAACCTAACTAACCCTCTAAGCACAAAACAGGATACTTATAACATAATAAATGGAAGGATATATCCTGTTTTCTATGCACCACTGACTAAGCCTAACCCCATAACCTAAACCTCTCTAAATACATACAAAATGCAAGTATATATCCGGTTTTGTATGGACTTAGTACAAAAACAAATTGATTTAAATGTTATTTTAACATTTGCATCTATCTCTGTAATTCTCAACAGACACTGCCTGAAGAGTCTCATAATCTCTACAGGAATTTAGACACAACACATTCAAGACAAGAGGTACTGTATTACATTGTTACAAAAAAAAAAAATAATACATCGACCACTGCTGTTTACACATATAAAATGGAAGGACCTATCCTGTTTTGTGTCTGCCTTTATAGAAACCTACTGCAACCTAACTAAAACTCTAAGCCTAATCCCATAACCATAAACCCCTGATGACAACATTGCCGCATGCAAAACACTATACCAAAAAAAATATAAACTGGTACCCTAACCCCTAATGCCAACAGTGGTGCACACAAAACAGAAAAGGTCAATGCTGTTAACATATACAAAATGGAAGGATATATACTATTTTAGGTGCGCAACCCTCTAAGCCCAACTCCATACCCTAAACACCTAATGTAGCGCACAAAAAACAGGATAACACAAGAAATGCTGTTAACATATACAAAATAGAAGAACCTTTCATGTTTGCTGTGTACCTTCAACAAAATAGACTGCAACCTAAGTAATCTGTTAAGTCCAACCTCATAAAGCTAACCCCATAATACAAACACTGGTGCACACAAAACAGGATAGGACAAACAATACCCAAAACTAAATAAAAAAAAGTTCATTTAAACAAAAAAAAGGAGCAAGAGGAAAAGAAAAGGCGTCAAACGAACTAAACATCAAAGAATATGGGCAGATCAATAGACTCGAGCAAAAGGAAGTTCAACGACAAAACGAATGGGAGACACTCGCAAGCAAAAGACTAGCGGCTGACAAACAAACATCCAAGCCCAAGAAGGCAACTAAGAAACAAAAGCATTTAGAAAATGTTGCTGAACAAGCTGATAAGAATTATAATGATGATTTAGAGAGTCATATTGATATATGTTCTCAGAATTGTCCTTTACTTAAATCTTTAACAGTAGAGGCTCATAATTGTTGTAATATGAATATTGTCTGTCAGTTTTGTGGGGCTTATCATTTCAAACAGAAAAAACCCAGAGATGGCAAGTTTGTTAGTTGCTGTCAAAAAGGCAAGGTAAGACTTCCACAAAGACTGCAACCTAACTAATCTGGCCCTTACTGTTTCAAAGTACAAGGACAAATTTACCATTGTACTTCTCATTTACATTTAGAAGGGGAGCAAATAAATTTTGCTCAACTATATGTCCTAGATACAATGGAAGCTGTTGAAAAACGTATGCAGCTTCCAGGAAATATAAAATGCTTACCCATTGTTTTTATAGAGATTGATAAAATTATGGCCAAAAACCCATACACTCAAGCTTATAAAAAAGTGTCAGAAATAGAACAAGAACAAATAATACATGCAGAACTACATCAATCACCAATCCAAAAGTCAATAGGGTTCTTAAAAGAGATCGCCATACTGATAAACACCGTTATAACTTACCAACATCAAATGAGGTTGCAATGGTCTTTCAAAATGATGAGGGAGAACCACCATTTCAAAGGGATATTAGAATATATCACAGAAATGAGGAGCAACCTTTCATCAACATAAGTATCTTAAGTACTAATTTAGATCCAATGACATATCCCATTTTTTCCCCAATGGAGAAGCCGGACATCAACCCTAATTAACACTTGACAGTTACCCAAATTCAAAAGTACATGTCAGAAATAATATTTCCATGCTTGAATTTAAAGTGGCTCAAACTGCCATTCAAGATGGATTTATACCCATTTTATGTGGTGAAAAACTGACACAACAACAGATCATTGATTCATATTTGCAAGTTGAGTTAAATAATTTAAATTTCATAAAATATCAACAAGATAAACTATGTGTATAACAGTACACATATAAGAAAAAGACAAACTGTATACTGTTGATAAAGTGAATTCAGTGATTATTGCTGAACTACTAGATCCAGAAATGGTAGACTATATGAGATTTTAACTCATCACATGATTCATGGACCACGTGACGATATTAATCCACAATCACCATGTATGGAAAATAAAAAATGCACTAAAGAATTTCCAAAAGATTATAGAGACAAAACGTATGCGAATTGTGATGGCTATCCATTATATAGAAGAATAAAATGCCAAAATGCCATCATTTATGGAAAAAAGTTGATAACAGATATGTGGTGCCATACAATCCACATTTGTTCATGAAGTATAATGCACACATTAATATTGAAGCTTTCACTTCTATAAAATCCATTAAATGTGTCTACAAATATATTTACAAAGGCTATGACGCAGCTACTGTAGTGGTAAAAAGTGCCGAAAATCCAGAACAAACTGTGTTATTACATAATGAACTTGAATCTCTTGTAGATGCTCGCTATGTAAGTGCGCCAAAAGCAATGAGGCGTCTTCTCAAATTTGAAATGCATGATCGATCACATGCAGTATATCAATTAGCTGTACATTTGCCCCAAAGACACTTAGTTTATTTCAATGTTGGAAATTAAAGTAATGCTTTGGCATTGACAAACTACACTAACTGCATGGTTTCAATTAATTACATTGTACTGACTTGGAGGCAAGGGATTTGTTATACATTGACATTCCATATCATTATGTTTTTGTTAATGGATTATGGCGGAAAAGAAAAACCTGTCGAAATTAAATTATAACTAGAATTTACACTGTAAGTCCAAGTGACCTTGAACATTTCTGCTTATGTTTACTCCTTTTAAATGTTCCTGGTGCACAAAGTTTTGAACAGTTAAAAACTGTTTCATTTAGGTGTGCGACACAGAAACTTCCTGGCTGAAGAAACAGAATGGGAAAGATGTCAAGTAGCATTGTGTCAAATGCCACGGCAGATGAGAGAACAATTTGCATTTATTTGCATCTTCTCAAATGCTCAAATTTAAAACAACTATGTCTGAAGATGTTTTGCAACGATACAATGAGTCTACTGCAGAATTAAAAGCATTAATTGAAATTCAAATTTTAATCTGCCAGATCCAGGACTCATAGATGAAATAAACTTTGAAGACTATGATACTCAGCTTCAGAACCAAATAACACAAGAAAAACTGGCAACTTTAAATACATTACAATTGCACGCATTTAACACCATAAAAATTGCACTCGAGGATGACTTGCTCAAAGAGCGTTATTTCTATCTAGATGGACCTGGTGGATCAGGAAAAACGTATCTATATAATTTATTGATGAATTTCGTTCACACACAATGTCAAATAGCACTGCTATTTGCAACAACTGGAATTGCCGCACTTTTGTTAGACGGTGGAAGAAATGTGCATAGTAGATTTAAACTGCCAGCTCCCATTTTGGAAACATCCGTGTCGGATATTCGAATGACATCTTTACAAGCAAAAGAAATGAAGAAAAGTAAATTAATTATAATCGATTAAGCTACAATGATGTCATTCCATGCGCTACAATGTATTGACTGTTTGTTGCGTGAAGTCATGCATAATGATTTGCCTTTTGGTGGAAAGGTGATGTTTACCTGTTGTTGTCCATGGAAATCACAGACATTGTAGAAACATGTATCAAGTCAAGTACACTATGGAAACTCTTTACTCACCTCAAATTAGAACAAAATGTGAGATCAGAAGAACAAAATGAATTCAATGAGTGGCTCATCAAAATTGGAGAAGGAAAAACAGAACAAATTCATAATTTACTCGATGATACCGTGCAAATTCCATTGTAATTGATTTGCAAACAGGACATTATATCAGCTATATTCCAAAATACAATAACTCACGACGATTATGCACAGCTTGCAACCAAAGTAATGTTAACATCCAAAAATATGCATTGCTTCTGAATAATGAAATATTAAAATTAATAGATGCACCACAAACAAATTATCACAGTGCTGATTTTGTACTTTGTGATGACAAAGTTTTCAACTGAATTTATTAATTCATTCACTCCATCTGGAATGCCCCCACATATTTTGCAGCTAAAAAAAAGTGCAATTGTCATGTTACTGTGAAATATGAACCCAATAAAAGGACTATGCAATGGGACCAGATTAATTGTTAATTGCCACTATACAAATCTCTAGTACGCCCTCATTTGGAATATGGAGTACACTTTTGGGCACCACTTCATAAAAAGGACATTTTAGAGCTGGAAAAGGTACAGAGGAGGGCAACAAAACTAATAAGGGAATGGAGGGGCTAAGTTATGAAGAAAGACTAACCAAATTAAACTTATTTTCTCTAGACAAAAGGCGAGTAAGAGGCGATATGATTACCTTATATAAATACATCCAGGGTCAGTATAAAGATTTGTCAAGGGAGCTTTTTGTGCCAAATGGTTTTCAATTGTCACAAGCACATCCTTTAAGGTTAGAAGTAAAAAGATTCCACCTTTAAAGAAAGAAAAGGGTTCTTCACAGTAAGGGTGGTTAATCTGTGGAATTCTCTACCAGAGGAGGTGGTGACAGCGGATTCGATAGATAACTTTAATAGGAGACTGGATTTATTTCTAATTAAAAAGGGAATTCAGGGTTATCCTGGATAATTAGAGTATGGATCCAGGGAGAAATGCGATCGCCAGTATCTGGGGTGAGGAAGGATTTTTTTTTTGTTTCACTTTTTTTTTTTTTTGCTTTCCTCTGGATTCATTTATAATAATAATAATAATAATAATAAAAAAAATATATATAAATAATTAAATAGTAGTTGATTAATAATTAATTAACAACAAATTAGTTACCTTGCATTTTGTGACATTTACTGTTTCAATTTTTATACATTAACTTCATTGTTAAAATTCTGTTTTTAAAGAACTGAAAAGTTGTTTCATTGTATGTAATTAAGGGTTCATGTGAGTAAGTGGATGATCATTTGTTCTAAAATGTAAATGTTTAATTACATAGAGAGTATTGATCCAGGGAGTAATATGATCGCCAGTTAATGGGGTCAGGAAGGAATATTTTTTTTTGCCCTCTTTGAAACAATTGACCAAGTTTCACTTTGTTTTTGTTTTTTGGTTAGCCTTACTCTGGATTCAATATTCAAGATCACTATATTTTGAAATAATTTTATTTTAAATGTTATTACATTACATTAATGTTTGCATTGATAACATTCTATTTACAAGGTTTGAAAAGTTGTTTTATTGGATGATATTAAGGGTTTATATCAGTAGCAGCGTAAGCATTTGTTTAAAATTTAAATGTATAATTAAATAGACAGGATTCATCCAGGGAGTAATCCAATCAACAGTTACTGGGGTCAGGAAGGAATACATTTTTCCCCCTTTGATACAATTGGCTGAGTTTCAATAGGGTTTTTTACTGTTTGCCTTCCTCTGGATTCAATACCTATGTGCTTTACCATTAGTTCAACTACAAGTTGCATGTTAAGAAGCACTCTGTAATGGTTTAAAATACTCATTCATACAAAATTGACCTATTGTTATGTTACTCATGCATAGATCAGAATTAAAAATGTTAGTGTTGTTAAAAATAATTCGTTCACCACTATTTCCAATACAAGTTGCATGTTACAAAGCTTTATGTAATGGTTCACAATACATATTCATACAAATTTCATGCATTGTTATATTATTACTGCATACATGACAATTTTAAAGGTTAATATTGCCGACGCGGAGGCTGCACAGGCTCCCTGGGTCAGCCCGCAGCGTCTCGTGACCCAGCGGAGCCTGTAAGGCACACCAGCCAAACAGGAGCGGTGGGGGCGGGGCTTCCGCCGCATTCGCGCGCCGTCAGTCAGTTCGGCGCGGTCTCCGTGGAAAACGGACGGAGGTCTGAGAGGCTCCTGCTGAAAGTGCAAGTAGCAGTAAAATTCTGAGAATACCCAAGTTTAGAAGCATATAAGGGGCAGTGTGATTGTCTATAGTGTGTGTGGGTGTTTGTCCTGTTTGTTTTCTTTGTCTTGTGGTCCGTTTTTGTTTGTCTTGGGGGGATCCCTTTTTTGTGCTTGGGGGTTTGGATGCATTAGCTATTGAGGCCTTATTGGCTGATGTCAGGGCCTGTGCCTTAAGCCAAGGGGTCAGATGGGTGCAGGACAGGCTGGGTCCTCCCATGCCTTCTGCAGGAGACTCCCATTACATTGGACAGGCTCAGCATGCAGTTGCTGAAAGCCTAGCCAATATGGGGGATGCCGTCTCCTTCCCTTTTCAGTCAGAGCCAACAGACCACCGTCCAGTGGAGGACCAGGCTACGGGTGACAGGGGTAATGCGGGGCTGGTTAGCCAGGACCCTTTACCCCTTAGGCAGGAGAGTGCCGGGCCCCCGGGCGGTGAGGGTGAGGGCCTAGTACCCCAGCCACCACCAGTCACTTTGCCTAAAGGGCTCCGGCCGCGGCAAAGGTCAAAGAACACCCCGTTACCACCCCAAAAAGGGGGCGCAGGGGGTAAAAGTAAAGACAGGAGTCCTAAAAAAGCTCCTAGAGACATAAAAAGTGCCGACCATGCGGTCCCCTCTAATCCCAATAGTAACAGCGCTTCTGGTGCTTTGCAGAGACGCAGCCGCGGCAAGAAGATGGACACGGGTACCACACGTGAGAGAAGAGACAGAGTGGTCAGAGAAATGATCAGCCAGGACAGCATGGTCATGATCGATGACATGCCCGTAGCAGCGGCGGTGGCGAGGCCAGCGCGCCCCACCAGAGCTAGGAAGAACACAAGCAGGTACAGCCCACTGCTATTTACCCATACCCCTTTAAGACGACAGAGGACAGAGACTGAGGGCGTTACGGTTAGGCCACAGCAAAAAGTGACTAATCCTGACCCACAGGTAGACTTCGCAACGCCCCAGGCAGTCCCCAGGTTATTGGTACACAGTGCAGAGCCCGCGGCACTAGCGCATTCCAGCCGCGCAAGCTCAGGTGCAAGCTTAGGTGACCAGGACCAAGTATGGGCACAGGCATGCAGGTCACGGAGAGCTAGTGACTGTTCCTCTTGCACCCACAGGTCTGAACGGCGATCCAGATCCAGGAGCAGGAGATCCTGCCGATGCAGCTGTGCCTGCGGATCAGAAAGAGGACGGAGCCCGCGGAGGGCCAGACGGTCGGAATCCCCAGGACGTCAGAAAAGCCCAGTAACGTAGGCAATATAGAGCCAGGGGCGTTACCCCCCCCCCCCCCCCCCCCCGGTCACTGTGGGTGGTCCGGGGCCGCAAGCGAGCAAGGTAGTAGCCCAGACGCAGCCATGAGACCGATCGTCTTATGCGCGCTGGACAACTTGGGAGCACATCTAACCCAGGATGTCAAGGAAAAATTTATAGGAGGGAGTTTGTTGATTTGTTCTCCCTGCTGCCCATGTCCAGGCAAATGGATCCAAGCGAGAGGAGCCCTCGGGAGGGTGCATACAGGAGGTTGCCTAGAACCTTCGACACGTGGCTTCAGGCGTTTTCTATCATGGCATGCGTTCTATGCGAGCGCCACCCGGAGCAATGTCGGGGGCTGTTCGTGTACATAGATGAGATTCGAAACGCTCACAAGGTGTACGGGGGTACGGCGTGGTGGCGGTACGATGAAGAATTCCGCCAGTATCTGGCATCTAGGCCAGCCATGGCGTGGAGCGATAAAGCGGTAGCACACTGGCTTAACATTATGACACCCATGCGTGCCATGCCGCCCTTTCAGGCCGGAGGGGGTGGGGTCAGGAGTCCCACCGCCAACTCGGCCGCAGGTACCAAGTCCTGTTTTGCCTACAACGAAGGGATATGTAAATGGGCGCCCAACTGCAGGTACAAGCACGTGTGCTCCAACTGTGGCGGAGAGCACCCCCTGGCCAGATGTGCCAGGCCAAAGGACAACAGGGCTGAGCCCGCTGCCAAAGGGCAAGACGCCCATACACCTCCCCGGCATGCTGCCATGGCTAAGGCGCTACGGTAGGTCGGCGGGTAACAGTGCGGCGGGTCGCCTCCTTGAATTGGGTTTCAACAGAGGTGCGGGGGTCCATGGACCCCAACTTACGTTCTGTGCGGGAATTTCCAGGGGTAGCGGAAGCTAAGGTTCTCAATGAGGTACAACTGGGAAGGATGGCAGGGCCATTCGTTCCCCCCCCCCATTAGAGACCTCGTTGTCTGCCCCCTAGGCGTCGTTCCCAAGAAAGAAGCTGGAAAATGTAGGTTGATCCAGCATCTCTCTTACCCGAGGGGCGGGTCAGTAAATGACGGCATTGCAAGAGAGGAATCAGCAGTGTCTTATGAATCGTTTGACCGGGCCACTGACATGGTCAGGGGGGCCGGCGCGTGTGCGCTCATGGCAAAAGTTGACATAGAAGCGGCTTTTAGACTGTTACCGGTGCATCCAACGAGCCACAGGCTCCTCGGTTGCCACGTCGATGGAAAATATTTTATTGACCTTTGTTTACCTATGGGGTGCTCCATATCATGTGCCTATTTCGAGGCGTTCAGCTCATTCTTACAATGGGTTGCACGCAAAGAATCCGGGTACAGGAGCATAACGCATTACCTGGCCGATTTTCTGTTCGTTGGTCCAGCTGGGCGGGACACCTGCCGGTTTATGTTGGAAGTATTCACCAAAATCTGTAGGGATTTTGGGGTACCACTGGCCCATAACAAAACTGAGGGCCCCACGGAAAGATTGACTGTCCTCGGGATACAGATAGATTCCAAGACAATGGAATGTAGTCTTCCCTTGGAGAAAGTAGTAGACATGAGAGAGGAACTTAGTGCGCTAGGGTATGCACGTAAGGTCACCCTTCGACGGTTACAGCCCATCATAGGAAAGTTAAACTTTGCTTGTAGGATTATCCCCATGGGAAGGGTATTCTGTAGGAGATTGTCGCTTGCTACGGTGGGTGTTTAATAGCCTCATCATTTCATAAAAGTGTCACAGGCCATGCGGGATGACGCACGGGTATGGTCGGTATTTCTGGCTGATTTCAATGGTTCTGAGATCATCCAGAAAAGGTGTGCTAAAAGCATTGACCTAAAACTTTTTACCGGCGTGGGAGTGGGATGCGGCGCCTTTTTTCAAGGAAAATGGTGCGCTGCACCATGGCCGGGTGAATGGGAGGTGGCAGGTCTCACAAAGAACCTGACATTCCTCGAACTTTTTCCCATGGTAGTAGCGGTACACTTATGGGGTTCAGAGTTCAGGGACCGGCGGGTCCTGTTCCATACGGAAAGTAGGGGTGTTGTTCAAGCAGTGAACAGCCTCACGGCAACGTCCGTGCCGGTAGTGAGACTACTCCGGCACCTGGTGCTGTGTTGCCTGCGCCAGAACATATGGTTTCAAGCGAGGCAAGTAACGGAATTGGAGAATGGCATTGCTGACGCCCTTTCTCGGTTTCAGGAGGAACGATTCAGGGCTTTGGCCCCCCGGGCGAACATGCTGGGGGAGGCCATTCCCGAGGAGATCTGGGAGCTTGGAGCAGCCAGGTGACGAGACTCGTCAGACAGTCTGTCGCCCCGGCAAAGTGGTCGGCGTATAAACGCGTATGGGCTAAATGGAACGACTTAGTAAAAGCGGCAGGGGGGTCCACATCAGAGGATAAGACCCTAGGGATACTGCTATGGTTTCTGCTGCGGTGTGCTGAAGAAGGCGAAAAGAAAGCAGTAGTAGATAGACAGGTCACTGCCCTGGCTTTTATGTTTAAGCTGGCGGGGCAGAGGGACCTTACAAAGGAATTTATAGTGCGCAAGGTGGTGCGCGGCATGTTTAACGGGGATCGCAGGCCAGACACTAGGCGACCGATCACCTTCTCATTGTTACTGCGAATGGCGCAGGTGTTGGGAGTCAAATGTAGGACCCCTTTCGAATTTCTGCTTTTCCGTACTGCTTTTTCCCTGGCGTTCTTCGGAGCATTCCGAATAGGGGAGTTAGTTGCGAGCAGCAGACACGGTTCAGGGGGCCTCCAGGTGGTGGATACCTGCCTCAGGGATGGCATGGTGGTGGTATGGCTCCGGAGGTCTAAGACCGACCAGCAGGGAAAAGGAAAGGAGGTGGTGTTACACCAAGTAGGCACGGAGTGTTGTCCCTACGGGTGTATAGTACCTTGGTCAGCGACCGGTGGGACGGTGTTCGCTTTTGGTTCATGCCGATGGGACGGCGTTATCCCGGTATCAGTTTGAACGGATGCTAAAAGTTGCACTACACAGCCTGGGCATAAGGGGGTCGGAGTTCGGAACACACTCGTTCAGAATAGGGGCTGCAACCGAAGCAGCTAGACTAGGCTTACCTGATGCGGCAGTCAAGCGTATTGGTAGATGGGAATCACAACGTTTTCGGTCTTACGTAAGACCCAGGGCTGTAATCTAACGTCTGTTGCTTTCTGCTTTCAGGCGGTCAGAAGCAACTGTGGATTGTGGGCCACTCGTACGTGTACTGGGCCCACAGGTTGGCTGCTGTTATTGAACGAAGGACACAACTGGGTTTCCCCGTTACGGACTTACACGTGCGGTGGCTCGGGGTTGGGGGCCTGCGGTGGGCCCAATTGGATGAATTGTTGAACACCTGCAGTCAGCGGTACGGTCAACCCACAATAATTATAATACATGCCGGCAGTAACGATTTAGGGGCAGTTCCCATGCGCAGAATGCTGAAGGTGATGAAAAGAGACGTGGAGAACTGGACCAAGAAGTTCCCGGGGACATTTCTGATATGGTCTGAAATGATAAAGAAAAGATCTTGGCGAAATGCGCGTGACCCCGTCGGGCTGGATAAGGCACGGCAGAAGATTAACCAGCAGCTGTCTAGTTTTATTCGCAAGCTAGGTTTCATCGCCATCAGGTACAAAGAATTCGAGCCGGCCGGTGCGGATGATTTTTTCGGTCCGGATAAGGTTCATCTTACCGAGATGGGGCTGGAGTTGGTCACTGTAGAGAGTGTGGTTCGGGCTTTGGCTTTAATGAACAGCAGGGGGGGATCGCAGGCTCAGGAGGAGTCCCTCGCTTGCTCTGTGGCGGGAGGTGAGTTGCCCGGCCCACTGGCCTAAGTGGGCGTGGCCCTACCTCACAGGGCGTGCTTAAAATAAGCATTGGGGGCTTTGGGCAGGGCCCAAGGCGTGAGGTTACTGTCCGTGGCCGGGCTCCTCCCCCTATAGTTTTGAATATGTTAATATGCATAATATATGCAAGTTTTAAGTTATGTAAATTGGTTATTTACAATAAAGCTGTGGCCCGTGTTTTCTCCCAAACAATTGGTTTTGTGTCAGTTATTTATCATAAGCCTAAATGGATCATGCTTGGGTCATGCCGACGCGGAGGCTGCACAGGCTCCCTGGGTCAGCCCGCAGCGTCTCGTGACCCAGCGGAGCCTGTAAGGCACACCAGCCAATCAGGAGCGGCGGGGGCGGGGCTTCCGCCGCATTCGCGCGCCGGGAGTCAGTTCGGCGCGGTCTCCATGGAAAATAGCTCCCTCACACCCAAATTATGTTGGTAAAGTTAGAATGGTTATGTATGGTTTAAAAAAAAAAAAAAGCATTGATATTGTTTAAAAAAAAAAAAAAAGAAAAGAAGTGAAAGTTTTACTTGAGAAGTAGCAATTTTCTGAGATATTGTATATATGTTTGGCGGGAGGTGAGTTGCCCGGCCCACTGGCCTAAGTGGGCGTGGCCCTACCTCACAGGGCGAGCTTAAAATAAGCATTGGGGGCTTTGGGCAGGGCCCAAGGCGTGAGGTTACTGTCTGTGGCCGGGCTCCTCCCCCTATAGTTTTGAATATGTTAATATGCATAATATATGCAAGTTTTAAGTTATGTAAATTGGTTATTTACAATAAAGCTGTGGCCCGTGTTTTCTCCCAATCGGTTTTGTGTCAGTTATTTATCATAAGCCTAAATGGATCATGCTTGGGTCAAGTTTTACAGTTGTTGAAATACAAGTTGAATGTTAAAAAAATATATATTTTTATTGTTGTACTTTGTAGATAACAAAGGTTAAGAGTTTCAGAGACCCATTGCGTGGCAAACAACATTCCCAGCTTTAAAGCATTTTTACCATCATTTTTTGACGGGCAAGTTGCTAGTTATTCTAATAAACATCATTCTGCACAAGGAGTATACTTGTCTATAAATTGAACCTTGAACTCAATAAACTTTATTAAATCAATAAATTTGTAATATTTTATGTCATATCAAATTGTATGACACAACCATAATATGAAAATGGCCCCACTCTGCATAGCTTTTTAGAAAATTATCTGATAAAACACTGTCTCTGCCTTTTAATCTGGGTCCAAGCTCTGCAAGTTTTATTGCTCTTGTGTTGAAATCAAAATAATTGACAGCTGCCTGCTTCGCCTGTCTATAACAGACTCCCATCTGGTAGGATGAAATTAAATAGTTTTGCCCAGTAGTGGTCACATAAGTCACCAAAGTTCAAAATCCCTCATTTTTCATTATTGCTACACTTACACATATTTTAATGACACGTAAAAGAACACATACAGTTTACATACTAATGGTGACCCAGAGTGTGGGTACTATGTAACTAATAGTTTATTTAAGAATGTGGTCCACATATGGTTTATGCCTGCCACTGGGAATCAGATCAGCCATACAAAGCAGGGGGGGGGACCAGACACGATTTAACAGATACATTCCTGAAATAGGAAGGGGTCATTTAATTTATATTTCATGAACTACTGTACACATTTTAATGAAATAATGTGTGTTATGATTGTAATTAAATACAGTAAGTCTCCAATTTACAGTTTCAAATTATTATCACAGCTACAGAATATTGGACAACTACCTCTATAAATAGGATTTACAAAATCCAATGCCATCAGTATGTACCAAATCTGAGCCACAGGTTACTTAATAACACTGTAAATATAGTAAGTTTGATTACAATTATATAAGTTCTGTGCATACATACATAAATAACTCCATTACATTTATGAATAATGCGGTTCACACCGTTTTTTTACCGGACACTGATATCCTTTGGAAGCAAAGAAACAGTAAAACAAAATATAACAAATAACAGTTATAGATCAAAATCAAAGTTTAATTTGAATGTATTACATATGTAATAAAAGTTTAAATAATAAACATAAAACATAAGCCAGTTGCATAACATGCATGCTGTATTTGTCAGTATTTCAGAGCAGTGTGGCAATCCCGACAAGGAGCATTGGATTTGTTGACAATACATTCACATGTCCTTTTAGAATGTGTGCAAGCTTACGTGTTCTTTTATCCAGAAGATAAAGTTGTATTAGAATAACTTGCACAGGTGCAAGAGCAATTTACAGTAGATGCCCAGTTATCCAGAACTCAAGCAACCAGAACTCTCAAGCAACCAGAAAAACAAATTGAATATTGTTCTTTCAATAAAAATTAAATTTTACAGGGCTCAACAAATGCCAGGAGCCAGGTTGTCATGCCACAAACTGCTTACAGGCACCTAGATTTCATCCACTGTATGTCTCTGAGTGACTAGACCAGTGTAGTGTTGGCTTTACATTCCCTGGGTTCAGCACCGCACCCTCCAGACGAACGTACCGGTGTGTAAGTGAGGAGTGAAAGCTGCTGCTGCTAGAACAGCCCTCACTGACAATTATACAAAGCATCCTATGAGCAGCTAACCTAGGCCTCTTTTACTAGTAACTCTCAACCATGGGTGCCGGATAACAGAGTCTACTGTATAACAATATTATATAAATACATTAGCACATTGCACGTTAATGAACCCAAAAAATATGTTTTATTCAATTACTAACAGTATGATGTTTAACTTGTATAAATAGCATACAATGGATTCATGTTTCAATTAAGTAGAAACAAAACGGTATTCCATAGCTCACTTCCATTTTTCCCATGTATAAGGATTAGCTTAATAAGTACAAATGTAGAGTTAGACCTTCCTTTCTCTGCTGTAAGCCCTGACCCCTCTGAGAATGACACAGTGCCATCAGCCCTGACCTTGGACCTGAATTGGTCTCCTACGGATAACTGGATCTTGACTCCAAAGCAAGACACAATCTGCTATCTCTATATCTGTACCATAGATCCACCTCATGTTAAGCAAGCAACGGTGTTACACCTATTGCTCTAGAGCAGTGGAAATATTGCCTGTGAATTTATGAAACATCCAGTATCTAGATACAACTGTACAGATTTGTAATGCATTTGTTATTCATTATCTTAATTTTATTTTATCTTTTTTTTTATCTCAATAGTATTGTAGACTACATGGATGTAGCTTGAGGAGTACTAAATCATGTGGCCTAGACCACATGAATGGAGCTTGATGAGTACAAGAGCACATTCTGGTTCCATACAGAATATAATCAATAGTACAAGTAGTACACAGACAACACTAAATAGTAGATACAAAATGTCCTATAACAGAACACGAAAAGGCCAACCCTGAAATCCAAAATATCATCTAAGTCCCACTCTACCCAAAAGAAACATGAAATCTCTCTCTTAGAGCAAATAGATCTCACAAGGGTATTGCCAGAATGTCCATGCTTGACATATCAGAGCTGATGTGCTATGGTTTGCTATAATGTCTTCTGCAATGGAACAAGGCACCTAAAACACCAAACTTAGTAGTACCATCCCATAAGACATGGAGTTTCAGCAATAACTATGTTCAGTCTTATGTTGACTCGAAGTCAATCATGGCTCTTTTGTTGTACCCAAATATAGTGCATGTCTATAAAGCACCAGAGTACGGGCTCAGTGATTGAACACTTGTCTTTTGAACTAATCAAATCAGATCTGAGAATTCAAATCAGTACTTCAGGTCGGTTGTGTTTTATGTAACTCGCACTACTGCCTAGTCTAAAACACAGCCCTAATTTCAAAAATTGTACATATATTATGAACTTCTCTCATTATGCTCATATAATGTGTACGTAATGGGATTTCTCCCCACTTATAAACATCTACGATTACAAAGGGTATGTTATGTTTTTTATTAAACAACATGTTAATTATCAATCATGCAGAGTTATTTTTAGCTAGGCAGACTTTTTTTACATACTGGCGTATTGATGCTCTCTTTTCTCTGAAGATTGACGTAGTTTGGCTCTCTAATTATAAAAGTTTGCAGACCCCTGGGATATAGGGTGGGGTAAACAGGCCAGTGTTTTCCCTAGGTTTTCCAGTCCTTATTGCATTGTCATTTAATTTGAGTAGATTCTCAGCAACAGGAGAGTGATACTTTATGAGATCATGTGAGTAAGCTAAAGGGACTCTAGGCAACATTTTGTTTTATATAAATAAATCTGGTTATATAATTTGATCCCCCTCAGTGTAAATTTCAAATAAAATGTGCACTCACTAACTTTCTCCCTCTATTCTCTCTTGTAGGCTGTCATCTAGCACATGTATGGAGCATACTTGGAGCTCTGCATTTTCTGAGCTAAGGACACTCCCAGATGGGAGGGAAATTACACTAACAGTGTCATGCTGTTAGACAAGGTGTGTGTTAGAATATGCAGAAACACTAAGCTGAGGATTTTAAATCATAATCATATGTAATAATTTATAACAGCACATTGCAGGTAAAGATTATAAGTAAGGATCTGTGTAATGGTGAAAATCTATTAATTTAGTGTTTTATACACAGCATGTGTTGCTGTCTAATGGCATGGCACTGATAGTGTGACTTTACTCCACTGTGAGAGTGATCAGGTCACATGTGTGCATGATGGCAGCCTACAGGAAAGAATACAGGGCAAAAGGGAAAGCATCCAGAAGCTCAGAAACTGTTACTCGGTGGGGCTTTGAGAAGTGAAGTGTACATTTTATATGAAAATGATATAGAGGTAGAACAAACGAATTAAGAAACATTTATATAAAATAAAAATGATGTCCAATAAGTACCTTTAAAGAAATCTGTTGAAGTTTCAAGAAATACCCTACTGGTTACATAATTGGTTTAAAGTACACATTCCCCCTAAACGTCTGTTTCTTTTTTATTAAAGAGCACACCTAGAGATGATTAATTATCTTTGTAAACTTTATGGAAGTTGCCTAGTTTGCCAGTTACTCCTTCATGTTTGTTGAGAGTGGAAATCTTATTCAAATCTTATTAAGTTCAATTTCTGTCACTGACACTTAGAATGCCATGCTGATCGGATCAAAAGCTTAAGAGCCAGTTAATTTGCTAATAAAACTACAGTTGCAATTACACACTATGGCAATTAGATGACCTAAGCAAGGCCCAGTTGGTATGTACAGATAAGGGTTAAACACAATTACCTCTGACCTATCATGATTAAACACAGACTACTTCTTGGGCTAAAATATAATGATTAGACACAGACTAATTCTTGGGAGGAAAACTGGCCACAGCATTTCTTGGTAAACACATAATAGACATAATAACCATAACCATTAATAATTAAACATAACCACGTGAGGGGAGGAGCCTGGACAGAAACAGTAGGCCCTACGCCCTGAAGCCTCACCCAGGGTCTACCGTGTAGTAACATTTGTACCACCGTAGGGTAGGATCTTACCCATTTTACCACTGTCCCGGCGACTCCCCTCACCACCCGCCGCTGTGACAACAACATAAACATAATTTGTCAACATATAATGTACACTCAAGCAATATAACCACAAGTATAACCACACGTACCACAAGTAACAAAACAAAATAATCCTTCAACTTGACAATATACATAATTTTTTATGTTTTATTTATATATATATATATATATATATATATATATATTTATATATATATATATATATATATATATATATATATATATATATATATATATATATAGGGAGTGCAGAATTATTAGGCAAATGAGTATTTTGACCACATCATCCTCTTTATGCATGTTGTCTTACTCCAAGCTGTATAGGCTCGAAAGCCTACTACCAATTAAGCATATTAGGTGATGTGCATCTCTGTAATGAGAAGGGGTGTGGTCTAATGACATCAACACCCTATATCAGGTGTGCATAATTATTAGGCAACTTCCTTTCCTTTGGAAAATGGGTCAAAAGAAGGACTTGACAGGCTCAGAAAAGTCAAAAATAGTGAGATATCTTGCAGAGGGATGCAGCACTCTTAAAATTGCAAAGCTTCTGAAGCGTGATCATCGAACAATCAAGCGTTTCATTCAAAATAGTCAACAGGGTTGCAAGAAGCGTGTGGAAAAACCAAGTCGCAAAATAACTGCCCATGAACTGAGAAAAGTCAAGCGTGCAGCTGCCACGATGCCACTTGCCACCAGTTTGGCCATATTTCAGAGCTGCAACATCACTGGAGTGCCCAAAAGCACAAGGTGTGCAATACTCAGAGACATGGCCAAGGTAAGAAAGGCTGAAAGACGACCACCACTGAACAAGACACACAAGCTGAAACGTCAAGACTGGGCCAAGAAATATCTCAAGACTGATTTTTCCAAGGTTTTATGGACTGATGAAATGAGAGTGAGTCTTGATGGGCCAGATGGATGGGCCCGTGGCTGGATTGGTAAAGGGCAGAGAGCTCCAGTCCGACTCAGACGCCAGCAAGGATGGACGTGGAGTACTGGTTTGGGCTGGTATCATCAAAGATGAGCTTGTGGGGCCTTTTCGGGTTGAGGATGGAGTCAAGCTCAACTCCCAGTCCTACTGCCAGTTCCTGGAAGACACCTTCTTCAAGCAGTGGTACAGGAAGAAGTCTGCATCCTTCAAGAAAAACATGATTTTCATGCAGGACAATGCTCCATCACACGCGTCCAAGTACTCCACAGCGTGGCTGGCAAGAAAGGGTATAAAAGAAGAAAATCTAATGACATGGCCTCCTTGTTCACCTGATCTGAACCCCATTGAGAACCTGTGGTCCATCATCAAATGTGAGATTTACAAGGAGGGAAAACAGTACACCTCTCTGAACAGTGTCTGGGAGGCTGTGGTTGCTGCTGCACGCAATGTTGATGGTGAACAGATCAAAACACTGACAGAATCCATGGATGGCAGGCTTTTGAGTGTCCTTGCAAAGAAAGGTGGCTATATTGGTCACTGATTTGTTTTTGTTTTGTTTTTGAATGTCAGAAATGTATATTTGTGAATGTTGAGATGTTATATTGGTTTCACTGGTAAAAATAAATAATTGAAATGGGTATATATTTGTTTTTTGTTAAGTTGCCTAATAATTATGCACAGTAATAGTCACCTGCACACACAGATATCCCCCTAAAATAGCTAAAACTAAAAACAAACTAAAAACTACTTCCAAAAATATTCAACTTTGATATTAATGAGTTTTTTGGGTTCATTGAGAACATGGTTGTTGTTCAATAATAAAATTAATCCTCAAAAATACAACTTGCCTAATAATTCTGCACTCCCTGTATATATATATATATATTTATATATATTTTTTTTAAACTTATAACTTTAAACAACAATACTTTAGCGATGGGTGGGTGGGAATCTTCCCTCATGACTAGCTAGGGGACTATTGATACAATTGGCACCAAAACCAGCCTAGAAATGACTCCACATTCCCCAGCTAGCCACCTACTTACATACCCAGGTCCTGCCAGGTCAAGGGGCCCTCCATCCAACCCCAGCAGGCTGGGGTGGCCTCCAGGCCCTCCATTAGTTTTTGGGTGTTCTTTAGCAGCTCATATCACCTAACATAAGAGGTTTTGTAGCAATAACACTAACAGCCTTATTAAATTGCGATTCAGTAAATTTAATAGGGCTCTATTTAAGCACACAGCATATTTTATTTACAGAAGTTTTTAGTTAGTGAAGACCTTACTTTTGAATAGAAGTTCACTAACTAAAAACTTCTGTAAAAAAATATGCTATGTGCTTTAATAGAGCCCTATTCAATTGGGAAAATCGCAATTTAATAAGGCTGAAAGTGTGAAACTTTTATACATATATTAGAATTTCTATAAGTGAACTCTTTTATGTAAGAGCAACTTGCCCCTTAAACAATTGCATAATGACAATGGGGTGACTTTTTAAGGCAGATAGGACAAAGCCAGCCTAGCTAGGCCAAGTGATCCCTCTGTGCTGTAAAGTTTTAAAGTTTCTATCTGTTATAGTGAATATGATGTCATCATTATAATCAAATGCACTGGAAGAAATACTGCAGAGCTGTGTCTTTTTATTTCCATTCTGTATTCTTGTCAGTGAGTCAAGTTGCTCTATTTTTCTTGCGTACATCAGCTTGTGATTTGGAAAAGGTCAGCAGGAGGAGCTGTAGGAAGGAAATCCACGCCACTTACATTATAATAGCTTGCATCAGTTTTCTCCTCTTACTGTCTATATTCTCCTTCACTTTCCTCTTCTTCTCTAGTCTTTTTCAGTTACTCTGATCTCCCCTTTTCTGCCATTGTTTTGTTTCTAAAACACTTAGTTTATCAGTAATTCCATTCATTTGCCTCTCCTTTATTTTGTCTGCTCTATTGGTCAGTCACTCTTCTGCTCAATCTTACTAGACAATGTGACAGAAATTTTCTTTTTTTCCAGCTCCCGAATAAAGTCCAAATACAGAAAATAAAACCAGATTTACAAATATTTAAAGGGACATGGAATTATTATTTTTTATCATGTGTTTACAAGAGTGTGTTAGTTTTAAATATTATAAACATGTGTTTTTTCATGAAGAAAAATTGTATAACTTGTTTAAACTTACTGGAAACTAAGAGGAAATGTCCCATGTAACACTTCTGTGTGAGCAGAGAGTACACATGACTCTATATATCATTATATTCAACTATCATTATGCACATTGGCTGATACGGTCAACACTCCAGACAGGGGGATGAGAATATCATTCCTGTTGATCCCTCAGCTGATCACCCCATAACTATATTGCAACAATATTAGTGAAAAGCTCCAGGAAAGTCAAGTTCTTCACCAACTGTGTCTGGACCCATGTCTTAGGCCATAAGCTTTGATACCAGTGTAAGCACCAACACCTGTACTGCCAGCTGCATCTGTAGATAAGTATATATCAGTGCTGGATACCCTCTCAGCTATGAATAATGTTTTTTCCATTGAAGTCAGTCAAAATATTCTGCCAAATCCTTAGATCATCCTTCATAGACCTATTGATCCTGATAAGGTGGTGTGGTTAACTGATTCCTGAAGTAGCCATATACAAGAGCCTATTAAAAATTCTGCCAAAAGGGATGACCCTACAGGCTAATTTCCGCCTGTCTAATAAAGATTGAAATTCTCAAAGAGCGGTCTTTTTGCACATCAAGAAATTATTAATACACCTCTGTAGCTCTTGCTCCTTATCCAAAGGAAGAGAACATTGGAATTTGAAAAAATCTATAGTAGGACGTTCCATCTTATCCATTTCCAGTGGGATTCCAAAATCATGTTATACCTTGAAAAGCAAGTGTTCATCAAGTGTTGGGACTGAGTAAGAGATTAAATAATTACTTTCTGCCACCTGTTCCACCACCCATTGCACGAAAGATCTAAAAGTCCCAAAGTGTGGGCAAGATATTGAGCAGCCCATTGGCAAGCAAAGATCTATGAAAAAAAATTTTTTTGGGAAAGGCAACATAACAAATGGTGTGACTTTGGGTGAACAGATAAGAGCCTAAATACAGATTCAATATAAAAATTTGCTAACTAAGCACCCTATCACGCTTTATGAACTTATCTGATCACCTGGTCAAAGGAAGCATACTTTACTGAGGATAACAGTACAGGCGGAGTACAAGTCACTGAGGCCCTGGGACCTTAGGGGCCCCTGTAAGTCCCCTGTGGCCCTGTGGGCCCTTAGTTGCCCCATGGGTCCTTAGTGGCCCTCACCGGTCCCATGTGGCCACATGGGTCCCCTGTGGCCCCATGGGTCCCCTGTGGCCCCATGGGTCCCCTGTGGCCACTGCCCCCCCTGTGGCCATCGTAGGTCCTCTGTGGTCTCTGCGGCTCCCCTGTAGCCCCCGCTGGTCCTCTGTGGCCATGCAGGCCCCTTGTGGCTCCTGTGGCCCCCGCATGTAGGCTATGGCCCCTTCAGCCCTCCTGTGGCCTCAACAGGTCTCCTGCAGATCCCCATTGAACCTCGTGGCCCCCGCAACCACTCATGGTCCACTCTGGCCCATTGCCAGCCCCCGAAGCTTGCTGTGGCCTCCCTAGGCCCTCTGTCCCCCCCCACCCCACGGACCCCCTATATATATATTTTTATATCAGGTCCTGATGGAATACATCCAAGGGTACTGAGGGAGCTGGGTTCTGTAATAGCCAAACCATTATATCTAATCTTTAAAGACTCACTCACTACAGGGTCTCTACCAGATGACTGGAGAAAAGCAGAGGTGATACCTATATTTAAGAAGGGATCTAGAGCAAATCCGGGGAATTATAGACCAGTGAGCCTCACTTCTGTAGTTGGGAAGCTTTTAGAAGGGTTAATAAGGGACAGAATACAAGAATATGTCTATTTGAACAGGATCATAGGTAGCAGTCAACATGGATTTATGAAGGAAAGGTTGTGTCAGACCAATCTAATTAGTTTTTATGAGGAGGTTAGTAGGAACTTGGATCAGGGCAACTCAGTGGATGTAGTCTTTTTAGATTTTTCAAAGGCATTTGATACAGTGCCACATGGAAGACTAGTGAGCAAACTAAGGGATACAGGAATTGCAGTAAATATCTGCTCATGGATCGAGAGCTGGCTAAAAGACAGGAAGCAAAGGGTTGTTGTAAATGGAACATACTCCGATTGGTCTAATGTGATAAGTGGGGTTCCTCAGGGCTCAGTATTGGGTCCTCTCCTTTTTAACATATTTATTAATGACATTGAAGTAGGACTCGAATGTAGTGTCTCCATTTTTGCTGATGACACTAAGTTGTGCAAGGTAATAAAATCAGATAATGATGTACTTTCCCTACAAAAGGATTTGCATAAATTAGAGAAATGGGCGGCTAAATGGCAGATGAGATTTAATACAAATAAATGTAAGGTTATGCATTTGGGAAGGAACAATAGCCAAGCAATCTATAATCTTAATGGAGCAAATCTAGGGGTATCAGATATTGAAAGGGATTTGGGAGTACTAGTGGACAACCACCTAGGTAACAGCGCTCAAAGCCAAGCAGCGGCTGCAAAGGCAAATCAAATATTAGCATGTATTAGGAAGGGTATAGAAGCCAGGGAAGAAGATATAATTCTGCCACTATACAAATCTCTAGTACGCCCTCATTTGGAATATGGAGTACAATTTTGGGCACCACCTCACAAAAAAGACATTTTAGAGCTGGAAAAAGTACAGAGAAGGGCTACAAAACTAATAAGGGGAATGGAGGGGCTAAGTTATGAAGAAAGACTAGCAAAATTAAACTTATTTTCGCTAGAAAAAAGGCGTCTAAGAGGAGATATGATTACGTTATATAAATACATCCAGGGTCAATATAAGGCTTTGTCAAGTGAACTTTTTGTAGCAAGAGATTTTCAACTGACAAGAGGACATCCGTTGAGGTTAGAGGAAAAAAGATTTCACCTTAAACAAAGAAAAGGGTTCTTCACAGTTAGGGTGGTTAAACTGTGGAATTCTCTACCAAAGGAGGTGGTGACAGCGAATTCGATAGACAACTTCAAAAAGGGGTTAGATATATTTCTGAATAAAGAGGGCATTCAAGGCTATCCTAGATAACTAGCAAGGAATATTGATCCAGGGAGAAATTTGATCGCCAGTTTCTGGGGTCAGGAAGGAATTTTGCTTTTTTTCCCCCTTATGAGACAATTGGCAAAGTTTCAATGTTTTTTTTTTTTATGTTTGCCTTCCTCTGGATCAATTAACAATAATAATAAATAGTCCAAATTAAAAAGATCAATAGAGATCTAAAAAGGTTGAACTTGATGGACTAACTCTTTATTCATCCTCCATCCTAGTCTTTTTTCAACCTTAATTACTATGTAACTATATGTACACTTATATATATATATATATATTTATATGTTTTTTATATATTTACTGTGTGACTTGATGTTGAATGGGGTTCGGGAAGCGAAAAAATATATATTATATAATGGGGGCTGAGGGAATGGACCAGCCATCCTTCCCATAGATTTTTCAGCAATAATGGCAGTTTTTAAATTACCTGAAAACTTAAATGCAACCGAACGAGAAGAACTAGGAATAGGAAAACCCATACTGAAATCAATCAACAAGAAAATATCATATATATTATTATTATTTTTTTACAAAACCGGGCTTCTTAGTGTACTGTCTTAACCAAGAAAGCATCTTTCTTACTCGTATCGAAGATCCCGCCCTTAGCAGCAGCCTCAGATGTTGACTTAAGTTTGAGAAAACATCTGACGATGGGATGTTGCTGTCACAACCTGCTTGTTGGCTGTTACTTGTTCTCTGAGGTCTAAGCCATGACACAGTCCCAACAATCTCCAGGGTCCAAGAACCCGGGCCCAGCTGGTAGTGGTAAGTCTAGAAAGTTCAGGAAGTATCCATAGTCCTACCGACCCTTTCTGTGGCTCAATCCTGGGGTTGCACTGGGGGCTTACCAGGTTACACCACCTCTCCAACCCCCTAGTAAAAATCAAAGTGACAAACTTGGTGGCTCTCTGGGCACCTTGTCTCCTCCTATCCAGGGTGCATTCTTTCTCCTTCCCAGTGGTGTAGTGGCCTTCCCAAGCCCCTAGGGAAACATATAAGACCACGGGCCTGGAGGACCCTTCAAGGCAGTGCAGGGGAAACAATACATTCAGGCTAGTAGGTCCAGCAAAAATTTGGGAGGGTCTTTCCCCAGCCAAACCTCCTGACCTGCTGATTCTGGGATGGTACCAGGTATACTGGGTAAAATAGAAGACCCCAACTTCCCCCTTGCCAATGATCCTGGCCAGTGGGCCCTCATTTACAGTGATCGAGGCACACAAACAGTGTCTTTGGGATGCTGCAGGGGAGTCAATGCAGGGAGGCCAGGTGACAAACCACACCCTGCGGTATCGTCTGTGGAAATCCAGGAAAACTGGCCATCCAGTGATGAACAAATCTGGGGTAATCCTGGGGCCTCACCCTCCCCAGCCAAGCCAGTACAAACAGCTGGCTGGTGGTATTTACAACAGTTGGTGGGTCTAGGGGACCACAAGTGGTAACTATTCTTCCCCTCCGCTTGTCTGCTACTTCCCCTGTACGGTGTTTGAGTTCCTAGGAATTTGATGAGCTTTCTTGCTTACCCAATTCAAGTGGTCCCAGGAGCCTAGCCAGTTCCAGTAACTGCTCATCAGGGTTTATCCCTATTCCACCCCCAAAAGCCATGGTCAATGCCCCTTCTTCCCCCGTTGGTTAGGGAACACATTATTCTGGGGCATCCCATAAAACAATAGTTCCATTAAGGACTGTACATGCTGTATCTGCCAGTCTGTACTCCTTCTGATGGACTTGTCTGGGATCTCCCCTCCTTGGTGCTGCATTAAGAGCACTGTCTCCCAGCCCCCTTTCTCTGGAACTACTGTCTGGGTACAGCTCTGACCTCCCTCTGGCTCTTTGGTCTCTTGATCCTCAGGCAGAACCTCCTGGCTCTCTCCATCTGATACTGCCTGGCATGTGGATGCAGGCAGTCCTTGAGTAGCAGCTTTTACAGCCTCCTGCACAGTCTGAAGAGCAGGGCTGCTTGCCGTTTCTGCTCCATGGTCTGTGTCAGGCTCCTGGACAATGGATATCCAGTGAAGCTCCCCACTAAGCTTACAGTCCATTGGTAGGGCACAGTGCTCATTAGGTTCTTATCTGACTCTAGGAGCAGGGTAGCTTTCCCACAGGTCTTCCCCTGGCACTGCTGTGGTTAGGCCCTGTCCCCATGCCTCTAACTGGGCGAGGCTCAGCCCCCTAAAGTTAGGGACCAGTTCTTTCTCTTCCCAGTAAACCCACTGCATAATGGAGTCCTTGTTAAATTGCCGGTAATCAGAATTTTCCCAAGAGTCCAGACCTTTCTCTTCTGATCCAACCTTGGGAAAAATTAGCTGAGTTCCTGTAGTCTCTGCCAGGGTGTTCTGTTCCATGCCTGACTGGCATGAGCTCTCTTAACTGGGCGGCCACAACCCATCCAGGGATGCTTCATCTAGCCAGTATACATAATCCACTTCCAGCTGTAACTCCTGCAACATCAAAGGCCGAAATAAGCTAGCTGTCTTGGAGCCTCGCTTCAGTTCTAGCATTTGACAGCGCTTGGAAAACAAACAGCTGTCTTCTTTCAGTCCCCAAGCCAAAATCCAGATTCCCATATACAATGTCCCTCCATCCTCAATGAATAACAGGACTTCCCATGAGGTATCCCAACAGGTCCCACCCAATAAGCATGTCAATAAGCATATTGCTCCTCCAGGGCGATCTCCTTATCTACTAATTCCTTTAGCTTGTTACCTGGCCATAGTCCCAGAAATGCCATCCATTTGTTTAGAATGCCCTTTCTTGACAGTCCTTTCCAGTCACCACAAAATTCTCTGTGGCTACTGGAGATAAACACACCCCATCCACAGGAGCTGGGAAAGGCCAATTGCTTACCCCTCTCCACTCCTCCTGTACCTCTGTGTCCTTAGGTGCATCAACTGCTCTATAGTAATATCCCTGTAATCTTCTGAACGCTTCCTCCTTCTCTGTTGCAGACATCTCTTTAGAAGTTGCCAACTTTCTGTACTCCACAGAGGTCCCACCACTGCCACCAATGCCACGACCTGCTTCTTCAATGGGGCTTGACAAGAACCTAGTTCAAGCCTACCCCAGCATAGGTTCTATGTATGCTCTTGATTTTCTCTAAATTACAGAACAGAGGAGAGCAGTTCTCTGGGAAACGCGCCCCAATGATACTTGCCATGATTACGAATGCCTGAAGGTTTTAGGTATCCTCCTATACCTGCGTTTCCTCTCCTCATCTTCCTTCTTTGTATTGTCCTTTCTTTCCTTAACCTCAAAATAATTATCAAGGGGTAGGAGAGAGAACTAACTAACTAACTGGCATAATGAAGGTCTAGACCTAGCTGGCAACAACAATAATCATATCAGACTTCTTGTCCTTATCTGATTTGTCCATCAAACCGACCTCAGGAATTCTAGAAATGTTTGGCTCACCAACAAGTTGATTTAGATTTAGAAGAGGACTAATAGAGGTGGGTTAGACAGATAAAAATTACCTAGGCTGAACCCACGCTGATGCAATGTTATTCCTGTCTCAATCCCCTTGATGCCCTATGCTATCTGGCATGTTGTGCAGCTTAGCCAAAAATGTATGAATTGAATCATAGGAGCTTATCATCCTTTGCACTGGCTAACCAGTCCATAAATGTGCTTTTGTAATGATAGGAACAACCTCATTCCCCTCCACTGTTAACCCCACCTGACCATTTTGTAGGATTTGTTCTTTGATGAGGGCTATTTACCCTGTCCAGCATTTTTTGCTTTCCATACTTGTCATCACCTCCGTTCCTTCTAACGTGTTAACGCTCTTAACAAGGGTGATGATGCGTTCCTGTTGTGACGGCCCCCCCAGGGAGTGATGTCGATCTGAGAATCTGGCTCCGCCTTTTTGCCATATGTGAAGTTCCATCTTACTGTCCATAGCTTTCTGCATGATTATCTGAAAAAAGAACTATTATTTAAATCACAAGTAATTATGTCCTGCCATACCGGAAGCAAGTCATCGCATAAGCATTGAAGGACCCTTATCTGCATCCGAAAGGATACAACTGAATACTGATCCAGAAGAATGTGAGTATCCTAAGAGATATAACTGTCATTTAAAATCAATGATTTGATGTATCTTGTGCTGTGAAGCTGCTGTAGGCTGTAAAATGTTGCAATCAAACACCCTCTCCCAATCAGAATCCAGCATTTCCTTCCCATCCCTCCCGGTAGCATTTCCCTACCCCCTAATGCCTCCCACCTTCTTGCCCACTGCCGATACCCTCCCCTAACTCCTCCCCCATAGCCAGCACCCCCATTTGTTGTTAACTTAGCCCGAGATACACATTCCCTACTAACAATCCACCTTTTATTCCTACCTCTCTGGCATTTTTTTCCTGCCCCCCCCCCCCCCACTCCTCCTACCTATTTTGACTTGTACACCTCCATTTTGATTTTCAATGGCACTGTCTGCCATTTCTAATTGCTCTGCTTGGGCCTTCCTAAATCCCAGCCCTCTATGGGCCCTTATTTTTAAGCCCCTTACATCCAACGCACTTACCCCATCCCTTACTGATGATGTCACCGATGCAAGACTCATAAAGCCTACAGCACATAAACCAGGATATCCCAGTGTTGATGGTCCCCCAGATCGTGACCCAGGGGCCTTAGGAGCAGCAGGACAGTCAGGTAATCACTGGGTCACTATTTTGAGTGGGACCAGACTGATATACTACAGGATATTTCTCCCTGTGAAGGGCACAACTGAGCTAAAAGAGGTTGCTCTCAGAGTGGCTTATCATGGCCATAGAACTAAGCTATTAAGGTTGGTTCGTTCTCTGATGAGCACCTCTGACTTAGTTTTCTTGTTTATGCAAATTACCCCTAGGGTTTAGTCTCCCTAAGGGTAATAGGGGACTCCAGACGTGGACCCCTTGCTCACTGTGCCTTAAGGTGTTCAGCTGCTCCTCACTGACGAGGCCCATAAAGACCGAAACGCATCTGCGGGTTGCTGTTTCTCCTGTTCAGGGTAGAATTGCCTGGTATTTCGAAGCTGGGTCATTTTTTTGAGTGGGACCAGACTGATCTACTGCAGGATATTTCTCCCTGTGAAGGGCACAAGTGAGCTAAACGAGGTTGCTCTCAGAGTAGCTTATCATGGCCATAGAACTAAGCTATTAAATTTGGTTAGTTCTCTGATGAGCACTTCTGACTTAGTTTTTTTGTTTATGCAAATTACCCCTAGGGTTTAGTCTCCCTAAGGGTAATAGGGGACTCCAGACATGGACCCCTTGCTCACTGTGCCTTAAGGTGTTCAGCTGCACCTCACTGACGAGGCCCATAAATGCTGAAACGCGTCTGGAGTTTGCTGTTTCTCCTGTTCAGGGTAGAATTGCCTGGTATTTTGCGAGCTGGGTCACTCTTTTGAGTGACACCAGACTGATATACTACAGGATATTTCTCCCTGTGAAGGGCACAAGTGAGCTAAAAGAGGTTGCTCTCAGAGTGGCTTATCGTGGCCATAGAACTCACCTATTAAGGTTGGTTCGTTCTCTGATGAGCACCTCTGACTTAGTTTTTTTGTTTGTTTTTTTGTTCAGTCAGGTAATGAGACAGGAATTCCAGGTACAAGGGAAGGGAAAAGGGCAAAATTTGGATAGGGCAGGAGTGGAGATAAAACAATACTGGAGGGAGCAGGGGAAGGGAGGGCTCAAACAAGGCAGAAGACAGTACAGGGGAAAGAGACCTCCTCAGTTATCCCCTGTGATGGATGTTTTTATGTTAAGGGGCGAAGAAGCCATCTTTTTTAAGGTGAAGCCCCCTCAGCAGTAGGACATCTATTAGAAGATCTCCTAGTAGGTCTACTTGGTCTATCAGCATTATAATGAGCAACTTGGTAAAACTGTGCAAATCTCCTAGGTGGCCTAATAGCCTTATGGGGAAACTAGGTTTTATCTCCAAGGCCTGTGTATCCCCTTTCTGTAAAGTAGCCTGAGTACCAGGAAGATTAAATAAACTTGGGTCAATGGGTGGCAACAGAGATTCCAGCGAAGAAGGACCCCTCAAGAGGACCCCCTCCTAACCTGCTCTAATGTATGCATGAATGGTGAGGCCATCCTGAATATTAGCTATAAAAGTGGCCTTAAAGCTAACCCTCAAGATGTATGTCAGATGAGAATATAATTCTTAACTGGCTGGTACAGAATTACATAAAATAGACAACTAAGAAGGAGAAAGTTGCATAATATTACGCTCCCCCATAAGGCACAATCCAGTTAGCCCTAGCTAACCCAAAAAAAAAAATCATTATTCCTAGCCTGGTTAACACTCCACTACTCTGAACTATGCACGGCAGTGGGCTTTCTTTTCAGAGGTTACAAAGAAAAATAAATGCTTTCAGTGACCCTTTATGTGGACATACTGTGGCAAACTACTAGAATATATAAATAAGTTAATTTTATCTAAAAAATAGGAATTGAATGTAAAGCCCCTGCTTGCAAAGAGTTCACAATCTACTTAGCAGCATTGAAGACTTAAAGGGCCATTGTGCTCATTTTTTTTTTTAATGTAAATGGGTGGGTGTTATATTGAGCTTTGGGCTCCTGGAAAGGCTGTATAAACGCCAGATCTCTCCACCCAATCAATGAAGTATTGCGGCTGAAGTTGGAAGTGCAAAATTCCAAATTACTCTCTGAAATACACATTCGTAGGAGGAAGCAGTGTAACCTGAGCTATCTAGTCACCACTCACTATAATACTGCAGTTATGTTATGCTGAATTAGATATCCCTCTCCCGTGGGTGGCTCCACTCCGGACACAATACTTTGTTAAGTGAGTGGAGAGATATGGAGCTTATTTAGTCTTGGGGCATAATTGAAAAATAGTAATTTATAAAAAAAGTGAAATAAAATTTATATTATGAGAAAAAAAAGCGTATGGAAAAAAGGACAGATTTACTCTGCATCATGGATGATGAGTGGAAACAAGTAGATAAATGTGGAGGAGTTTAATTGAGATAGAAATTTGAAAGAGAGAGAAGAGGGAAAACAATTAGGTAGTGGAGAAAGAAAAAATGGACAGGAGAAAGTTTAGAGAGTTGGAGACCAGTATCTCATTATCTTGCTGCTTTGTATCTTGCTCTAGTCTGTATTAAAGCCTTGCTCCTAAACTGTCCATTCACTTTACACAGCAACATTTGGAAGTGAAAGTGTCAATGTTTAATTGTAGTGCTATAGGAACATGCCTTTGAAGTGAAGGCTTAATAAAGAAATGTGGATAGGCCGAACTGAACTATCACATATATAGTTGTGAGCATGCGGGTCGTTGCTAACGCTGCGGGCTCGCGTAGCGAGCATGCGGCCCTCGCGAAGCAAGGGCCGCAGTTCCTGGCATGGAGCACTGAAGGCGCTCCTTGCCAGCAACTGCGGACCTCGCAAAATTAACGGACTTACGACACAAAAATACGACACACGTTACGACCCATTACGACCTCGCAAAAAACGCCCGAAACTCGCCCACCTGAAAACATGAAAAACACAATAAATACAAACAACAAATACATAAAAAGCTTACCCACAGCAGGGGGGGGGGGCACCCAGGACCTCGAAAACTGAAGTTACACCTCAATTTAACTCGAAATAAAAGAGTTTACACACACGAAAATCCGCTAAGCGAGAGAAAAAATGGCAGCCGAAAAAAAACGAAAATGAGGCTACAGCACTCTAAAGACGCAAAACACCACCAAACACCTACGGATTTTCCGAAAAAGACGTACAAGATCCTAATGAAAGGACGCAACAAGCGCGACCCGAAAAACATTACAAACACAATAAATACACACAACAAACACATAAAAAGCTTACCCACAGCAGGAGGGGGCACCCGGGACCTCTGCAAGTGATGTTACACCTCGATTTAAGTACAAATTTCTGAGGTTAGACACCCGAAAATCACCTAACCGAGAAAAAAAATGGCCGCCGAACAAAACGAAAACAAGCTAAAGGATCCTAAACACGCAAAACACCTACGGATTTTCTGAAAAAGTCGGACGTCATCCGCAAACAAGGACGCTAAATCAGCCACAGCCGCAGACCACACATTAGGTGCCATTTTAGAACACTAACTTATACAATGCGGAAGTACACAGCTACCCTAATGAATTTGCCTCGCGCGAGCACACTATAACACTACACACTGCACACATTCATGACGCTTACACAGCAGCTCCACAGCACTGATGCTGCAGCAACATGAAAACAGATTGCCAGCTCTTCAACACAATGCTGCATATATTACTTCATAATAGGTAAAGTATATTAATTTCTTATTTTATTAATTATTAATTGCCATCTAAAAAAAAAACACAAACGCTGCTCATAGCACGCAAACAACCAAGAGCCTCGCAATGAGCGCCAAAGGCGCTCAGCGCGAGGCTCGCAATCAGCGCCCAAGGATCTTAAAACATCAACAAAATTAATTTTGCACACAAACAACATTACCTGCCTTACAATCTTATTGCCGTCATTTTTTGACGGGCAAGTCGCTAGTTTAATAATAATGAGCAGATTGTGTCCTTTCACCAGCAGCTATTCACACATATAGGAGTCAGAACAAGGTCTTAGGAAAGGAAACATCTGCACACTGGGCAAATGTGGGCTCTGAAGGTAACAAAAAGGTCAGGATGAGCTATGGGGACAGGAAAAGTCAATCACATCAATACAATGCAATATAGCACACTTATCAGAGGAGCTTGCAATCTACATCTGCAGAAGCCAGGCTTACTCTTTAATTTCAGTCTTGACTATTTGTATATATATATATATATATATATATATAATTACTTTATTCCTTGGCACACACATCACACATTCCGAGGGAACAGGAGAGCTTGGAGAGCTGGAAGTTAGATGCAGAGCTAACATAATGAACGGATAACTCCTGCATGTCAGTGTACATGGTAGAACAGGGTGGTAAACACATTGAACGTGTCCATGTGCTTCCTTGTCTTGTTTGCTTTACTATAGTGCAGTACACTGCAAACCTGCCACTTCACACCCATCTCCTACCCTCCTCTATGACCCTACAAAGGAACTTGCTAATGGCACCTGGCTAGAGAAGGCTGGGTCTATGTGTGAAACATAAACAAACTGAATTTTAAATGTATTATTATGCAAATGAGGCACCCCACCCACGAAGGCACCCCTGGGCAGCTGCCTTGTTTACCTAGCTATAAGTATGGCTATGCACCTCTCAAGTCAATTGCAGTCCTGATCAGATGTTGAAAATGTACACATATATACTTATATAACTAGACACATTAAAGGGAAAAAAATAAAAAGTAATGGGGATAATGAGCCATCTTTTCACACATTCAAAAGATGGTGAAAAGGAGGGCTCTAAAAGAAATAAAGTAAATTATCATGAAAAAAGTTTAAAAAAAAATACAAGCTTTACGGAGGATATATATTTTGGTTAACTACACCTTACTGATCTTCTCATTATTCTGGCTTTTCTCTTTATTGTCCAGTTTGCACTTTAATCGATGGTCACTGAAAAGCAATACTATCATATTTAAATGGTCACTCAGTATCATTCAACAATAATTTGTCATGCGCCCTAGTCAATAAGTATTTTCCCCATCCCATCTTTGGTATGTATAATTTTCCATCTTATCTAGTGCTCGACAGATGCAAGAAGACAACAGTCAATGTGATGGGAGTGACTGTCATGAAATAATATCTTTATCATTGCCTTCCGAGGGTTCCAAAGATAGGCGGTGGTCTTGGATGCCTGACCTCAGGACCAGACCTGAAATGCAACAACAGAGTTCTAACCACAGAATAAATTATAACTTATAAACACAGAAGCATAGACCAGGACAACAGAAAAACAAAACTTTCCCCACATGTTCTCCATGCTGTAAAAACTTATTGATCTTGTTTTATATTCAGCATTGCTCAAATTTGCCCTTTTTCACTTAGCTAAGGGGAGAGAGATGGGAAATGCAGGGGTAAGTTAGTGAGATAGTTGGAAGAGAAATGGGAATGGAAAAAAAGCATGGGGAGGGATAGAGAAAAGAGGGGAGAGCAGTCTCATGAGGTTAGGTTAGGAAAAGTTTATGGTGGTAGAAGGTGGAGTGACAAGAGACAGGATGGAGAAGAGACAGATAATTGAACTGGTTGAAGATAAGAGAAGGGGATGGAGGAAAAGGGGCAAATAAATGTGAGATGGGAAGAAGAATGGAAAAAAGACTTGAAGTGGAAAAGAAGAAACAGCCAGAGAGAGGTAGCAGTGAAAAAAATATTGAAGGATTTTAATGTTGTGCTAAACCCAAATTCTGTAGTAAATCCATCACTGGATAAAGCAATGTCTGCTCTAAGCATTTCATGTTTTTTATTATCCCTTACAAGTTCTGCAGGGAGCATTGTCTCATTTGGTAATGGTGTTAGTCAGAATAATTAATGGATTGACAGAAAACACTGAATAAATGACAGTGTATAAGAGGCGCACAGCAGCACCCTGCCTCTTATTACTGTAGCTCAACATTTGGTTAACCCAATCCACATGCTGCAGTAAACACTGGAACGTATCCCCTCACCACAGAGCCAGGCACGAGCTGAGCACATCAACCCTTTCCTGATTTATTCACGGATAGAGTTATCACAGCAGGACAAGTATTTAACTCTGTGTCAGTCACAGAATAGATTTGCACAGGGTGCTGGCCACTGGAACTCTTGATGGTGCCAGTTTGGGAGTGGAACATTGAGTAAGAATGGAAAGGTGGCACGTTTTCCACTGGGCACAGCAATGTCAGCCATGAATGAGAGGAAGCTGTGCTTAGAAACCCAGTGTGGAAAGGAAATGTTGGAACCTGTTTAGGATGTGGTACCAACCCTTCCTTACAAAAAGGGACACAGACGTCCCATATTATGAACATACCATCAATTACAAGACCTTACTTTATGGTTAAACTGTTTTTTTAATAGGGTGAATTAAAATACTGAAATTAACAATGTGCTTTCAGTTCCATTTATAAAGGTTTGTCTGGGAAAAAAAATTGTTCTGGAAAAAAATGATGTACCTCATATGTATCTGTTCACGAGCATCTCTGATGCAGGAGCAGCTGGAGCTTGTTTCCAAGCAAAGATCTGTGGGAAAAGCATTTAGCTAAAAAATAATTTACAATTGCTTTAATTTCTTATTTTGTTAAGATGGTATAAGTGGGAGTAATCAAGAGTTTGAAGATCCCAAGGACTAATCATGTTAAATAGATGATTTAATTCATAGGTCCTGCATGTGGTTATGGTTCTAAATGTCAGGTGGCTTTGGATTGAAAACATTTGAGGCAACCTTTGATGGAGTAATTAGAATTTATTGACAACCATCATCCTGGAAAATGAGATGCCAACCTATGCCTGTTCCATAGTTCATAAAGTCTCAGTAAACGATACGGATGCTTTCTGTTATGAGTGCTCCAGCAGTGGCAGCAGCAGTTGCAGTAAGGCGCTACCAAAATTGTACACAGTGTGTAAAGTGCTGCTGAGATCATACAACATTTCCAAACTTAAACCATTACCCTAACCCTAACCCCCTAACCCTAACCCTAGAGCTATGACATCAGCAGCAAAATCTTGGCAGTGACATCTAGCGGATGCTCACTGCCACTGCTGCCGTCTGTGTAGGCTGTGTGCTGGAGTAACAGGAAAGGACCAAAAATACAAACTTCTGTGTAAGTTAATTGTAAGAAAACACATTTTTATAACATTCAATTAATACATGCAATGGTAGCAGATTTTGAACCTCCTCTCTTTCATATATTAGGTTCTACTTTTTCTACTGTTAGGCCATGCCTTGAATCCATGAATCTGCTTAAAGAACTACTTGACAAGGGAGAATATATATCTGGGAAAGAAAAAAATAGAATTCAAAACAACAATTGTACTTCACTACAGTATTACAAAGGCGCTCATTGCGAGCCTCTCCATGTGTCTCTTCCACCCTCTCCACCCCTGTATCTCTTCCCCCCTCTCCCTCCCATGTGTCCCCTTTTCCCTCTCTCCCTCCCGTGTCTCTTCAACCCCTCTCCCCCTCCCGTGTCTCTTCAACCCCTCTCCCCCTCCCTTGTGTCTCTTCCCTCCCTCCCGTTTCTTTTCCCTTCTCTTCCTCCCTGTGTCTCTTCCCCCATTTCCCTTTCCTGTGTCTCTTCCACCCCTCTCCCTACCCTGTCTCTTCCACCCCTCTCCCTTCTCTCTTCCACCCTGCTCTCCCTTCCCTTGTCTCTTCTACCCCGCTTTCCCTCCCCTGTCACTTCCACTCCACTTTTCTCATCTCTCTGTCCCTCCTTCCTGTCTGTCTCTCTGTCCCTCCTTCCTGTCAATCTGTCTCTCTGTCCCTCCTTCCTGTCAATCTTTCTCTCTGTCCCTCCTTCCTGTCAATCTTTCTCTCTATCCCTCCCTCCTGTCTGTCTCTCTCTCTCTCATGTCTCTCTCTCTCTGTGTGTCTGTGTCCCTCCTGTCTCTCTCTCTCTGTCCCTCCTGTCTCTCTCTCTGTCCCTCCTGTCTCTCTCTCTGTCCCTCCTGTCTCTCTCTCTCTGTCCCTCCTGTCTCTCTCTCTCTGTCCCTCCTGTCTCTCTATCTCTGTCTGTGTCCCTCCTGTCTCTCTATCTCTGTCTGTCTCTGTCCCTCCTGTCTCTCTCTCATGTCTCTTCTCTCTGCCTGTGTCTCTCCTGTCTCTCTCTCTATGTGTCCCTCCTGTCTCTCTCTCTCTCTCTATGTGTCCCTCCTGTGTCTCTCTCTCTGTGTGTCCCTCCTGTCTCTCTCTCTGTGTCCCTCCTGTCTCTCTCTCTCTCTCTATATGTGTCCCTCCTGTCTCTCTCTGTGTCCCTACTGTCTCCCTCTCTCTGTGTCCCTTCTGTCTCTCTCTCTGTCTGTGCCACCCCTGTCTCTCTGTCTGTGTCCCTCCTGTCTCTCTGTCTGTGTCCCACCTGTCTCTCTGTCTGTGTCCCTCCTGTCTCTCTATCTGTGTCCCTCCTGTCTCTCTCTGTCTGTGTCCCTCCTGTCTCTCTCGGTCTGTGTCCCTCCTGCCTCTCTCGGTCTGTGTCCCTCCTGTCTCTCTCTATATGTGTCCCTCATGTCTCTCTCTATCTGTGTCCCTCCTGTCTCTCTCTATCTGTGTCCCTCCTGTGTCTCTCTCTCTGTCTGTGTCCCTCCTGTCTCTCTCTGTGTCCCTACTGTCTCCCTCTCTCTGTTCCTCCTGTCTCTCTCGGTCTGTGTCCCTCCTGTCTCTCTCTGTCTGTGTCCCTCCTGTCTCTCTCTGTCTGTGTCCCTCCTGTCTCTCTCTGTCTGTGTCCCTCCTGTCTCTCTCTGTGTCTCTCCTGTCTCTCTCTCTCTGTGTTACTCCTGTCTATCTCTCTCTCTGTGTCCCTCCTGTCTCTCTCTCTCTGTGTCCCTCCTGTCTCTCTCTGTCTGTGTCCCTCCTGTCTCTCTCTGTGTCTCTCCTGTCTCTCTCTCTCTGTGTTACTCCTGTCTCTCTCTCTCTCTGTGTCCCTCCTGTCTCTCTCTCTCTGTGTACCTCCTGTCTCTCTCTCTCTGTGTACCTCCTGTCTCTCTCTATCCGTGTCCCTCCTGTCTCTCTCTCTCTCTGTCTGTGTCTCTCCATCCGTGTCCCTCCTGTCTCTCTCTGTGATCCTCCTGTCTCTCTCTGTCTGTGTCCCTCCTGTCTCTCTATCTGTGTCCCTCCATCCGTGTCCTTCCTGTCTCTCTCTGTCCCTCCTGTCTCTCTATCTGTGTCCCTCCTGTCTCTCTCTGTCTGTGTCCCTCCTGTCTCTCTCTCTCTCTCTGTGTACCTCCTGTCTCTCTCTCTGTGTGTACCTCCTGTCTCTCTCTGTCTGTGTCCCTCCTGTCTCTCTCTCTGTCTGTGTCTCTCCATCCGTGTCCCTCCTGTCTCTCTCTGTGATCCTCCTGTCTCTCTCTGTCTGTGTCCCTCCTGTCTCTCTATCTGTGTCCCTCCATCCGTGTCCTTCCTGTCTCTCTCTGTCCCTCCTGTCTCTCTATCTGTGTCCCTCCTGTCTCTCTCTGTCTGTGTACCTCCTGTCTCTCTCTCTGTGTCCCTCCTGTCTCTCTCTGTCTGTGTACCTCCTGTCTCTCTCTCTCTCTCTCTCTGTGTTCCTCCTGTCTCTCTCTGTCTGTGTCCCTCCTGTCTCTCTCTGTCTGTGTCCCTCCTGTCTCTCTCTGTCTGTGTCCCTCCTGTCTCTCTCTGTCTGTGTCCCTCCATCTGTGTCCCTCCTGTCTCTCTCTGTCTGTGTCCCTCCTGTCTCTCTATATGTGTCCCTCCATCCGTGTCCCTCCTATCTCTCTCTGTCCCTCCTGTCTCTCTATCTGTGTCCCTCCTGCCTCTCTCTGTCTGTGTCCCTCCTGTCTCTCTCTGTCTGTGTTCCTCCTGTCTCTCTCTCTGTGTCCCTCCTGTCTCTCTATCCGTGTCCCTCTTGTCTCTCTCTGTCCCTCCTGTCTCTCTATCTGTGTCCCTCCTGCCTCTCTCTGTCTGTGTCCCTCCTGTCTCTCTCTGTGTCCCCCTGTCTCTCGCTCTGTGGCCCTTCTGTCTCTCTCTGTCTGTGTCCCTCCTGTCTCTCTCTATCTGTGTCCCTCCTGACTCTCTCTGTGTTACTCCTGTCACTCTCTCTGTCTGTGTCCCTCCTGTCTCTCTCTATCTGTGTCACTCCTGTCTCTCTCTATCTGTGTCCCTCCTGTCTCTCTCTATCTGTGTCCTTCCTGTCTCTCTATCCGTGTCCCTCTTGTCTCTCTCTGTCTGTGTCCCTCCTGTCTCTCTCTGTCTGTGTCCCTCCTGTCTCTCTCTGTCTGTGTCCCTCCTGACTCTCTCTGTGTTACTCCTGTCACTCTCTCTGTCTGTGTCCCTCCTGTCTCTCTCTATCTGTGTCCCTCCTGACTCTCTCTGTGTTACTCCTGTCACTCTCTCTCTTGTCTGTGTCCCTCCTGTCTCTCTCTATCTGTGTCCCTCCTGTGTCTCTCTCTCTGTCTGTGTCCCTCCTGTCTCTCTCTGTGTCCCTACTGTCTCCCTCTCTCTGTTCCTCCTGTCTCTCTCGGTCTGTGTCCCTCCTGTCTCTCTCTGTCTGTGTCCCTCCTGTCTCTCTCTCTGTGTCCCTTCTGTCTCTCTCTGTCTGTGTCCCTCCTGTCTCTCTATATGTGTCCCTCCATCCGTGTCCCTCCTATCTCTCTCTGTCCCTCCTGTCTCTCTATCTGTGTCCCTCCTGCCTCTCTCTGTCTGTGTCCCTCCTGTCTCTCTCTGTCTGTGTCCCTCCTGTCTCTTTCTGTCTGTGTCCCTCCTGTCTCTCTCTCTGTGTCCCTTCTGTCTCTCTCTGTCTGTGTCCCTCCTGTCTCTCTATCCCTGTCCCTCTTGTCTCTCTCTGTCCCTCCTGTCTCTCTATCTGTGTCCCTCCTGCCTCTCTCTGTCTGTGTCCCTCCTGTCACTCTCTGTGTCCCCCCTGTCTCTCTCTCTCTCTCTGTCCCTTCTGTCTCTCTCTGTCTGTGTCCCTCCTGTCTCTCTATCCGTGTCCCTCCGGTCTCTCTCTGTCTGTGTCCCTCCTGTCTCTCTCTGTCTGTGTCCCTCCTGTCTCTCTCTGTCTGTGTCCCTCCTGACTCTCTCTGTGTTACTCCTGTCACTCTCTCTCTTGTCTGTGTCCCTCCTGTCTCTCTCTATCTGTGTCCCTCCTGTCTCTCTCTATCTGTGTCCCTCCTGACTCTCTCTGTGTTACTCCTGTCACTCTCTCTCTGTCTGTGTCCCTCCTGTCTCTCTCTATCTGTGTCCCTCCTGTCTCTCTATCTGTGTCCCTCCTGCCTCTCTCTGTCTGTGTCCGTCCTGTCTCTCTCTGTGTCCCCCTGTCTCTCGCTCTGTGGCCCTTCTGTCTCTCTCTGTCTGTGTCCCTCCTGTCTCTCTCTATCTGTGTCCCTCCTGACTCTCTCTGTGTTACTCCTGTCACTCTCTCTCTGTCTGTGTCCCTCCTGTCTCTCTCTATCTGTGTCCCTCCTGTCTCTCTATCTGTGTCCCTCCTGTCTCTCTCTGTCTGTGTCCCTCCTGTCTCTCTCTGTCTGTGTCCCTCCTGTCTCTCTCTGTCTGTGTCCCTCCTGTCTCTCTCTGTGTCTCTCCTGTCTCTCTCTCTCTGTGTTACTCCTGTCTATCTCTCTCTCTGTGTCCCTCCTGTCTCTCTCTCTCTGTGTCCCTCCTGTCTCTCTCTGTCTGTGTCCCTCCTGTCTCTCTCTGTGTCTCTCCTGTCTCTCTCTCTCTGTGTTACTCCTGTCTCTCTCTCTCTCTGTGTCCCTCCTGTCTCTCTCTCTCTGTGTACCTCCTGTCTCTCTCTCTCTGTGTACCTCCTGTCTCTCTCTATCCGTGTCCCTCCTGTCTCTCTCTCTCTCTGTCTGTGTCTCTCCATCCGTGTCCCTCCTGTCTCTCTCTGTGATCCTCCTGTCTCTCTCTGTCTGTGTCCCTCCTGTCTCTCTATCTGTGTCCCTCCATCCGTGTCCTTCCTGTCTCTCTCTGTCCCTCCTGTCTCTCTATCTGTGTCCCTCCTGTCTCTCTCTGTCTGTGTCCCTCCTGTCTCTCTCTCTCTCTCTGTGTACCTCCTGTCTCTCTCTCTGTGTGTACCTCCTGTCTCTCTCTGTCTGTGTCCCTCCTGTCTCTCTCTCTGTCTGTGTCTCTCCATCCGTGTCCCTCCTGTCTCTCTCTGTGATCCTCCTGTCTCTCTCTGTCTGTGTCCCTCCTGTCTCTCTATCTGTGTCCCTCCATCCGTGTCCTTCCTGTCTCTCTCTGTCCCTCCTGTCTCTCTATCTGTGTCCCTCCTGTCTCTCTCTGTCTGTGTACCTCCTGTCTCTCTCTCTGTGTCCCTCCTGTCTCTCTCTGTCTGTGTACCTCCTGTCTCTCTCTCTCTCTCTCTCTGTGTTCCTCCTGTCTCTCTCTGTCTGTGTCCCTCCTGTCTCTCTCTGTCTGTGTCCCTCCTGTCTCTCTCTGTCTGTGTCCCTCCTGTCTCTCTCTGTCTGTGTCCCTCCATCTGTGTCCCTCCTGTCTCTCTCTGTCTGTGTCCCTCCTGTCTCTCTATATGTGTCCCTCCATCCGTGTCCCTCCTATCTCTCTCTGTCCCTCCTGTCTCTCTATCTGTGTCCCTCCTGCCTCTCTCTGTCTGTGTCCCTCCTGTCTCTCTCTGTCTGTGTTCCTCCTGTCTCTCTCTCTGTGTCCCTCCTGTCTCTCTATCCGTGTCCCTCTTGTCTCTCTCTGTCCCTCCTGTCTCTCTATCTGTGTCCCTCCTGCCTCTCTCTGTCTGTGTCCCTCCTGTCTCTCTCTGTGTCCCCCTGTCTCTCGCTCTGTGGCCCTTCTGTCTCTCTCTGTCTGTGTCCCTCCTGTCTCTCTCTATCTGTGTCCCTCCTGACTCTCTCTGTGTTACTCCTGTCACTCTCTCTGTCTGTGTCCCTCCTGTCTCTCTCTATCTGTGTCACTCCTGTCTCTCTCTATCTGTGTCCCTCCTGTCTCTCTCTATCTGTGTCCTTCCTGTCTCTCTATCCGTGTCCCTCTTGTCTCTCTCTGTCTGTGTCCCTCCTGTCTCTCTCTGTCTGTGTCCCTCCTGTCTCTCTCTGTCTGTGTCCCTCCTGACTCTCTCTGTGTTACTCCTGTCACTCTCTCTGTCTGTGTCCCTCCTGTCTCTCTCTATCTGTGTCCCTCCTGACTCTCTCTGTGTTACTCCTGTCACTCTCTCTCTTGTCTGTGTCCCTCCTGTCTCTCTCTATCTGTGTCCCTCCTGTGTCTCTCTCTCTGTCTGTGTCCCTCCTGTCTCTCTCTGTGTCCCTACTGTCTCCCTCTCTCTGTTCCTCCTGTCTCTCTCGGTCTGTGTCCCTCCTGTCTCTCTCTGTCTGTGTCCCTCCTGTCTCTCTCTCTGTGTCCCTTCTGTCTCTCTCTGTCTGTGTCCCTCCTGTCTCTCTATATGTGTCCCTCCATCCGTGTCCCTCCTATCTCTCTCTGTCCCTCCTGTCTCTCTATCTGTGTCCCTCCTGCCTCTCTCTGTCTGTGTCCCTCCTGTCTCTCTCTGTCTGTGTCCCTCCTGTCTCTTTCTGTCTGTGTCCCTCCTGTCTCTCTCTCTGTGTCCCTTCTGTCTCTCTCTGTCTGTGTCCCTCCTGTCTCTCTATCCCTGTCCCTCTTGTCTCTCTCTGTCCCTCCTGTCTCTCTATCTGTGTCCCTCCTGCCTCTCTCTGTCTGTGTCCCTCCTGTCACTCTCTGTGTCCCCCCTGTCTCTCTCTCTCTCTCTGTCCCTTCTGTCTCTCTCTGTCTGTGTCCCTCCTGTCTCTCTATCCGTGTCCCTCCGGTCTCTCTCTGTCTGTGTCCCTCCTGTCTCTCTCTGTCTGTGTCCCTCCTGTCTCTCTCTGTCTGTGTCCCTCCTGACTCTCTCTGTGTTACTCCTGTCACTCTCTCTCTTGTCTGTGTCCCTCCTGTCTCTCTCTATCTGTGTCCCTCCTGTCTCTCTCTATCTGTGTCCCTCCTGACTCTCTCTGTGTTACTCCTGTCACTCTCTCTCTGTCTGTGTCCCTCCTGTCTCTCTCTATCTGTGTCCCTCCTGTCTCTCTATCTGTGTCCCTCCTGCCTCTCTCTGTCTGTGTCCGTCCTGTCTCTCTCTGTGTCCCCCTGTCTCTCGCTCTGTGGCCCTTCTGTCTCTCTCTGTCTGTGTCCCTCCTGTCTCTCTCTATCTGTGTCCCTCCTGACTCTCTCTGTGTTACTCCTGTCACTCTCTCTCTGTCTGTGTCCCTCCTGTCTCTCTCTATCTGTGTCCCTCCTGTCTCTCTATCTGTGTCCCTCCTGTCTCTCTCTATCTGTGTCCCTCCTGAATCTCTCTGTGTTACTCCTGTCACTCTCTCTCTGTCTGTGTCCCTCCTGTCTCTCTCTATCGGTGTCCCTCCTGTCTCTCTCTATCTGTGTCCCTCCTGACTCTCTCTGTGTTACTCCTGTCACTCTCTCTCTGTCTGTGTCCCTCCTGTCTCTCTCTATCTGTGTCCCTCCTGTCTCTCTATCTGTGTCCCTCCTTTCTCTCTCTATCTGTGTCCCTCCTGACTCTCTCTGTGTTACTCCTGTCACTCTCTCTCTGTCTGTGTCCCTCCTGTCTCTCTCTATCTGTGCCCCTCCTGTCTCTCTCTATCTGTATCCTTCCTGACTCTCTCTGTGTTACTCCTGTCACTCTCTCTCTGTGTCTGTGTCCCTTCTGACTCTCTCTGTCTGTGTCCCTCCTGTCTCTCTTTCCCTCCAGGCTGTCTCTTTCACCTCAGTCCCCAGCATGTCTGTCGGTCCCTCCCCAGGGAGGAGTTGAGAGCAGCCGGGGGGAGGTGTTGAGAGCAGCCGGGGGAGGAGTTGAGAGCAGCCGGGGAGGAGTTGAGAGCAGCCGGGGAGGGGTTGAGAGCAGCCGGGGAGGAGTTGAGAGCAGCCGGGAGAGGAGTTGAGAGCAGCCGGGGAGGGGTTGAGAGCAGCCGGGGGGGGAGTTAAGACCGGCAGGGGAGGAGTTAAGAGTGGCGGGGGAGGAGTTAAGAGCGGGCAGAAGGAGTTGTGAGTTGTGCGAGCCCGCAAGCGTGAGCAACGGCTCGAGCGGGCTCGTATGCTCACAACTATATATGTGATTGCCGATTTGCGAGCTTCAGAATGTTGTGCTATTTATTTCAATACCTAACATCACTTTCCCTTTACATATCAGTACAGTAGTGTGTGTATATTTGCATTTAAGGTGCTACGGATTGGAATTTACCCCCTTGCGGGTCCTCTCTGATACCCGTTGGCTTCTTAACTCCATTTGCGTGTTACGGGGTTGAACGCCAGTGAATTCATTGCAATTTAATAGCTAGTGGAACAAAGTGGTTACGGGCTTGACAGAAGTTCCACGTTCCAAGTCCCGTAGGCTTTTTTCGCTCTTCACCCGCAGATCATCAGCGGTTTGCTTTTCGGGGCCAATTTAATAGCCACAAGTCTTGCGGGCTACGGTTTTACACTTTAGGGGAATTTTATAGAACTGTTGGTCTGCTACTTTCTCAGAACGGTATTTTTTTGTACAGAATGAGCTTTCCATTTGTCCTGTTGAAAGCACTAGCAGATTTAGCTGTCATATTTTAAATATGCAGATAGAAACTTCCTTGCCATTCAACATTTCCTTACATCTCAGGAAGTTGGCCAGCAGTAACCAAAAGTTAATTTGAGCATCATTGCATAGAAAACATTAGAAACTGTCTGTACATTTATAAAGTAATTTTTGCCTCTATTCAAGCGTAGTTCTACAACAGTATATTTTAGATATATCAACACAGTGACCTGTTAAGGTGGTGCTTCTTCCTATTGTCCTCGATTCTGTACAACTCTACCTTCTTCTTCTCTCTTACTAGACTCCACTTGCAATAGTGTCCTGGTCTGGAGGAAGTGAGAAACAAGAGATTTGAGGTCAATGAAAACTGTGCATCATCTAGAAAGACAAAATCTATAAAGAAAGCCTTCATGACCTAAATATAGACGATAAGGAAAGACTTTATGACCTGAATATAGACTAAACCAGTGGTTCTCAACACCCAATCCAAGCATCAGTGCTGGTCCCTGAGACCTTATCTGCTGGTTCTCAGGAACAAAAAGGGGTTGATCCAAGCCTAACATTTTAAACATCTACCATTAGTCACCATTATAGTTTTATTATTGATTAACTTATCTGCCGTTAAAATGTACTGGAACAGTGCTAAACTACATGAGAATGTATCACCATGCTTAACTAATTCCGGTTCTCAAAGCTGGTACCCATGAGCAGTGGAAGGTATCAGCCAAACCCCAGACCAAAAATTGTTTAGAACTACAGCCTTAGAGGACCGAAGAAGGTGATGTGATAAATAGGGAGGAGGAATGCAAGAACAAAAGGTCATGATTTCAAGTTGGAAGGTGGAACCTTTAGGGCTAATTTGAGAAAGAACTACTTTAAGGAAAGGGTAGTAGATACGTAGAACAGCCTTTCAGTTGAAGTAGTAGGATCACACAGTTAAGGAGTTCACACACTCCTCTCAAAAACATACGTTTTCCTAGTGCTTAAGCAAGTCAAACTTTTAGGTAGATAGAATGGGAAGACCAGATGTGCCTTTTTGGTTCTTATCTGCTGCTAGATCTACGTATTTAAAATGACGGCAGCAAAAGGTTTTACAGTAAGTTAAAGGTTGCTGTTTGTAGGGTTAACACAACACCTCCGGTACATAGTAGTAGGTGCCTGCCTTCCTTGTCAGTAGTGTACTAAGATTAATGAGTGGTGTGTTCTCGATGTTATGTCAGGGAGGTCTACACCAAACACTGTGTGTAGCAGAGCCAAGAATTTCGTGCAAACAGAAACATGTGTCTTTTTTCCTCTGAGCATAGCCTATCTATGTACTTTGCTTTGCGGCACTTTTTTTTTTCTTTCCAAGAATGATTGAAGTAAGATTGTGTTCCCCAAGGAAATTACTGCAAAAATGGACTGGTTAAAGGAAAGAAAGAAAAAAGAAACAGAAAACAAAAAACAGAAACTTGTGACGTTTGAAAAAAATGTCATGTTTTCCAGGCATGCTAAATTCAGGTCTTTGATGAAGAAATATATAAATGTTTCATTTTTTATTCATGGGTAAACTCCCTAAAAGCTGTAGGGAGGATGCATTTCCTGTGAATATAATGGCACACAAATAAATGCATAGTGTATTATTCAGAGTTTTGACAGTAGTATTTTAACATGGTACAGATTTATTGCCATCTTACACAAACAGAATGGAGTATTTAACCATACCTGACCTGGAACATATAGGTTTTCCTTGCATCAGTTATTATAAAGAGTAAGGAGAAAAGTAAGATTGAGGGTCTTCTTCAATTGGATTCTGAGACCTTTTTCAACATTCCCTGGATAATACAAAAGCATCTATCTATCTATCTATCCTGTACATATATATATATATATATGCTGTGGGCTGCTGCAAATTGAGGTGGCTGCGTGTTCCACTATATTTGGTAGAGTATGCAGTTTGGGCATGTTATGGCTGAATGCGATAAGCTTCTTTAAACAAATGCATTTTTAGAGAGGTTTTGAAGCAAAAAGATAGTCTAACGGAGAGAGGCAAGGATTCCATGGAGTAGGTGCAACTCGAGAAAAATCCTGAAGGCAGGAGTTAGAGGAGGTGACAAGAGAGGAGGAATGCAAATAGGGCTGTTGGAGGAGTATTTGGAGTCAATGACAGAGATATCAGCGTGTGCACTGTTGTCAAGGGCTTTATATGTTAGGGTCATGATTTTAAATTTTATTCTGGAAGCTATGGGAAGCCAGTGGAGTGACAGATAGAGAGATAGTGATGTATTTTAGAGATATTATTGGGTGAATACAACATGATTTGGCTATAGATTGCATGTAAGGAAGAAAAGAAAGGGTAGAGTCCTATAGAAAACCAACACAGTGGGCCTGAGACATAGAAGTGATGATAGTATTAACATTGAGGGACATTATATTAGTGGAAACTGTAATTGATGGTGTGAAGATTAAGGACTTGGTCTTTGAAATGTTGAGTTTGAGTTGAAGGGTGGATATCCAGAAGGATATGCTGGAGAGGCTGTTAGTAACATGAGCTAGAAGAGAGTAGATCCGGTGCTGAGAGACATATTGAATGTCATCTGCAAATAGATAATACTGAAATCCAAAATATTTTACTAGGGCATCAAGAAAGATCTATAAGAGCAGAAGAATTGGGGACCTAGGGCTAAACCTCAAGGTACACCAACAGTGAAGGGGAGTGGGGAAGTAGAGGTGCCAGAGGAGACACTAAATGTTACATTTTCTAGATAGGATGTAAATCATGAGAAAGCTGTGTCTCAGATGCCAAGGAGGTGGAAAAATTGGATAAGAAGAAGATGGTCATCTGTATCAAAGGCAGCAGAGAGATCAAGGAGAAATAGGATATAGAAATGCTAATAATGTAATTAAGGCATGTTTTAAAGATGATGGGAACTTGCAGGTGTTTATGGAGAAGTTGAATAAGTGTGGTAGAGTGGGAAAGGATTAGCTGTGATGAAATAGGATAAAGTGAGCAAGTGAGAAGTTGATAGAAGACCAGAGACATCTTCCTATGTGGGATTGGAGAATGGTAAAGGCTGGGTTTCATGGGTTTGTTGAGAGGAGAGTGTATTTTGGCTGTTAACAATTTTATTTTTAAAATGGCTGGCAAAGTATTTTGCTGTTATATGTATGTACATATGTGGCCTGATTTATAACTCGGTAAACAAGGTAGCCACCTGGGGTGGCATTGTGGGAGGGGCATCTCATTTGCATACCAATACATTTAAATTTCATTTTGTTTATGTTTTAGACATAGACCCTGTCTTTTCTTGTCAGGTGCCATGAGCAAATTCTATTGTGGGGCAGGGGACAGAGATTGGTTTGAAGTAGCAGGTTTGCAGTGTACTGTACTATAGTAAAACAAACAAGACAAGGCATGGCCAGTTCATTATCTGCAGCACCCTTCTCCTCCCCATGGAAGACTATTGTGCAAACTAAGGGATACAGGAATTGCAGTAAATATCTACTCATGGATTGAGAGCTGGCTAAAATATAGGAAGCAAAGTCTTGTGGTAAATGGAACATGCTTCGATTGGACTAATGTGGTCAGTGGTGTTCCTCAGGGTTCAGTATTAGGTCCTCTCCTTTTTAACATATTTAATAATGACTTTGAAGTTGGACTGGAAAGTAGTGTCTCCATTTTTGCTGATGACACGAAGTTGTGTAAGATAATTAAATCAGATAATGATGTACTTTCCATCCAAAGGGATTTACATAAAATTGAGGAATGGGCATCTAAATGGCAGATGAGATTTAATATGAATAAATGAAAAGTTATGCATCTGGGAAGGAAAAATAGGCAAGCAATTTATAATTTTAATGGAGCAAATCTAGGGGTACCTGATATTGAAGGGGATTTGGGAGTGCTTGTGGACATCCACCTAGGTAACAGTGCTCAATGTCAAGCAGTAGCTGCAAAGGCAAATACAATATTAGCATGTATTAAGAAGGGTATAGAAGCAAGGGAAGCAAATATAATTTTGCCACTATACAAATCCCTAGTACGCCCTCATTTGGAATATGGAGTACAGTTTTGGGCACCACTTCATAAAAAGGACATTTTAGACCTGAAAAAGGTACAGAGGAGGGCAACAAAACTAATAACAGGAATGGAGGAGCTAAGTTATTAAGAAAGACTAACCAAATTAAACGTATTTTCACTAGAAAAAAATGTCTAAAAGGAGATATGATGAACTTTTATAAATACATCCAGGGTCAGTATAAAGCTTTGTCAAGTGAGCTTTTGTGCCAAGCGGTTTTCAGCTCACAAGTGGACATCCTTTGAGGTTAGAAGTAAAAAGATTCCACCTTAAGGAAAGAAAATGGTTCTTCAAAGTAAGGATGGTTAATCTGTGGAATTCTCTACCAAAGGAGGTGGTTACAGTGGATTTGATAGATAACTTTAAAAAGGGGACTGGATATATTTGTAATTAAAAAGGGCATTCAGGGAAATCCTGGTTAATTAGAGGGAGAGTATTGATCCAGGGAGGAATCCGATTGGCAGTATCTGGGGTCAAAAAGGAATTTTTATTTTTATTTTTTTTAGACCATTGGCTAAGTTTCACTGTTTTTTTTTTTCTGTTTGCCTTTCTCTGGATCAATGAACAACTAATCCGCATATTACAAATCAGAGGAGAAATTAAAAAGGTTGAACTTGATGGACTAAAAGACTTTTTTCAACCTCAATTACTATGTAACTATATATATATATATATATATATATATATATATATATATATATATATACTGACATGCAGGAGATATTAGTTCATTATACTATCTCTGCCTCTCACTTCCAGCCTGCCAAGCTCTCCTGCTCCCTCAGGTCCTGGACGGACCATAAACAGCTTCCTGAATGCCTTCCTTCAAAAAGACAGCATGTTCCTGTTCCTCCTATTTATGGGTGCCCACAACAACCACCTAGGACTTTGGTTATTAATTAAAAACAGTGCCCTTACCTGTAAGAGAAATCATGTTTTATATTGTTAGTTGAATAAGCAACTGAATATGTTATGATGTTTTTCTGTGCTTTTATCTGTTTGAATATCCATAGTCTTCCATTTCCAGCCCACTGTTTAAGAGAGAAGGTACTCTCTTAAACTCATCTGTTCTTTACATTTGTACCTGTACTGAAGTCTTTTATTTTTCTCTTAAAATCAATAAAATATTTTGTAGAAAAATATAATTTTAAGAAAGCTGTCTAAAAGGAAATAATATAATGCATAGAACAAAATATGCTTGTACCAACATCATGCTACATGTTACTGTGGCCACAACCACAAAGTAATTACATCGAAATGTTAATTACTAAATTATAAATTAAATCATATTATGAAGAGTGTCTTGTGCATGGCCATTGTAATTTAACAATGTATGTGTGACGTATGTGCCAGGGAAAAAAGTTGTTTTTTATATGTTAGAATTTGGTAGACCTACACCTGCTGATGGCGCAACGTGATAGCAGGGAAACAGAGATGAGTTCACCCAGGGGGCGGCTAAGGAGTTTGTGTCTAAGGGTGCTTGGTATGTAAATTTGGCCCTATGTACATACATACAGTACATAGGGCCAGATTGAGCAAAATAATTTGATCCAATACTCTGATTTGAGTTATCCCTTGTGTAGCCTCCATTATAGAGCTTCTGCCGAGAGGCAATTCCATTAAAGGGAAGCAATCACCAAAAACAGCTTTTTAAAGAGCAAAATAATTTGCTATATATCATGCTAAAAATGTAATTTTTTTTATATGTAGCACCAAGCCAGATTCACTAAGATTCCCAGAGACTGTGACTTAGTTCTCTTAAGGTGTTATGTCTATTGTCTATGGAAAAGTTTAAAGTCATCACAGTCTCATAGAAAACCTTCAGACATTGCGAATTTTTGTGAATTCAGTCTATTCTCTGTGTTGCTCTGTGTGCTAATTTGAGTTAGGGTATGCCCTTTTATGATATTATCACACAGATTACCACACTGAACCACTGAGACACAGAAAGACATCAGTAGATATCTCAAAAATGGTTTATTAGTGCTTGTAAAAACAGGACAAAGCTTGTTTGTGGGGTGATGACATCTCTTTAATCCACTACACTCTACTTGTTTAATCAATAGCAAATATACCAGCAGGTCCTTGATCCATTTTAAGAATTTTATTAAATGTCAAAACCTAAAGGCAGGACCTGTGACCTGCTGAGTGCTATGATCTACAGTACTCAGATATAACCAGGTCGTGCTGTCCCGTCACATTGTGACCCGCACTGTTGTTATACTCATGACGAGTATGAAATTGCTAGTTGAAGGAGAATAATCAAGGCCATCTGAAGATTAACAATCATCCTCAGTGTTGACAGAGGCAAAGATACTAACAACGTATTACACTTTCTTTTGACTGAAATTCAAATCTACCTGTAGTTATGACAAAGTCTTGGATGTCATGACACAGATGTTATAAGAACAAACAGCATGGCGTGTTTATGTATCTGGTTATGGAATCTGGTAACAAATGGAGGAGTAAAGGCAATGGGAATGACTTGCTACTGTAGCATGACACAGAGCAGTAGACTCCTGAGATCTATATAGATTCAAATGACTTCCCATAGAGTGTCATAACAACATAATGGAATGAAGCACTGCATGGATAAACAAGACCCTGTAGCTTATTATGCTTTCTATAAAACTATTTGCCTGAAATATATATATTTAATTGAAAGACTATCACCTTGAATGTTGACAAGCTGAGTAAAATGTAGTGTAACTCACAGTGGAATCACTCCTTCAGGAGTCAGCTAGTAATCGGGGCTCTAAAAGTCCAATATAGAAGAAAAAAGTCCAATATGAAAGAAATTAACATTGAATGCATTTTCTTACCTTAAATGGTCTCCCTTGCTATATATCCACTGGTTATATGTCTTTCTCTATCATTATTATAGTAGTTAATGTTTTTTATTCATAAAATTGTTAAAAGGCACTGCTAAATCTACAGTATCTAGCTACATGTATCCCAGCTCTGGAAGAATGTCTGGAAACTTTGACCCTGTATTTGTTTGATGTGGTTTCACTGTGATATGACTGCTTTCTTACTTAGTAGATCACTGTAGATTAGGAAAACAAATAAATTGTTTTTGAAGTATACAACAAACTAGCATATTAGCTACAGTGTCATGAGAGTAAATCTTCCTTACTAGTGCATAGAAACTACCTTAACAGTAATACTTCCTTTTCAAGATATGAGGGATGATTACAGAGCAGGTAAAGCAGGACGTGGAGGAGTGCAGATATGCTAAAATGGAATACTTCTGGCACCAAACATTGTCTGCTAAAGTAAAAGAAAATACCTAAAATGATTTCATGCTCATGGCGTACACGGCAGCTAATGTTGTTACTTGTTTACATACTTCCCAAACATATTACATTTTCCCATATTACAGTGGCCCCAGTGGCAGAACTATCGCTGGTGGATCAGGTGAAAAGAACTCGAGGCCCACAATATGGTAAGGCTATCAGGAGACTTTTACTTTATTAGGCGAGGTGGCAGACATATATATTTTTTTATTGGACCCTAAAAGATGAAATGAGAAGCTTCAGGTGGGCCCCAAGTTATTTTACATTGGTGCCTTCTTTTCACTAGCTCTACCACTGAGTGGTCCATTAGTAAGTACAGTGCCGTGCAAAAGTATTTACCCCCCCCCCCCCCTGACTTTTTACCTATTTTGTTACATTACATCCTTAAATTCAATGTTTTGTTAATCTGAATTTTATGTGATGGATCAGAACACAATAGTCTAAGTTGGTAAAGTGAAATAAGAAAAATATATACATAAAACTATTTTTTCCCCTTCACCCCCTTTGTTATGAAGCCCATAGTAACAACCATAAGTGCTATGTTTGGAGAGGGGGTCAACGAGGGCTATAGTGAAAAGAATACCATCGCCACTGTGATGCATGGTGGTGGCTCACTGATGTTTTGGAAGTGTGTGAGCTCTAAAGGCACTGGGAATCTTGTGAAAATTGATGGCAAGATGAATGCAGCATGTTATCAGAAAATACTGGCAGTCAATTTGAATTCTTCTGCACTAAAGACTGCACAAAGGACTCTCTTGGACTTTTCAGCATGCGAATGACCCTAAGCACAAGCCAAGTTGACCCTCCAGTGGTTACAGCAGAAAAAGTTGAAGGTTGTGGAGTGGCCATGACAGTCTCCTGACCTCAATATCATCAAGCCACTCTGAGGAAATCTCAAACGTGCGGTTCATGCAAGACAACCAAAGACTTTGCATGACCTGGAGGCATTTTGCCAAGACGAATGGGCAGCTATAATACCTGCAAGAATTAGGGTCTCATAGACAACTATTACAAAAGACTGCAAGCTGTCATTGATGCCAAAGGGGGCAATACACAGTATTAAGAACTCTGGGTATGTAAACTTTTGATCAGAGCCATTTGGGTGATTTCTGTTATCAATATGATTTAAAAAGGAGCCAAACAACTATGTGATAATAAGGGGCTACATATGATCACTATTTTTTTGCATGATCAGTCATATTTTCAAAATAAATGCCAACATTTCACAATTTCTGCCAGGGTATGCAAACTTTTGAGCACAACTGTACGTCCCCCATCTAAGTGCCTGATACATCACCCCTCAAGACTATTTATGATTAAAAATGTCATGAATTAAATACACTCCACCTTCTGCAATATTAAGAAAAAGGAGATGCTTAAATGAGTATTCCATTGTACACAAAATGGCTCATATAACCAACTAAACTCCCTCACAAGACTGGGTGCTGTCGCAGTTTTTTTCTAAGATATTCTCTTTATCATCCACAAAAGAAATCCTAATATGTTACTAGCCCTTTTTATGAGGGAAGATTTTCTTTTTGTAGAACAACAGGCCATGATTTAAAATTGTGGTTTGAATATTCAAAAGGAATTTACTACTATACAGAAACGGAAATAGATAAATGGCAGCTTTTTCATGTGGAAGTGATAAGTAAAAATACAGAAATTACAGTACTTCTTTCTATCCTTAAGACTAATTACAGGAAAAGGTGACAGTAGATTGTTTTTCTTTGCCAGCATAGTGTTTAGATGGCCACTTTATAAAAGTATACCAGAGAGAACCTTCAATTTTGTCTTATTGAGATAATATCATTAATATTTTTTTAAAGTTTTGCTTTACAGCCCTGCAGCAAACAAGGGCTGGATTTCCTACAATAATTAATGTCAATTAAATACCTGGCTAAATATACTTACTAATGGACCACTCAGTGGTAGAGCTAGTGAATAGAAGGCACCAATGTAAAATAACTTGGGGCCCCCTTGAAGTCTCCCGATAGCCTTACCATATTGTGGGCCTTGAGTAGTTTGCACCTGATCCACCAGCAATAGTTCTGCCACTGGGTCTACTGTAATATGGGAAAATGTAATATGTTTGGGAAGTATGTAAACAAGTAACAACATTAGCTGCGTGTAAGTCATGAGCATGAAATCATTTTAGGTATATATTTTACTTTAGCAGACAATGCTTGGCGTCAGAAGTATTCAATTGTAGCATATCTGCACTCCTCCAAGCCCTCCTCTTCTCCTCCTCCCCACCTCTCCCCTCCACAACTGTATGAGAGAAATGTTATATCAAGGATGTCCAGACTTTGGTCACCCACTTATCCCTGTATAGTACATTAGAAATATCTTCTAAATTATGACAGAAGTACAGTAAAAACAAAAAAAAACCTTCTGAATCACGACCTTGAAGAGGGGAATGTGCTCGTGTAATTCAACTAAGCTATGAGCTAAACCATGTAGGTTCACCCAAAACCGGACAGTCATAGCAGAGAGATCAGACAAATCACAGTCCACTGAAGAAGGAAGTGGAAATCCACTCCAAGATCTTTGCCATGAAAACCTTATGGATTTGCACAACCAGACACAAGATGTGCCTGGCGTGCTGCGATCCATGGTCAAGCAGAGTCGGACACGACTTAACAGCAACAGTAAAAAAAAACGTCCATTTAGTGGGTCACTCTCACTATAAATGAACGTATTTGGTTATATTCTTAGTAGTAAGATGATATATTTGGTTCTTATGTACTATGCTAAGTAGAAATAAAAATGCCTCTATAGAATAAGATGGAATTGAATAGATTTTGAGAAAGCTCTCACCTTTGTGAATATAGTGATTTACAAGGAGCTCATGACTAACTAGGTGTGTCCCAGTCAGAATAAGGAGATACAGAAAGATGGAATGACCCAAGGAGTGTTCCCCCCACACAGGTGACACAGTGATGACACATGGAAAGTTTGTGGTACAATGTTCCCATTGGTTTCCACCCAGCGCCTGCATTACTATGGAAGTATTTTTCTCATTACTTCAAGGCTAACCTGGCATTACTTAGAGGCACACGCGAAGTGATCCATACATAGCTGGGTCTTTGTTAGACCTTATTCCCTGAAGAAAGTTAAACTCCAAAAGCAATTTGGACAAAGAACAAGGGACCCTTGTCCTGCCTCACTCCTGTGGAGTGTTACATGTATGTGCCCCATCAGCCGGACAAGGAGCGCAAAGCAGCACAGAGACAGAGTGACCAGCATCTGACACTGCGACAAGGAGCCCACGTATTAACCATTTCCTGCACAGGACTAATGACTGCACCATGTTATTGCTGATAGAACTCTCCTATCTTTTCTAATAACACCTACCTGTAACTCTTCCTATTTCCCCATATCACTGGTCCATTCTATAGGTGTGACCACTTCCTATAACTCCTCCTATTTCTTCATATAACCAATCCATTCTATAAATCTCCCCCTACTTCTTCTCCACCTTACATCTCTCTATAACACCTCAATAAAACCTGTCCATGTAAAGCAATTGTCTCTCTCTATAACTTCAACAATTAAAGGCACATGTAAGCATTTAAAACAGTGTGTTTTAAACATTACAAAAGCTGTTTTTCGCATAAACAATATATTAAGAAAAAACTGTTTCAAAATTATTGAAATTAACAGGAAATGCAGACAGCCTACTTTAGTCTGTAGATCTCATTGATTGTGAGTGAATAACTTTAGAATATTTGTTATGCTCTGAGATCTGTATTTGAAAAAGAAAACACACTGTTACACATTAGCAAATACCCACTTCCTGATGCAATATAGAAAAAAATATTTCCATGTCCTACATATAACTTCTTTATTCTATACATCTCCCCTTACCACTCCATATAACATCTCACTATAACTCATCCTATCACCTGTCCATATAAATCCATCAGCTCTCTATATCATTTATTGTTTTCATATAACTGTAAACTTTCCTATCACTTCATATATTTCCCTATAAATTTCCCTGTCTCTGTATAATCTCTTTATAGCTCCTATTATCTCCTCTATATATAATGTATACATACAATATTTTCTTTTTACCATATAACAGCTTAGATTGTCAGTTTTTAGGGTTACATAATTTCTCCCTAGAATTTATCCTAAATTATCTGATCGCATTTTTACGCTACTCTTCATATATCTATTTCCCTATAACTTCTCATGTATCTCCATACAACTTCTCCCTATAAATCATCATACATCTACATATAATGATTCCATATAATTCATCCTACCTCACCATATAATATATTATAATTGTCCACAATGCACAACGCGACCCGCGCATGCACAGAGCGCGGTCTGAGCCGCGCATTGTGCATGAGGGGCGCATAAGAACAGTGAAGACAAACAGAGGGAGGGAGGGAAGAGACACAGAGGGAGGGAGGGAAGAGACACAGAGGGAGGGGGGAAGAGACACAGCGGGGAGAGACACAGAGAGGGGGGGAAGAGACACAGAGGGAGAGGGTGGCAAAAGACACAGAGGGAGAGGAGGGGAAAAACACAGAGGGAGAGGTGGCAGGAGACGCAGAGGGAGGGGGGAGAGACACAGGGTGGAGAAACACAGAGAGAGGGGGGAAGAGACACAGAGGGAAAGTGGGGGAGGCACAGAGGGAGAGGGGGGAAGAGACACAGAGGGAGGGGGGAAGAGACACAGAGGGAGGGGGGAAGAGACACAGCAGGGAGAGACACAGAGAGGGGGGGAAGAGACACAGAGGGAGAGGGTGGGAAAAGACACAGAGTGAGAGGAGGGGAAAGACACAGAGGGAGAGGGTGGGAAGAGACACAGAGGGAGAGGGGGCAGGAGACGCAGAGGGAGAGGGGGCAGGAGATGCAGAGGGAGAGCAGGGAAGAGACACAAAGGGAGGGGGAAGAGACACAGAGGGAGAGGGGGGAAGAGACACAGAGGGAGAGGGGGCAGGAGACGCAGAGGGAGAGGGGGCAGGAGATGCAGAGGGAGAGCAGGGAAGAGACACAAAGGGAGGGGGAAGAGACACAGAGGGAGGGGGGTAAGAGACACAGGGGGAAAGAGACAAAGGGGGAAAAGAGACACATGGGGGAAAGAGACACAGGGGGAAGAGACAAAGGAGGGAAAGAGACAAAGGGGGGAAAGAGACACAGGGAAAGAGACACAGGGGAGGGGGAAAGAGACAAAGGAGGGAGAGGTGGGGAAGAGACACAGGGGAGGGAGAGGAGGGGGGAAAGAGACACAGGGGAGGGAGAGGAGGGGGAAAGAAACGCAGGGGAGGGAGAGGAGGGGGAGGAGACACAAGGGAGTGAGAGGTGGGGGAAGAGACACAGGGGTGTGAGAGGAGGGGGAAGAGACACAGGGGAGGGAGAGGAGGGGGGAAGATACACAGGGGAGGTAAATGGGGGGGAAGAGACACAAGGAAGGGGCGAACCGACACAGGGGGAGGGGGGACGGGGGGGGGGAACAGATACAGGGGAGGGAGAGGGGGAAAGAGACACAATGGAAGGGGAAAGAGATGCATGAAAGGGAGAGGGGGAAAAGAGACACAGAAGGGAAAGAGACACAGGGGAGGGGATTAAAGACATGGGAGGGAGAGGGAGGTAAAACACAAGGGGGGAGAAGATACAAGGGAGTTAGAGGAGGCGGAAAGGAGACACAAGGGAGGGAGAGGAGGGGGAAATGAGACACACAAAAGGATATAGACAGGGGGAGAGACTCGCAAATAGCTCCAAAGGCGCTCATCGCTAGGACAGTAAAGTAGGTGGTGGGAGAGGTGGGGGGAGGCTTGCAATGAACGCCGAAGTCGCTTATTGCGTGGCCCATGATGAACGCCAAAGGCGATCGTCGCAAGGTCACTAAAGTAGAGGGGGAGAGGCTCCCATTGTGTGGCAAATAGCATTGCCAGGCTTCAATTTGTATTGCCGTCATTTTTGACGGGCAAGTCGCTAGTATCATATATCTCTTTAACAGTTACTAAATCTATAAAACCTCTCTTTATAACTCCTATCTCTCCCTATATAACATCTCCTTATGACTGCTCCTACATCTCCATGTAACTTCTCCTTATAACTCATACATCCTGCTTATACAGTATAACAGCTCCTAATATATATTTAAACTCTGCATATAACAGATCATGTAACTCCACCTATTTCTCCATATCCATTGCTCATAACTCCACTCATTAGGTGTAGGCCTTTGTGTAAAAAAGTGGTTTCCAACAAGTTCTTCTTTGTGATACCCCTAATTTATTTTTTTAAATGACATGCAGCTAATGTAATGTTAACTGTGAAAATATACGAACTCAACGGTAATCTGAAATTGAACTGAAAAACATGTAAATGCAATATTCAAAGAATTGTATTACATTGTATAAAACCTTTCAAAACAAAGAGAGTTTGTGTGCAAAGTAAGGTTTTATTCTCACAGATGTGAACATGCATAAATAGTATACTGTATGTATTTTCAAGTGTAATGGTACCATACAAAATATATATCATGGAACGTAAAATGTGATTGAAATACTATTGCATTGTATCTCCTTTCTGTTTCTATTAACGACTGTAGCATATGCATGCTGCTCCCAGACATACAAACTGTTTAAGCCAGTTTCCATAAATGTGAAGCTACTGTAATTGTGAATACTGCACTTAGAACACATAAAGACAATGTTTTGTGTCATATTTTAACTTATTTTTACTGATTACTTGAATTTAAAAAAGAAAAATGTTTAAACATACTTAAAAACAATGACAGACTGGAAGGCTGATGGCTTCAAGTTCAAACCACCAATGACAGACTGGCAGTTTGATGGCTTCAAGATCAAACTACCAATGACAAACTGGCAGGTTGATGGCTTCAAGCTCAACCCGCTAACTTCCTGTCATATTTTAACTTCTTTTTACTAATAACTTGAATTAAAAAAAAGAAAAATATTTAAACATACTGAGAAACAATGACAGACTGGAAGGTTGATGGCTTCAAGTTCAACCCACCAATGACAAACTGGCAGGTTGGTGGCTTCAAGCTCAACCACTAACTTCCTGTTTCTATGAAAAAGCTGTGCTACTCCATAGTGGAGCTGTGCCAGGTTACTGAAGTCAGAAAATCTGATTTGCTAGTACCGATCATGCATAGAAACAGGAAGTTAGTGGGCTGGGCTTAAATACAAAAGCTTGCCAGGTTGACGGCTTCTTTTCAGTGAACCTGTATATCTTTCCTCTTTTAATTTAAAGTTACATAGTAGAAAAAAAGTTTAAAACAATCATATAATTTATTTACGTAAATAAATCTCAAACTAGTCCTTTAAATACAGCCTGGCATTTCATATTGTGCCTGAGTCTGTGAAATAGTCATCAAAATATTGCGAGCCACCAGTGGATCCTGCCATACTGGTTGAGAAACTGAAGATGTTTTACTACAATATTCTGTGTATATGAATAAAAAATCAGTGTATGTTCACCTCCCTAAACAGTCTACTTTGCCTCTAAGTGGGAGAGCAGGGTTATACAGTAGCTTAATTACATGTCTGAATTGATACAGGGCCAATTTGGAAATGACGCCTGAAGCTTTAAAAAACATTGTTGAGTCAGTTCACCGGCTTATCTCTTCCTCTGTTTTCTTGGACGTCCAGCCGTTCACAGACATCACAGCTTACAAACGGAAATGTTTTCACACTTTCTGCCCATGGGAAGTCTTCCCTTGCTCTAATGTCTGTATGGCCTGTAGAGCAACAATATCAGTTACTTGGATTATATAGAGGGTCAGATGAGAAAGTAGACAAAATAATGGCAAGCTATATAACATCTAAAATATTATAGGAAAAAATATATATTTTTGTAAGTACCATGCCATAAAAGTCTATGGCGACAAATCATTTCTTGTAAGTTGGATCAAATATAACCTTTAAGAAGAATGCATTTTTGGTACAGCAAATCCCATGAAAGTCTATAAAGACAAATATTTCTTGGTGGCTCACAATTTTTGTTATAGAGACAGATATTTTTTATCAAAGGAATTACATAAAAATAAAGGGGGCAAATAATTTGTCGAAAGGATCCCATGAAAGTATTTTTCTTGTTAAGGTGGGAGTGAAGAGACCCTGAGTAGAAAAATATTTTGTTTATAGAAGAGTCTCATAAAAGTCTATGGGGGCAGCCCATTTCTTTTAGAGGGGATTTTGAGAAAGTCTATTCTACTAAAGGGGTTCTATAGAAAAGGGGTTCTTGTAAAATAAATTTCATAAAAGGGCCAATTGAGTCATATTTAGTAGAGGTAGACTGCGGTCACCAAGGATTCAAAATAAGTATGGTTTTTAAAGTCCCAGTATATCAAACTGCTACTACAAATTTTAAAAACGTACGTCTGAGATAAGAGTAATCCTTATCTACCATCTATTAAATTAAATTGGGGCTACATTTTAAAACATAGCCCGTAACTCCCAGTTTATGTTTTACAGGTATTAAATTAGCCCTGTAACGTTGCTCACAGCGGATTTGCGTGTTAACACGATGGACGGCCAAGAATAGGCTACGTGCTGAGCAACGTTGAACTTTGCACATGTAAGTCCTTTGATCAGCCCAGCCCGTAACGCTACTTGTTCAATTCAGCTATTAAATTGCAACGTGGTCACTTGCGAGCATGCACGTAACACGCAAATTGAGCCCAAAGGCCAATGTATGCTAGAGAGGACCCGCAATGCGGGTACAGTCCAATACGTGGCACTTGTTAGCATGTTTATGTTATGCTAATACATATACTGTAACTTGCATGTGATAGAATATCATATTTACTTCTTTATTAATATTGCATTATGTCTGGCCTGTGGGTCCGATCGCAAACTGCAATTGAAGCACGTAGGACTTTGAATTCTATCCTCACCTTTTTCAGTGACGTAATGCTAATAATTTATTTTTCCATTGGCTCCATCTGAACGCGTAACTACGTGCTTGCTAAATTGTTTGCATTCGAGCATGCAACTGTGACGCCCTTTTCAAAAATTTGTCCAAATTTCAAGCACGCAGCCCTTACGTGCTACATGTTGGACTTGCCTTTGGAATGCCATTGTCAAAAAAGTTAAATGCAGGAAAATTCAGTCTGTACTTCGAACATATCAAAGTTAATGTACATCATTTGATTATTTTCTTGAATTATGTTTATTTTGATTAATTTATGCTGATTTACAGTTAAATTATTTATAGTCATAAAAATGTTCTAACACTCATAGCATTAATTTCAATGTTTTAATAATCATAATATTACATTACTCATGTCAATTCTGAATTGGGCCTGGAAAATAACTCATTGACTTCCCATTGAGGTGCATAATTATATGATTAGGTTAAGGAATGGAAGCCTGTCATAAATCGAAGACTATCTGTATACTATTTTGAAGAATTTATAATATGCACATTTCTAACAGTTTCAAATTAGTAATTACAGCCTTTTAGCTATTGTATTCAAATTGTGCTTTAAACCTTACATTATTATCTTTGCTCCTAAAATGATTAAAAACCTGGAGGAGTGGAAGGAACTGTAATTTTATATAAGATCTCTATTCATTTTTGTTGACAAGTCCAAATAGCATCCTTTACAATAGAACTAAATGGTAAAATAACTGTCCCCTTCAAGCTAAAGGCAGCCACAACAATGTAAGATGGAATCACCCATGACACAATTAGAGTAGTCTAAATATAAGATTTTTTCTAAAAATGCTTTTACATTTCTATTTTGCATACCTGGTAATATACTTCACATGAGAGGTTTGGTGGTCCTAGAAAGTAAATAAGGAGAACACAATTCAGGCTCCATGAAAAATATGGGGACAGATCATTTCTAGTTGAGGGATCATATGAAAGTATATGGAGACAAAGTATTTTTGTAGAGGGGTTCCAAGAAAGTCTGTAGTGCCAAATCATTTCAAAGGGATCTCATGAAAGTCTATGGGGAGAAGCCAGTTCTTGAAGTTTGTTTCTTCTGTATGGATCCCATTAAGATCTTTGGAGACACATCATTTGTTTTAAAGATATCTCACAAAAGTTTAATGGGGACAAATCTTTTTTAAGGAGAAAGAAGAATGAAGAAGGAAGAATATGAGAACAACTGATTTCTTACGTTGTAATATAATTACATGACAATATCTGAATACAAATGATGTACAGAATGGTAGTGGAAGTCATACTTACTGCAGGAAACACCCTTGCAAGCATGATAGTATCACTGTGTCAACATCTCTCATGGCATCCCTCCATTTTCATTGGACAAAACTTCAATAGGGATGTGAGTTCCTGACCATTTGAATGTGAGAAGTTGCAGGATTAATGTGTGTGGACAGCTTGCTCCCACAGCCTTCCTGCACGTGCAGCTCTAGCCTAGACATTTTATTGTACCACTGCCATGCATTCCAACAGTAGAACTGGACTCGTATTTCTCTTGATTAGTGAGCTCCTACCCAGGAGAGGTTTCAATCGGTTACAGAAGGAGCCAACTCCTCGCAGTGCCTGCCAAGACCTGTCTGTGGAGGAAATCGGACCAAATTCACTTACAAATTAAGGCGGACAATTAAAAAACAATGGGTACCATTTACTGGGCTGTTAGCCATTGAAAGGCAGAGATTTGTGCTGCCTGTGTTATTGTGTAAGACTCATATCTCAGTGTGTGTCGGATAATGACTGACAAGGTTGTTTATAAGGGCTCTCTCTGAACCTCCTCTGGATAGGGTGGATATTCTGTGAAAGTATGTAGACCAACCACCCCTTTGGAAAAGACTTGTAGAAGTTGATACATTTGGTTATACAAAGTACGGGCGCCAATCAGACACAAACAAGAATATTTGATATCTTACAATACATAATGCAAATAGTTCTTTTAGCAATAACACACGTGAAAAAAGTTTGTTATCCAGGGTAGTTATAGATGATAAATAATATTACTCATTTTATTTGGCCTAAGTTTAGAACATTTTAGCTTAAAGGTATATGAAACCCACCTAGCAAAAAATGTTTGCATGAAAAAAATGTGCTGGGGGTGATGTAGACACCCCCCACAATGGCACTGCGCATATCGGGTACTTCATTAAAAAAAGTTACCCGATATAAAAGCTGGATTGGCTAAAGGAAAGGAAAGTGTCTGAAATCATGTGACTTCCCACAGTAGGAAAGACTTCAAGTGGTAACTGAGCATGCCTGCACAATCCCCAGGCCAAAAGATACAATGTATTACTCATGCTAATATTCCCTGGGAATTTTAGGGGGTGTCAACATTGAGAGAAAACTGTTTTCAAATGCAAGAAATTCAGCAAACTTCAGGATAACGGTTTAACTGTTTACTTTGGAATTTTTTCATGCAAACAATTGTTTTCAGACACTATAAATTCTCCTCTCTCAGATGCATTAATAACCCAGCTCACTTGCATATGCCTTTAAAGTTATTCACTATAGTGTTGCCCTGTAAGGGAATTGCCTTAACTGAATATCTGGTCTCACCATATACTGTAAATTGTTACTTCTACTACACTACATTGAATTATTGCTAAACTTAAAAGTTTATTAGATGATTAATAAGCTATGATAGGGATATCTTGTAATTACCATCCCAGTAAGGAACTGAAGTGGTGTTGCTTCCTTTGTTGCATGCAGTATGAAAGAGAAGCAGAACACTGATACTCACCTGCAAAGTTACACTCAGTTACACTCAAGGTAACTGCTATACTGAGCCTTAGCTACTTTGATCATCAAAATTACGCTTAACTTTATTTACACAAAATGAACCTCAGTGTCACACTGTACCTAGATTACACTGAATGGACTCATCCTTGATTACACTGAACGTATCTCAACCTCAATAAGTGGGCACTCCTCAAAGTTACACTAAACGTTGATTAGACAGAGCAGACCTCAAATATTTACTCGGACCTCACAGATACTCTCAACCTCAATTACACTGAGCTGAATTCAAAGTTGCTCTCAACCTCAGTATTGTTTAACCTCACAGTTTACCTCAAGCTCAATTCCAATCAACCTAAACGATAATCTCGGATACACTCAAACTCAGATTTTTACACTTTGCCTCAGATGTGCTGAGTATCTGGTTACACTATTCCTCAATTTAACTGTGTGTCAAAGTAACACCTAAACTAAGCAGAAACAAAAGGTAGAATGAACAACACCTGAAGTAAGTTTGCTCTCTAGGTCTTGTTACCTACTCAGAGAGCAGCCTCTTTTAGCTCACTTCTGCCCTTCATGTGGAAAAATCCTGTAGTATATCAGTCTGGTTTCACTAAAAAGAGTGATCCAGACCCAAAATACCAGGCATCTCTACCCTGCACAGGAAAAACCACAAACACCAGACGTACGTTTCGGCCTCTTGAGCTTTGGGACACAAACTAAATTACAATAAGGTTCTAAATTATACTCACAATTGAAATTAAAGTCAAAGTTAGGGTCCAATGTCAATTAATTTCGGTTAAACACAGTCTCCTAGTTACCTCAATAAAACCTGGATATGTTTAACCAAAAAATACCCAGTTTGAGTTACACTCAGAATCAAAGGTATATACACAGCCTCCATTTTAATAATTAATATTACTCTACCTAAGCTTAAAATGCATTTACTAAGTATCCTCACAAAATGCATTGCTCATGTGGAGTAGACATCCGCTAAAGTCTGAAAAGTTTGTTCCCTGGACCACCTCCTCACCTATATGCCCACTTGCTGTTCCAGAGTTTGCTCACAATATTGAGAGGTGCCTGAACAAGTTTATGCACAGCCTTTCCTGAGTATATAAACCAAACCCCGATCCAGTTTGGAGACTAAAACTTGACACTGTGTTGTTTTACTTATTTCCCCAATTTAGCCTCATACCATAACATTCCCTACACCTCTTGTTACAGTTGCCCTTAGGCTGCAACCCTCTTTTAAGAGATGCCAGAAGGGTTGGCAGTGTGCATGGATCAGATGGTGTGGGGTCTATATGTGTTTGTGGCTCTGTAGTTTTGCCAATGTATATGTCTGCTGGTTGTGCATGAGTGTTACTACATGAGTTTAGTATTAGGTGTGTCATTGTATGGATGTGTGGCTCTGTATCAGTGTACGCAGGGCCAGTATGTGTCAGAGATATCAGGCAGTTGCCTCGGGTCACCAGGGAAAAGGATGGGAAATATGTGACTCCTTTGGTTGTTAAGAGAATAAAGAATTATTAAGTAGGAGTTGTCAAGTGGGTCACTCACACAAGGACCTTGTTCTGTATTTGTTAAACACATATATTAATACTAACAATAGACATTTTTCATGTTGTATAGTTATTCAGTAGTGTCTGACTCTCTGTGTCCCTATGGATAGCAGCATGTCAGGCAAATCTATAATTATAAAGATTACATAAAGAAGAAAGCGGCAACTAATAATATACATATGAGAAACACAATAATTCCAAAATTGGAGAGAGGGCAAAGAAGAAGTACCCACAGCTCATACGGTTTGACCACAAGATTGTAAAAGTATAACAATCAACAGAAAAGGTCAAGGACATACCAAATCATCACTGGACAGGTGTAATGTGAAATCTATAATTATGTTTATGGTCATGCTTATTCATATGGCAAAGATACTGGAGTGGGTCGCCAGTTCCTTCACCAGTGGAATGTGATTTGCCTGAACTCTCTGTTATGTCCTGCCCATCTTGAGTAACCATACATGGTATAGCTCACAGCCTCATTGAGATACAAAAGCCCCTTCACCATGACAAGGTTGAGATCCAGAAGAGATGTTAGAGACCTAGACTTCTTCTGCCTACAGCATCACTTGGTTTAGATTTGGCCTTTGTGTATATGTGGTTTTCTATGTGTGTTAGTGTGTATCTCTGTGTAATTTTGAGTCGATGACCATGGCCATGTATATTTTTTATTACATTCACATTTGCATATATCCCTGTCTATGCATGTATGGATCTGTGTGTGACTCAATATGTATGACATTGTCTGCCTGTGAATACATATACGTCAGTGTGTATGCTGTGGTCTGTAAGTCAGACTGTTTTGTTTAATACTTATGTGTGTTGACCGTATGTGTATTGAGAGACTGTATGTGTGCTTATGGGTCTCTGGCTTGTGTTAGTTAACATAACAGTGTGAGAATTTGTATTTACCTTACAGTTGTACGGCTGTCATGTAAACCCATTTCTTTATACTGTTGTTGTTGTTTAGTCGTTCAGTCATGCCGACTCTCCGTGACCCTATGGACTGCAGCACGCCAGGTACATCTGTCAGTTACCGCCTCTCTGAGCTCAATTAAGTTCATCGCTTCAATGACCTCATCTATCCTTCTCTGCCTCGGTCGTCCCCTTCTTCTTGTGCCTTCAATCTTTCCCAGCATTAGTCTTTTCTATGGAATCCTGTCTTATCATGATATGGCCCAAATATTTGAGCTTCAGCCTTATGATCATACCTTCTAGTGAACAGTTTGTTTTGATTTCCTGACATACTGATTTATTGGATCTTCTTGCCGGCCAAGGGATTCTAAGCAGTTTTCGCCAACACCACAATTCAGAGGCATCAATTCTATGGCGCTCAGCCGTCTTTATGGTCCATCTCTCACATCCGTATGTTACTACTGGGAATACCATAGTTCTAACTATGCAGACCTTTATTGATAGTGTAATGTCTTTACTTTTTACTAGCTTTTCCAGACTTGCCATAGCTTTCCTCCACATAAGCAAACATCTTTTAATTCCATGGCTACAGACACCGTCTGAAGAAATCTTGGATCCCAGGAAAATAAAATCTGCCACTGCCTCCACTTCTTCCCCATCTATTTTCCAGGTACTGATATTGCCGTTTGCCATGATCTTTGTCTCTTTAACGTTTAGCAGCAGGCCAACTTTTGCACTCTCATCTTTTACCTGCATTAATAGGTCCTTTAGTTCCTCCTCACTTTCAGCCATGAGAGTAGTATCATCAGCGTATCTGAGATTGTTGATGTTTCTTCCAACAATATTGATTCCGGATTTGGATTCATCCAGTCCGGCCTTACTCTGAGTATAAGTTGAATAAATATGGTGACAATATACAACTTTGTTGCACTCCTTTTCCAATCTTGAATCATTCTGCTGTCCCATGTTTGGTTCTGACCGTGGCTTCTTGGTCCATATACAACTTTCTCAGGTGGTGGATGAGATGATCTGGTACTCCCATCTCTTTAAGGACATGCCACATTTTGTTGTGATCCACACAGTCAAAGGCTTTAGAATAGTCTATGAAGCAGAAATAAATGTTTTTCTGGATCTCTCTTGATTTTTCTATTATCCATCAGACATTGGCAATTTGATCTCTTATGACTCTTCCTCTGCAGAACCCAGCTTGCACATCTGGTAGTTCCCGGTCCGTATATTGTTGGAGCCTGGTTGTAGGATCTTAAGCATCACCTTGCTGGCATGTGAAATGAGTGCAATTGTTCGATTATCACAAATGTAATGATCAGCAAACATTATGGCATTCCATAATGCACAAGATGTTCTTATACAAAACAGTACAATCATACAAACTCAAATAAATGTATGTTTAAGTTTTAGCACTTGCTTTTGATTGTTACAAGACTTATGTATGTTAAGTGATGTTAGCTGCTGGCATACACAACCCCTGAATGCCACTGTCACAGCTTAGAGTGACAGTTCTGCCTCACCTTTGAGCCAATCAGATCACAGAACTCACAAATTCTAGGTGAAATAGATCACAAGTTTTTTTTCTAATGGCAACTCTCTTCATCCTCAAATATGGCCCAGAAACAGACAAAGTAGATACATTATTTAGCACATACATAGATAGGAGCTTACATTTAGGTGGAACTTGCCATTTAAACAAACCAAATATGAAATAAGATCAGCAGTGGAAATTGTTCTAGATTTCTTAAGCTATGATGTGACAGTAAGGAATTTAAACTACATTTATTAAATATGTTTCTGAGACTACATCTGGTGCAGACTGTTAGTCACAATGGTGTATGCAAATAAAGAACATGTTAAAATATGTAAAGGTTGAAGGAAAGCACAGAACTCTCACATATATGAGGGAGTTCAATAAAGTAGAGGGGGAAGAATACATCAGACAAATACAAATGACAGCATCAGATAAAGAGTTGGGAGAATAGTTAAGATAAACCAGAGAGGAATCACACTGTATTATCCAGACTTTAGAGCTCACCAGGGTCGGATACACCTTTTTGGAGCCCCTAGGAAGTGAAGTGGAGGAGCCCCTGCGAGTGAGTACACAAGGTATGCAAAGACCCATTTTTGCATTTTCTGTGCATTTAAGTTACTTTTCCTGTAACTTCCTTCTTGTCCTAGGTTGTTATCCCTAGTAGCCAATCTATGAACTGCAGCATTTCATTTTTTTAAGCCAGGAACCATTTTTTTTTTTTTTTTAAAGTAGCTCCCCTCACAGGGAAGTGTCCTTAGGCGGCTGCCTACTTGGCCTATTGGGTAATCCGGCCATGTCTGTCACTTGTCCACCTAATGTTGCTCTTTATATGTGCTTTATTCTGTCTCTTCTCCATCTATTGAGTTCCACTATAATTTCCATTGAAGAGGCTGCATGTTATGCAAGAAAGCAGTAAAGAGTACATTAAATTTAGGGAAAAGTGTGAAATTCACCAATGATAGAATTGGCTGACATACACTACCTACTGTCCACCTCATGGGATGTTAGAGTATACAATCATCAAAATGACCAAACAAATAGCCACATAGAGAGAGGGAGGATGAGTAATGCTAAGAACTGGTAACATTTTAGATGCATACAGAGTAATAGTATTAAAAGGGCATTCAGTGTTATACTGGATAATTAGAGAGAGAGTTTTGATCCAGGGTGAAGTCCAATCGCCAGTATCTGGTGTTAGGAAGGTATTTTATATTTTTTTCCCCCTTTTGAGACAATTGGCAAAGTTTTACTGGGTTATTGCATATTGCAGATCAGAGGACATCTAAAAAGGTTGAACTTGCACTAAAAGTATTTTTTTCAACCTCAATTAATATGTAACTATGTAAAAGGTAATAATATTAGGAAGATACATAGATGAACATATAGATAGATAGATAAATAGATAGATAGATAGATAGATAGATAGATAGATTTTATTAATGCTAATAATGATTAGCAAATTAAAAATGTAAGTCTGTTACAAGTAGTATCCCCAATGAGAATATGAAAAATTAGTGGATACATTTTAAAAAAAAAAACTCTCCTTGATAATGTGCAGAACAAAAGACAGAAGATAATACCTGGCACTCAGTTGACCACAAGTAAATGCCAGAAAAGCTCCTTGTTATGCACATTTTGTGTATGGTATGTGATAAAATGTATAGGTGACAGTACATCTCTCTGTCTCTCTATAGAGAAGTCCAGTGATTAGATGTGGTTTTACAGCAGCTATGAAAAGGGTGTTGCAAAGGAAACATTATCTGAGAACAAACTGCATGTTCTTGTAACAACTGGTTGTTAATTTATTGCTTACCCTACCTCATTCTCACATATCTTGTTGATAAAATTTAAAAGTGACTTTTCATCCAAATCCTTCACACCTCATTTATTTGGCCTTAAGATGCTCTTGGCAGCTGATGCTCTGGGTTTACTCTCCCACATATGTCCTATAGCTATCCCAGCTCAAATAGGGATTACTATGATATAAAGATAAATTCACCCTTTTACATTTCTGGTCCTTCTTATAAAACTTTGCTTTGAGCAGTACACTCCCTCTGGTGTCTTATGTGTTAAACAAGCTTGCTTACAACATTGTACCTTTGTGGGGGGAAAATGATCAAACCCACCCAAAGTAGAAAAAAAAAAACACTTTAAATTCCACTCCTCCCCTCCATCCCAATGATCACACCCCTCCACCAAAATATTTAAAAGTAAAAATAACACACTTAAAAAATACAATTTTGTGTCTGTGAAACTGAAAAGTAATCTGGGGGTTGGAATCCACTCAAAACCTCTTGGTCCCCCCCTCCTTCTACACGCCCGCCCCTCAGTCTTAAAGAGAGTTTACCCATCTTAAATAATCACATGTAATAGTCGCCTGTGTGAGGCTCTGCACAGCTGGCTGCCCACTGACTGCTCTCTAGCTGCAAGGTGCCTTCCCACATCCAGCTGTGCACTGAGGATCACAGAAGCTGTCAGGAAGATCTGATGTCATAAAGAGAACTGCAACCAACACGGTAAGATTACATTTGGACACTTTTTTTATTTTTTTTCCTTAGGTTTTATGGGTTCTAGTACTTGGGGTATAGGAAAGTTATCTGCATATGTGAGATGGGATGCTGCTCTGGTACAAAGTATGTATCATACAATGCAGGTAGGACCCTGGCCCATCTGTTGGCAAGGGGGGCACACTTATCTGGGATGGGTAATGATACAACTAAGAAGTCTGATGGAATATACAGCTGTGATCTCCAAGCAGTGATAGTTTGATAGGTTGTAAAATGGATCAAGCACAACAGGTGCAAGAGCATCATCCAAAGTGATCTAGTGAGAATGTGACCTGTATGTATTAGGAAGAGGTGAGAGGTATGTGTCCTGATGTCTCTGTATTAGGAGAAGGTGAGAGGTATGTGTCCTGATGTCTGTGTATTAGGAAGAGGTAAGAGGTATGTGTCCTGATGTCTCTGTATTAGGAGAAGGTGGGAGGTATGTGTCCTGATGTCTCTGTATTAGGAAGAGGTAAGAGGTATGTGTCCTGATGTTTCTGTATTAGGAGAAGGTGAGAGGTGTTTGTCCTGATGTCTGTGTATTAGGAGGAGGTGAGAGGTGTGTGTCCTGATGTCTGTGTATTAGGAGGAGGTGAGAGGTATGTGTCCTGATGTCTGTGTATTAGGAGGAGGTGAGAGGTATGTGTCCTGATGTCTCTGTATTAGGAGGAGGTGAGATGTATGTGTCCTGATGTCTGTGTATTAGGAGGAGGTGAGAGGTATGTGTCTTGATGTCTCTGTATTAGGAGAAGGTGAGAGGTGTTTGTCCTGATGTCTGTGTATTAGGAGGAGGTGAGAGGTATGTGTCCTGATGTCTCTGTATTAGGAAGAGGTAAGATGTATGTGTCCTGATGTCTGTGTATTAGGAGGAGGTGAGAGGTATGTGTCCTGATGTCTGTGTATTAGGAGGAGGTGAGCTGTATGTGTCCTGATGTCTGTGTATTAGGAGGAACTCCAAGTTCTGATGTCTGTGTATTAGGAGGAGGTGAGAGGTATGTGTCCTGATGTCTGTGTATTAGGAGGAACTCCAAGTTCTGATGTCTGTGTATTAGGAGGAGGTGAGAGGTATGTGTCCTGATGTCTGTGTTACCAGGAGGTAAGATGTATGTGTCCTGATGTCTGTGTATTAGGAGGAGCTGAGAGGTCCATGTCCTGATGTCTGTGTATTAGGAGATGCTGAGTGGTATGTGTCCTGATGTCTGTGTATTAGGAGGAGGTTGGAGGTATGTGTCCTGATGTCTGTGCATTAGGAGGAGGTGAGAGGTATGTGTCCTGATGTCTGTGTTAGGAGGAGGTAAGATGTATGTGTCCTGATGTCTGTGTATTAGGAGGAGCTGAGAGGTATGTGTCCTGATGTCTGTGTATTACGAGGAAGTGAGATGTATGTGTCCTGATGTCTGTGTATTAGGAGGAGGTGAGAGGTATGTGTCCTGATGTCTGTGTAAAAGGAGGAGCTGAGAGGTATGTGTCCTGATGTCTGTGTTTTACGAGGAAGTGAGATGTATGTGTCCTGATGTCTGTGTATTAGGAGGAGGTGAGAGTTATGTGTCCTGATGTCTGTGTTAGGAGGAGGTAAGATGTATGTGTCCTGATGTCTGTGTATTAGGAGGAGGTGAGAAGTATGTGTCCTGATGTCTGTGTATTAGGAGGAAGTACAATGTATGTGTCCTGATGTCTGTGTATTAGGAGGAGATGAGAGGTATGTGTCATGATATCTGTGTATTAGGAGGAGGTGATAGGTATGTGTCCTGATGTCTATGTATTAGGAGGAGCTGAGAGGTATGTGTCCTGATGTCTCTGTATTAGGAAGAGGTAAGAGGTATGTGTCCTGATGTTTCTGTATTAGGAGAAGGTGAGAGGTGTTTGTCCTGATGTCTGTGTATTAGGAGGAGGTGAGAGGTGTGTGTCCTGATGTCTGTGTATTAGGAGGAGGTGAGAGGTATGTGTCCTGATGTCTGTGTATTAGGAGGAGGTGAGAGATATGTGTCCTGATGTCTCTGTATTAGGAGAAGGTGAGAGGTGTTTGTCCTGATGTCTGTGTATTAGGAGGAGGTGAGAGGTATGTGTCCTGATGTCTCTGTATTAGGAAGAGGTAAGATGTATGTGTCCTGATGTCTGTGTATTAGGAGGAGGTGAGAGGTATGTGTCCTGATGTCTGTGTATTAGGAGGAGGTGAGCTGTATGTGTCCTGATGTCTGTGTATTAGGAGGAACTCCAAGTTCTGATGTCTGTGTATTAGGAGGAGGTGAGAGGTATGTGTCCTGATGTCTGTGTATTAGGAGGAACTCCAAGTTCTGATGTCTGTGTATTAGGAGGAGGTGAGAGGTATGTGTCCTGATGTCTGTGTTAGGAGGAGGTAAGATGTATGTGTCCTGATGTCTGTGTATTAGGAGGAGCTGAGAGGTCCATGTCCTGATGTCTGTGTATTAGGAGATGCTGAGTGGTATGTGTCCTGATGTCTGTGTATTAGGAGGAGGTGGGAGGTATGTGTCCTGATGTCTGTGCATTAGGAGGAGGTGAGAGGTATGTGTCCTGATGTCTGTGTTAGGAGGAGGTAAGATGTATGTGTCCTGATGTCTGTGTATTAGGAGGAGCTGAGAGGTATGTGTCCTGATGTCTGTGTATTACGAGGAAGTGAGATGTATGTGTCCTGATGTCTGTGTATTAGGAGGAGGTGAGAGGTATGTGTCCTGATGTCTGTGTAAAAGGAGGAGCTGAGAGGTATGTGTCCTGATGTCTGTGTTTTACGAGGAAGTGAGATGTATGTGTCCTGATGTCTGTGTATTAGGAGGAGGTGAGAGTTATGTGTCCTGATGTCTGTGTTAGGAGGAGGTAAGATGTATGTGTCCTGATGTCTGTGTATTAGGAGGAGGTGAGAAGTATGTGTCCTGATGTCTGTGTATTAGGAGGAAGTACAATGTATGTGTCCTGATGTTACATAGTTACATAGTTACATAGTTACATAGTAATTAAGGTTGAAAAAAGACTTTCAGTCCATCAAGTTCAACCTGTTAAGATCTCCTCTGATCTGCAATATGCGGATTAGTTATTAATTAAATTATTGATTAAATAATTATTAATAGTATAGTATTGGAGAATGAATAAAGAGTTAGTCCATCAAGTTCAACCTTTTTAGATCTCTATTGATCTTTTTAATTTGGACTATTTATTATTATTGTTAATTGTTAATTATTGTTAATTGATGTCTGTGTATTAGGAGGAGATGAGAGGTATGTGTCATGATATCTGTGTATTAGGAGGAGGTGATAGGTATGTGTCCTGATGTCTATGTATTAGGAGGAGCTGAGAGGTATGTGTCCTGATGTCTGTGTATTAGGAGGAGCTGAGAGGTATGTATCCTGATGTCTGTGTATTAGGAGGAAGTGAGAAGTATGTGTCTGATGTCTGCGTATTAGGAGGATGTGAGAGGTAAGTGTCCTGATGTCTCTGTATTAGGAGGAGGTGAGAGGTACATGTCCAGGTGTCTGTGTACTAGGAAGAGGTACATGTCCTGATGTCTCTGTATCAGGGGGATGAGAGATCTATTTCTTCTGATGTCTCTGTATTAGGAGGAGGTGAGAGGTACATGTTCTAATATCTCTCCATCAGGGGGATTAGAGATGTATGTGTCCTGATGTCTGTGTATCAGGGGGATGAGAGATGTATGTGTTCTGATGTCTGTGTATTAGGAGGAGGTGAGAGGTACATGTTCTAATATCTCTCCATCAGGGGGATGAGAGATGTATGAGTCCTGATGTTTGTGTATTAGATGGTGAGAGATGTATGTGTCCTGATGTATGTGTATTAGGTGAGTGAGAGATCTATGTGTTCTGATGTCTGTGTATCAGAGAGGAGGAAAGATGTATGTGTCCTGATGTCTGTGTATTAGGGGGATGAGAGATGTATGTGTTCTGATGTTTGTGTATCAGGGGGATGAGAGATCCATTTGTTCTGATGTTTGTGTATTAGGAGGAGGCGAGTGGTACATGTTCTAATATCTCCCCATCAGGGGGATGAGAGATGTATGTGTCCTGATGTCTGTGTATTAGATGATGAGAGATGTATGTGTTCTGATGTCTGTGTATTAGGGGGATGAGAGATGTATGTGTTCTGATGTCTGTGTATTAGGGGGATGAGAGATGTATGTGTCCTGATGTCTGTGTATCAGGGTGATGAGAGATGCATGTGTTCTGATGTCTGTGTATCAGGGGGGCGAGAGAGGTATGTGTTCTGATGTCGGTGTATTTGGGGGATGAGAGATGTATGTGTTCTGATGTCTGTGTATGAGGGGGGCGAGAGAGGTATGTGTTCTGATGTCTGTGTATTTGGGGGACGAGAGTTGTATGTGTTCTGATGTCTGTGTATTAGGAGGGTGAGAGATGTATGTGTTCTGATGTCTGTGTATTAGGGGTTGAGAGATGTATGTGTCCTGATGTATGTGTCCTGATGTATGTGTATTAGGAGGGTGAGAGATGTATGTGTTCTGATGTCTGTGTATTAGGGGTTGAGAGATGTATGTGTCCTGATATATGTGTATTAGGGGGATGAGAGATGTGTGTGTTCTGATGTCTGTGTATTAGGGGGTTGAGATATGTATGTGTCCTGATGTCTGTGTATTAGGAGGATGTGAGAGGTATGTGTTCTGATGTCTGTGTATTAGGAGGAGGTGAGAGGTATGTGTCCTGATGTCTGTATATTAGGAGGAGGTGAGAGGTGTGTGTCCTGATGTCTGTATATTAGGAGGAGGTGAGAGGTGTGTGCTCTGATGTCTGTGTATTAGGAGGATGAGAGACGTATGTGTTCTGATGTCTGTGTATTAGGAGGATGAGAGATCTATGTGTTCTGATGTCTGTGTATCAGGGGGATGAGAGATGTATGTGTCCTGATGTCTGTGTATCAGGGGGATGAGAGATGTATGTGTCCTGATGTCTGTGTATCAGGGGCGCGAGATATGTATGTGTTATGATGTCTGTGTATCAGGGGGATGAGAGATGTGTGTGTTCTGATGTCTGTGTATTAGGGGGATGAGAGATGTATGTGTTCTGATGTCTGTGTATCAGGGGGATGAGAGATGTGTGTGTTCTGATATCTGTGTATTAGGGGGATGAGAGATGTGTGTGTTCTGATATCTGTGTATTAGGGGGATGAGAGATGTATGTGTTCTGATGTCTGTGTATCAGGGGGATGAGAGATTTGTGTGTTCTGATATCTGTGTATCAGGGGGATGAGAGATGTGTGTGTTCTGATGTCTGTGTATTAGGGGGATGAGAGATGTGTGTGTTCTGATATCTGTGTATCAGGGGGATGAGAGATCTATGTGTCCTGATGTCTGTGTATTAGGGGGATGAGAGATGTGTGTGTTCTGATATCTGTGTATCAGGGGGATGAGAGATGTGTGTGTTCTGATATCTGTGTATTAGGGGGATGAGAGATGTGTGTGTTCTGATGTCTGTGTATCAGGGGGATGAGAGATGTGTGTGTTCTGATATCTGTGTATTAGGGGGATGAGAGATGTGTGTGTTCTGATATCTGTGTATTTGGGGGATGAGAGATGTGTGTGTTCTGATGTCTGTGTATTAGGGGGATGAGAGATGTGTGTGTTCTGATATCTGTGTATTAGGGGGATGAGAGATGTGTGTGTTCTGATGTCTGTGTATCAGGGGGATGAGAGATCTATGTGTCCTGATGTCTGTGTATCAGGGGGATGAGAGATGTATGTGTTCTGATGTCTGTGTATCAGGGGGATGAGAGATCTATGTGTCCTGATGTCTGTGTATCAGGGGGATGAGAGATCTATGTGTCCTGATGTCTGTGTATTAGGAGGATGAGAGATCTATGTGTTCTGATGTCTGTGTATTAGGGGGATGAGAGATGTATGTGTCCTGATGTCTGTGTATTAGGGGGGGGGGAGAGATGTATGTGTTCTGATGTCTGTGTATTAGGAGGAGGTGAGAGGTACACGACCCTTGATCTCTATTTATTTGGAGTGTATCAGATGTATGTGTCCTGATATCAAAGTATTAGAAGGAGGCAAGAAGTATGCACCATGGTTTCTGTATATTAGGAGGATGCATCCTGTTGTCTGTACATTGGGAGGACGTGAGTAGTACTTATTGTTATATCTGAGTATTAGAAGTAGAGACCTACTGTCTGTATTAGTTGAAGATGATACATAGGTATTATGGCTAGCCTTAATATGGAGAGCTATGGGTCATTGGCAGCTTGTATATAAAGAGACATGATAATTCATAGAGGGCAGTTATATGATGAGGAGAGGGGTTATAGACACAAGGTATGCAGGTGTTATGCCCGCTCCCTTTCAGCTAGTTCTTGTGAGATAGTCACAGCCAGGGCAGGATTCTATCTTTGTGTAGGGTAACAAATGACTGTCTGCTGCCCATTCATATGACCTCCCTAGGCCTGGTCCTTGCTGACCTCTATGTATACAATAGTATGACAGTAGCATTGTACCTGCAGCACAATAGGCAGTGTGTTTGTGTGTGTTGGAGAGCAGGGAGGTTGCAGCAGGTCAGGAATCTGTCTGATATTCTTATGAAAGTTTGCAGACAGAAGGAGAAATACTGCACAGTTATAAAGAGTCTGATCCAAAGAAAGCAGCTTATGCCACTCTTTGCCCTAATCTCAATACAGTGGCCGGTCTGTGTTTTCTTCTGACTGTTTTCAGTCTGATCACACAGCCCTGTTATTAACCTCTAATTTGCCAAAAACTTAGTTAAAACTTTGTTGCCTGATAAGCAAAGCTCTGTCTCAAAAAAGAAAGGGGGAAGGAAAACGCAAAGTAGAAAATCAAAGTGATGGAGAGAGAAAGGAAGAAAAGAGAAAACATAGGGACGGAGAAAGGGAGAAAGGGAATGGATATTTTTGGGCAGACAGAGTGGAAATGTGATGATAATAAAGGCTGGGTTGTTTGTCCCAAAGTCCTGCTGCTTTTCTGGCTGCCACGTGCTTTGGACGAGGGTCTGGGGCAGCCTTGGCAGGGATGAGGAGGAGGTGTACACCGGGAGTCTGGCAGTGACATGGGAGGCTGAGGAGTTATACTGAGGAAGTTGTGCTCTCAGACGAGGGAATCCTGGCCAGAGCTAAGTGGAAATGTCATAGCTCAGCATGTAATGTCACTGCCACTGAAGTGGGCTAGCCCAGGCCAGATCCACGGGCATAGCTCACATTGTGACCTCTGGCATGTCAGTTTAGGTACACTGTATCAAAGAGATGACACATGCAAACTTATCCTTCATCTGTCCTATCAAGGGAAGAACTGGCAGGCTACCTGAGGTGGTTCCCTCAAAGGATCACCTTCCTCGACAGTCATGTGCATCTCTGCAGGCATGGCTACAAACAGACGTTATGTCTGCAGACAGACAGGGGATGGCAGACACAAACAAATGGTAATATTATTGTGTAAAAATTAGGATAAAAGCATAAGGACATTGAGGCTTCATCTGAAGACAGTGTGCCAAAGGGTACCAAAAACATAAATGTGGTTCTGCATGTAGTATACTTTCATTTTTTTTGGCATGTTATTGAAAAGCCAAGTTTAAGGTGTGGCAGATGTATATATAAACTTGGGCATGAATGGAAAACAAATGACTGAATACATTAAACTGCCCATGTAGCAAAGCCTCTTTTATATTAATGACCCAGGTAGGTGTTGTCCTCACCAACCACAAACTAGGATAACTGTCCCACCCCTCTATATAAATAAGCACTGACGCCAACATGAATATATGATTTATACCATGGTAAACTGGCCCCCTAATGGCTGTACTTAGTGTTCCTCTGTCCTGCCCCTTTTTGTTCCACAACCAGTCCTAGAATTTTACATTATCCGAACATCATGCTGTCCCTCTAGTCACCATATTCCATGGAAAAGGGGGCAAAATGTAAAAATTACAAATTGCTTACACAATTACTAAACAACATTATATTAGATTATATAAAAGAAGCTGAATTTGATTTTGAATTTTTGAACATTTCTGCTAATTTTTGATATGTCATTAGACCAGAGTTTTCGTTGGACATGAACTTCAAACATTTTTAGTAAATATCCAAAGAGTTTCGTTTACATATTCTTCTTGTAAACATTCTTGAACTCAATATATATATTTAAGTAGTTGAGACAGGAAACAAGTTTACAAGAAAAATATGCAAACTAATCTCTTACAATATATATATCTTTTTATAGGTAGTTACAATTACTTTACATCCATCATGTCTTGTGTTTTGTCCATGCAACTCAGTGGCATTGCAATATATATACATATAATAGGACATTAGTACCTCCTTTCTTTCTCTCTACTCCCTTTGTAGGATTACCCACTGAGGTCACAGTGGTAGCGATCTCAGACAGCCAAACAGGCAAGTGTAGGCTGCTCCCCTTCAGGCCACAAATGGGTCTTCACCTCTCATCTGTGCAGAAATATACTAGCTATATTCTTGTTGGATTGTTTGTTTGACATATATATCTAGAAAAGATTGAAAGTCAATTTGTCATGCAATATCCCTTCTAATTTCATAGTACAGTTCCACCTTACATCAGTTTGACATATGGTTTACAAATTGGTTTAAGGCCAATCAAAAATGTGTTTAGTTTAGGGATAGAAAATTGTAGAGGTGAAGCATTTTCATGTACAGTAGAATCCCGGTTATAAACTATCAACTAACCGTGACTCTCAAGCAACCGGCACCGGCATCAATTCCCCGTTTTCAAAAAACTCTCGCTAATCTGGCATAACCAGCACTATCTGGCAGTTCGAGACTGCAAAAAAATGCTAACTTTTTTTCTAATTGTTTTTTGGGGCCAAGTTTAGGTGCTTATGCCTTTTAAAGGCATTTTGAGGAGTTTGGGGAGATTTAAGGGTCATTTAGACCCTTAAATTCGGGGACTCCTGATTAATCGGCAACTACAGTTAACCTGCCCTGAGTTGACTGCCCTGATAACTTTAATTATCTGGCTTCTGCCCTGCAGTGGCTATTGTAGGCAAACCCGAAACAAGGCCAGCCTTCTTAGCACACCCTTTCTCACCTACAGGACATCTAATGGGGTAGAGAGAAACACATACTTGGACAGTGAAAAATTCAGACGTCAGGTTTAAAAGCTAATTTGATTTTTTTTCTTCAAATATTGATTTCATTGCTAATTAGTAAGCCAATAAATAAATAAATGAGCACTACAGTGGCCCTTTATCTAAAGTAGTTCTGAGGCTTTAGCCTCTCTTTATGTGATATTACTGAATGAACAATTAGCGTTAATGAATGGACCACTGCAATTCAAAAAATAAAAAAGGACAATTGTTCTCAAGCATGTATCAATATAAGCAGCTCTTTAAGCTATGGACAAAAACACATCACATCCTGAGAGCGGGATCATGTGGGTGTGTGTTTGTAGTTATCAGCAAAGGGAGGGGTGGGGGAGTCGGGAACAGCCAAGAACCTTTGTTTGATAAGGTTAAGATTGAAATTGACACCACACCGTTTTCCCTCACTGGCCCAGAAGTACAATCCTTGCATCATTTAAAATAACCAGGATTATAAATGCCCCTCTCACACACATAACTTCCACCATTTTACCATGGATCCCTCCACTGTCCTGCAGAAGCCTCGCAATTATATTTTTATCATTAAAAACTAGCTGTATGACTTTTTACTCTTAGTCAGACTTAAAGTTTTCAAACATATATTTTTTTTTATTATGCAGGGCTGCTTTAAATAACAAACTACAACCATTATAGCTTCCTTCTTACTTACAATATAATATTGTACAGTTTGTAAGATATTAACATGGTTTTCAACCAGAATGCCTATGCTAAACATATTTGTAATGGCCGGCATGTTTTAAACAAAATGGTATCAGCTTTATATTATTTGTTGATTCTTGTTGCTTGTAACTTAAAAAAAGATGCAGAAGCCATCTAATATGCTATGAGAAAACTCAAAACTATGCAAAAACTATTGGCAAAATATTACCTTGTGTGCGGCACACATTATAAATACTGTATATAAACTTTGTCAGGAAGATTTGTTGCAGTGTTTCTGACCTAACTAAAGGTACTTTATTTGTGTGTTTGCCGTTCAGTCATGTCCGACTGGAGTGGGTTGCCAGTTCCTTCTCCAGTGGAAGAGGAAGTGTAAACAAGTACTCATGGAGACCCTGCTAACCATGTTTTCTTACCTGATTTACACTGAATCCAAAGGCATCAAAAACACAATATGTTTTAGCTCAGGCATCCATAAGACTCACTGCTCCTTGGTTTCCTGTAACATATCAGGGCAGAGGACAAAACAAATTCAACACTTTCTATATTAAATGTAATATGTCTACATTATAGATCAATTACTTCTTATACAAAAAAAACAACGTTTTGTAATGTTTCATCTTTTAAATGACTTCTAGATTTTTTTTGTACTATAGTGTTTCTTTAAATGGGACAGCAAAATTTTATATTACCTGTCATATATTTAGACATTCCTTATCACAGTACAAATAATAATAATAATAATAATAAATAATAACAAATAATAAATAATCACAGTACATTTCCACCTTCCATCAATTTGACATATTGTTTACAAATTGGTCTAAGGCCAATCACAATTTGTACAGTTGTATTCAATGTATGGCAGATAATGGTTGTGGTGAAGAATTATAAATCAGAATACTAAAATTTGTAAGTCATTTTATTAAGTGATATACATATTTCAATGCAACTTCAAACAAATATAATTTAACATTACAATATATTATGAAAACCTGAAGATCTTGAGCTGCAAAACCTGGGCTTAGATTATAACATTTAGATGGTAGCAACATATTGAAGAGGATCTGAAAAGGAGGGCAGAACACTGACCATATATCTTGTATAATTATATATACTATGACCTGACTGCAATACAGGGTCTTTGAAATCAGGAATGAATTGTTATTGTACACCAAAAAGGCTAGAGAAATGTTAACTGAGAGGGGCAATCAGATATCACATATATTCCTTCCCTTATAATTTCCTTATAGTCACGGAGACCACCATGTATCCCTGTTGGATCAGAACAGATCCAGTGTAATGGGATTTGCTGCATCCACAGTCAGTGAGATGCAACCTGCAAATCACCTTATTTTCAAATTATTATTACTTTACATAAGACAGTATATTATTTAGAGGAGAGGGTGATCAATAATTAGAAACTGATAACCATGACAGGAACAGATCCCAAAAGCTATAAGGTCCAACCTATTGGTCGACCCCATCCCTAAGTAGGGTGTTTAAATTCTAAGAATTTTAATAGGTTTTTTCGGGTGAAAAACTCCTTATACACTCTTAGTATTGTGGAGGTTTTGGTAAACACAAAAAATATGTGGGCTATAGTATCTATTTAATTAGTAGATACAGGACATTGATATTTAGTATTGTATATGTTTCTTGAGGGGTTCCATGGTGGTCCAGTGGTTAGAATTTGGTGTTTTCACCACTGCAACCTGGGTTCAATTCCAAGTCAGGTAACCAAAAGGTCATACAACCCTGGAGCTGAGCAGGGTTGCGCCTGGTCAGTATTTGGATGGGAGACCACCTAGGAGACCACCAGGAGCTGTATGCTGTGGCCCACTGGAGAACAAGCTGGCAACCTACTCCAGTATCTCTGCCATGAATACCAAGTGGATCAGCATGACCATGGACATAAAGATGTCCTGGTGTGCTACAGTCCATGAGCTCACAGAAAGTCACAAACAACTGACACCAAAAAAAAAGTGTTTCTTACAATGCCTTGGGTGAGAACTTTTCTGAAAAAGTGAACATCCCTATGATTTTTTTGTAAAAAATATAATAAAAATATTGTTTTACATACACCTGTAGGTATTTTTGTGGAGTGAGAATTGTTGACTAATTTTAAATTGTCATATTGTGTTCTTCCACTTAATGTAAATGTTTAAGACTGTATTTGATGATATGGGATTCTTTACGTGGATTTAGGATAGTATGTGTTTTTTAGGTTCCGCTAGTTGAGAATTGCTCTTTTGCTAGTTTTCAGCACAATGGCCATAAATAAATGTAAGTCTTTACATATCTGGTATCAGTTTCCTGTTTCCACATTTCTGACAATGCCTTTGGATAAGTTTTTCCATAACTGAATTACTGTGGGAAATACTGCTTTAATATTAAGTTTAAAAAGATATACTCTGTGTCCCTTTAATGGGGATGTACTTTCATGTGATGGCCATACATAGAGAATTCATGGCCTGTCAGGATGTGTAAAATTGCAGTTCTCCATGTCTTGATTGAGCTAATTGCACATTTTACATTTGCTACAAATGTATTTAAAACAAATTTTAATCGTAAAATCATTTTTTTTTCATGAGTATCCATGAACAGGTATTTTAATTGGTTTTACATAGCAGGTAGATTTGTAAAATAGGTACTGTTTATCAGTTGAGTCCTGATGCCAAACTAATATGTATTTCTACTGAGTAAAGCCTTCTCGGCCACTTGTTTACTGCCTCAACTACTTGGGGCAACACTCATTATGACACACAGTACTCTCATATGTCCATTTATCTGGATGTGCTCTCTGGAATAGTGACTAATTGATAAACCTTTCCAGAATTGCCCCAGTGCATGCTCTGCTGATATACATAACACTTAGAGATACAACTCAATACATTTGAAATTACGTCCTATCATACATCCTGTGCTATTACAAAATATACTTTTCAGAGCTATGTGGCATGTTCTTCAATTATTTTCCTATTAACAGAGCATTCTAAGAATAGCATTAACAATATTAAACTATATTTCACCACATAATATAATTGAAAAAATGGACTCTCTAAAACTATATATAGACAAAATCCAAGGCCCATAAATGTATATGCACCGCCCATCAACTTCCTGTTTCCATGCATGAGGCTGTGCCAGCCAATAATTTTTTTCACATCTGTGACCGGACACACCTCCCTGTGTGGGCTAACAAAGCTCATGTGCAGAAAGAGAAATTAGTGCTCAGAGTTTGAAGCCAACAACTTGCCAGTATGTCTGCTTCTTCTTTTTTAATCTTAAAGTCAAATAGTAAACACAATTTTAAAATATTAATATATTCACTTATATGTTAAACAATCACTTTAAAACAGATTCTTATATAATTAATTAAGTGGCATAAAGTTTCCCCACAACAGCTTCCTTTATTAATCCGATATACCGATTTATAGAAATTATGAAAAAACACTACTTAAAATTACACAGGAAGTTACCATATTTATGTAATGAGAATTACAAAAGTAAATGTAATTAATAATACCCTGAGTCATTTATTGAAATATCCCTCCAGAGACAGAGGTAAAGAAATTGAAGCATGCATAAAGCTATTCTGAAGTGCTTTAGGTAGATGAAACAGAAAGAATTGGTTGGCCTATTGGTTCTTATTTGGTTCTATATTCTGGAAATTGCTTCAGCGACCATTTTAATTCCTTAGAGTTAGAAAAAATGAACTATCTCTGCTGGGTTTCTTTTCCATGAATCCTTCCTACGTCACTATTGTCATATGTCCCACTAATCTTCAATGCTCCATCTTCTGTGTATAAATGCTCTGGAAACAGTTTTTACTTTCTAAGAATAAGGTGTATTGTACTGTAGCAAATGATGCAGAGGCTTAGAAATGGCTCACCTAAGCCTTGACCAAAGAATAGGAGAGGAAAAAGTGATCGAGATAAACAGGATATTAGTTATCTACCCCATAACACAGATAGTTTTCCCTTTGTTTGTTCCAAAGGGCTTGCAATCTATTCTGTAACCATCTATCCCATTATAAGGCATGCTGACCTGCCCATAAAGCAAACAGTGGCTTGTAACTCTAGTCTCCTACTTCAGAGGCCAGCAGCCCACCTCAAGGACACACCCTCTCCTTCCTGTTACATTCTTTTGTGAAATGCCCCCGAAGGGAAAATGGCTTTGTGCTGATTTGTCTGGGCTGCGTGTTCACCTCCAAATTAGTCTTTTATGAAACAGCCGGGCTCAGAAGACTTAATTTCATTAAAAACATTCTTTTCATATTTTTATAAAGCCCAGAAAAGCCACGGTGCTTACGCAGGGAATGCAGTCGGAATGTAAATGGGCTTATTGTGCATTAGGTACTGTATCATATAAAGAGAGGGTGAGGGGAGGCAGCATGGGGGCTGGACAAATTAACTCTATGGGAACTGAGAGATGCTAACTGCAGCATCTTCACTGACATTGGCGTAACGTACAGGTATGCCAGATGCATTGAACATAGATAGGATGGTGTGACTGCTCATAGGGCGTAACAAGACCTGTATAACAAAAATACAAGCGTGCAAGAGAAAGGGAACACACAGATATCTGTCATACACTTCCTGACAAACAAGCAATTACAAAGAGCTACTTGTCATACATAATATATCCTATTTGCCGCACACGTACATAGGTATTTATCAGAAGTAATTAAGGATTTGGTAAATCCCATTAAGTACCACGTGATCTCATTTTTTATAACTTTTGTTAAAGTAAAATAGAATACATTTTATATAGATTTCTATAGTATACAGAATACTAGCCCTATACACTGCAGTGATTCAGTGCTGGCCTTATAAAATACAATGGCATATTAACCCTATACCGTGCAGTTATAGAGTATTGACCCTGATAATTGGCTAACCCTTTAGCAGCGGTAGAGAGCTAAGTACAGTAATATACATCTAGGCCTACACAAACTTGATACCCGTACAGAGTGCAGGTCTAACCTTTGAGATACACTGGTTCTACTATATTGTGACAGTGCTAATACTATAAAATACAGTGATAATGTTCTAGAGCTATAAAACATAGTGATAAAGTGCTAATCCTTAGACTACAGTGTGCTAACCCTATAGGATGCTGCTATAGAGTGATAATCCCACAGAATTCAGTGCTAGAGCGCTAAACCTGTAGTAATCAACTCTCAATAAAATGCTCAGTAGAGGAAAGGAGTGCAAGGATTCCTAGCTAGTGTCTGCAGCTGGGTGCACTGGTGGGCACAGCAGTCAGGTGAAACACCAGAGGGCACATACATTAAGTTTATGCATGGTCCTGGAGGGTAGATAGAGAAGATACCATTCCTGAACACTAGCTGGAAGACGAGTCAGGGCTCAGAAGGATGTTTTCTTAAGATGACTTAATCTTGTATTGCTTTTAACAAAACCAAGGAAACATCTCACTCTGTTGCACATAATGCACACAGTGTCTCATTTTCTCTCCGAGTGATAGTATTTACTAGGTCTAGTACACATTAGTAGGATATCCCAAAGGTATTGACCACTGCATTGTCTGCCACTTACTAGCACCTCCTTGAGAAATATCCTTCTTCTCTCTTACTCTGCCTCTTTATATCTCAGAAATGTTGTATATTTAGTAGTGTTATTCCCTAATTTAAAGGGACATGATTTTTTTCATGAATTTAATAGAGCATATTTTAAACATTACAAAGGTTGTTATTTTTTAATGGAACCAAATTTTTTGAATAGTGTGTATGCTGTTTCATTGTTTCACTGTTGATTCATGAGCATTTTGTATAGATATTATATACAATTTGGAGATTAACATAACCATAGTCATTATGGTTTTATTTAAAGATACATATTTAGCGTGCAAATGATATCTGTGATATGTGTCATTTCCAGCTAACAATTCTATGGTTCTTCAGATTTGTAATCCCTGTGGAACGTTGTTGGACCTTTAGAATATCTTTCTTGTTCAGGGATTTATTTTATGAAATAGTTTGAGTGCTAATCTGTTTGTGAGACCTAAGATCCTTAGTAATATTAGGTTTGGCTGAGTGTTCTTCTTTAAAGAACTACTTTGGCCATAAATGTAAGTAGCCTCTTTCAAAGAACTATACTTGAAAAAAGGCAGCATGTTTTTAGAATGTAAAACAAAAATAATACAGCCTCTAATTTGTTACTTTTATATTCAATTATGCTGCTTTAGAATCTACCATTTTAGCTTCTGGTGATCCACTTATTGAAGTGGGAGGCTTTGAGTGCAGAGAGAAAGGTTTTATCTGGACAATACGGCACTTACAACTGTCAATGCCCTCATTAGCTCTAATAGAATTCTTATTAGTCTACATTAGTCTTGTTTAAACAAAAGCTACAAGAAGCAACAAAATGAATGCCTGCACGGAAAAAAAAATGCATGTAATAGTGAAAATGTTAAAGTCAGTGTTTATTGCTTTTACTTTCTAAAAACATTGTGCCCATTATCAAGTTTAATTTTTCAAGTTGACTACAGTGGTTCTTTAAGATATGATGCAGCCTGCCATTTCTTATGTTTCAAGTCATATGTTTCACTGAACTTAATCTTAAATAAAAAAATTTTAACTGTTATATCCAATTATACATCAGTGAGAGCTACAATTTTTGTTTCTGTTGATCTACATCTACTGGGAGGAGTCATTGGAAGATTGTGGCTTTTACAACTGAACTGGGCTTATAATAATACTAATGGAAATCTCTATATTTTACAAGACCTCTTCTAATTGAGAAAGCAGGTTAAATGAGGAACACAGTCAAATCAATAACCACTATCAATAGCCCACAGTAAAGAATAATTGCATATACATTATATACATTATTCATAAATTTAGGGCTGCATTTTTCTTACTTTAGAAAAACATTTTACACATTATGAAGTCTTTTTTTTTAAAGAGCATTTTGTCAATATAGGACTACAATGGCTTTTTGTTGTGGAAGCCAACCAGACAGTATGTACTTTCTATTTAACACACACCAATGTATTGTAGCTTGATATTATAATTAAATTAGGATCTGCCAAAAACAGCGTTTAATAAATAAAGCTTAAAACCCCACTGAACACCAAATCCAGGGTGTGGTACGAGAGAGGTCTTGTACTAGTGAGTGGGAGGAGGTTATGACAGGAAATGATGCGTAAGTCCAATACGCTTAATTGAAGCAGCTTGTCATGGACGTATTTAGGTTTTATGTGGCCCTAGACCATTGAGATTTGCGCCTTGCATGGTCCCACTTGCAGCTCCTCCTCTTCCTTTTCTCTATCTCAAATCCTAATTTTGTGTTTATATATATATATATATATATATATATATATATATATATATTATGTCAGAAAGTATGAATTACATTTACACTTACAGACAGAAATATCACTGCATATAGACATTTCTGCGCATATACAAATATATACAGTGTACTGCACTGCATCTTCAGGCAGCCTGCTGCCCCCTGATAACGTGCTGCCCTAGGCATGATTGTCGTGGGTCTAGGGAGAATCACACCGTTGGGGCTTGTATTCTGAACTAGAGGTATCCAATTTAAAGAGCACACTTGTGAATGAGTGAGTGAGGTAAATGAGTCTGGCAGCAGAATTAGGGATGATTGCTGGAGTGTTGAGAGATAGGTCAGAGCAATGCCAAAGCATAAATACAGGAATTGTAACAGGGTGGCTTGGCTATTGCTCAATACCAAGCCCTGCTGGTGTAAACCCAATTACATCCTAGTAAATTGCCTTAGATTTCATACAACAGGTACATTTCATGTACAGATACTTCACAAACGCAAGGGAGACAGAGAATGTTCTTAAATAGAGCTTTATTGCATCTAAAAATATGGACTTTTTCATGTTGATATGTAATTAATTTTGAAAATAAGTTTTAGGTTGTGTTGTTTTCCAAATCAGTAGCAGTTGCTGGGTCTGCATCAGCTGGGGCTTGTAGCTCTATGAAAGGATATGACAGGCAGAAAAAACAGTGGAAACAGTTTTAGTAATTAAAACAACCTCTACCCATTGGTATTTGTCGTCCTGCGAGTTTGTGTGTAAACCACGCAAAGATTGCAGGTTGCACATGAGGATAGCCATGCCGAGGCCCGCAATGTGTGGTGAAAGATGTGCATGCGCATAGGTCATGGCGAGGCTCGCAAAGGACGCCAAAGGTGCTCATTGCGAGGCTCGCAAGGGAGAGGGAAGGAGAGAGACGGAGGGGAGAGAAGGAGTGGAGAAGAGGTAGGGAGGACAAAAGGAGGGGAGAGAGAGAGATTGCGTGCTGGGGGGCAAAGAGACACAGGGGAGGGAGAGGGGGAAAGAGACACAGGGGAGGGAGAGGGCGCAAAGAGACACAGGGGAGGGGGGAGACACGAGGAGGGGACAAGACAAAGGGCAGGGAGAAAGGGGAAAGAGACACATGGGAGGGAGGGAAGAGGCACAGGAGAGGGAGAGGAAGGGGAAGAGACACAGGAGAGGGGAAGAGAAAAATCAATTATTATCCCGTCATTTGTGATGGGCAATTGACTAGTTAGAAGTAAAATCAGTATTTGATGGAAATAAATTCAGTGTAGCTACCTGACATTTTTCCTTCAGATAAAGATTGTATTGGTAATCATTTATTAAAGGCATATCTAAGTGTCCTGGATTATAAATGCATTTGATAGAGGAGAACCAGTAGTTCATGCAAACATTGTTGGCATTAAAAAATACCAAAACACTAACAAACTCACCCTGGTGTTTGCTAAATCTCTTCTTTTTGCAAACTGCAGCATTTGTTAGTTGACAAACCTGAAAATCCCTGCTAAGATTAGCATAAAATGTATAATTCGTTTTGGCCAATCAGGAGAAAGCAGTGTTTAGTTGATACATTTGTATCATATTCTGGGGTTCCTGTGTTGCAAACTCTCTCCATGTCCTCTGATTGCTGTAAGCTTAGACCCCACCCAACCATGGCATTCCATCCAGCAGCAGTTACTTCCTGTGGTATCTACCAGAAAGGTCAAACTCTATACCTAGTTGCATTTCCTCTGAATACTTGGTATGTAAGTTTCCTGTGGGTGTGCAAAGCTGGATTTTACTCTCCTGCATATAACATTGTACGTACACTGAACCTATCTCTATAAGACATATTTTTCTGATAATCACTGCCTGTTTCTTACCAAACATTTGAAACCCAGGAAACTTATATATACCTTTAAGTAAGTAAATGAAACTTTGTTGTATAACGCTACATTTCACAAAATATCCCAGATTTAAACAGGTTCTACAATTTTGAACATTCCATGAAATGTGAGTAATTTGCAAAACATGTTGTCCTAAAGCAAAGGTGTGGGAATCTCTCTCTAGGTCATGAGCACTAATGGATATTAAAACTGACTGTCTCATAGATATGTTTCCTCTCCTCGCATGTCATGACCAGATGTGACTCCAGAACCTAGATGTGCCCTAGATGTTGCGTAAAACTTTCCAAACTTTACTTGTCATAGGTCCCTGCTCTAATATAATTAGTCATTCAAACAGGGGAGACATATAGAGGGAACTGCAAAGACCCCTTCTCCATACAGTGGACCAATGGGATTTATTGTGAAGAACACATTGTAATAACATATTTGACTCTTGTCTACAGCATAACACAACATGTATATGTATATATATATATATATATATATATATATATATATATATATATATATATATATATATATATACATACTAGCTATTTATTTTGATACATTCTATATTAAAAAAGCAATAAATACAAAAAGAGAGTTTCCTGCTTCTGCTACCCATTTACTTGCTGCACTAAATGCAGGGTGTTCTGAAGTGGTCAAGATGAAGGAGCATTGGATACAAATAAAGTTTCAATTAGTCTTGAGACATTAGTGCAAAGTATTAGTGCAAACAGCTCACAGCTGGGAAGAGGCTGTCTATAGCTGGCAGTGACCTGGAATAAAATACTGTTTTAGTCTTTAAATTATATGGCATGAAGAACAGATAATTATGTTTATAGGAAAAAGATCTGAGTAGCCTAGGCCTGTTTTGATCACCTATATATATATATATATATATATATATATATATATATATTTGTCTTTTTTTATTGATCCCCACTTCCTTATATGGTGAAATTACCAGGGTGGCCCAAATGACTTTGCACTGGAGCACTGCATTCGCTAACTCCAACACTCAGTGCAAATAAAATAAACCTTGACCAGTCAGGTAAAGAAACAATATTTGCAAACCCAGTACTGCGTGCTAGTGTTCAAATATTGGGTTATTTTGGGCATTATCAGTAATAGATCTTTTAATCAGCATAATGTAAATATGGACCCTTTAATATACTGGTCAGTCTTTTGCTGTAACTTTGCCACATTAAGGTAATGTCAGTACCTTGGTAATGCAGATACGATGTGAAACACCATGACAAATGAATGTCCTTGTTTGCTGGAGCATAGTTTGGGCACCTCTTATAAAAAAGAATATTAAAGATATAGAAAGGGTTGAGAGAAGGGCAAAACATTTTTTAAGTTGAATGGAGTGATTAAGCGGAGAGATAACCAAATATATATTTATTTCTAGAAAAACTGTGTTTGCAAGGATATATAATTATATACACTACATATACTGTCAACATAAGGCCTCAAATCAGCTTTTCTCTCAATAAGTTTACAGTGGACAAAACATCATCTATTAAAATTGAAGGAAAGGAGATTTCTTCTCCAACATATAACATGGTCCTTCAGAGTGAGTGTAGCAAATCTGTGGAAATTAGATTGTGAAAGCATTACGAAATAGGTAAGACACATTTTATTTAAAAATGTCATCTATTCCAATTAACATAGAAAAGGTAGGATACAGTCTAGTAAATATTTCGCAAGTTTATAGGGCCAAGAAGGAGTTTATTTTCCCAATCAGATAACAGGCAACATGTCAAGGGGTTGTGGGCTTTGTCTTCCTCTGGATCAAGTAAGAGACATCACATATCATCAACCAGAGACCTAATAAGGTTGAATTTGATGGCCTAATGACTTTTGTAACCTCAAAGACTATATAGCTATATTATTATATATCATTCTCTATTATGAACCAATGTTATAACATCTACAAATAATTTGTATAAGGAATGAGGATCCGTATTACATAGTGCTATCCAGATACCCTTTTAGTCTCAACTAGTTTCTGGATGTAATCCTGATTACCACTATAAAAGCTAGAAGGCTTGGCCTGCTGCTATAGCACAGCCACATTACCACTTATGGCTTGGTTTAAAATTGAGTAATTGCAGTTCATCCAGCGGTCCCACCTCTAATTAGCCCCTGGTCATGCAAAGATGGTTGACCATCCAATACCACTTATGATTTACTGATTGTTCTACATACCCTTGTACCAATAAGTACTTGAAGCATCTCTAATTATCCCTCACCGCATCATCCTCTCTTGTTGAATCGAGAGAGTCCTTGATTCTACCCCAAACGAATCCAGTAAAAAGAGCCTATTATTTTACTCAGAAGCTGTTTGTACAGAAAATATAGCCTACTCCAGACCCAATTAAATGGCAAACATGGATTTTTTTAAACCATGCCCATTTCCCTTCTGTTTCTCTGACACCACACCTTGTGTTCAGTTTCCAGAAACTAATTTTTTTTTTTTTTATTTGACACAAAAGGAGAACTTTACAGAAAATGTAGTGTTTTTTCTTTCTTTTTTTTTACAGAAGTAACCAGTTGCTTATTTTGGCTTATTACCAGCTGGTCCTTTCAGAGCTACAATAAAGCTTCATTTTGCTGCTGTTTTCTTTTAATTCAAACCAGAAAACGCCAGTCTTGGGCCCAGCCAAAAAAAAAAAGTGTAACAATAATTGACTAACGTTTTCTTGTTGGTCCACTTAACTCTTTGAATGCTGCAGGACCCTGATGCTATATATTAGTTATTTCTTACTTTTAGTGGCATGGAATAGTCTGGTGGCATGCATTTTATTGTTGGGGGTGGGGAATTTGGGGTGCGATTGTCTTCTTTTCACATCTTACAAACATAGTCCTACAAAACAAACAGAGTTGTCCTGTAAGATTATTGCCTCTTTAACTCTTAACCTCATTATTTTTCCTTAGCATGAGTAACACAAGTACAAAGGAGCCTTATAAAATCTTGGAAAGGGTGCCAAGATATATTTTTTTGCTGGCTATACTAAAAATACGGTACAAGTTACTATATTGGTTTAGATGACGTATCTTCATTTTCTTAAAGGGACAGTAAAGCCAAACACATTCTGTCAGGAATTTATAAGTGAATGTTGTAAAAAATAAATACATTTTCTTCTTGCGTAAAGGAAACAAGTTACTGAAGTCCTATACAGTAATCTTATATTTTATCCTATAGCCCAGCTCCGCTCTACCATATATTGAAAAAATATATAAAAAAATTGTATAAAGCACTGTTCTTCCCTTTTAAAGACTCCAATAGGAGATCCTTCAAGTGAAATTGGTCACTGGCTTAGAGGCAGATTGGAAAAGTTCAATACAAAAGAGGGTTTATAATGCAAATCTTCTGTCTGTCATAAAAAAAACATACAGGCAATTTAATTTGACCAAATGCTTGCTGTGGCAAGTGCCATATTTATAGTATGCTCTCATGAAGAACTTGACTAGCTTACAGGTTTTATGTAATGTATAATGCAGCCTTTACTTTTTTATTACATTGAATATTGCTTTAAATTCAGATATCCAGTTCTATTAAAAAACTGCCACTATGAACAAGCATTTGACAATAGATAAACTTGCCCTTCACTCTGCAATCAAGCTAACTATCCAAAATGAAAGCACCAATGATACAAACGAAGGCTTCTTAAATTAATATTTAAGAAGACTCTTGCGTAGTTGCTAATGCAAGACTTTCAAAGTGAAAGTTTTTGCAAAACCATCTCAATATATATTATATATTTTTCAAAAGCATGCCGTCTTCAGTGCTCCATTTTAATAAATTGATAAATGGCAAGATGCTTTTAGAACATTAAACAATAAAAACAACTTTCACTTACTATCTGTTATATGCAGTCATATGTAGTCTCCATTATTGACTTATAAAGACCTCCCTATTTGTTTGGTCTCAACTTCCTATCAGATAAGCAGTTTATTGGCAAACTTTATTTTTTGTCATGGCACTACACCAACTGTCCAGGGAGCTGTAAGGAGAAATATTGTACTTCCTATAAAATCTAGAATGATTGTCTTGAGCTGACACTCCTATATCCCGAGGGAGTTGCTGACAGTGTTGCAAAGCTACATTACGACATGATTTGTTTGTTGGATATATTTGTGTTCCATGACCATGAAATATATGTAAAAGGTTGAGATTTATTACCATACTTTTTAGTTGACTTTGTGTCTTTTAAGTAGTGAAGGTCAGTGTAAACGACATTTCCACTGCTTGTGATAAGCAGTGATCTTTTGTGAGATAATTTACACTAAAATGTTTAGTCGACAGCTGTAGGAGGAAGCTCAACACGTTTCCAACATTTGGGCAGCTAGCCCGTGCCACAGTTTGAAAAACATGGGAGGAGCTCCATCCTAAAGGAGGTGGGGAAATCAGATCATTTCAGTGTCAATTTTCTCACAAAAGATCATCTGTTTTTTAATCACAAAAAATTAAGCAGTTACTATTAAGAAATGAAAGCTGGACTATTACAGTGGTGCTTTATATTCATCTAGCCTCTATCTATTCAGTTCATACTGAAGGAGGTACACAGTAACATTTTTAATGGCTAATGGAATAAGGTAAAAAAAAAAAGAGAAAAATTCACATTTTCCTTATATTCTTGGAACCTTTCCATATACTAAAATTAGGGCAGTCTAAACACTGAGAGTGTGTGTGGCACAGCTGTGGTGGATAATATGTGTGTGTGTGTGGCAGCCAGCTAATCTAGTAGTGCAAGGGTTAAACCACCTTATTGTTTCTATAATGCTTAAAAGACCACTGTTGTTTGGGAAATGTTAGTAGTATAATATAATATATTAGTAGCAAAATAGATGTAAATCTTACATTTAGCTGATTCTACTTGTTTCATGGGTCCTTTCATCTGTAGTTTTAGCGGGAAGGGGCTTACTCTTGAAATGCTGTTTGATTGTCAGGTGTCATTCCTTCAACAAACTGAATTGAGATCTTATCTAAATTTTTGATTCTTCCCATTCCTTTCAGGTTTCTAATCTTGGGAAGGCAACATGTCTGCTGCCATTAAAGCAAAATGTAAACCAATATTTACAGATAAAATGCTGTATTCATATTCAATTTTGTGAAAACATTTTGCATATTATCGAGTAATAAATATAACATTTCAGTAGCCCTTTAACCCTTGGTAACTATTCCTAAGATACACTTAAATTAATGTCAATATGTTTTAATTAAGGCTCTTGCACTATTGACTACAATCAGATGGACATAACAAGGTCCCATTTGGGCAGCTAGCCCGCGGGACACTCCCAAAAGCACATTTCTGGCAGAACTAGCGAACGTCTCTCGCCTCGGCAGCCTGGAGTGGGATAAACCGCAGACCCTTAAATCCTTTGAGAACAGATAAATAAACATGTCCTGATTCCGGCAGACAGCAACCAACCTCAGGCATCCTCTGAGAGGAGCGAGGATCTAGTGTAATAGTGATATGTCTTAAACTAGAATTAACACGTTCACTTGGTCAGAGATAAAAAGAGTCAAGTGTCACAAGAGCGGGCTGTGTATACTTTCCATCAGTCAGAAAGGGTGTGTACTGCATGTAGGGAAGGGAAATCTTTAAGGTAGTAAGACTTACAAGACTATTATAAACTGCCAATACAAGGTAAGAAGAAGTTGTGCAATTATGATGAAGCGACTGTGCTTCCCCTTCTACACAAGCAATAACAAGCAATAATCTGGCAATTTTATATGTACAAGCAGAGCAATCTGACAAACCGCTTTGCCATTTTTATAATTATTTAGTTACATGTCTAGGTGTAAATATTGTTTGAGCAGTATTTGATCAGGAATTATAGAATTAGCTAGAGTAAATATTATTATTATTTTATTTTATTCGTAATGGCCAGCAAATTCTGTATAGAAAAGCTACAACAAACAACTGTTAATTTTTTTTTTGCATATATTTGAAGACCGAAAAGGCCATGTTCCCTTTCTCTAGCACAGAGAACTGTGACTTTTTATAATTAGAGCCAAACCACATCAAACCTTAGATCAAATCATCAAAAGGAGCCAGTATATAAGGCAACTACTCTTTAAGATTTTATCAAATTTGCCTGTTTTGACTTCTACCAATCAATGAAGCAAACTGACACTGATTTGAATGCACAGCTAACATTTGAATTCATGCTGCCACATTTGTGGTTGACTGATGAGATGCTGTTGATCTTTGCTGAGCCACATTTGGCTCTAAAGCCATTGGTTGCTGATGCCTGGTCTTTGTATATTCCCAAATTCAATATGAAATAGCTCAAGCAGGATGAAGCGCTCAGTTTGCATATAATGGGGCTCCATGTGCAACAACAAGGTTCAGATGTGCATGTGGTCTTCCACCCCCACAATAAAAAATGCATAGGCAGTAAATTGTCTGTTTCACCTTGATTGGTATTACAGTGCGATACAGATCAGTCATTAGCCTCCAAACATGTTCTCATGCCCCATTACCTGTTATTTGTAATGCATTAACATGATCCATAGCGGTATACAAGGGTTGAGTACAAAGGCAAACATATTAAGAATACAATATTAACACATGGCAGCAAAAAGGGCCCTGTGTTTGAGATTAACATCTTAGCTACATTGTGTTTTTTTCTCAAAGTACCTACCAAGGTTATAATTTGCTTATTTACAAGCTAAAACCCTTAAGTCCTTAATGTTTGGGATGGACAAATCCAGGAAGATTGGGATATATGGCTCCAAAAAATGGTTCATGTGATTCTTAAATATTTCTTGATAGTTTTCCAACTAGTGTTAATTTTTTTACAAGTGATATAGTGTTATCTTGAAATTGTTGGTGTCCCCAATATTACTGTCAGGAAATTGTATATTTTAAGTCTGTGTTTCTTCCAATGTGCTAAATTTTCAGCACAAGCTGAAAAAAAAAAGAATCAATAGTCTTAACAATACTGCTGTCATACTCTCTCGTTGTTCAAATCTTACTCTAATTATTTCATTAAATGATCCCTAACAGAATTTAGGAACTAGACTAGAGTATGTTGGGATTTTTTTAGTTACGGTTAACACGCATGAACCTGTGTATACATTGTACAACCTTGGAATAGTTAGCATTTTTGTGTGGCATTATTATGCAAATGAGGCACTCCAAAATACTAATTAACTACTTTGATGTGTTAATTGTAACAGAACCGGCTTGATTGTTTCTGTTTTTGGCAAAAACAGTGTGTCATGATGTCAGTAAGTTTGTTAGAGCCCATTCACTAAGCACTCTGATGTCCAAATTAAGCATATAAAGCATAAATAAGATGCACAAACAATGCTGAACATCATAAGAATACTTTACTTCACAGAAATTGTTGTTGGGGTGACATTATCACTTTACTATTAGCACCATATTGTATAAATATACAACTAAATGTTCATTAGTATTGATATTGAAAATAATAAGTTAAAAATAACCACCCCTAAGCATTACTTACATTACAAATATTCCTGTATTTATAGAAAAACAGAGGTAGCTGATTACTTGAATTTTAGCAATCCTCTAAAAAATAATATTCAAATTGTAGATAGAAACCAAGCTATATTTACTAAAGGGTGAATAATCGGAACCATTGCTATTTTATCTATGGAGAATATGTAAGAAGATCTGACATCTCTAAGACATTTATAACACATGGTGTGTCAACCACATTCCTGATAGTATGAGAAATGCTAATAAAGAGTTGCTGATAACTTTTTTCCATACCTGCAGCTTATTATAATAATTCAAATTTTCAGATAGCTCATGTAAAGTGAGACTAAAGTGATCTATCTCCCCCTGAGTTTGTAACCTTGTAGTACTTCTTCTCATTGTGGAATATATTAGGTTATGGCACCACAAGACTCCTAGCATCCAAGATCAGCTTTCCAAATGTAATAAAATGACTTTTACTACAAGGAAATGTCCCTTCTATTCTGTTAGAAACCCAAAGTAAGTAACACTTTGATGTTCATCAAACATTTGATGTTGGCATCCATTTAAAGCATATATATGGCACCCAAGAGGTTAAGAGAGCTGTACTATATAACAGCTTAGTATTTTAAGAACCCTTTCCAAATTCGTACCACTAACCCTCAATATTTTCCCCCACTCAATTGTTTTTTTGTAAGCCCTTTATCCCTCTCTTTTTCCCTCTTAATGTACTTAAAATAGTCTATTTTATCCAAACCACAGGCTCCTAGGTTCTGAGAAAAGAGGGTGAGAGGAGAAGCACACACAAAAATACCCCAAATAGCTGCAATGCCGTTAACCCCTTCCTCACCATAGGGAGCCCACATCACAACCTCTGTGTCACATCCCTGCAGTATATTCAGTGGCCAGTTCTGCTCTAATAATAACATGATCCATTAAAACCGTACTACTGGACAGGATTTATAAGCCAGCTTTGTACAGCGACCTGGTGTAGCCAAGTGTAGTGTGGAAATCAAGGCTTTAACACTGAACGGGTCATCGACCCCAACCACAAGAGATATCATGTAATCACTGTGCTGCCAAGAGAAATCTCAGCTCCTACTCCAAGTTTTCTCCTGTTTATTGTCCAGTTACCATGGTGTTAGCTATATGCGAGGAGGTGATATGGGTGTGTTAACCCTTCTTCTGCCAGAGAACTTGCAATACAATGTTTACCTTGGCTGTAAATTATAACTCATAGATTGTCTTATTTGTATTAGCTTAGCTGTACTTGGTACATGGCAGCTTATTGTATTTCAGCATACAACGGTACCGTGCTGGTGTAGTGGAAATACTTGTGATGCTACAAGCGTTATCAAATGTGAAATTGTGGTCTAAGCATATAGCCAAAGGCACTGAAACTATTCATGCAAATTTCTGGTTCCCTATTCTATAATTTCCCTGTAAATGATCTCTTTTCTGAACATGGCAACTGTAATCTATTTAAGAGTTACATGTTAACAAGTTGTGCTTCTCATAGGGGGGTCTTTAAGCAAATACATTGTTGTAATTACTTTTCTTACTAGGATAATTCATTCATTTTATCCTTCTCAGTGTAATTGTCATATCAAATTTACCTTCTCTTACTTCTAAGAAAAACCCAGAGTAACAAAATCTCAGCTTCTGGAACTACCCCTTTTATCCCTGTTCTTTCTCATGTGTGCTGCAACCTTTTACTTCTGTGACCTAAGGGAGGGGATTCATACTACCAGTATCATCCTTTTAGCAAACAGAGAGTGACATGTAATGAGTCTGCATGCAACAGAATTACACTGGCAGAGTGAAGCCCCTCCCATATGGAATGGCCAAAGGCCACAGCTGTGAAACATGGCAGGATGAATGAGAGAGTGCAGGAAGAAATAAGGCAGTTCTATAATCTGAGAGTCTCTCACTCATAGTAGTAAGTGAAGTGTAAATTTTATATGGCACTTACATTGAGGAAAATTTAGTTAATTAAGTAAGTCTAGTTAAAAAATTTGCCTCACGAGTCCCTATAAGTGCTATGTAAGCCTCGTGCCAGTGACTCAGACAACATGTGTTGTATAATGATCAGTTGATATTGGAAAGTGTTTTGTAGAGCAGAGCACTATTTGTCCATGATGAACATCGCCTTAAATAAAATCAGCCCTGCAGACCACAATTATAGCTACTTACATGCAGTTTGGAAGTTAAGGGGCACTGCCATGACAATTAATTCTTGGCTATATGCATATATATTATATAAAAACCCAATTATATATTTGTTTAACAATTACTAATGATGCATTTTATAACAAAATACATTTTTTTTTCAATTGTCTTTATGATTTGGCTTTTTTCTCCATGCACATCAAGAGGGCCAACAAGTATGTGTAAGAGGGGCCTACCTGACAAAGGTCAAGAAATAAAAGATACCCTATAGGTTGGTGCCCGCTCATTATCAAGTCTAGAACATGTTTCAGTCCATTTTGTAACAGAGGTCTAACTTTACCCAAAAGGACAGGTTGGCTCCAAAATGCATGTTAATGATTCTCTACACAAGAGAAGAGAAACAGCAGATGCAAGAATTATTATAGTTTATTTATAACGCGCCGGCATATTCCGTAGCGCTGACATATTCCATAGCAATTACATTTTGGCCTTGGGTTTTCATTAGTATGGTTTATCTCGTCCTAGAAAATATTAATGAAGAATCCAAGTTCTTTATTATGTTAAGATCATTAGAGACCCTGAGGGATTTAATTGCAGGATGTAATTGAATTTATATAATCACAAAAACGACCTAATGTCTCCAGTGGAACAATCATGGTATGTCTGGAGAATAGGGTGTAAACATACTTTTTCTGTGTATGAAACATGACTGATGAAGCCCCGACCACAAATATGTATATATTTATGGAACCTGCTGACTAAGGTGTGCTAACCAAATCAAAATGCTATTCTATATGACCTCTATTGATACAGCCCACCTTTTTACTACATTCCAGGGCCCGCTCAGGAATCTCTCAGCTGCTGCCCTCCTGTGACTTAAATCTTTGTTTACCTTCAGTCTAAATGTTATGGTGCAATTTGCTACTTCTTGCTCTCTATGTAAAGAATGTCAACTTTCCTGAAATTAGCACTTATGGATGTGATATTTCTGAACCGGCAGCAACTGCAACCAATCATTTAAAAAATACAGTATGAAACAGTAACTTTCACCAACTATAGTGGTTATAGCTTGATAATCCACTGGCACACTATCAGAAAAGATAGCTGTGGGTAAAACTAGAATGATGAATGTTTCTTTTAGATGGAAAGGTTATACCCTGTTTCACTGCACAATCAAGAGTACTTTGCCTAAGCACTTAATAACTAACAGCTGTATTAAATTCCAAGCCAGTAAACGCAACGCGAAGCCCGTAACGGCTGCGTGCTTGAAATTTGGCCGAGTTACGTTACTATCACATATATAGTTGTGAGCATGCGAGTTGTTGCTAATGCTTGCGGGCTTGCGCAGCTAGCTTGCGGCCCTCGCAAAAAAGTACGAGACACGTTACGACCAATTACGACCTCGCAAAAATCGGCGCAACCCGCCGACATGAAAAAATTAAAAACACAATAAATACACAGAACATATACATAAAAAGCTTACCTACAGCAAGAGGGAGCATCCAGGACCTCAAAAAATGAAGTTACACCTCAATTTAACTCAAAATAAAAGAGTTTAGACACTAAAAAATTCTCTAAAACACGCAAAACACCACCAGAAACTCGCAAAACACCACAAGACACCTACGGATATTCCGCCAGAGCCGTATACCACACATTAGCCGCCATTTTAGAACAATAACTTATACAATGCGGAGGTACACAGCTACGCTGACGGATTTATCTCGCACACGCACAGTATTACACTGCACACATTCAGCACGCTTACACAGCAGCTCCACACCACTAATGCTGCAGCAACATCAAAACAGACTGCCAGCTCTTCAACAGAATGCTTCCTGCATATATTACTTCAAAATAGGTAAAGTATATTACTTTATCAATCTATTAGTTATTTTATTATTATACACCAAACAGCATTAGCTCACTTACAATTTCATTGCCGTCATTTTTTGACGGGCAATTCGCTAGTTAAATTAGAATGGGCTGCGAGCTACAGGCTTGAGACGCAAATCGTAGCTAGTTCATAGAATGTTGGATGTGCGGCCTTGAGGACGATCAATTAGTGTAGACTGTAGTTACAGGTTCAGATGGAGCCAATGGAAAAAGAGATCATTAGCGTTACATCACTGAAAAAGGGGAAGGTAGATTTCAAAGTCCTACAAGCTTCAGATACAAGTTGCGATTGGACCCACTTTCCACAATAATGCAATATTAATAAAGCCGTAAATATGATATTCTATTACATGCGAGTTACAGTATATGTATCAACACATTGATTTTCAGGATCGATATAACATGGAAATTAAACATGTATTTTTTCGGGACGATTTGCGGGCTTAAGAATGGTGTGCCATTAATTCTAAGACCTGACATCACTTTCCCTATTAATAAAAGTACAGTATTGATTTTATATTTGCATTTGAAATGCTATGTATTAGACCTTACCCCCCTTGCGACTCCTCTCCAGCACTCGTTGGGCTTTGGGCTCCATTTGGGTGTTACGGGCTAGGTCCCAGGTGACTTTGATGCAATTTAATAGCATGATTGGAATTATAGCGGTTACGGGCTTGAGAGAACAAAGGATTTGCGGCTGCAAAGTTCAACCTTCAACGTCCCGTAGGCATTTTTCGCCCATCCTGCGTTCTAACCCGCAAGTTGGCGGCGACCTGTGTTATGGGGCTAATTTACCAGCCGTAAGTCCTACTTTCAACGTTACGGGCTACGTTTTAACACGTAGTTTGAATTTAATGAGGCTGAAAATTTGCTCTCTGCACACATACCCCATACACTTTCTCGTGTTCTTTGTTTTAAATTAATTTTAGATAAGATGTTTATAGGTAGACAATTTCTCTGTATATCTATTCTTCTAAAGAGGAGCAATTGGAGTAATGGTTTGGAATGGGGCTTATTGCTTAAGAGGGCTATATTATTTTATTAAAGAAACACTATCCATACACTAGAGGGGTGTTAGAAGGTATGTAAAAGGTAACACTCCCACCAATAAATAAGCCTATCCATGTCATATGGTAAAAGGGGTTATTTAATACAGAACTTACAGTCAGTCTTGGTTCCTGTTTTTCTGTTGCTAGAAGAGTTTGCTGTATCTATATATACAGTAGACTCTCAGTTATCCGGCACCCACAGGGCTTGGTAGATTCCGGATAAATGTAGTTTCTGGTAACTTGAGAGCTATTATTACAGGAGGCCTAGATTAGCTGCACATAGAATGCTCTTCTAAGTATATATGTCAGTGAGGGCTGCTCTAGCAGCAGCATCTTTCACTCCTCACTTACACACAGGCACGTTCAGCTGGAGGGTGCAGTGCTGAGCCCGGGGAATGTAACGTCAACACTGCTCTGGCTCAGTCACTCATACCTGTCTGCTTCCAGGTAAAACTGAATTGCAGAGACGTACAGTCGATGTAATCTAGGAGTCCTGTAAAATGTTATTTTTTTTCTAAATTATTTTTTTTTCTGGTTGCTTGAGTTCTGGTTAATGGAGAGTCTACTGTATATATATATATATATATATATATATATATATATATATATATATATATATATATATATATAGGTTTGAATATGCTCCCATGTCCAGTTTGGAGAGTAAAGATAGACAGTGAAAAAAAAAAAAAAAAATATATATATATATATATATATATATATATATATATATTTATTACAGCCTGTCTGGCTCCTAAGTATAAGATATTTTTGTCCACCTCACATATATATAAATTTAGACGTGTGCTTTGACATGTTTAGTTGTACAGGAGTCTGGTATATATTAACATACAACTTGTGACAGACTTCATTTAAAAACTTGGATTCCAAACATGTCATCATGATATAATTAATAGCACTAAAAAATTAAGGAGGAATTTCTTGTTTTAAATCCAAATAAACAAAATATCTCTGTTCCAACGTATTGAAACTCCTACAGGTTTTTGGAAAAAAAATAGCACATACACATACTGTATCTGAATGTGTGTCTAAAGTATATAGTGATCATCTAGAAAACCTAACAGCAAAACTGGCCTGTTTGCGGCCTACCCTTTAGAGGATAGCCTGTATGAAATTGTTAACAAGCAGAAAGTGGGGTCAACTATTTTTTTCCATTTCTGACTGCTGGATTTTGACATCTTCCGTAGTCTTTTGTTGAACACAATTTTTCTTGACTTTTAATGGCTTTTGCCCCAATGTCATGAATGATTAATTTTATGTAGAAAAAAATAACAAGAAAATTTAAGTTTGAATGAGTTTTTTTTTCTATTCCAAACATTAAAAAGGATTAATTTGCAAAGGCATTTCCTAACTGGGATAATTTCCCATGTCTTTGCTCCTGACAAGAAAACCGCTCCTCTCTTCAAAATGTGGGCTCTGGAAGAGAGGAAGCTTTTTTTTTCTTCTTTTCAGAAAATAGCGTTCCAGAAGAACACGGTATAGGTTTTGGCAACTGAAGCGTCTTTCCACGAGCCGAGGGGGGGGATGGAGAAGAAAGGCAAAGACCTAGATTTTTTCCCTTTTTTACATGCTGATTGAAATTCCAGAATTTTCCAGCCTGACTTTGCTGTGTGTTGTGGTGTCTCTCAGACACATCAGGGGCTGCAAATGCATTTCCGTGTTTTCGTGCTTTGTCTTTGAGGCTATTCCTGTAGACTATTAACAAGAAGCAGGGGTACTAAAATATTTTTCTGTGTAATCCTTTGAAGATTTAGTAACATGGATCATATTGGTGGTGAAGGGCTGTACTTTTTGCATTTACTCTTTTAGGCCTAACAAAAGTATAAAACACATATTAACCTTTCTTTATTATTCAAGTGAGTTCTACAAGGCGCTGCCTTCAAAAACATTGCAATAGTTATATCTGCTAAAAAACAGACTTTATATCAGTGATCCCCAAACATTGACCTCTGGTAACTTTGGTTTGATTATGGATGATCGCTGGTTTCATAAGTATGTTACCTCAGAAAGTCTCTGTCTGTGTAAAGTTTGTTTAAGTCCTTGAGTTTATGAGGTTTTGGGAGTTATTTTGGGGTCCTGGTGGTGGTTTTGGTTTTCTGGGAAGCCATTTTTATCATTTGTAGATTATGGAGTTCTGTTTAAAACATTTTAGTCTAGGTTTCTACAAGAGCTCTTTTAAATTCCGGTCCTTCTATACTTTTTGGAATCCAAAAAGGTTTCATGGGTAAATTATTTTATTAAGAAACACGTCTGTCTAAATATGTGGGTGAAATTGTAATATTTGAACACTGTAATAATGCTTCATACCCAGTACAAGTTTGGGATCTATTCCGTTGTTTAAGCGCAAACATAGTGCCAGCACTGACAGCTGCAGTGCCAGCAAATAGCCGCTAGATGGCGACGTCCGATTTCAGGGAAGGCCTATAATTATTCCCTCCTCCGTCGTGGCACTACTCGACGGTGCTGAATCGTCAGCAAGGCCATTGCTATGTTCGGCACGGGCACTTGGCTCTCGAGGGCCTCAGGCTCGCCTCTCATAGCTCAAGGACTCTTCCGTCGGTGCGCCTTATATGCATTGGGCAGCACTATTTGCAAAATCGGCATCACCATCTAGCGGTGGCGGTGGCACTGCTGCTGCCAATCTTATGCGTAGGGAAAGAGGGAAAGGACCCATGTTTCTTATGGTTACCAACTGGCACAAGTTATTATTACCAAGTAGTTGGGACAAACTAGTAGGGGCAAGTTACTAAGAGATGTCATCTGGGATATTTTAGTACTGGTTGGAGAATCTTAGTATGATGTGAAGGCAGCAGAAGCTTCAAGTGGAAGCACTCAGTAAAGGTTGAAAATGTTAGCATTTGGTAATTAATTTTTTTTCATAGCCAATTGTGCTTATGTTGTTGTTACACCCTATATTTATGTTTACTTATTTGTTCTGAACACACTCATATTAGCGTTTGGATGTGAAATCTACTTAGCTCTACAGTAAATCTCTGGCACATGTCTGATGGGTCTATATCTTCTCCACAGCTCTGCCTCCAGCCAGGACAGGAAAGAAGAGCAGCAGATTACACTGTGACGAGACCAGGTAGGACAAAAGGAAGAATGTAAGCATCTTCAATTTACTCCTATTTTATATAATCTGCAGACCAAGAGCCTTCAGGTGCGCTATTCTGGTTCAAATAAAGGCCTCTTTGTTAATAAAGGAGGATTCTGGGATATTCTTTCTACCGGCTGGCAAAATTACTGTATGAGTAATTGTAGGGTACTAGGACTAGGACAAGTACTAGCTCAAAACATTCCTAATCCATTAGTAAGGAAGGGTCAAGTGTTGGAGACACATTTTAGATGACAATTCTTAGTAGGTATATTTTATTGCATAGCCAAGGAATGCAAAGGTTCATCACCTCTTAAATATGAGACCGTGACAATGCTGAAGGGTCAATCCCTTTAGCAGAATACACAGTGATTTATTTAATTAAGTTTGTAATCTATTTATAAAGATCTAATTGGGTTTAGAAATATGCACATAATTTATAGCTCCAATATCAATGCTACATGTTGAATTTTCAAACTTTTGACAATATTATACTGTGCCCGGTGTGAAAATCTTGATTGAGTTTCAGAAAAATACATAATATTATTTACAGCTATGTAAACCATGATCATTAAAGAATTTTTAGAGGAAAATGTATGTTTAAGTGACTCTGCTTGTATCACAGAGATATTATCTTCAACTGCTAGTCATTCAACAGATCTTCCATTTCTCCCTTTCTGATTCTGCTAGTAGATAGGCAAATGTACGTAACTATCAAAGTATAATTTAAACAACCACAGAGTTCAAGACAAAAAGACACTTGTTTGTAAAGTATGTACCAAATTAACAATATTAGCAGCTGTGTATGCCATGGCCATAAAGCTTTTAGCTTTTTATGAGCGTAGAAGTTAAATTGTGTTTGTTACATCACTTCCTCAGAGCTGAATCATGAGGGTGTAGGTTTTGGCTATCTATGAAGGAAGGTGCGGGGAAGGAGGGGACAGAGTGCCTTTTTAAACTTTTTGTCAAGATAAATGGATAAGACTGAAATTAACATCACAGCCCTTCTATCTAATTGGCCCAGAAGCAGAGGCCTTGCTTCAGGAAATGCAACTATATCTTTCCAGAAATGTAAATGCTTTCACACACACAACTTCCATCTATATCATGGATCACTCCAAGGCCCTGCAGAGGAATCAAAATTAACATTTTTCTAATTAAAATCTATCTGCTTAATTATACTGTTAGCGAGACTCAAAGCCCCCTATTCAATTGCAAGCCCAGATTGCGTTATACAGGCCATAAGTCTGCAGACTTGAAATTTGCTACATTTATAGAGCGATTCAATTGAACAAGCCTGCAACTTACAGGCTGAAAGCCTAACCCATAAACCATGCAATGGTAAGTAGCATTTCACAGCGTGATCATGATCAATAAAGCAAGGCTATAACTACCAATTTATAAACAGCCAATAGTAAATGAGACCGTCATCATGACATCATTAAAACATGGAGGTTAAATGTCAATAAATTAGCATTTAGAAGTCCGATATGCGATCAGACTCGCAATCTGGCAATGTACAAAATAATAAAAATTAATGAAGGAAATGTTCTAGTCCACGTGGGTGCCCTGATACTCCTTGATTCCTAAATCAATATAATATAAAAATAAAACATTAAAAAAAAATGTTATTGCAGATTTGCGAGCTTGAGACTTGCAATTGTAACATTTACGGGCTTGAAAGATCAAAGGCTTAGATGGGTTGGGGTTACAATTTTAACAACCACAGCGATTTTCAGCCTGTAACCCGCAAATCGTTTGCATGTAGCTAAAAGACGCCAATTGAATAACAAATTAGTTTACGGGCTACATTATGGGCTTCAATAACCAACCAACGATTGCTCAATTAAATAGGGGCCAAAGTTTAAAAAAAATAACTATATATATATATATATATATATATATATATATATATATATACACTGTGCAGGGGTCCTTTAATGCAGTAGTTAAGCATTACATGCTGTATTTATTTGTTTTAAACTTTGCAAAAACATTTTGCACATTGTCAGGTTTTGCAAAAAAGCATAGTTTATACACGGCAGTGGAATTCAATACCCTGTGGAAGAATAAAGGTTTATATTCTATTTTTTTTAGCTTTCTATAAGATATATTGAAAATGTAACCATATTGTCTCTGTGGAAATAAATGCTTTTGTCCTACATCCTGTCATTTATTCCATTTGGTAACATAACATTATGAATAAATAATCCAATAAAATATGAATTTCATTATAATAGCAGCTATGAATTTGTGGTTGGATACAGAAAATAAACTTGCAGTAGTCTATTTATTGGATACTGATTTGAAGGGAAAGCGAGCCAAACATAAGTAAGTTATAGTCAAGGAACTGAGTGGTTCAAGGGTGGAAGCTTGAATTGTTCGGTCAGTTGGGAGAAGAGGATTATAAGGGACAGAAAGACAGAATTAAGGACATGTGACTCAAAGTAGCCAGATTACTTGAGGCCCCGGCAGTGTAATCCTATCATAGCTAGTGGAAGTACCAATACTCTGCACAGCAAGACGAAGGATTATATATAGACGTTATATAAAAAGATTGACAGACGTATAGAGATGTTATATGGAGAGACCGGATGAATTATAGGGATAGGTGATAGAGAGACCAGAGGAGGTATAGGGCAGAGTTATAGGGAGAGATAGTAGGACATATAAGGAGAGGTGATATGTGAAGACAGGAAGAAGTATAGGGCTAGGTATAAGGGAGAGATATGAGGAGGTATATAGCAGAGTAATAGGGAGATGTAGGAGGAAGTATAGGGAGATGCGATATTGAGAGACAGGAGGAAGTATATGGCAGAGTAATCAGGAGAGATAGGAGGACATATAGGGAGAGGTGATTGGGAGTAATAGGAAATACAGGTAGAGGTAATATGGAGAGACAGGAGGAAGTATATAGCAGGGTAACAGGGAGGGAGAGGAGGAAGTATATGAAGATGTTATATGGAGAGTCAGGATGGATTATATTTAGAGGTTATATAGAGAGACAGGAGGAAGTATATGGAAGAGTAATAGGGAGAGATGGGAGAACAGATAGGGAGAGGTGATTGGGAGTGATAGGAAAAAGTACAGTGTGAGGTAATATGGAGAGCTGCTAAATAACTCAAATATAGTGGCAGGCACTCCAGAACTATAGACTCATAACATAAAATGGAAAAGTTAGAATTATTAGCAATTAATGAAAATTTGGATTTAATAGGCATTACTGAAACATGGTGGGATGACTCATGATTGGACTGCTATTCTGGATGGTTATAACCTATTTAGGAAAGATAGGGGCAATGGTAAAAGAGGAGGAGGGATCTGCCTGTATGTTAAGCCTGAATTTAAGCCTATAGTCAGAGAAGATATTTATACTGGAACTAGCGGTAATGTTGAATGTTTGTGGGTAGAGTTAAATAGCGGAGCAGCAAATTCCAAAAGAATATTAGTAGGAGTATGCTATAAACCCCCAAATATAGCTGAAAGTGAGGAAATACAATTATTGTTACAGATTGGAAATGCAGCTAAGCACGGGCAAGTTCTAATAATGGGAGATTTTAATTACCCTGAAATAAACTGGATAAATGAGACCAGCAGTTCAGCTAAGGGAGCAGGTTCTTGAGTACACTCAGGGATCATTATCTGGCCCAGGTTATACAAGAGCCTACTAGAAATGAGGCTATCTTGGATTTAGTCATCACAAATAATATTGATATGGTATGAAATGTTGAAATAGGGCAACCTTTGAATTAAAAAAACAAAACTGTAAGGGGCCAACAAAAACTGTAATTTTAAGAGGGCAGATTTTAATGGTCTAAGGGCAGAAATACAAAGTATAGACTGGGACAGAGAACTGATATTTAAAAATACTAAATATAAATGGACAACATTTAAATCCTTACTAAATATACATACACATCGGCATATACCGTGTGGGAATAAAAGTAAAAGGAGTAAATCCCATCCAATGTGGCTTAACAATGATTTAAAGATCAAGATAAGGAGTAAAAAACAGGCATTTAAATTATACAAGCAAGAAGGGACAGAGACTGCTTTACGGGAGTACAAGGAAACTAACAAGGCTTGCAAAAGGGCTATTAGACTGGATAAAATAGAAAATGTAAAGTTAGTTGCAAAGGAGACTAAGACTAACCCTAAAATGTTTTTTTAAGTATATTAATGTGAAAAAGGCCAGTAAGGAAGATATAGGAACATTACAATGTGACACAGACCGTCTGATAATTAGTGACCAGGAAAAGGCAGATGAGCTAAATAGGTTCTTTTCTTCGGTATACACAAGGGAGGTACCAGTGGTTGGGACACTGCAACATAATGGGGCTACACTACCATCACCAAATAATTGGTTAACGCAGGAAAAAATCCAAAAGAGGATGGAAAACATAAATGTTAATAAAGCCCTGGGTCCTGATGGAATACATCCAAGGGTACTGAGAAAACTTGGCTCTGTAATAGCCAAACCATTATATCTAATTTTTCAAGATTCAATCAACTCTGGGTCGCTACCAGATGACTGGAGAAAAGCAGATGTGATACCTATATTTAAACAGGGAGCAAGAGCAAATCTGGGAAATTATAGACCTGTTAGCCTCACTTCTGTAGCGTGAAAGCTTTTTGAAGGGTAAATAAGGGATAATATACAAGGTATCAGATATTGAAAGGGATTTGGGAGTGCTTGTGGACCTCCACCTAGGTAGCATTGCTCAATGCCAAGCAGCATGTGCAAAGGCAAATGAAATATTAGCATGTATTAAGAAGGGTATAGAAGCCAGGGAAGCAAATATAATTCTGCCACTATACAAATCCCTAACCCTGGAATATGGAGTACAGTTTTAGGCACCACTTCATAAAAATTAAATTTTAGAACTGGAAAAAGTACAGAGAAGGGCAACAAAACTAATATGAGGAATGGAGGGGCTAAGTTATGAAGAAAGACTAACCAGAGTAAACAATTGTCTCTAGAAAAAAGGCATCTAAGAGGGCATATGATTACCTTATATAAATACATCCAGGGTCAGTATAAAGATTTGTCAAGGGAGCTTTTTGTGCCAATAGGTTTTCAACTGACAAGAGGACACCCCTTGAGGTTAGAAGTAAAAAGATTGCACCTTAAAGAAAGAAAAGGGTTCTTCACAGTAAGGGTGGTTAATCTGTGGAATTCTCTACCAAAGGAGGTAGTGACAGCAGATTCAATAGATAACTTTAAAAAGGGATTGGATGTATTTTTAAATAATAAGGGCATTCGGGGTTATCCTGGTTATTTAGAGAGAGAGTATTGATCCAGGGAGGGATCCGATCACCAGTATCTGGGGTCAGGAAGGAATAATTGTTTTCCTTTTTGAGACAATTGGCAAAGTTTCACGTGTTTTTTTTCTGTTTGCCTTCCTCTGGAAAAAATTAACAATCTGCATATTGCAGATCAGAGGAGATCTTAAAAAGTTGAACTTGATGGGCTAAAAGTCTTTTTTCAACCTTAATTACTATAAGAGACAGGAAGATTTATATGGAAAGAAAAGAGTAGATATAATGATAGGTTATTTGGTTTAGTAGGATGTGTAAGATGAAGAGTTAGCAAAGATTATAGAGAGAGGTTATGTGGAAATATAGAAGCTTTATGAATTATAAATACAGATTATGTGTAAAAAGGAGTAGTTATGTGGATAGGATGAGTTATAGGGGAAGATTAAATATTGAAATATAATTTACCAGAAAGGTTATATAGAGAGATAGGAAGAGATAAGAGGCATTAGCTATGTTATTAAGAGTGGTAGATGGCATTATGGGAAGAGTTTAAATGAAGGTAACAGAAGTTACATGGAGAGTCAATAAGAGTTATACATGATACACAAGTGGAGTTATAAAAATAGCTTGTATGGAGAGTTAGGAAACATTATAGGAGAAGATAGGAGATGTTATAAGGATGGGTAATAGAAATATATGGGAGTTATAGGAAGAGGTTATAGAGATGTAGATGGATTTATAGTGATCTATTTTACTGAGGGATAGGAGAAACTGCAAGTTGAAACTATTTGATGTAATGCATTTACTGGGAGAGTTTGTATGGTGAAGGAAACTGTTTTAGTTAGGTGAAATTGTAGAAGTGGCAGGCATTTATATAAGGGACTCTGATTTCTTATGTTTGGGCAACTGCAAATAGCACAGTATAAATATAATATAAATGTTTGCTTTCATTTAAAAAAAATCATATTAAGTGTGTTAAAACCTGTTATTGCAGAAAACAAGCCATAAATCAAAGCATTTGATTCTCCCCGTGCCAAGTTTTTTTTTTCTTTGCTTATGAAGTCATGTAGATTTACTTAGGAGACTGCGTTGTAACTGTGCAGTTATTCCCCACCCTGCCCCCAAATACAATAAAACCTGGTACAGCCAGGATGCAATATCCACAACTAAATATATACAAAAATTAGCTGACCAGAGGGAGGTGCAAAAATATAATACTTTCACCTAAAACAAAATTAATAATATATATATATATATATATATATATATATATATATATATATATATATATATATTGTCATGTATCATATGTATAGAAATGCCTTAGAGTGACTACCATGTCCCTTTAACTTTTGCTGCATGCCTAGTGTGTATATTTTTGTTAATGTTAGTATGAACAATCTGAACATCTTAGTTGCTTATAACATCACACACCACCAGCAGGGCAGCCTCTCCCTTGTTATTTTTCACTACTCTTAGAAGCCCAGCCGACCACATCGTCCCACAGAAACTTATTTGAATGTAAACCCAGTTCCTAGGCAGCTTTTTCTCATTTTCAAACTATTTCATATCAGACCTTGGCCTGCCGTTTGTTTTCTTTGAATTTGGTTGAGAAAATGGTCTACATTTCTAAGGATATATCTGCCTTGGAATCTTGGCAGGCGGAGAGACGTATATCTAAACACACAGCAAATCTGAAACAGGAGGCGTCTATTAGAAAGGAATAAACAAGATTTCTGCTAGCCTTGGAACGGGAGCAGGCTGGAAATAGATGATCTTCACTGCTGATTGTGTGTGAAGCTTTGTGCTTTTAACCTCTTAACTGATAGACTATTTGCTTCTGTTAAAAAAAATATGTAAATCTAACCTGAATATAAAAGAAGACTGATGATGCAAAATAGGGTATGATGTTTAGGTATGTAAGAAAAACCCAGGTCAATATAGGTATACAATAGGTTTTCAGCTTATTGTAATCAAAAGTTGGTCTTTTGTGAGAAAAGTTACACTGAATAGTGCTGTTTTATTATTTAATCTTAGCCTGGAGCTCCTCCTATCTTTTTTAGGATGTAGCAGGAAGTGCAGTACATTTGCCCTGGCTATGCCAATAGAACTATCCAGTAAACGGCCAGCCACATGTAAGTCAGCTAATAAAGATGGGTGAAGTTCCAACCCAAATTTCACAACAAGATTTTAATCACATTAAAGTAATATATGGTGTTCTGTACTATTTACAAGTGATGAAAGCTGGACTTTTATAGTGGCCCTTTAACTGGGCTTGTATTTGTTGTCACAGCTCATGACTCTAGGCAGTTTTGTAGTTCTACCCAAGCCAACAAGACCCAGGTCAATATGCAGTGACATTACTGTCTATATGTGTTACACTTTCCGACATATTGCATATATTCAAAAACACATGTACAGTTATGCTATATATATATATATATATATATATATATATATATATATATAGTCATGGTAACCTTAGGATGAGGAAAGGGCAAGCAATAACTGGGATATGGGGAAGGAGAAATCTGAGTAGGCATAACATAAAACCTAAACATGCTCCTGATTCTAGGCTCAACTTTTTACCTTATCTACATGCCTCATGCACCCTAAGCAGTCTGTTTTGCAACAGCATTCTGTGCTTTCCCCACTACAGAGGATTCTGGGTTATATTTTAGAAATTATTCTTTTAGTAATCTATACCCAATATTTAACTAACATACTTTCCAACACTTAAATGGTAAAAAAGGCAAGTTTATTATTGATTATAGATATACTATTTGCTTGTGTTACCACCATTCATTACCAATAGCAATGGTTCAAACAATATGGGCCCAATTCAATTGCAAGCCCGCAACGCAATCATTGTAGGCCGTATGTCTGCGGGTGTGTTGCGGGCTCCCGTTTGTCTACAAATCCGGAGCTATTCAATTGTTCAAAGCCACAAGTTACTGGCCGAATGCCAACTCCGTACAATTTTACAAAAATCTTAAATATACACTTTGATTTCAGTGTGAGAGAATATAAGGGCCATTAAAAGTATGATGGTGGTCTTCCTTTGACTTTCTGCCTGCATTAGACAGATTAATTCAATTACAGAATTAGCCATATCTGAGTAACAGTATTGTGTCCAAAATCCCATGAGCACTTTCACTTGTGTGTGTACAGCATCAAAGGGCTTTAGCCACAAGCACATGTGGCATATCAAAACAGCAACAACATAGCATGATTTCTCATACTCCCCCCTCTCTGATTTCCTGGGATTTCAAACTAAGTTTTGTTTTTTTATGTTTTGTTTTGTCTATGCGCACACAAGAAATTTGGCTTGCAGTTAACAGTAATTCCGGATCAGTTCCTGATAATTAGCATTGCACGGCGCCCTGCCCTGTGATTATTTACCTAGAGCTTTGCGTGCATCCTGTGTATTTTTTTATTATGAGATGCACGTGACTTGGGAACCCTGATTGGTGTGTGCAGAAAGTGCTCTCTACACATAGTGACTGTGCAGAAAAGCAGTAAATACAGTAAATATCTAAAACTGGCTATTTCAAGTGTTTAAGGCATCAACCTTCAACAGATCAACAATGAAACAATATAAGAAAGAACTGTTTGCATAATTAAAAATAATAAATACAACTTACAATTTGAATTAATTGTATGGTATCTAGTAATAAAATAAATGTTTTAACCACTGGAAATAGATCACTGGAAATACAGTTTTGCATCAATTTGAAACGTCCTTCTAACTTACCTTAATCAGGACCCTGAACTGACTGAACTATGGAAGATGTAGGAATCATATACTACTTTTGCACAAGATTTAATAAGAAGGAGATCCTAAAAATGTTGCAAAAGTGGTTTGAAGGGTTTTTTAGAAAAGGAAAGCTTTTGTAATATTTAAAAGTCTATCATTTTAAATGTATGACAGAAAATTGTACATAAACATAAAAATTGTACATAAGAGCACATGTCCCACTTTCTCTGGTTCCTTCTTTTGTTGCTCAGTGACCAGTAGGACAATTGTCAGTCCTTGCTGCTTAACCACTCTCTAAGATTTGGTCATAAGAAAAGAGCCATATGTTGCTGGCCTATACTGAATAACAGATAGCTTTAGAGCCATAGGTTGTTACCTTGTGTTTTAAATTGCGTGTATATTTATGGAATAGTTACATTAAGTAGTGATGAAACCAATTCCATATACAGTTCTATATTGAAAAAGATTTGCTTGGTTCCATTGTAGTCCATGCTCTGATACTTTGAAGTATTTCTGGGGATTTCCATTATATTATATTCAGAATATCCATGGGTTCTTTCTCAAGCATATATTAGTATTGTATGGTAGAGGCTAATAAAATCAGGGAATTGAAAAATACTTGGGATTAGGATAGGCTTAATATAAAATAATGCCAAGCATGACATAGGGTCTGAGGTTTTGGAGCAGGTAGGTAATTGCAGACTGGGTGGCCACATGGTTCAGCAGTAAAACTCTCTATTTCTATCCAAACCATGATCAGTAATAAAATAGTCAAATTTTTAGCATCATTCTGTAAGGCACGTTCACATGTAGGATTAAAAAGATCAACAGCTACAACAGACATTGATCTCTACAGCAACAAGAGTTAAAATGGAAATATTATTTGGCCATGTTTAACATTTCAGGCTGGTACAGCTGTCTTTCCTCAAGCCAGTCCAATTCACATATCCCGAATATAGCATTAAGTATTACCCTTTTCTCTGGAAATACTTTAAAGTGATTCATTGTTAGTCAGCCTTCAAATCTGCAATTTGTGATAAAAAATAGCATAACATTTCTTCTTAGCACCTACAAAACAAAGAGAATATAAGAACCACCCAATATGCCATTCTTGATCTACATTTTCCCCTTGCTATATTTATTTCTCCATGTCCTATCTCTCTCTCCCTCTTTCCCTTTGTCACTCTCAACACTTTTCACTAATATATTGGGTTTAATAGTCCTAATCCAATAAAGCTGCTCACTGCTTAATTTCTTCTTGCCTACAGTCTACCTCATTGGTACCCTTTCTCCATTACAATGTGTGTTATTGGCATAGACCTACATACATGTTTGGGGGAATTACCAATGCAGATACATTTGAACATTATAATGTATGACCATTGTGTTAAAAAAATAACAGCGGTCAGTTTTAAGATTTGTACCTAATATAAAAATAGCTTATACCAAAAAGTTTTAAGATTTTAAGTGGTGCATGCAGTCAAAATACTGTATATACTCGAGTATAAGCCAACCCGAGTATAAGCCGAGACACCCATTTTACCACAAAATACTGGGTAAAATGAGTGACTCGAGTATAAGCCGAGGATGGGAAATGTGCTACCCCCTTTGTCCCTCTTGTGCCCTCTGTGTCCCCCTCTCTCTCCGTGTCTCTCCTCCCCTCTCCCTTCCCTGTGTCTCTTCCCCCCTCCCTTATCACCCTCCTCAACCTCCCTCCTCATCCTTAACCTCCCTCCTTATCCTCAACCCCCTCCTCAACCTCCCTCCTCAACCCCCCTTCCTCATCCTCTCTCCTCAACCCCCCATCCTCAACCCCCCTCCTCAACCCCCCCATCCTCAACCCCCTCCTCAAGCCGCCCATCCTCATTCTCCCTCCTCAACCCCCCCATCCTAATCCTCAACCCCCTCCTCAACCTCAACCCTCCTCAACCTCAACCCCCCTCAACCCCAACCCCCCCTCCTCAACTTCCCTCCTCAACCCCCCCATCCTCATCCTCTCTCCTCAACCCCCCATCCTCAACCCCTCCTCCTCATCCTCAACCTCCCTCCTCATCCTCCCTCCTCATCCTCAACCTCCCCAACCCCCTCCTCAACCTTCTTCCTCAACCCCCCATCCTCAACCCCCTCCTCAACCTTCCTCCTCAACCCCCCATCCTCATCCTCAACCCCGCATCCTCAACCTCCCTCCTCAACCTCAACCTACCTCAACCCCCCTACTCAACCTCAACCCCCCTACTCAACCTCAACCCACCTCAACCCCAACCCACCTCCTCAACCTCAACCCCTCTCAACCTACCCTGTCAATCCCCCTCAACCCCAACCTCCCTCCTCAACCCCCCTCCTCAACCTAAACCCCCCTCAACCCCCCTCCTCCACCTAAACACCTCCCCCCTCTCCCCTCACTTACCTGCTTGTGCTCCGACCTCCGCTCCTTGACCCGGCGCCGGCGCACATGTGATGTCACATGTGCGCCACGTCATTAGCATATACCGGGCACCAGGCTGGTTTAGGTGGAGGAGGGTGGTTGAGGGGGGTTTACGTTGAGGAGGGGGGAGGGAAAGAGACACGGGGGGGGGTAGAGAGACACACGGGGGGGATAGAGAGACACACGGGGGGTAGAGAGACACACGGGGGGATAGAGAGACACACGGTGGGGATAGAGAGACACACGGGGGGGGTAGAGAGACACATGGGGGGGATAGAGAGACACACAGGGGGTAGAGAGACACACGGGGGGATAGAGAGACACACAGGGGGGATAGAGAGACACACGGGGAGGTAGAGAGACACGCGGGGGGTATAGAGAGACACACGAGGCGGGGGTTAGAGAGACACAGTGGGGAGAGTGACTCGAGTATAAGCCGAGAGGGGCCTTGTACTCGAGTATATACGGTAGCTATTATAGTCTCACAGGTATCACTGTTATGCTAAAAATGTTTAGAAAAGCTAAGTGCCTTTGAAACTTTATAACATTTTATTATTGCACATATTCATTCAGTATCAATGTTTACGGCATATATGATGGCTAACATTTTATTGTAAAGTAAAGCTCACATAATCATAATGCTAGAACTGAATGGAGATACAGTGAGGGAAAAATGTATTTGATCCCCTGCTGATTTTGAACGTTTGCCCACTGACAAAGAAATGATCAGTCTATAATTTTAATGGTAGGTGTATTTTAACAGTGAGAGACAGAATAACAAAAAAAAAATCCCAAGAAAAAACGTCAAAAAAGTTATAAATTGATTTGCAGGTCAATGAGTGAAATAAGTATTTGACCCCTACAACTTAGTACTTGGTGGCAAAACCCTTGTTGGCAATCACAGACATCAGATGTTTCTTGTAGTTGGCCACCAGGTTTGCTCACATCTCAGAAGGGATTTTGTCCCACTCCTCTTTGTACATCCTCTCTAAGTCATTAATGTTTCGAGGCTGATGTTTTGCAACTCAAACCTTTAGCTCCCTCCACAGATTTTCTGTGGGATTAAGTTCTGGAGACTGGCTAGGCCACTCAAGGACCTTAATGTGCTTCTTCTTGAGCCACTCCTTTGTTGCCTTTGCTGTGTGTTTTGGGTCATTGTCATGCTGGAATTCCCATCCACGACCCTTTTTCAATGCCCTGGCTGAGGGAGGGAGGTGCTCACCCAAGATTTGATGGTACATAGCCCCGTCCATCTCCATGTTTGATGGTGGGGATGGTGTTTTTGGGGTCATAGGCAGCATTCCTCGTCCTCCAAACACAGCGAGTGACCTTGATGACAAAGAGCTTGATTTTGGTCTCATCTGACCACAACACTATCACCCAGTTCTCCTCTGAATCATTCAGATATTCAATGGCAGACTTCAGACGGGCCTGTACATGTGCTTTCTTGAGCAAGGGGACCTTGCGAGCGCTGCAGGATTTCAGTCCTTCACAACGTAGTGTGTTACCAATTGTTTTCTTGGTAACTATGGTCCCAGCTGCCTTGAGATCATTAACAAGATCCTCCTGTGTAGTTCTGGGCTGATTCCTCACTGTTCTCATGATCATTGAAACTCCACAAGGTGAGATCTTGCATGGAGCATCAGACCAAAGGAGACTGGCAGTTATTTTGTGTTTCTTCCATTTGTGAATAATCGCACCAACTGTTGTCGCCTTCTCACCAAGCTGCTTGGTGATGGTTTTGTAGTCCATTCCAGCCTTGTGTAGGTCTGCAATCTTGTCCCTGACATTCTTGGCAAAGCTCTTTGGTCTTGGAATCTGATTGATTGCTTTTGTGGTTAGGTGTCTTTATTACAGGTAACGAACTGAGGTTAGGAGCACTCCCTTTAAGAGAGTGCTCCTAATCTCAGCTTGTTACTTGTATAAAAGACACCTGGGAGCCAGAAATCTTGTTGATTGATAGGGGATCAAATACTTGTTTCACTCATTGACCTGCAAATAAATGTATAACTTTTTTGGCATGCGTTTTTTTTTGTTTATTTTTTTATTCTATCTCTCACTGTTAAAATACACCTACCATTAAAATTATAGACTAATCATTTCTTTGTCAGTGGACAAACGCTCAAAAACAGCAGGGGATCAAATATTTTTTTCCCCTCACTGTATTATCTGCATCCATTTTTCAGAAAAACTACAATTGTTTGCCAAGCATGCAATGGAACTAACAGCATTAGTAGCTGTATAATCTAAAAACATAAAATTTGTTTTTTACAAATCTGAATGTTAGAAAACTTTTTTGAGCATAGGAATCTTTTTCTTGTATTTATTACATCACTTCCTGAGAGCATGACCATAAAAGTGTGGGTCAGAATGGAGTGAGGGGCGAGGAAGGGGGGAACACATATCCTTTGTTAGATAATTGTATACAATTGAAATTGACACCACATCCATTTCCTCTCACTGGCCCAGAAACAGGAAGTTGCATCAATAGATGCAAACACAGTCATACAGAAATGTCAAGACCCCTCTCACACAAACATTTAATGGATTCCCCCATTAGAGACTTAAACAATTGTAATAAAAAAACAGTTTTATGACCTTTTTTTTTTCCTGATTAATTATGGTGTTAGTGAGACTTAGTGAGATAGTTTTCAAAGATATATATTGTTGTCGATAAGTCCTAATATATTAACTTTTATGTCACTCAAGTTTACCATAAGAGTATACTTTCAATATTATACTCCAGTGGCTTTAAATTGAGTTATAATTGTAGGTTGGATGTTTAATTGCAATTAACATTTGTTATTCAATTAAATAAAATGTCATTTTAGGACAGCATTAGAGTTTGACCAACATCACTAATGGAAAAGGAAAAAATAAACATCTGACTTGTTTAATCAGTATAAAAAATAAATTAGATGCCTTTAGGGTAAAGTTTAACCATGTAGCATTAAACAAATTCTCTTGATGTAAAGTGGTCAATAACTACACCAGTGCAGCCTTGGACAAATTTATTCTGGCTCAAAAGGGGTTAAGAGAGCAGTCGGCAGCAGCTGAGGGAATCTTTTGGCTCCTCACCTTCTCCCCATGTAATCTCTGAATCATTGTTCTTTACTCTGAGATATATCGGCCGCTCTGCAAAGCCTTCCACATTTTCTGGACGGCAACATCTGAGAGCTGTAGAATCTGTTCCACTGAAAACAATGGAAAATATTCTGGGGTTTTGCAAGAGAGTGTAAATATGCATGTGGGACGCAGGAGGGGGCATCTCCTGGAGCCAAGGAGCAGGTGAAAGGGATTTTAGGATAGAGGAGCCGCAGCTCTCCAAACTTACATCTCACTGCTAATTATTAAATGGGAGCATATTATTTATTGGGGAAAATCTGCCCTTAAAAGGCCCTATGTTGTAATGAAGAGGGAAGTCAGCCAGGTGCTATTTCACTGAATTACTGTAACTCTCCTCCCGAGGTGGTATGATAGTGTGCAGAGCTTTAAAACAAGGGTCACTTGTTGTATAGCTTTGTATAATAAAAAATTGTGTGTGTGTGTGTGTGTGGGGGGGGGGGGGCATACATGAACAATACAAGATGTAGGGCTGAATATTCGACAAAACATTGTTCAGCCCAGCAATGTGTATTTCTCGTGAGCATCATCCCTGAAAGGACCACTGTAGTTCAAGAAAAAAGGTACTTGTTTGGGAAGTTAGCAACATTAGCAACCGTGTAAGGCATGGAAGTAAATCATCTTTAGAGAAAATAAGAGTTTTTGAAGGCGTTTATGACGGGAGGAATCCATTTTTGTTTTTGTTATGTCACTTCCAGAGAGCTGGATTATGAAGGTATGTTTTTTTTATCTATCAGTGCGGGGGAGGGAACAGGGAGAAGTATAGAGCATTTGGTAGAAAATTGGATTTGATTGAAATTAACAACACATCCCCCCTACAGACCCCAAAGAAGTGTCCTTGCATCAATAGATGCAAGATTTGCTCTCAAGAAATGTTAACACTCCTCTTATACACACAACATTTGCTAACATATTATGGATGTATCCAGGGCCAGTAGGCATCAACATATATATGTTTTGTAATTAAGAACTAGCTTTATGTCCTTTCCCTGCTTAATTATGCCTGTAGTCAAACACAAAGAGCCCGATTCAATTGCATCTCTCGGGATACAGGCTGTATGTCTGTGACCGATTCCGGTGCTATTCAGTTGAAGGAGCCCGCAAGTTACAGGCCGAAAGCTGACTCCGTAAACCATGCACTGGTCTGTAGCATTTCAGGGCGGGAATATGATTAATTAAGCAAGACTGTAACCTCCCATTTCGAAACAGCCAATAGACAATTAGACCACCATCATAATGTCAGTAAAACATGGAGGTTACATGTCAATCAGTTAGGTTCTGGGTCTGAAATGCGATGGGACTCGCAAACCCTCCAAATAAGAAATTCTGAAAATGAATGCCAATACTGTTCCATATGGGTGGCCTGATATGTATTAACTCCTGAGATCGATATAACCCCGAAATGAAACATAAAAATACATTTATTTTACTGCCTATTTGCGAGCTTGAGACTGTTGTGCAATTAATTATAATGTCTATCATCGCTTTCCCCGTCATGTACAGTGCAGTATTGATCTTTTATTTGCATTTACAGTGCTATGCACAGGGGTTAAACCCCCTTGCAGGCCCTCTCTAGCACTCATGGGATTTTCTCCTACATTTGCAGTTTACCACTGTGAAACCATTTGTGGGCTAAGGGACGATTGCTCAATTGAATCAGGCTCGCAGTTTTCAACATATAGTTCCTTCGCCCACTAATAAGCTTGAAAAAATGGCTCAGTATTTTCTGAAGTAGTGAGGTCTAAGTAGAGGAGTCTAAATTCTTTGGGCTGGGGCATATTTTGATTTTTCGCTTTCCAAGGCCCAATCATATTTGATCATTTCCTCACAGTAATTCTACTTATAACCTCTTGTTATGTCCTCATCCTAATATGTTCTATGATTTATATATACAGAAGTATGTGTGTGTTCATACGTTTATACAATACGTAACATAATGTTAGGTACACTTACAGACACAAATGTCGCTACATAAAGAAATGTCGGCGCATATGAGCACATTGTTCCGAGATATAACACTGGCAGCCTGCTGCCCCTTGGCAATGTGCTATCCTAGGCCTGATCTTTGTTGACCTAGACAAAAATACATCACTGTCTGTAGCTGAATAAACGTGGGCAAAAATAATATTATTAGCAATAATGCTTACAACTTTTTCCCAGTGGTGGTGGTCACTCATTACATTAATGCCTGCCAGGGCGTGATGTTATAACAGCCTATAGTTCTTGGCCTGGCAACTGGAGATCAGGTCTGCTGGCGCTCCTGTCCCACCTCCCAATGAAATCCCCTGTGGTTGAGCACATATACAGTACAAGCACGGGGCCCAGTGCATTTTTGCGGCTGCTCAGACCTCCGTGTGGTTTGTCTGCGGCTCTGCAATTGCAGATGTTTTTTTCATCCAGTGGTTCCCTTTCCCAGCTCTCTGTTAACCCCTGTACTGCTAGGTATGGACCTGCCACATGTTATCATTAAAAAGAAGAGACTGTATACTATCTGACAGTATACTTCACTGGGTTGTAGCATTCACTTTTTAAATATTTGTTACAACTAATTTGTGTTTTCTATGTTTCAAGGGAATAACATTTAAGAATGATAATGGCTCTATTTACTAAGGTTGAAGGACTTGGAAAACTCTTGTAGGGGTCACACGTTGGTAAGCCTTACAATGGAAGGTATATGAGAATTTCCCACTAAATATAAGTTGCTCTTATATGGAAGAGTGCACTTACAGAAGTTCAAATGTAGACGTAAAAATTACCTAAACTGCATTTTATTGTTAGAAGAAGTCTGTGTTAGAGGATACTTAAGTTAACTGACACAGTTTATAACTGCAGCTGTAGCTTGGTTTTCTCTTGATCTTTTGAGCGAGTCAGATTATACATCTGAGAATTCTAGGTGTCAAAGACAGAAATGGTGGCTGTCACAGTTATACAGCAGTAACTGAAAAAGAACAGTAATATTATGATGTAAGTGTTGTTATTAGGTCATGTTGATTATTATTGGCTTGACTCCACCCCTATAGCATCATCATAGGGGTGGAGCCACTGTGTATGTGTTTCCTTCTTCACTTTTTATATTGGTATAGCGCCATTTGTGCTCTGCATACAGTATATGCAGCATACTCTGGTAAGTTCATCAGTGACATTACTACTTGTGCACCTTACATGATGACATAATTCATGGTATCAACACGTTCATGCATAAACAATGACAAATAACATTGAAGTATTTGATCACACACATGTTCATGATCATTTATATACTTCATTAAAACATATGTTTAAGATACATTCTATGTGTATGGCATATTCTTAGAATTCTTAGAATTTCCATATGAATATTTTTAACCAATAACTATGGTTAATAAAACATATGCTTAATATAGATACTATATATATGGTACATTCTTATAATTTCACATGAACTCTGGCTCTATAGTGGCATCTCAGGGGCTGAGTAAACAAATTGTTGTACTTCAGACATCCATAAGGCTCATTGCCATCTGTTTTCTGTAAATGAGCAAGATGCGCAATTACCTGGTGTCTCATTTCTTTTAATCTTGCCCTTTAATTTAGATTGTCCCATGAATTCACCAGATGCTTTAAGGAACTCACAATTTATTTGATATGGGTTTGATCTACTATATAATTGTACAAAATAAAAGAGATAAAACTGCAACAAAATGTTTTGTTTTTTTAAACATATTTGAAGGAATTGATTATGGATAGAATTATGGCCGACATAGCTAATATACTTTATTTTATCTCATAAGAATTCAAGGAATGTAATTGTGAACTCTCACCCACAAACACTTCCATTTTTTTTCCTGAGTCTTTCTAGGTTACACAGTGTTATACAAGGAAAGCTTTCAGATTTTATTTCAGGGAATGTGATTTATGAAGAGCACAAGTTCATTTATATTAGTTCTATAAACATAAATCCATTCCATCAGTGCCTACGTTATTCTAAAGAGCCATGTTGTGTTTTTATAGAGTGATGTTGTATTGCAAGCAGAAGATTGGATGAGCCAAGAGTCCAGATTGGATGAGCAAGTGATTCTCATTGGCAGCCTCATTTTCTGTTCTATAGGTCCAAGCCAAATAGCACATTGATAGCTGTGTTACACTGACTCAATGTCATGAGGAGCGTGCCTTTCAGTTCTTGTTTTTAGCTCATATCCCACTTTTCGTTTCATACCATTCTCTGGAAATAGTGACTTTAGGAAGAAGTACTGGCCTCAGATTTTATGATGAGTTGGATTTAGTGTGGAAATACTGCAGTATTTAAGATTTTCTGAAGGCTATGTCCTAAGGATATGGAAGACATTAGGGAGGATGGGATCTCCACCCTGGTATACCAGAATCTTTAGCTTGGTAACCCTTGTGAGGATATTCATGGCACTATTCTGCTTGAAGAAGGTAAAAAAATATTTTTGGACATCCCCATGATGGGACATAAAATGCTGGTCAGTGCTGATATAGCAAGGTACAATTAGCTGTTTCTATATTCAGCGGTTCTATACTACTTTCATTACATCCACATGCCAAATAGCAGGTCCAAAACCTGTATCCACTCAGCATGACTTTGAAGCTGCTGATCATGTACAAATTTATAATACTTGTTCTGGCTGTATTAACATAGTTTTTCAGCATAGCATATGACGAAGGTGCATAAACTAGCAAAACTACCAAAAGTTAGTAAGTCTCATCAGAGTGGCACTGGCTTCAGATTCAAATGGATTGTGTCATTTTTATGTTATATGTTGCCAAAAAGCTCTCCACTGTAAAAAGTGTGGCTACCATTATGTGCGCTTGTCTCTATACCAACATGCTCGAAATAGGTCATCTGTAAACATGTTTATAGTGTAGAAAATCTTTAGTCTGTAGACTGTAGAGCAGGGTAGTCTACAGGTGGACCTGGGTCCCAATATGAACCTCCAACCCCTTTCTTCCAGACCTCATTTGAATGACTAAACTTATATAACTGAATCTTCCAAATGATTAAATATTATGTCAAGCACTATGTATTCTTAATGCAATTATATTTAAATACTTATTTGTGTATCCATAAAAATTGTGGTGTCTGGACCTTGACTACATTTTTATAAAGACATGCAGACTTTGGTGAATGTTGTAAAAAAAATATTGGGTACCCCTGCTGTAGAGTATGTGGGTGCTATTAACAATGTCAATGTTACAATGAGCATGGCAGACATTTGCATGATAAGTATACAGCAAAAGGGTAAATGGTAAACCAAGCAGAGGAGAGGAAGTCTAGGTAAGAGGAAACCCAATTAATCTTCTGGGACAGCAGAACGCACATACCTTGTGGACACAGGTGAAACACCCACCTAAAAGGAAACACAAACAAAACATACCTTTTAAATGATCAGATATTGTGTTTTATGAATACTGTATAATTTAAGGTTGCTTTCACTTTTTTATTATACAGTTACTATTACATCTAATACACGTCATAGCTTATTATCAGTAATTATTTAAATATGTAGACACTAGAAAAATGATAAAAAATACAAGAATAAAAATACAAACTAATCAAACTAATATACTTATTAAACAATTTAAAAAAATATATTTGCAACACACAAAAAAATTAAAAGCCCAACCCACTAGAATCCTGGATTTTTAGTCTTTGGAATAAGCTCTTCCCTATAGAGAGACTGATGTATTATTGCTTAATCAGTCCCATGTCACACAGATCTGCAGACAGAAAGCATAAGGAGATGTTTCAAGATGTACATCTGGTACTCATTAAACTAATTAAATTCATGCAGATGTGAATTTTTCAACCATGTATAAATATTAGCTATAATGTATGTAACAAATTTTACATAATTAATGATATATATTTTAATTATTTCCATATTTTCTTTCTTTAGCGGTATCAACCGCACATTCTGCCACCAGCAAAGACATGGGCACTGAAAGCAGACACTTCATGTAGGACAGAAACATGATTTAAATGATTGACACTTGCACTTGAATTTTATGTTGGGATCATTCATGGACAAGTGGTTGGCAGAATAAAGATATCCTCCAGCCTTATGAAGGACATAATTTTGGTGTGATATGTACAGTAGTATTCTCTCAACTATTACCATCAAATTCCATGTAACCACCATACACATCCATGGAGCCACTAATATCTGCAACATAACTACCAATACCCAAGTTTTCACCGCAAAGACTCATGAATGCACCACCAAAACCCATGAAAACACTACCATAATACATAGAGCCACTATCAATGCACATGCTGCCTCCACCAAACACTCACAGAGCCACCATGAATACCTATGGTACCACCACCAACAGGAAACTGATCAAATATTCCCATCCCTTCACATAGAGCTCTGACAGTATGTTTCAAAAGACTACCCCAAACAAGAAAACACACACTTATTTAAATAAACAAGGAAAAACAAAGTTCTATGACAATAATGTTCAAAAAGGTAGTATAAAGATTCATGAAATGAAATAGCCATATTTTTGCAATTTCTGTTATGATACAAACTGTGGGGCAAATGATACCTATATTAGGAAATATGTATTTGTATTATAATACAAGGCAAATATATAGGAATGATGCTCTGCACTGTGGGACTTTGTTTCACTTTCATAATGGATATGGAATTGCAGAACGGGTTCAAATCAAAAACCGACAAGTGTTTAAAGAATACTGTGAATGGCATCAAAGCTAGTTTGTTACATGCAAGGATGATTTATTCCAGCTCACAGAAGGTAAAAAGACTAACATAGATTAGTGCAGGAATTCTCAAACTGAGCTCAATAGACCATCAATGGTTAATAAGCTCCATTCAGGTGGTACTCCATACAAGTGAAAATTCAAACAAAACCTCAAATACAATTATGAAAATTAATAGAAACACATAAACAAGAGGTACAGATGTCTGTACATGCAATATTTTATGGTTTATAAATACAACTTAATTCTAGTATAGCACAGTACATTTTAGCAATCATTAGATTGTAAGTTTGTGAATTTCAATTTTGTAAGGTGCTTTAGGGATTCTAAACTCAAAGACAGGGCCCTCCACTCTTTGCAATGTGTCAAATTAGTTTTTGCCTTGTACTTGTACTTAACACATGTACAGCACTATGAAATATGTTAGAGCATTACTAATAAAGATAATAATAATAATAATAATAATAATAATAATAACTGTTAAGAAGCATTAAAGCTACTTTAAAGATTTGCGATTCACTGTCTTAGGTAGCAATGATGCTTAATAAATCTTCCTGTTGAAATGGGGAAGATTAGGGGATGCATACTTATTTATTATCACTGATATATATATAACTACTTTATAATTTTTAGCCCGATGTAAGCATACATGGTTTATTTGGAACACCATACTGTTCAGAATATAAAGCCATAACATTCCAAAGTACTATTGGCAGCCACAAACAATATGCACCTGTTATTCTGATACTTCTTAGAATTAATGTGCAATATGGGACATTTTAAAAAATATTTTCATAATTGGCAATTTAACTAGGTCATAATGTCTGATTACTTCACAAAATACAAATGAAATAGTTTAAAGCAGAAAGTCCTCAAGAGAGCTATTTTCTATTGGCTTTGATATAAATATTAACACATGCTCTAATACAATGTTTTATTTGTTCAGAATGTATCCAGAAACTGAAGAGTTATATTGTAAGTGTATTTCATGTGTCTGAAAACAGGGGCCATTGTGTAGTTTAATTAATAATAGTTTTTAGTGGCATTTTTGTTATCAAAGTATAAAAACAATTCTCAGAATAAAAAAGCATATATTTACAATATTAAAATACTGTCAAAAAGAATACATATGGAAATACATATTGAATACATAAGGAAAAAATGTAAAAGAGATGTTGCTCAAATAGATGGGGAAGAAGTGGAGGCAGTGATGGATTTTATTTCCAAGATCTCTTCAGATGGGGACTGTAGCCATGAAATTAAAAGACGTTTGCTTCTGGGTACGAGAGCTATGGCAAGCTTGGACAAGCTAGTAAAAAGTAAAGATATTACACTATCAACATATCGCATGTGAGAGCTTGATCATAAAGAAGTCATAGCGCCGTAGAATTGACGCCTTTGCATTGTGGTGTTGGCGAAAACTATTTAGCGTCCCTTGGACAACAAGAAGCTTTTATATATCAGTACTTCAGGAAGTCAAGAAAAGCTGTTCACTGGAAAGGTTTGATCACAAGGCTGAAGCTCAAATATACTGGTCATATCATGGGAAGACTCTGATGCTAGGAAAGTTTGAAGGCACTCAAAGAATGCAACAACAGAGGCGGAGATGGATAGATGAGGTCACTGAAGCAATGAACATGACCTTAATGGAGCTCAGAGGGGCAGTAACTGACAGATGTACCTGATGTGCTGCGGTCCATAGGGTCACGGACGGTTGGACACAACAGAACGAGTACACAGAAACGCATAATAGTTCAACTTGCTCATTTGTATTGAAAAACACATAATCCCTCAAAGTTGTCTTTTGTTAACCAGACAAAACCATACTAACATGCTAACCCTCCTCTTATAACTTGTTAACCCCTCCCTTGAAGACATCACTGTTTATTTTTAACCTGCTCCATAATTGTGCAGGTGGTTTCTGGGGGAGGTAAACAGAGGCTAACCTAGTTTGACATACTGGACTTCTAGAGACACTTGTAAGGCTGTGATGCTCATCATTGCCTTAGACTGCAAATTCTCACAAGACAGTGGCCTATTTCATTACTCTATATGCATTCTCAATGTTTCTATGGCTTTTTTAAACTGCAATGTGTCTCATTGGTATACAATACCATTACAATTAATAAAAAAGAGATATGTTGTTTCCTTTAAGGCCCCCTGTAGTGCCATCTTCACAACACACTGGATTCAAAAACTACACTTCATAATGGGAACATATTTTTAGAAAGTAAAAAATACATATGATCCTTAATATAATAACTAATATATGCCATAATGAATAACTCTGGGCTGCCAATTACTTTTTGACCTGCTTGTTTTGGCTGTTTTCTCAGCAGGATATTATTGAAAGTTATTGTATTAACATTAGTTTTAGTGAAAGTAAAGAGAGTATGCTTTAACCCATTTGTAGCTCGCTATCTCAAACCCCTTCATTGTTTTACTTTTTACTAATTTTGGTTACCATAGTTTGACAGAACACATCTTGTATTACTGCTTCCTATTAAGCAATATGCTTGCACTTGCTCACCTAGAAGACTTTATGTTCAGAAGGATATTGTCTGCTGGAATAAAGGGATAGTGTTATCAGGCATCACTGTCTGCTCAGGTCCCCTGGTGGTCGAATTGCTTACATTCCCTTCTTAATTGTTTGGGCCATGGCTTGATAAGGAACACCTTTCTGTGAGGTCACCCAGGACACGCACTCCTGTTTAATTCTTTGACCCAAGGCTCAAAGCCATGGTGGATTCCAGCCTGAGCTTACTGTATGCAGAAATTCTAACTATGCAGACAGCATGTTCCAATCACCTTTGCAAGGGACACAAGAGGCATGCGGCTTCTGAGAACGTGTACTGCTTGGCTAACCTGCCCTCTATTGTATGTTAACAGGCATTTGCAAGAAGCTGTTGCCAGTGCAGCTTACAGGTGAAAATGGATCAAAATTCTCATATTTTAATATTTAATGTGCACGTTGTAGCTAGTAACCAGCTGGCATAAAACAACTTATTGAGTGATTATAATATCTAGCAGTGATTTATTGTTGTACAAAGGAAGAAACTCTGCTGGAAGATCTTCGGTGATGATGGGAGATAAATGATGCTTAAGGCATTTATTATTTGGAGAATATATTACATTACCTAAGAAGTAGAAGATGCAAAAACGATTTTTTAAAGGCTTAAAGATGATAAACAGAGAAACATAAATATTGGAAAATGGAAGATCTGGTAAAGCATCCATATATATGAAATAGATATTGTGCATATTGGCATGAAAACACATTTCAGTACTAAATGATACATCACCTAAACAAGGTGATGTGGCTCTGTAATGGACTTTCATCTATCTCATATGGCTACCTGATGCAGGCAAATATATGAAGCACCACTTGATTTATAATATCGGATTATTCTCTCCTAATTGTAGTAGAGTTCTACTTATGTCCATAAATGTATGTGCATGTTTAGCAGAAGGCTTCTCATGAGCTCTCTGTCATCATAACATGAGCTCTTGTTCTAACATTTCAATGTCTGTGGAGCACCTTTCCCTCCATCATGTCTCCCGTCATCACCATTTATTCCATGACCAGTCTTTTACTGGCAGTCGTTCTATTACTCTTCCAGTAACAGCTGCATCGTATTTCCACTTTCTCTTAGTCCAACGTGTTACCTGTCCCTCTCTGCAGTTTATATGGCAGCAGATGTCTGCTTTCACCTTGGACTCCCTCCTTAGCCCAAACAAGAGACATGTCTAGAGTGCCAGGACTGAAAGCAGTAATACAGCTGGGGAGGAAAGAGGCTAAGAACAATCCTCCAGGAATGGCTTTTCATAACAGGAAACATCTTACAAAATACCTGAGGCTTGGCACACATTGACCTGCCGGGCACAGCCTGCACCTGGCTGGCAGAGCTAGCAGCCAAAAGTGCTCAAAATAGCAACCCAATCTGACTCATATGTTAACCCCATGTGTGGTACCCAGCCAACAATGACCTGTATACATGTCTTCTCTCTGGCTTCTTAGTAAGCTTGTTTGGAATCCACCTCATATTCTTGATATTAACAGACATTTTTATCCAAACCTCCAAATGTTGTAGAACAACAAATCAAATGAACTGAGAAAATACTAAAGACAGTGGGCACTAGTCTAGTGTTTCTCAACTGCTAATCTTAGAATTTGTCCCTGAGACCTTATCTGCCAGCCCTCAGTGGATTAGGATTTAGAGCCTAACACTTTAAACATATCATTACCATATTAATCATAGAAAGATTATTGATTAACCTACAGTGCCTTGCAAAAGTATTCACCCACTTGGCATTTTTCTTGTTTTGTTGCCTCACAACCTGGAATTAACATGGATTGTTTGAGAATTTGCATCATTTAATTTACAGAAGATGCCCACAATTTTGAAGATGTTTTATTTTATTTTATTGTGAAGCAAACAACAAATAGGACAAACGAACAGAAAAAGTCAATGTGCATAACTATTCACCCCCCAAAAGTAAATACTTTGTAGAGTCACCTTGTGCGGCAATCACAGCTCCAAGTCGCTTTGGATAAGTCTCTATGAGCTTGCCACATCTTACCACTGGGATTTTTGCCCATTCCTCCTTGCAAAACTGCTCCAGCTCCTTCAAGTTGGATGGTTTGCGCTTGTGACCAGCCATCTTTAAGTCTGACCACAGATTTTCTGTTGGATTGAGGTCTGGGCTTTGACTAGGCCATTCCAACACATTTACATGTTTCCCCTTAAACCACTCAAGTGTTGCTTTAGCAGTGTGTTTGGGGTCATTGTCCTGCTGGAAGGTGAACCTCCATCCTAGCCTCAAATCACGCTCAGAGTGGTACAGGTTTTGCTCAAGAATATCCCTGTATTTAGCACCATCCATCTTTCCCTCAACTCTGACCAGTTTCCCAGTCCCGGCTGCTGATAGAAACATCCCCACAGCGTGACGCAGCCACCACCATGTTTCACTGTGGGGATGGTGTTATTTGGGTGATGTGATGTATTGGGTTTGCGCCAGGCACAGCATTTTCTTTGATTGCCAAAAAGTTCAATTTAAGTCTTATCAGACCAGAGGACCTTCCTCCATACAATTTGGGAGTCTCCCACATGCCTTTTCGCACACTCAAAACGTGTGTACGGAGTGTATGGCTTATTGTCGTCCTATGTACAGATACTCCAGTCTCTGCTGTGGAACTCTGCAGCTCCTCCAGGGTTACCTTAGGTCTCTGTGCTGCCTCTCTGATTAATGCCCTCCTTGCCCGGTCCGTGAGTTTTGGTGGGCGGCCGTCTCTTGGCAGGTTTGCAGTTGTGCCATGAACATAAATTCACTAATTATGTGACTTCTGAAGGTAATTGGTTGCACCAGAGCTTTTTATGGGCTTCATAACAAAGGGGTGAATATATACGCACATGACAATTTTCTGTTTTTAATTTCTAAAAAATAGTTTTATGTATATATTTTTCTCATTTCTCTTCACCAACTTAGACTATTGTGTTCTGATCCATCACATAAAATTAACAAAACATTGAACTTAATGCTGTAAGCTTAAGGCTGTAATGTAAGAAAATAGGTAAAAAGTCAAGGGGGTGAATACTTTTGCAAGGCACTGTATCTGCAGTTAAATATACACTTAAGATCAGTGCAAAAACTAGATTACAATTAGTGTGCCACATGTAGTATTGCCTTATTTAAAATTTTCAGGTGCTCCAAACAAACAACAAGAGTGAGAGCCACTCACCCAGTCCTTAAAGGACCACCACAGTTCCAGAAAAAAAGACACTTGTTTGTAAAGTATCTAGCAAACTAACAATATTAGCAGCTGTTTAAGCCATAGAAGACTATGTTTATGAGTACAGGAATCCATTTTGCGTTTGTTAATCACATCCGGAGAGGTGGATGATACGGGTGTGTATTGTAGTTATTAGTGAATGGAGGGTGCAGTGAAGGTACGAACAGGCAGCAGTCAAAAGCTTTTTTTTGATAATATGATAAGATTGAAATGGATACCACATCCCTCCACGTTATTGGCCTAGTAGCAGGACATTGCTTCCAGAAATATTAAGTCCCTCTCACACAAGCAGTTTCCACCAGTGTATCATGGATCCCTCCAGAGTCCTGCAAAGGCATCAACATTTATTTTTTTATAATCAAAAACTTTCTGTTTGACTTTTTTCCTGCTTAATTATGCTGTTAGCGAGACTTACACTGAAATGATTAAAATCTGCAAATCTGACATGCAAACTAACCAAATGGGACCTTGCAAAAAAGCATCTTCTCCAAGTGATTAATACTGCTCATAGCATGAGCGAGTTTCTATTTTAATTTTTTAACCCCCGAAGGTTGTGTAAAATATGCAAATCTCTTTTTCCAGAAACAATTGAATTTGCTATTTCATTGATAGATGACACCACTAGAAGAAAATTGATGTGAAATAGTAAATTCCAACTAAATACACTGTTGAAAAGTTATACATGTACATAATAAAAAATAAATACTATAATCCACAGAGTATTTTGAGTCTCCCATGGAAATGTTAGAATATACATAAGATGCACAGGAAAATAAAGTGACCTTCACAAGGTCAGAAGAACACAGAAATATGGTCTTATAACCTTCACATTTAAATGCATATGTTATACTGTATATAGTGGACATTTCTCAAAATAATGTAGTTAATCATATTATATCTGTGACTAATTAAGTATTTTTGGGAAGTTTACCTTCATGTACATATGTGAATATTTATGCTTGTAATTATGTTTTGGCTGCTGTCATCTCCTTGTTAAACATGTTTCTAACATTTAAAGCCCCAGACACTATTAGACGGTGGAATAATATTTTTCTTTTTCTGATATCGCCTTATCCCCATCCACCCCCTGCCTCTTATTCGTTTTCCTGACAAATTCTCTAGTGGTCTACAGTTTCAGAGAATTGCTGATGTTGAATTATTTTACTATTGGGAGCCTCTCATGTGAAGCCCCTGGGTTCGCTCTTTATTACAAGTAAACCTGAATAGTAGTCGCTGCTGTTTAACCCATTTAATACCAGTGTACGGTGTCTGCTACATGTTTGCTCTATTACGGTGTAGTGCATAATGGCGTTACCATGAAGGGCTGGGAGTGGCGTATTTTCCCAACATTCGTTCATTCCCAGGCTGCGTTTTCTTTTCATCTCTCTGTTCGAGGTGCTTCATATAATGTCAGAGGTTTGGCAGCTATGTGAAACCCTGCAGTCAGAACATAAATATTTCAGTTAGCAGAAACTGGAGAGTGTTCAGTCTTTTTAACTGGGAGAGAACAGAAGTTGGCTGACACCTTGGACTCCCGGAGCCTGGGGTTATCTGGTCAGTGGTTGAGTCTGTGGCTCCTGGTGTTTAATCGCATTCTGACACCAAAAACAAACAATTTTAATTCAGTCTCAATATTTGTGTATAAATCACTCCCTACCTGTTCTCTGGTTACGCATGTTTATTTAGATATTAAGAGAGCGCCTATTTACACTTAACAACACAACAAGCTTCATGCCATCCTCGCCAAATTCACCATGATTTTCTCATTAAACAATTATGTGCAATGAGCACTTTCACCTTACCAGCACCTAGTATCGGCTTTCCGTTGTATTATAATGGAAACCACTGGTCTGATCCCTTTTTACTAAGGGACAATGAAGACCACTGTTTTTTTGCATTTAATTCATTGTTTTTCTGCATTTTATTCAGAATATTATAAACATTACACAAGTAGCTTTTTGCATGAATACATATTAAGTAAAACCTATTTAAAAGCCATTGAATTTAACAGGATATTCACTAGATCTCATTGGCTGGCAGAGGGCAAGCCCCTCCAGAGCAGTTAAACTTCTGAATACGTTTTAGTTCTCTGAATACATTTTTGTGTTGTTTATTTTAAAAAAGAAAACACACTGTGGCAAATTATCAGATACTCTCTATCTTTGGATGTAACAAAGAAAGCAACTATTTCCATGTCCCTTTAATACACATAGATACTGTATATAATATCCAGTGAGTTGATTTAGAGCAGTAGCTCTATTTTAGCCACATATACTGTAAGTCAAGTGGTTCTATAATGACAATCACAAATCAAAAATGTATTAACACTAAACCTGTACAAATTGTATATGTGTCATAATACTATCACAATTACAGTAACATTGTTAGGACAAACATAACATAAACCTATATTTATCTATTCCTTTAATGAATACAGAGAGGAATCTTGTAGTGAGATAGTGTATATATATATATACAATGATGATTTTATACAAAGGTTTATGATGGGGATATAACAAAGAGGAATAGTAACTGGGGGTGCGCACATTTGAATGTGTTTTGGGCAACATAAAACCTAAATATTGCCCAGTATTGAAGCATTGCAGTGTCCTTTGAAGAATAATATAAGCCGATTTAAAATTGATGAAGATGTAGCAGAACAGCAGAAGTATTGTGGGTCTTACACAGGAAAAAAGCTGTGGAGCTAAACAACGTGGAGCGAGGCATAGTGGAAGTGAATTGTAACTGAACTGAAATAGAGCAGAGGGAGGCATCATTGAAGAAGAGAAAGGTCACTCCAGGTCTTCTAGAGTTCGGCATTACAAATCCAGCCTCTGTGATAGGTACTCATGTTGTTCCTCTGGCTCCCTGTCATTTTTTTGTTCCTAATTTTTTTTTAGGGAATTTTTTTTGTAGAAGTACATATTGGGCCTCCTCCTACTGCTGGTATTCGAACAATTGCCAGCCTTGGCTCCTCACACACAACACAGACTTTTTCCAAATGTAATATTTCAATCACTGCATGCAAGAAGGAAAAAAAATCATTAAAAACACACATACATTTCTACACATCCTCCCAGCCACGCTGCAAAGGCAGTTTAACCACATCTAGGCCTCCTAGCTGACATTTATTCTCAATTTTTAAACAAGCAGGATTTAGGGATTTTCGTCTAAAAGCTTAGTAACTGTGGGATTTTTAAAGGCAGGAAATCCATTTTATTCATAATTAAGTGTCACAAAGACCAAAAGGCAGACCCTGCTAAGCAAAAGTCTGAACTCCGTGAAGTAGACATTGAGGCTTATGTGGAGTCTCTCAGTAAGAGGTCTAGGGGTTATTTATAAAAGCGAGTTAACAAGTAGTGTCAATAATAAAATTATTATATTAGCCTAGTCCCAAAAAAGGCCAGTGGTTCTCAGCAGCAGGTTCTTATTACTGTAACTGTCTTATCAGGAACAAAGAGGGATGGTGAGACCCTAACACTTCAAGGAAGGATGGTGAGACCCTAACACTTCAAAGAGACATCAAGCTTAATTCTTGTTTTCATCCATTTTAAAAAGCATGCGTTAATTATTGCCAAAGTTGTGTTTTGCATGTTCAAATAGTAAGTAAAACATCATTGAAATGACCAGGTAGTGCAGAGAGCATATGTACGTCTGTGACTCATACATCTATATTACTGCTCAGTGGCTGTGAGGGGCAAGCCCCCAGAACAGTTAAACTTTGAATATTTATTTTCTGCTTTGAGAGCATCATTTGAAAAAAGAAAACACATAGTAGTACATTATCAAATACCTTTCTTGAGATGCAACAACGAAAAATGCTTTTAACATCCCTTTACATATACCATTACCATTAGTCGCAGTTATAGATTATCGATGAACGTATCTACAGTTTAAATCTACTATATTCAAATCAGTGCCAAACTAGATGAAAATTTAGTTTCACATGAAGTATCACTTAAAAACATGTTCTGGTTCTCAACAGGTTTTGTTCCCATTCCCAGATATAAGAGGTTGAAAGCTACTGGTCTAGTTAACTAATCAAAGTATACAGTGCTGGATACTTGGATAAAAAGGCTCCTTATAATAACACAGAAGGTATTAAATTAATACTTACAATACCCTATATTGAAGAAGTATAATTGAAGAATTGATAAAAGGTAAAATGTTTGTATGAAGTTAAATGAAGTATTTAAATGAAATGTCCAAGACTACATAGAACTGCATATAAGTAATACATTAATTTGTATTTAACTTTTTAATTTTATAAAATATTCAAACTAGTTGAAAATATGGACTTACAGTGTATATTTAACTGCAGTTATTCATTCTCTTTAATACATAGAACCAAATCTTCTCATCAGGTCTCTCATGTTCCATCTAAAGCATTTGCAAATAAGGTGTTAGGAGACACTACGAGCTGGCATGTTGACAATGACATGCAGATGACCCTTAGTGGTGGCTTCTTTATCTCTCCAGGGTCATTGAAGTGCATTGCACTTTTCTGCAGGCCACCACTAGCAGTCATTAGGTCTAGATTACAAGCCCTAATGACTATAGTTATATAAACATATACAATAGATAGATAGATAGATAGATAGATAGATAGATAGATAGATAGATAGATAGATAGATAGATAGATAGATAGATAGATAATGTGTACATATATCTGCATACCCATTTGCATTTCAAGAACCAAATTGTACAGAATGCAATGGAAACATTTTATACATATACATATAATATTGGCTATGACTTGATATCATTGATATTAAAACAAGACAATACCGCTCTCCCTACTGTGTGGTAGTACAGATGAATGCTTTACTATACCCACCAACAAATCACTCAGGACATTACTGTATATGCCACAAGAGTCTATAGGAGTATTTAAATACATTTTTCAGTGCAACAACATATTTCCCCTTAGAGGCCGGTGCTCTTAAGCAACTGTTTACTCTGCCTTATGGCAAATCTGGCCCTTGGGGTTATCCATAAGTCCAGTTTCAACATGGTAACTTGCACATTGCAATTCTATTGATGCAATACAAACTGACTTTTAAGGCAGAGGTACTCAATGTGTGTATCTACATTAACCTACAGAGTTTTCTTTGTTCACTATTTGACTATTTATCCTTCTTGAACTTCCCATATTTTTAAGTAATCAAAATCTATAAAATGTTTTGCTGTGATGGCACATATCGGGGGTCTCCTACACCGGGTCAGCATATTGTAATGCCAGTGTATTAACATATATATGAGTGAAAATGCAGACCTTATATTTACTTTCTTAAATACTTTTGGACCTGTTACTTTTGTGGAAATACTTATCTACCATTGCTGGGTGTTCCTAGAATAAATGACAACATATTTTGTGTAGGGGTGTAGTTATTTTGTAAAGAATAATTCCACTCAGAAGCCATCACTTTATGTGTTACAGTGTAAAACATTTAGACAACTTCTCAAACTAAAGTACAAACCATGGCTGATATTTATCAGCACTCTAAATGCCTATATTTTCTACCATTGTAAATACACATTTGGTTGCCTGATAGATATTTCAAGATGTATGTATGTTCTACTTGCTCTTAGATTTCATGCCTTCTTCAACCTTTGTCTTTGCATATTTTAATGTCTATTATCATCTTACTTTCTCGGTACGCATCCACTGCCTCTTCTATTCAAACCTCCCTGTTCTGTTCCCGCGAATATGCATCCTATGCTTTCCTACATTTCAATGTAACTGATGCATCATGGGTTGGTTTGCTAAAGCTTTCATTTTGTTCCTCCTGTTACAGAGTGAAGTCAAGATGCTGCTGGGACATGGAACTTTGCTGCTGTTGGTGGCCACAGTTGGCTCTGTATCTGGAGGTGGACCACCACCAGCCGTATACCCTCAAATGAAGTACATGAATCCAATGGTCAAGGGGCCAATGGGACCACCATTTAGAGAAGGAAAGGGTCAATACCTAGGTAAGGGTCTTGTTTTTTGTCCTGGGTTGCCCAAACTATAACATTGTATAACTAATGAGGAGTTGAGAGATGGTATAAATGCATCTCCTGTCTAGTCTGTCTTGTTTCTACATGTGCTATGGAATAGTAGCCGTACATGACTAGGAAAAGCTCCTTGTTGCATCTGAAAGATGGTACTTGATAGAGTTTCACAGTGTGTTTCTTTTCCAAAAAAGTATCCATGTAATATACTATAAATTAATTAATTTGTTGCATCATCAAAGCTCTCCTGTAATACATGCTGAAAGTACCCAAGCAATACATTCTGGAAACACCAACATAATATATGCTGAAAGTACCAATGTAACATGTGGTTAAGGTACCATATGAATTCATCTTGAAAGTACCAATGTAATATATGCTGAAAGCACCAATCAACATGTGGTTAAGGTACAATAAGAATTTATCAGGACAGTACCAATGTAACACATGCTTAAGGTACAATAAGAATTTATCAGGACAGTACCAATGTAACACATGCTTAAGGTACAATAAGAATTTATCAGGACAGTACCAATGTAACACATGCTTAAGGTACAATAAGAATTTATCAGGACAGTACCAATGTAACACATGCTTAAGGTACAATAAGAATTTATCAGGACAGTACCAATGTAACACATGCTTAAGGTACAATAAGAATTTATCAGGACAGTACCAATGTAACACATGCTTAAGGTACAATAAGAATTTATCAGGACAGTACCAATGTAACATATGCTTAAGGTACAATAAGAATTTATCAGGACAGTATCAATTTAACACATGCTTAAGGTACAATAAGAATTTATCAGGACAGTACCAATGTAACACATGCTTAAGGTACAATAAGAATTTATCAGGACAGTACCAATGTAACACATGCTTTAGGTACAATAAGAATTTATCAGGACAGTACCAATGTAACACATGCTTAAGGTACAATAAGAATTTATCAGGACAGTACCAATGTAACACATGCTTAAGGTACAATAAGAATCTATCAGGACAGTACCAATGTAACACATGCTTAAGGTACAATAAGAATTTATCAGGACAGTACCAATGTAACACAAACACATGCTTAAGGTACCATTTATTTCATCTTGAAAGTAACAATGTAATATATGCTGAAAGCGCCAATATAGCATATTCTTAAGGTACAATAAGAATGTATCATAATAGTACCAATGTAATATGTGCTGAAGATACCGAAGCAATACATCTTGAATGTACCAATGTAATAAATTCTGAAAGTACAAGTGTAATACATGCAAAACCTACCAAAGTAATACATTGTTAAATAAACCCTGCAATACTCCAAAAAATGATACCTGTAATATACTGTATAATGAAACAAGACCTTTTATATATAAAGAAAGAAACAAAATCAACACCAGTTTAATACATAATGCATGTAAAACTATACTCCCTGAAAGCATCCATATCATGACTTTTTGTCTTCTTTCATGAAATATACATGCCTTATTTTACACACCATTTACATATAATCTCTTTATTAAAATGATAAGCTGTTAAAGAGGTCATGAAGCCAGCATTTGCTATCAGTCATGTAAAACTGAACTGTAAATAAAACAATCTGCATGAAAAAATGAATTATATTAAGTTAAGAAAATGAACACTGAAACATCAGAGAACTAGATAAGACAAGTTGTTTGATTTGCTCTAGCCTGCCTAATGAATGGAAACAATTTGGGAGGATGTGTTATTAAACGTTCGAGTAGGTACATTATCTTTGTTTGCTTAGCTAGTTTTACATTCATAATTATAGTAACTAAAAACACAGATAACAAAAGCTTTTGTCAGTAAAACAAATTAGTACTTTTCTCCTCTGTATCAGGTAAGAGGTCATGATGAAGAAGTAGTAAACAATCAGTCTCAATGTAATGCATTTTTATCTCCTGTTTCTTTCAAATAACTTTGGTTTCAAAATGAAGTAAAATATGTTTAAAGGACCCCTGTGATCTTATTGTATAAAACGTACAGCTTTAAGAGCTACACTAAACATGTTTTTGGAATGTAATCGAAAAATAACATAGCATTATTGTTATTATTAGTAGTATTTATTAGTAGTAGTAATAGTAGCAGTAGCATTATATTTTATTAATAACGTGGCAACATATTCCATAGCACTATACAAGGGTAAAGTACAAATCAATATATAATATAAACACATGCCAAAAGCATCACAGGCCTTGTGGAATCCGCCATTTTGTTTTCAACAGATCAACTCCCTAAGGTGGGAGGAGACTAGCACAGGAAGTTTATGTCTACACAATGGGAATTTGGTAGTTAGGACTGCCAACATTTTGCCCAATATCGTATTTATTTAAACAAAGGGCCAGAACGAAATCATGTTACTACACTGTTCACACTTCAGTTAATGAACATACCTCATTGTCTTAGATCTCCGACACTCCATTTTGTCAAACTATGTTACCAGTTTGTATAGGAGTGAAAGAGGCCGAGTTACACAAAACCAGCGCTCTAAAGAAATCAGAGAGACAGAAAAAGTAAAAGTAAAGTAACTGTATGTATTTTCCACATTTCCACACTCAATAGCTTCATGCATTCTTGTTCCAATCTGTCTATTAGGCATGTGCAAAGTCTCTTTGTTTAGTCTGCACTTGCTGGGAGAGTGCATTTAGCATTCATTCACTGAAATGTATATTACACATCATCTGCCAGCACTGGAGGCCCCCTGTTCATGAACAGTTACAGGATGACAGTGTTCCCTATGGGATACTTATGATACACTCTCTAGCTTTCACCATAGTGTTTGGTTGTATAAAACTTTGTAAAAATACAGAGAATGTGGAACCATTACAATTTATGATTTGTGTGATTTGAATGTTATTATTATACTGACAGTCTACCACTAGAGGGCATAAGGGTGCCAAAGCAGGAATCAGTGTGAATTATTATGCCAACTGCATTTCACTATAATATAGAGTATAATAGGAAACACGTTCAATCCATGTTCATTAAAGTCTAATTTATGACATTTTCAATATCTTTATTTATGTCAAAGTTTTTGGCTGAAGCAGTAATATGCAAATTGGTTAGCTCAGATAAATGTTGGTGCTTTCACTGCTGTGATCTGGGTTCAATTCCAGTAAGGGGACCAAGAGGTCACACCACCCTGATGCCGTGCAGGGTTGGACCTGGTAAGTACTTGGATGGGGGACCACCTAGGAATACCATCTGTGTGCTGTGCCCCACAGGACAAGGAACTGGCAACCCACTCCAGTATCTCTGCCATGATTACCAAGTGAATCAGCATGGTGCGTTACGGTCCATGAGGTCACAGAGAGTCGGACATGACTGAATGATGCAACCACACACACACTCATTTCTACCTGTTTTTGTGCTGCCCAAACATGCTGCTATAAGAAGACATTGTCATCACCCATATACTGTAAATACAAGCAAAATTAACAGCTTGATCCTATGTTCTTTCTAAAAGCACTTAATAGTTCTGCCTACCTAGGACGTTGCTGTGCTAAGGAGTCTATAAGACAAAGTCATATATAAAACCTATTATAAAGAAATAAAATATAAGGTAAGATTTTTAAACAAAGCAGAGTCTTATAATGTCATATTTCATTCTATCTTTACATCTGGAGTAGTAAATCCGAGGCCCAAGGGCCTGATATGTCCCATTGTGTGATTGAGTGTGGCCCTTGGCATGCTTTGGCTCAGCACATGCACACACATGGTTATCACCAGCCTGTGATTGCTATTAAAGGGAAATTGTAGTTCCATATTTTCTATTACCCATTTAAAATAGCATGAATAGTGAGAAGTCTAGAGCTACTGGGAGCATTACCAGTGTTAAAGGACAGCCTTAGACAGAATTTGTCTCAATGGCCAAACAGTGTTGAAGAAGGGACCATATAAACAAATGGAGCAAAATACAAAAAAGTGACTTCCAATATTTTCTTTCTATATGTCACTGCAACAAATCAGCTTTAAAAGGACATGAGCTCCATATTTTTCTAGCATACATTTGAAAGGGCTTTTTATATATTACAATTTTGTACATTTTGAAAGATATTAGTAAAACATGGAAATGCACCAATCATATATTACCTTATTGGCTAAAGCAAATGATCAGTTCTATTATTGTTCAATGGCAGGTATACTCCCCAAAGTAATCACACATTCAGATCAGCTTTTATGCTCTGCTGCTTTCATATAATAAACACTTTAAACATTATATTTTTTTTTTAGTGTGGATAAGAACAGACGTGATGCAACAATAACTCCGTCATCATGCAGGGTCAAGTCAAAAATAATATTTCACTTTAAGAGTGCAAAAATATTTATTATAATATTCCTTCATATACTGTATATATATCATAAAAATAATGGGATCAGACCACCAGTTCTGATACACATGTAAGTACAAAAGGTGCTGAAAAACATCACCAGAGAAGATACACACCTTAATAAATTTTAATGCTGACACGGTTTTTGGTAGCCAACGCCTGACAGGACATTTATTTTTGAGTAATAGCAGGCTACGCCAGTGTGTAATACAGCCAAAGATCGCCTGATGCATCTGCTAGGATTCAATGCTGTAGGTGATTTTAAGTTTACAGCTCTGCACACTCAGGGTAATGTGCAAATTGTCTTGGCTTAGGTGCTATTTTTATTGGATCGGGTGAAGAGAGGCATAGAGCCACTGAGACATTCTGTGTTTGCTGCTACACCTGATCCAATGAAAATATCACCTATTCATAAATCAGGAGAGAACAAAGACTGCACAGCAAAAATGATTAAAAAGTGAGAAGACAACTACAAAGTGTGCAATTGGGGTACTGAAATAGTGTAGTGGGAGACAAGCCTTTTCTCTTCTAGGAATATGTTCCACCTAAACATAAAGGGGCATTTTTGGTTTATATTAATGTTCTAACTAGGTTAATACTTTGTTTAAAACAATTACAAATGTACAGAGTAACATAATCTTAGCTTCTGGGATGTCCAATTTCTTCCTGTTCTTTCTCATGCATGTTTTCATGTTTCACAGCTGTGACTTAATGCAATGCCCACAGGGGAGGCTTCACACTATCTATGTAATTCTGTGTGTCTGACTTACACCAGCAAGATAACACACTCCACTATGGGAATGGCCTTAGGCCATAGCTGTGAGACATGGCAGCACACTTAAGAGAGAACAGAGATAAAAGCCAAGTTTCACTGTCACTTGTAGAACGATGAGCTGTTTGAACCAGTCAAGCTACACTGTAGCAGCCCAAATCACCTAACATATTGAGGTTTTGTGGCAAATAAGATTAAATACACCTTTTACACTGTATTTAAATTTATATGTACTCTTTCATATAGGACTAATTTATGTTTTCCCCTAAAAACCTTAACTGCTTTTCTAATATGCAGAGGGGTATAGTATAGCATATAAAAACGTGACCCAAAGAATCAAAACCAGAACCTCTCAGTTGTGAACCTTAAGACTTAGCATACACAATGACAATGGAAAACTGAAATAATGAGGAGCCTGCAAAGGCACATTCAATGGAGAGAGTAGACCTGCAAGGAGTACAGTGTTGGTGCTGGGGTGCCAAGCATGGTCCTGGATTTCACTAATTGCTTGTTGGGCACATGTGAGTTAATCACTACCTCAGACATTCAAATTGCCTCATCTGTGTCCAGCACTCGAGGACTGATGGCGGGTTAAAGTATAACATCATATCCAGAACTTTCTCTGATGACAACCTATGAACATAATAGAAATGCTTGAAAATAAACCACCTCAAGTGAAGGTCAGACACAAAAAGGGTCAGTCATCCCTAGAAAATGAAGATGAGAGATTCTCTTCTGCCAAATCAAAATCTGAAACAGAAGATACCACCACCATCACATTCACAAATCCTAGCAGGAGGTATCAAAATAGTGTCTACCAAGATATAGACTGAATAGTATCAGGCTTCAATCAGGAAATATGGCAATTTGAAGAAGAAACAGAAACTGGAATGGAATAAATAATAAATCCCCAGATAAATACACAAGAAGAAATTAAAAAAGTGGCCAAGGAAATTAACACCCTCTATGTGACTCTATGGAGGACAAAGACAACAGAGCGCAATATTAAAACCTCAAATTAAAAAAGGTATCTCAGAAGGAAGCCAAAGTGAACTAACAAGACTTCTCAAAATCTAATACCAGACATGCCCAGAGAACTACGCCTCGTGAACTAGAGATCATCATTTGCTAGGACCCAGGACAGCAGCTCAGAATAAACCATGAGATAATCAAAAATATCTTTACACAATGATAAAATGCGTCATGCATCTAGAAGAAACATGATGATCCCTCTGACAATTCAAATTCACAGATTTAGTTCCTGCTACACTAAGTAGCTAAATGACAGGATCTCTGCCAATAAGTAGATACAGCAGACACCAGGAATAAGCACTAAGCATGTCTGCTAGGAGTCTGTCAGCTACCATGATGTAATACAATCCAAGGAAGTTAAGCGAGAGCACATGGGATGAATAGGTGTATGGTTCACTGCAAAATCATTTTTTATTTTTAGCAAATGGGTAAAACAATAAATGTTTTGAGCATCTGTCATCCAAGTCATCATTTTTCTCAAATATAAACTCCCAAAGGTGAACAGCCATCAAAGCAAACAATTACCATTATCATTATCCTGACTGCTATTTATTTGCACGAGAAACTAGCGCTGTGAACGTTAAACAATACTTGTAATCCCTGAGCAAAAGCAGCTTTCAAAAATCTTAGGAGCTCCAATCTTGTAAACTGTTTACACAAGGCATGTCAGGTACATCCAAGAAGACAAGGTGGTAAACTTTCCAAAAAATGCTTTGATCAAACCCCAAGGGTATGGAGTGATCCGGACTCAGATGCTAAATAATAAATTAGAGAGTTGAGGAAACATTACAGAATCACAAATATTGTGTATGACATACAACTGAAGAACATGCTTCATAAAATAAATAATAAAAGATGATATGGTGGTCCGAAGTTCCTGATTGTCCACCTTTTGAGAAACAATTAATCTTTTGATAGAACATTTCTTTGTCCCTACCAGTTTCCCAAAAATATACCTTTTTTGAAGGGACAATGCAAAATTTAAGGATGAAACCCCCTATTTTAGTTCATCCATCTCTCTCTTTCTTTGCATCCTTTCTTGTTGATTGATGGTTTCAGGAGGAAGAGTTTGTCCAGGAGTGTTTCCATTCTGTTGTATATAGGTGTATATTTAGCTGCATTCACCTAGTAATAGTAGATATCTCTTAAGCTGTGACATCCGCTATTAGTGAATTGCTGTAACATCAGTAGATAGTGTGTATTTATCCAGAATGGTTGCCCCTCTTTGTTCCCTTGAAGTATTGGGAGATATGCCCCAGTGTGTGTTTAAGATTTGTATTATGACCTTTACAGCAGAAGTATTCTTAGGATGTTGTAGAAGAAATTCTGACATCTATTAGGTAAATTTACAAAACATTTTAATGTTTTTTTTAATGAAGGATAGCAGCAAAAACATTTAAATCTTTAAAATCAAGTAAAACCACTGTACAATAACACCTTTGGTATTCTTTACTTAGATCCACTTCAATCTCAAATATTTCTATCCCTAAAGGAACTTCTGTGTCTCCTAGTGGATCTTATTGATTAGAGAGGCAGTACTCCTATAATGACTATAATGGCTTCCAAATAGCATTATCAATTGTTAAATACACAGTGATTCTTTTGGAACCTAGACTATGTATATGAATTTGTATTATTTTCTTTCAATGTTTGTGTCACATGGATACAACAATTATTTTAGTATTAACATATTATGTACACATTGGTAACTATCCATATATCACATTGCAAGTATTTTATAGTGCAAAGATGTATACATCTTTTATTAACAAGTTGATCACATACTTCCTTTATATTGGATGATACTCTGTTATATACGTATCATTTTACTCTGCGAATCATTAATTGTCAATTTTATATTTGTAACAGTGTAGTGGTTTCAGAGTTGATAAACTTTATGATCTCATTCTTCGTGTGACACCTTAGGTGTTTAATCTTTAACTGAATAACTGTGTGATAATTTCAGTGTTTATTCACACTGTAGTATCTTTCGCCTTTTAAAGTTTGTAGGTATTAAGCATTCGCACCTTTATACTGCTTGCACAAAAATGTCTATGTTTGATCACAATATGGTGTCCTTTGCCTTATAGAGTTTGTAGGTGTTAACAACTTACACCTCTCTGTAACACCTACACATAGGGTCTAATTTCTATTAGTGTTTGATTGTCCTTAATCTACAAACTAGCTATTATTCCATTCTGTTGTCATATGTTATCCCATAATAGGTGGTTTTCATTCTTAGATACTGCAAGCTGGATCACCATAGGTCTTTAACAGAGTGGCTTGGGTTAACATTTGTGGTAATTAAATCTATGATGAATAAGAGGTAGGTGATTGCTGTTGTTTAGTGATTGGATGACAAGCTATCTGGTCGTTTCTGAGCTTAAAACCTAATAGACTCTTTGCACTAATTCAAATGGGTTCGCCTGCTACACACCAATTAATACAGTCAGGTCCATAAATATTGGGACATCGACATAATTCTAATCTTTTTGGCTCTATACACCACCACAATGGATTTGAAATGAAACGAACAAGATGTGCTTTAACTGCAGACTTTCAGCTTTAATTTGAGGGTATTTACATCCAAATCAGGTGAACGGTGTAGGAATTACGACAGTTTGTATATGTGCCTCCCACTTTTTAAGGGACCAAAAGTAATGGGACAGATTAACAGTCATAAAACAAACTTTCACTTTTTAATACTTGGTTGCAAATCCTTTGCAGTCAATTACAGCCTGAAGACTTGAACGCATAGACATCACCAGACGCTGGGTTTCATCCCTGGTGATGCTCTGCCAGACCTCTATTGCAACTGTCTTCAGTTCCTGCTTGTTCTTGGGGAATTTTCCCTTCAGTTTTGTCTTCAGCAAGTGAAATGCATGCTCAATCAGATTCAGATCAGGTAATTGACTTGGCCATTGCATAACATTCCACTTCTTTCCCTTAAAAAAACTCTTTGGTTGCTTTTGCAGTATGCTTCGGGTCATTGTCCATCTGCACTGTGAAGCGCCGCCCAATGAGTTCTGAAGCATTTGGCTGAATATGAGCAGATAATATTGCCCGAAACACTTCAGAATTCATCCTGCTGCTTTTGTCAGCAGTCACATTATCAATAAATACAAGAGAACCAGTTCCATTGACAGCCATACATGCCCACGCCATGACACTACCACCACCATGCTTCACTGATGAGGTGGTACACTTTGGATCATGAGCAGTTCCTTTCCTTCTCCATACTCTTCTCTTCCCATCACTCTGGTACAAGTTGATCTTAGTCTCATCTGTCCATAGGATGTTGTTCCAGAACTGTGAATGCTTTTTTAGGTGTTGTTTGGAAAACTCTAATCTGGCCTTCCTGTTTTTGAGGCTCACCAATGGTTTACATCTTGTGGTGAACCCTCTGTATTTACTCTGGTGAAGTCTTCTCTTGATTGTTGACTTCGTCACACAGACACCTACCCCCTGGAGAGTGTTCTTGATCTGGCCAACTGTTGTTAAGGGTGTTTTCTTCACAAGGGAAATAATTCTTCGGTCATCCACCACAGTTGTTTTCCGTGGTCTTCCGGGTCTTTTGGTGTTGCTAAGCTCACCGGTGCGTTCTTTCTTTTTAAGTATGTTCCAAACAGTTGATTTGGCCACGCCTAATGTTTTTGCTGTCTCTCTGATGGGTTTGTTTTGTTTTTTTCAGCCTAGTGATGGCTTGCTTCACTGATAGTGACAGCTCTTTGGATCTCATATTGAGAGTTAACAGCAACAAATGCAAATAGCACACTTGAAATGAACACTGAAGCTTGTATCTGCTCTTTGTAAATGGGATAATGAGGGAATAACACACACCTGGCCATGGAACAGCTGAGCAGCCAATTGTCCCATTACTTTTGGTCCCTTAAAAAGTGGGAGGCACATATACAAACTGTTGTAATTCCTACACCGTTCACCTGATTTGGATGTAAATACACTCAAATTAAAGCTGAAAGTCTGCAGTTAAAGCACATCTTGTTCGTTTCATTTCAAATCCATTGTGGTGGTGTATAAAGCCAAAAAGATTAGAATTATGTTGATGTCCCAATATTTATGGACCTGACTGTATATTGCAAGTGTAGGGACTACTGTTTCCAGAGTATGTAAGGCCCCTGCCTGGAGTACAATTGCTCTCTCTACCCTGACGTTGCGTCTACGTGCACTACGCTAACTTCACGCCTCCTTAGTTGTAGAAGACCTGAAGAAGACCTGAAGTATTTTCATATAAGAAACTGCCATTTTGTTTTTCTATGAAAAGTGGCCTTCTATTACTGTGTGGAAATGGTAGAGCAGTTGTCAATGACAGTACTTTGTCCTGCATGGTGGCCCCCAAACTAATTTCGAAAGAGGTTTAATCATAAAATGTATATACTATGCCAGATATCAACTTTGCTTGGCACTTTATAATTGAATAACCAAAAAATTAAGTTAGAAGCTCTCAAAAAATAGAACAAATTAACCTTAATAGGTTAGTTCTATGGCCATGATAAGCCACTCTGAGAGCAACCTCCTTTAGCTCACTTGTGCCCTTCACAGGAAGAAATATACTGTAGTGTATCAGTCTGGTCCCACTCACTGGAGTGATCCAGCCCTGAAATACCAGTCAATTCTACCCTGAACAGAAGAAACAGAAAACTCCAACATATGTTTTGGGCTTTGGGCCTTGTGAGTAAAGTGTAGCTGAACGTTTTTTTTAATGTTTTTTAACTTTATAATTGGTTGCCCTTGGGTCGGGGATCAAAATAGAGTCCTGGGATCAAATGACTTGTATTATTTACAGATTAATCAGGATCACTGTGTATGGGAGAGACTGTAAAAGGCCATTTTATACTGTATGTTCTGGGGGTTTGGGGGGAGGCAGGTGGCTTATGATGGACATAGAAAAGTCAGACTACTCCCATGGATCTGTTGAATGGGGGGGGGGGGGGGGGGGGGGTAGTGTCAGTCTCATCAGCAGCCAATACAGCAACCTAAAACAGCCAGTTTAATATATAAAACTAGGAAATTGCCCATCAGCAATAATAATAATAATAATAATAATAAAATGTAAAGCCTAGCAGTGCTGTTTGCCACAAAATGCAAGTATTTGGCCCCTCTGAGCACCTGTGGCGCTCATCGCAAAACCTTGCGCTGAGCGCCTTTGGTGCTCATCGTGTGGCTCTGCCAAGCTGCTCATCGCCTTTCCCCTGCCAAGCTGCACCTTTCCTGCTTTGCAATGATCCCCTTCGGCGCTCATTGCGACCCTCATGATGAGCGCCTTTGGTGCTCATTGCGAGACTCTCCTACTTTGTACTTTATATGCCTGTGCAGTTTAGGGGCCTACTGCCTTGGGTTAAGTGTTACTGCCTTGGGTTAAGTGTTGCTGGTTTGAGTTAAATGTTACTTCCTTGTATTAAGTGTTACTGGTTTGCGTTAAGTCTTAGTGCTTAGGGCTCGTTTTACGTCCTTCGGCCTTGTTTTCGTCTTGTTTATGTTTTTTCGACAGCCATTTTTTCCCTGCTTCAATGATTTCCGATCGTTAAAAAAGACAAAATATGCCTCAAATAAACTTTCAACCTCACTCACAGGCTCCCTGGCTCTCTCTCTGTGCTGTGTGTGAGTGGAGGCATATTTGTGTGTTTTTCCAGGCTTTTCCAGTTTGGTGGGTCGGCCATTAAAGTCGTATCTTTGCGAGACCCGCCGTAATTTTGCATCCATCGCTAAGTCTAGGGGCCTTGCGATGTAGTCCCACGTGTCTCGGGATGAGCGCCAGCTAAGTCCAGCGTGTCCACCTTGGCGCTCATTGCAGCCTATGTCCGGCGTGCCTCAACTGCTCAACTCACTTTGCGAGGCTCACAGTTGCGGCCCTATGGGCCGCAAAGCGTGACGACAACTCGCTGTATAGGTGATAACAGAGAGATACGTAACGCAGGTTATGCAGATGGCAGCCTCCAACTATGTGCGAGGATCTTTTGAAAAAGGATAGTAGGTTCATGAAACATAATTTGTGGATTGAAAGAAAATTATACTGAATATAAAGGAAGCCCTGAGGAACAAGTAGTAAAGGTAGTAAAATGAAAATCAATTTTTTTATAAATCATGCTGTAACCTAACACAGAACAAATAAACACCCTGGCACAAACACGGCTATACACAGATTTGCACATGTATGCAAAGGCCCAGGCGTGCTTATAAACCAGCACATAATGACACCTAACAGGCACCATAAACTTTGTGCCACTGTTTCTTACAAAACAACATGGCATCCAAGATTAACCCTTTCCTTTTCTAATTATTATAATTAATAAAGATCAATGTCACCCAGTATTAAAATCCCTTATATTTCCTGTATTTTATATTATCCAAAAATGCAGAGGAAATTCCACCTTTTCAGGCATCTGGTAAATGCTCTTAATCTGCAAATAATAGAGGGAAGTGGAATCTGAAAAATGAGAAAAACAACATTGTGAATTGCTGCTCAGATTACAGAGTTTATATAATGTTGCATTCCCATCACGGGTTGTCTGTTCAAGTGTTCCCAGGATGAAGTATTGCTATGTCTGTGTCTTTGTCGGGTTCTGTATGGGAATGTGAAACAGCAGCCCGTACTAAATCATGTTATATTTAGCAATTAAACCCAAATCCTTCACATATGTGGATGTGTGGAGTGGTGTTTATTTGGAAAATAAATAGAAATTTGAAGTGGAGAAAGGCTGTTATCCTTTTATGGGGATCTAAAATATAAACATGTCTGTTATATTTTGGTCTAATAATAAGTTTGATGTACTGTAGGGTATATATCGATGTTCATTCATTTTTTTGTTACTCTATTCTACTGTGAACTTCTTATATTAAATGCCACTGTTTTCCTGTATTTAATGCATACTCTTTTGAAAACTTACATTTTAAAGTATGTACATTTAAATGAGATGGGGTATTAGCATTTTAAATGGGGCCACGGAAAGTACAGTTTTTTTCCACCTCAATAAGAAGTTCTTGCTGTCAAGAAGGGTGTCGCCCATTGTTAATGCACTACTGGGGTTAGAATAATCACAGTCTTTAATTTTTTCCCTTTTATATGCAACTCTTCTTTACTGCAGATGTCTATTTTCTTTACTGAGCCTATTTTTTTCTTTCTATCTCAACAGTATGTTGATGTAAACCAGTGAGCTCTCCATTAGACCTAATGAATGAACTGGCAGTTCTAGATGCTACATTGCCACTCTGCAGCTAAACCTTGCTGATTGTTCAAAAGTTGAGTGAGAAGCCCCATCTACCTTGCCACGCTACATATGTAGATTTTTAAAAATCAGTTTATTTTATTGAACACAATGGGCCACATTCTATTATCGGCCGTAAATCGGCCGCAAAGCTGCGATTCCTTGCGGGGCTCCCGTTACCTTGCAATTCAAATAGACGGCGCCGCAAGGATATCCCCTTACGGCCGGCCGTATATCTTGCAACCGGCCGTAAGCCCAGAAATCTTTAAATGCAAATATATATTCAAGACGGCACTGTAAAGCTCTGTAAATGCTAGGGATCATAATGCGGGACATGAGGATTAATAGCAACCCCCTCTCAAGCTTGCACATCAGCCCAAATCCGAGATTTCATTAACTGTTTATTTTTCGGCCGCAGCGTGGGCGGGTCTGAGGTGCTCCAAGCCCTCTGGACTTTTTACATGGATATGTGACATAAATTAAAAAAAAAAATATTTACGGAATTGAGTGTTGGGGAATGTTGTGCAATGAATGCTAACACCTACAATCACTTTATAGTCTCCTCAGAGTGCAGGATGGCTTTATTATGGCTTTATTATGTGCTTATTTCTGTGCCTGCGGGACCTTTTTGCTGCAAGTAAGCTGCGGCTCTGTTTTAGCCTTGCAGAGAGGGTTCCCGGAGCAATTGAATAGCAACCGGGATTTGCTTGCGGCCGAAACTCTTGCGGCCGTTTAAGATCAAATGCTTTCCTCCGGCGCGTGCGGCCGCAAGGGATAACAAGGCGCCGGCCGCAAGCCTGCCGGAGTTCCCGGCCGGAAGGGAATAGAATAGGCAAATAGCTTGCGGACGGTCCTTGCGGCCCCGCATCTCCTACGGCCGATAATAGAATGAGGGCCAATATGTGTACAGTCTACCTGTTAGTGGTCAGTACTAATAACTTAAAATGGCATTTGCCATGGCTCTTTGCATAACTTCAAAGGCTGCCATAATGTCTTTTAGTGGACTAATAGAACCCACACAATATTTTGATGCGTGTGGTTTCTGCACAGCACCCCACTCTTCGTCAAATGTATGCCCAAATTCAGCTGCTCAATTTACTTTGAAGTCAAAAATATAAGACTGTGAAGGGTGGTATCACATAAGATTTCCAGGATATCCTAAACATCTGCCTTGGCTCCAACCCTTAGAGATGAGAAAACCCACCTACCATATAAAATGATCCAGTAATGTGGAACAATATTAATACAAATGATAATTATATATATATATATATATATATATATATATATATATATATATATATATATATATACAGTGCCTTGCAAAAGTATTCACCTGCTTCGGCATTTTTTTGTGTTTTGCTGACTCACAACCTGGAACTAATATGGATTGTTTGAGAATTTGCATCATTTCATTTACAGAACATGCCCACAACGTTGAAGATGTTTTTTGTCTTTTTATTGTGAAACAAACAACAAATAGGACAAAATAAAAGAAAAAGTCAATGTGCATAACAATTCACCCCCCTAAAGTCAATACTTTGTAGAGCCACCTTTTGCGGTAATCACAGCTCCAAGTCCCTTTAGATAAGTCTCTATGAGCTTGCCACATCTTACCACTGGGATTTTTGCCCATTCCTCCTTGCAAAACTGCTCCAGCTCCTTCAAGTTGGGTGGTTTGCGCTTGTGAACAGCAATCTTTAAGTCTGACCACAGATTTTCTATTGGATTGAGGTCTGGGCTTTGACTAGGCCATTCCAACACATTTACATGATTTCCCTTAAACCACTCAAGTGTTGCTTTAGCAGTGTGTTTGGGGTCATTGTCCTGCTGGAAGGTGAACCTCCGTCCTAGCCTCAAATCACGCACAGAGTGGAACAGGTTTTGCTCAAGAATATCTCTGTATTTAGCACCATCCCTCTTTCCCTCAACTCTGACCAGTTTCCCAGTCTGCTGAAAAACATCCCCACATCATGATGCAGCCACCACCATGTTTCATTGTAGGGATGGTGTTCTTTGGGTGATGTGATGTGTTGGGTTTGCACCAGACATAGCATTTTCTTTGATGGCCGAAAAGTTCAATTTTAGTCTCATCAGACCAGAGCACCTTCCTCCATACAGTTTGGGAGTCTCCCACGTGCCTTTTTGCAAACTCAAAACATGCCATTTTTTTTTTGCTGAAAGCAATGGCTTTCTTCTGGCCACTCTGCCATAAAGCCCAACTCTATGGAGTGTACGGCTTATTGTCGTCCTATGTACAGATACTTCAGTCTCTGCTGTGGAACTCGGCAGCTCCTCCAGGGTTACCTTAGGTCTCTGTGCTGCCTCTATGATTAATGCCCTCCTTGCCCAGTCCATGAGTTTTTATGGGCACTTCTCATTGTCTAGGGGTAACTGTTCTAGAGATGTTATGAAGATAATAACCTGATTTTGAGGGCCACTGCAAGAAAAAAAGTGCCTTCTTTAGTGATGGATGTACCAAACTAACAACATTAGCAGCTGTATTAGAGTCTGTTTGTGAGCAAAGGAATCAATTTTGTGATTGTTACATCACATCCTGAGAGCTGGATGATTAGGGGTAGTGTTTGTAGTTATCAGTGGAAGGAGGGATAGGGGAGGAGGGAATAGGCAGAAGCCTGGGGCCTTTGTTTGATAACTGGATACATTTGACATTCCACCTACTCCCCCTCACTAACCCAGAAGCAGCATTTTGAATTAAAGGATGCAACAATCACTCTCCAGAAATGTAAAAACCCCTCTCACACACACAACTTCTACCAATGTATCATGGATCTTTTCATGGTTCAACAGAGACATCACATTGCTTTCTGTATGCTTTCTGTATGACTTTATTCCTGCTTAGTTATGCTCTTAGAGAAGAGAGTGGGGGAAGACTGTATAGGCCACAATCTGTAGTGTATCTGATCCGATGGACACTCAGTTCCTACACATTTGGTTTGAGCAGGCCTCGACCTAAATAAGGATTTCTCACTGAGGAAGCCGCGAACCACACTAGCGAAATGTGTCTGACTCTGATTTTATTGTATTCATCAATGGTTTTTACCACTGGAATTTAACTCATACATTATCAATAAAGATTTATTCTTTTGGATACCGTCTGTGAATACTTGTGCTTAGGACCACACTATTGCGAACGCTTGACAAGCACAAGACAATGGGTAAGAGTATACACCTCTGTATACTTATCCCGAGCCGACCCACAAAGAAATACATATTGGGCATTTGACACTTAGTATATGACACACTATCTCAGAACTGATTTACAAGAGTCATTAGACGTGACCATCGGATCAGATACACTACAGATTGTGCTCAATACAGTCTTCCCCCACTCTATTCTCTTGCATACGTATAGGACACCGGCGTGAACAGTGTCTTGGGAGACAGTGGCACGCCTGCACACCAGATATAAAAGGGCACATAATAGAAACACCCTGAGACATTACACTTTTATATTTTTTATTTTATTAAATCATTCTAATTCAGCAAAACGGCATCAAAATTGGATCTAAGTTCAAGCAAAAAAGGCATCTAGTTGCTGTTCTACTCTTAGTCATTACACTATTGTGGTATTGGTATAATAAGACATAAGAAACCTGTCATATAAAAAAAAAAATCCCATTCAAAGCTGTCAAAATAATTTCTGTAAAAGTATACTAAATGTACATCTTTATTATGAATACTTCTGAAAATTGTAGACGAAATTTATGATTCTTTCATAATGATCACATTTTGTAATTGAACCTGATGAAGAATTTATAGCCCTTTAGAATTATGCATTAATAAGATCCATTGCATTTACTTTACTCTTGAAAAATTGGAACCCGGCAACAGACGAACAGTGCTTTACTGGTTGACATGAAAAACGCGCCTTCTACCCTACGTGGTTCGAATGTCAACAAACCAGACAGCTCTGTAAAACCTACCCTTCAAATATGCTGGTTAGGACTTCATATAGTGGGAAACCCACATAATAAGCTTGTTCTTATGTGGTCACTAGACAATGACAAAATACTTTGAGTCTGACTAAGAGCATAATTAAGCAGGACAAAATTATAAAGTTAGTTTTTAGTTAGACAAAAATAGTTTTGATGCCTCTGCGGGATCCTGAATGAATCAATGCCATTTAGTTGGAAGTTTTTTGCATGAGAAGGGAGTTTACATATCTGGGGAATGGTGGTTGCATCTATTGATGTAACTTCCTGCTTCTGGGCCAGTGCAAGCGAAGGGGTGTGGTATCAATTTAAATCTTTTTTTTTAACAAAGGCTCTCTGTTCCCTCATTCTCCTTCCCTCCATTCACTGGAAGCCAAAACATACACCCTCATGATCCAGCTTTTATTCCACTAGTAACAATTTTTCAATGTCACCATCAATATGGTACTTTTGTGCAGTTGATTGTGATTTATAGTTCAGTTTTATGCTACCTTATTCTATTTACTCAAATAATTTAAATATAGGGAAAAAGTAGAACATTTTTGTGCATATATCTATTATGTTTTACTACTGGGTTAGTGTCATTATCACAGTTATGTTAATATTATGTTTTTCTCTTTACAGATATGCCTCCAATACTACCAATGGACCTCAAGGGAGAACCAGGACAACCAGGACCACCTGGGCCACGAGGACCACCGGGACCACCTGGAGTACCTGGAAAACCAGGAATAGGGAAGCCTGGATTACAAGGGCAACCCGGCCCTGCTGGTCCCCCTGGATTTTCTAGTATTGGTAAACCAGGGGTACCGGGAATGCCCGGCAAAGTAGGACCCAAAGGGCTCCCTGGGATGAAAGGAGAGTCTGGGTTTAGGGGAGATCAAGGACCAAGAGGAATGCCTGGCTCTCCTGGTATCCCTGGACCATCAGGTATTGCATCTAATGGAAAACCTGGACTGCAGGGTGCTCAAGGACAACCAGGTCCAAGGGGTGAACCTGGGCCCAAGGGAGAGCGAGGAATTCCTGGTGACAAAGGCATCAAAGGAGAAACTGGAATTGGAAAACCAGGTCTACCTGGTACCAGAGGAATTGGAGGGCCACCAGGGCCAATTGGACTACCTGGACCTGCTGGAATTGGGAAACCTGGACTTGATGGACAACCTGGGGCTTCAGGAGACAAGGGTGACGTGGGCCCACCAGGGGCACCAGGTTTAGGTGGTCTCCGAGGGCCACAAGGACCACCAGGAAAACCAGGGTTAGATGGGATCGGTAAACCAGGTTTAGACGGTTTACCTGGCTTACAGGGACCTTTAGGACCAAAAGGTGAGCCAGGGATAAGAGGTCTGCCAGGTCAACCAGGGCCACCAGGATATGGAAAACCGGGTCTTCCTGGTTTGAAAGGGGATCGTGGACCATCAGGCGTTCCAGGTGGATTAGGAGACAAAGGGGAGCCAGGTATAGATGGGGAACATGGTGAACAAGGGCCACAGGGTGTAATTGGGCCACCAGGACTTCCTGGATTGACAGGACTACCTGGGAAAACAGGTCTACCTGGTTTGAAAGGTGATGTTGGGCTCACTGGGCCTCCAGGAGTACCTGGAATGCCAGGCAGTCAGGGCCCCAATGGTTTTGCAGGTAACCCAGGATTACCAGGTGAGAGGGGACTTCCAGGATCCCAGGGTCTACAGGGACCAACTGGACCCAAAGGAGAGGGTGGTTTAATGGGGCTACCTGGTGTGCCTGGGCAACATGGTGGCATAGGTTCAAAGGGAGAATCAGGAATGCCAGGACAACCAGGACCTAGAGGTCCAGCAGGAATTCCAGGATTACAAGGGTCAGCTGGTCCAATTGGTCCTCAGGGGCTACCAGGATTGAAGGGTGAGCCTGGCATCCCTGGACTTCCTGGCAATGGTATCACAGGTGTACCAGGACCCATTGGGCCCATTGGACCACAGGGAATTCAAGGTCCCCCCGGTTTAAATGGACAACCAGGTCTTCCAGGTCAACCTGGCCCTCCAGGACCACCAGGAGTCTTTAATGATGGCATTGCTGGTCTCCACTTGCCGGATGGAGGTGTAGAAGGGGGTACAGTAAATGGCAAGCCAGGCAAGCCACAATATGGCACTGGAGAACTGTCTGCCAAAATTGCTCCAGCATTCACAGCAATCCTCACCACACCATTTCCACCTTCCGGCTTGCCCATAAAATTTGACAGGACCTTGTATAATGGCCACAATGGCTATAATCCATCAACTGGTTTATTCACATGCACAATACCTGGCATTTATTACTTTGCCTACCATGTTCATTGCAAAGGCACTAACGTCTGGGTTGCTTTATACAAGAACAATGTACCTGCTACCTATACCTATGATGAATATAAAAAAGGATACATGGACCAAGCTTCTGGAAGTGCAGTTCTAGAACTTAAAGAGAATGACCAAGTTTGGGTACAAATGCCCTCAGATCAAGCTAATGGACTATACTCAACAGAGTACATCCACTCTACTTTCTCTGGTTTTCTCCTTTGTCCTACATAATTAACATGGGACACAGTCTCCAATTTTAGCCATAAACTATCTTAAACAAAAAATTACATTCAAAACAAATAAAAAAATATATGTATACTTATATATCCACTGGGGGAGAAAAGTACAGAGAAGACACAGAAACCTATTTTTTTCCATTGAGAAAATAGTTCTGGAAAATGACATTTCCTAAGCATCTTTTCTCGACACAGTTTGCAAAGCAAGTCACATTTTCCTAGTGATATGTTAAAACAAAACTGCAAGCTTGTGGTAAGACGACTGCTTGTGGTAATACAACTTAGATGTTCTTCTAAACTCAACTGAATCTTCAAGAGTTCCTAAGATTATGTTTTTAATTTTTGTGTCTTTTTAGTAATTTATCTGTATCTGCTATGTTGCTACTCTTTAGCATTTTAGTTTCATCAACACTGCACCTACACTAAGTGTAATGAGGATGACCTACTAGATTTGCAATGGTTTATAACCTTCTTGAGGTCCCTTTTGTCAAGAAATGTCTTATAGATGTTTTTTTATCATATATGTATTTTTTTTAATTTAGCTTCCCTGTTTAAGTGTGAGGAGGTAATTTTGGAAGAAAATGGAGAATTGTATATAACTCATGAATTACAAGTGGTTATAGGGCAGTTGAGTCCAATGGAGTTCCTATGAGCCCTACACAGTATCACAATGATAGCAGAACACATACTGTGTAAATAACCATTTCTGAAATGTAGCTTATATATATATGGATTCAAATCTAATTAGTACTGTATGGATAATAATACATAAACATTTCTGTAGTGAAGGAGATAGCATCCTAACTAATGTGATATGACCTTGACCACCAGTTCCACCAACAAATTTAATTCCAGTTGAAATAAGGAATAGTAGTGATTTCTTTAGTATGCACCATTGGTGGTGACAATAAAACACTAGTGTATTTCACACTGGTGTCTTCTTACTTCGACCTATCATTGTTTTGTACCATTTATAGCATTACTGAAAAACTTGGTCAACCAGTGCAATGTTATTTTATGCAACTTGATTGAAAAATCCAATTAGACTCTTGAGAAATCGTTAGGATATTGCTTAGGATATTGGTTCTTCAGTGTTATTGGGGCATCACCTGCCTTAGGTACCAGCTGTTAGATACATTGTAACCAATGACCCATTATTGAATGAAAGTCAGACAGAAGTGGTAGGCTTGCAAAAAGTGGCCCTAATCACTCTACATTCTCCTTGAAAACCTTCATTACATTACTCATTTGATGCAATGGTCTTAGTTTCATATTTTATGGTACTTGGACCATAACTTTAATTATATTTTTGACTGATTTATTTTTAGAATTCAGCCCATACAACCTACAAAAATAGGCTGAATTAGAGGACCTGCATGTTTTTCTGCCATGTATCGATGGACAGTGGCAAATAGATAAAGAAACCACTGTGTCGAGCATATAGTCCCAGTGTTGTCCATATCAACAGAAGGGAAGCTTGGTTAACTAGACATACAGAAAATAAAATAGTTTATACTACACAGTGAAACCAAGAATGTGATACAATGCGTCCTCAAAACACTGATTATATTAGCCAAAAAGAGTTGACTTACTCTATTTCTTGACTCATTTTAGATATTGTGTATGATGCTTATGTTTGTAAGAAATATGACAGTTTTATTTTTATGGGGGTTATGGGATCTTTTATTGTCTTTATTTCTTTATTGTCTTTATTTCACTGTGCAGTGTCTATTCATTTAAATAGTGTTCATTGTAACCTTCTTACTCAATTGTTTTGCAATGGTGCTATGCCCTACTTACCAATGTTATGTATTCACATAGTGCAATATTAATCTCAAACAGCAAGTTTTTTTTGAAGATATCATTCCTGTTTGGTCCTGCTAATATCAACAAATTTTGTATTGAATATGCTTGAATCGTTATTGAGTTTGGGGTAAGATGTGTTATTGCTTATTTTGGCTTTAACCCTTCTGCTGGGGTTGATCTTGGGTGCATTGAGGGGTCACCCTGTGGAAAATAAGTTATTAACCGCAGGTCACTTTTATGCCCTGTTCATGGGTGATGTGAACCACCAAATAATCTGCAGAAATGGTGTCATGTGGTTGAATTTCACCAAGGATTTAGATTACTCTACATTGTCTGATTATTTTTCAAAATACTGTTATATTTGATAACAATAATTATCCAACACATCTAGCAAGAAATTAATTTTTAATAAGTTCTGCATAAAATAGTAGAAAAAAAACAGAAAAAATATATAGATAGATAATAGATGGAAAAGCTACTGATCCAAGAGCAGAATATGATAGAGATATCATATATGTATGATAATAATGATTATGTTAGTTCTTTGGTAACATTATCTTCAATTTGTTTCTTTAGAAAGAACCACTCTACTTCCAGGTAAAGCTATTCCAGAAAATAGGTATATACATATGCTCAATGGGAACACATATTTTGGTATTTTATTTGGAACTTCTTGTTCTCTCCTTTTAGCTGTTTGGTTTTTGATATCATCCTATGTACTTAAAAAGACGTACAAAATGTACCACTGGGAGTGTACAGTTTTCTAAGCAGCGATTAAACACAACCAATTTAAAAAAAGTATTGTTATATTAAGTCTTTAAAACTGTCATTTCTCAAAGGGCCAAATGTAGTGTTAGCTTTTCTCTGTCTCTTGTAAAGTATTTATGAAGCCATCATTAATCAAACAGACAAATATATTACTTGAATCTGTTCCCGACAAGAAGCCATAAATGTTCATGTTTCATGATATACCTAAGACATTTACTTTAAGAAGTATTGAATGTTTCTAAGGAAACCAGATATGGATAATTTGAGGCATTATGTCAAGTACAGCTCAGCAGTAGTCTACATTCTGGTGAAAATGTGCCCCATTCTGCATTCTATCTGGGCCCCTCTTTGTGGGTGGCTGAAACAGGATTTCTGTGGGGTTTATTTCCTATCGTGCCACAACTGACTGCCTATGTTTTTGCTGACTGGATAACATAGAGACAGTTTCCTAATAAAATATCTGAACTCTATGCTGTCTGCGGTTTCACTTGTAGGAATGAGGTGTGTATGAGAGATGTCCTGTCTGCTCATGGCTGTGAGTGCGCTCTAGTCCTGTATGGATGCTCAGTACATTATAACTATATAGTGTATGAATATTTTTAGGGTACCCAAAGATGGGTATTTGATTATAGTTTTAATAAATACTATAATAAAGAGGCACTATAGATATGCATACAAAAAAAAAACCTAAAATGCTGTGAATAGGAAATCCAGCTTAATCACCAAAAACAGCAGTGCATTGACCATGAAGCATGTTAGTTTCTTGTGTTTTAAGGCTGTTGAACAAATGGTTGGCAACCAGTTTTTAAGTGCCACTCCATTTTGAAATATAAACATATATGAAAAAAGAAGAAACATACAGCCTTATTAAATTGCGATTCGGCCAATTGAATAGGGCTCTATATAAGCACATAGCATATTTTTTTTACAGAAATTTAGTTAGTGAACTTCTATTCAAAAGCCAGGTCTTCACTAACTAAAAACTTCTGTAAAAAAGATATGCTATGTGCTTATATAGAGCCCTATTCAATTGTCCGAATCATAATTTAATAAGGCTGATAATGTTTGGGTTATTGTACTAAGCATTAATGATGGGCTATACATTGTGCTAGCCATTGTTTCTAAAGTAAAACCTTCTTGAGATATATTACTTCTGTATAGGAATAGATTACATCTTCAAATCCATCTGTTTCTCAACCAAAAGCAATCAAAAACCAAATTAGCTCATCATTTCTTGCACAGACTCACCCTAACCAGCTGTCTCCTTACTATATTCTCCCCATCCATCTTAAATGCCTCTGCTAGCTTCATACCTCACCCGTTGTTTCTCATCTGCTGCCCCACTCTGCTAGTCCCTTCACTGGCTCCTTGTACCCTCTAGAATCAAGTTCAAAAACCGGACACTCACTTTTAAAACCCTCATCAACACTGCGCCCTTCTACAAATCAGAACATATCTCCAGATATTCCCCTAACTGACCCCTCTTCTCTCCACATGACATGCGTCTCCTGTCAACTGTCATCACCTTCTCACTCTCCAATACTTTTTTTTGTGTTGCTCCAACACTGCGGAATTCCCTCCCCCGCTCTGTCAAACTCTCCTTACAGTTTCAAACATTCTCTAAAAACACATCTATTCAGAAAAACCTACTACCTTGTTCCCTATTATCAGCTACTTAAACAAGACCATGACAGCCTCCTATTCTTAAATCCTGCTGCCACACCGGACCACCTACAAGCAATCTCACCTCCTTTTTTTCTCCAATATCCTTGTGTGCTTAGATTGTAAGCTCCTATGAGAGCAAAAGCCTCTAAAGAATATGTTGGGGTTTTATACATTTATGATCATATTAGATTACATCTGGCCACCACAGGTACTAATTTGCAAAATCTATTAACCATTAGCACACTTTATCCCTAATTAGTATACCATGCCACTTTGAGTGCATATCTTCAGAAATTAACGATTTTTAAAAAATGACTTGTAAAAAGTATAGACAGATTTAAGAACCCAAAACATGACAATTTCCCCTTTAAGGAGACTTTGTCAAGTGAAGGCAGCTATGTTAAGTCACAACCATCAACCAAATCTTTGTCTCTCTTATCAACTTGCTGATCTGATGCATTGACTGTTTGATTTATGATATGCCACCTCTGAAGGAAATAAGTACGTTTCTGCAATGCTTTTCAACTGATGAAAAAAGTGATACCCTGAGGGTGTGAAGTAGGGGAATGAGTAACTGTGACTACTAGTGGATCGCAGAGCCCATAGTTATTTTATACCCATTTTTACAGTTTATACCTGCTCTCTTTATGTTTTATAAGGCAAAGTCTTAAATGACCACTGCACAATGAAAAAAACTAATTTATGTTTGACTAACCGCAGTATTAAGCAGGAAACAAATCATACTGCTAGGTTTTAATTAGAAAACAAAATTATGCCTCTGCAGGACCATGGAGGGATCCATGATACATTGCTGGAGGTTGTGTGTGAAATGGGCATTTACATTTCTGGAGAGTTAGGGTTGAGTGAATGATCCAATGAGTCTGGTTCTGGGCCAATGAGAGGGAAGAGGTGATGTATCAATTTCAATGTTATCCAGCGATTAAATAATGGCTCTGGATTTCTGCCTATTCCCTTCCCCTCCACCCCTCCCTCTACACACACCCCCATCATCCAGCTCTCAGGATGTGATGTAACAAACCCAAAATGGATTCTTGTACTCATAAAAATAGTCTTCAAAAATTCAGGTTTCTCAAAAAATGTTTATGTCCATGGCTTACACAGCTCCTAATATTGATAACTTAGTATAAACAAGTGTTTTTTTTTCTTGAACTGCAGTGGTCCTTTCAATAAACATTATTTAAAAAAGAGAGGGGGCACCTTAATTTCATGCATGAAGTGCACCTGGCCAGCAATAATTGAATCACTCAAACCTCAATATAAAATTAAACACCCTGCCACCACTAAATACATTTTGTTAACTACACTAAAAAGTAATTTTAAAATGGAAAACATTTTTAAACCTTCTATCTGAGAGAAAGAGGTGAGGGGGACACGTGGCTAAAAGGAAAAATGGAGCAGGGACAGAAAAGAGTAAATGGGGAAGATAAAGGATAACAAAAGAACAGGGATGGAGGACTAAGCAGAGAGTAAGAGAATGGGTTAAAGAGGGAAAGAGGGGAAAAGAGGAGTTGAAACAGAAATTAACTAAAAATGTATCTATGTTGCTAACCAATTGGTTTCCTACTGCAATAGGTCCTGGCCTTGTTGGTCTTTTGTGAAATTTGTCCCAAGCCCAACAACCTAAAACAAGAAAGAATAATTTTCTGATGTCCTTCACTGTTGGAACTAAGGGAGTACAGCACAGTTGTCAAAAGGGAAAGAAAACAGCATTTTTGTTACAAAACTATTCATTGAATAATTCTAATTTAAATGTCCACTGTAGATTGTGAAGCAACTCATGTTTGTGAATTCTGTAAGAAATAAATAGCATTAAAAGCTGTTTGGGCCATGGGCTTTAAAGCATTTTTTTGGTAAATTATTTACTTTAGTAGACACTGCTTGTGCCTGAAGGATGCCATGTTTGTTTCTTCCACACTTCCTGCTGGATTGGAAACTGAAGGAGGGGGGTATTAGGAGGGGCATTTGAGTAGGTTCTGTGAAAATGTTTTATGTCCATGACTTCAGTAGTTGCTATTGCTATTAGTTTGTTGCATACCTGAAAAATGTGAAGATTAAAATAATCTACAGATATCCTTTAAAAAAGTGCTGCATGGAATGAAGATATACAATTTCGTGTATCTCATTTACACAATCATTTCACACACTAAGAAAAAGATTAGGATATTCAGTCAGCAACTGGAGAGTAAATTATGTGGGAATAGAGGTGTAAGGTAAAAGGTGAAAGAGAATGTTTGCTATGTGTGATTGGAAGGGTATGGTAGGATTATGGTGCTGACATGGCGCCAAGGACATGATTGGGGTGCCAATAGTGTGGGAGCCTATTTTCTACCTCAGGTTGAAACACTACTTTGGGAAGGTGGATGCCCAGAAGACCCTGGATATCCCATACGTTGCTTGGGTGACCATTAATCCAAGTTAGCAGATGTGAGTTTTTAGTGGAAATGTGCATATACTCCATTGTAATTTTAACCCCATTATGTATGAAAAACAATTTATGTGATAGATTTAGCAGTCTCAATTTCTTATATAAATAAGGGTGAAGGTAAACGTACCAGTAATGACAAAGCCTTTGAAGTGGGTGACCACAGTACAATTCACAGGGTCCTGTCTACTTACAGTTTCAATCATTTGACTTCTTTCTATTATGCATTACAAATTAGAATGCAAGCAGAGGTATGCTACCACAATTCTACATACTCAAGCTGTGGCAACATATTAAAAAATTATTGATCACTGAGTTAGTGTTTATGATCCCAATTAGGAAATGAGGGATAGATAAACAAGACATGACCTGCAGAACTTTTATTTGAATAAAACAAGGTGGGTATGGTTAATATGCACATTTTAAGCAGTCACCAAATAATCTACACTTCTATACTCCAAAGCCAGATATATATTTAGTCTTATGCTAACTAATCATAGAGCATATTTATATATATATTTAGATATTAATATTTATTTTATTTAGGTAGACTTTTACTTTGACAGACATTACACACATAGGGCCTTATTCAATTGCAAGCTCACAGATTACGTTATACAGGCCGTTTGTCTGAAGGCTTGAAATTTGCTATGATTACAGAGTGATTGAATTGAACAAGCCCTCAAGTTACAGGCTGCAATCAGAAGTAGCATTTCAGGGCCTGATCATTATCAATTAAGCAAGGCCGTAACTACCGATTTAGAAACAGCCAATAGTAAATGAGACCGTCATCATTACTTCAGTAAAACATGGAGTTTAAACGTCAATCAATTATCGTTTAGAGGTCCGAAATGCAATCAGACTCGCAATCCGACAGTGTACAAAATAATAAAAATGAATGGCGTTACTAGGTCCATGTGGGTGGCTTGAAATGTATTAACTCATTGAATCCCAAGATTGATATGACATGGAAATCAAACATGAAACTAATTTCTGATTGCAGATTTGCAAGACAGTTGTGCAATTACTTATAATGTCTTTCATCGCTTTCCTTGTCTTTTAAAGTGCAATTTTGATTTTTTTATTTGCATTTACAGTGCTATGAACAGGTGTTTAACCCCCCTGCTAGTCCTATCTGGTACCGGTAGGATTTTCTTCTACATTTGCCATTTACGTGTGTGAAAACATTTGCAGGCTTGGGGAATTCTAGCAATTGAAGAGCGATTTGCCATTTTAGAGATTGTAACTTTTGCTGGCTTGAAAGATCAAAGGCTTAGATGGATTGTAAGTTATGATTTTGGCAACCGCAGGGATTTTCAGCCTGTAACCAGTAGATCGTTTGCGGGTAGCTAAAAGACGCCAATTGAATAGCAAATAAGTTTACAGACTACATTACGGGATCCAGTAACCAACATTTGCTCAGTTGATTAGTGGCCATATTGTATGTCATTGAACTGGGGAAGGAAATAGCAAAGCAGGACAGAGAAAACGGAATAGAAACATAGGTTTAACAGTAGATAATCACCAAAAGGTCTATAGTCTGCCATAATATTTACCTAAATCACACAAGAACCTTATGTTTATTCTAGGCATGCTTGAATTCCTTAACTGTGTTTAGCTCTACAACTTCAAATGGAAGGCTGTTCCACTTACCTACAACGCTTTGTGTAAAGTAGTACTGTCTCATATTACCCCTAAATCCTCTACCCTCCAACTTCAGATCATGGCATCTTGTTCTTGGATTCCACGTTTTCTGTAACATACTTCCCTTCAAAATGGAAATTAGTCTTTTAGAACTGCTTAGAGCCCTGAAAAATGTCAAGCAGGGTTAAGTTATTTAAGGAGGGGATTTCTATCTCATAATGAACAATACTCTGGATAGATCTCATGGAGAGGGGGGATAGAGGTTCTCTAAGAAGATGAGGAGGATTACAACCCTTCTAAGAGATATGGAAATGGTAGACATTTGGAGGAAAGCTCATCTGCTTGAACGGAAATATACTTTCTTCTCACACCCTCATAAAACATATTCTAGATTAGATTACATTTTTGCACAGTCTGGCTTAATTGATGGTGCTAAAAATGCTGAAATGCCCAGGGTCAGATCATGCCATAGTAAAAGTGGTGTTTGACCTACACCTCAATGTTAATCCTCAGTATAAATGGAGAATCAATGAGTTCCTTCTATCCTCCCCTCCTCATAGTGATCAATTTACTAAAGAGTTAAAATTTTACTTTGAGACTAACGCTCAACCTGTCATGGGAGATGGCTGGGTCTGGGCGGCGCATAAGGCATACATGAGAGTGGTTTGCATAAAACTAGCTGCGTGGTATAAGAGGACATTACAAGACAAAGAGTCTAAACTAATGGAGGAGTTGGATAAGCTAGAGAAAATTAATCAAAACAATTATATGATTAAAGTAAGACAACAAATAGACAAGCTAAGAACAGATCTGAAAGCAATTTTGGTGGAAAGAACGGAGAAGGCATGCAGACGCACAGGCCATACATTTGTTAGCATGGCAAATAAAACGGGATCACTTTTGGCTAGACAACTGAGAGCTAAGGCGATGCAAACCAAAATTAGTAGTATTAAAACAGATAGGGGCCTAGTCACGTCTAATATATCTAGAATTCAAGAGGCGTTTGTCAAATTCTATCAAAAACTTTACTCCTCCTCCAATTTACCATTAGATTTTAACATTCGCACCTTTCTGACCTCCTGCGACCTTCCTAAGATAGAAGATTCAGAATTAACAAAGCTTAACGACATTATTACAATGGAAGAAATAAAAAAAGTGATTCAAGTGGGTAAAACTCCTGGGCCTGACGTTTTTTCCAATGTATAATACAAGAAATTTCAAGATTTACTTGCGCCTCACTTAGCTGCCCTTTTTAATTCAATAATGGGGGGTAATCCGCTACCGCCAAAGATGAACCAGGCGGAGATAGTTCTGTTCCCGAAAGAAGGGAAAGACAACATGGAAATAAAAAACTATAGACCCATTTCCCTTCCTAATGGGGACATTAAACTATTAGCAAAAATTATGGCGGATAGATTTACAATCGTTCTACCCCCGGTGGCACATAAAGACCAGGTGGGGTTTATCCCACATAGGCAAGCTACATACAATCTAATGAAGGTCATTAATATAATTAATCAAGCAGATTCATCCAAAACATATTTGTGTCTCTTAGCTTTGGATGTTGAAAAGGCGTTCAACACAGTGGACTGGAACTATCAAATTCGGCATTCAAGGACAGTTCGTAAATTTGATCAAAATGTATTATAACAACCCCCAGGTGCATTTGAATCTCCGGGTCCAACTAAACCAACGATCAACATCTTTAGGGGTACCAGGCAGGGCTGCCCACTCTCTCCTTTGCTGTTTGCCCTAGCGATGGAGCCTTTAGCGCAAGCCATTCAATCGTATCCGGCAGTTAAGGGTCTACAATTTGGGCACCATCACATTAAAATGTCCTTGTTCGTAGACACCATCTTGTCTACCCTAACGGACCTAGCCAACTCATTAAGGTCACTTATGGGCATTGTTCACAAATTTGGCCTCATTTCGGCCTTATGTATAAATATAGATAAGACAGAGGCAATGGCTATTGCCATACCTGACCATTTAAAACAAACATTAAAAGAACAGTTTAGTTTTAATTGGGTTCCAGGGCATATTCAATATCTGGGCCTCAAAATTACCCCTTCTTTGAGCTCCTTACATAAGGAGAATTACCATCCGATTTTTAAATCTTTTAGTCAAGATCTGACAAAATGGAATAAACTCCCGATATCTTGGTTAGGCAGAATAAATTACTTCAAAATTAATGTGCTCCCTAAACTCTTGTACCTTTTTCAATCCCTTCCTTTACCCATCAATTTAACTGAACTTATGGGGTTCCAAAGGAAAGTCTCCAAATTTATTTGGCAGAACAAACCAGCGAGGATCAATAGGATTTACATTTTTAAGCATAGATCGAAAGGAGGACTATCACTCCCTGATTTGAGAAAATATTATAGGGGCCGCCAAACTTTCTTTCATTCCTATTATCCACTCGGCACAACATCAACCGGCATAAGTTTTTACTTATTAACGCCATTCTCTTGGGACACTCTTATTTGGCTAGATAAAATTTCAGATTGGGTCTATAAGATGAGACACCCAATTGTACATCATGCAATACAATGCTGGAAATGGGCGAGGGTTCACTCCACTTTTTTCTCATACCCTTTCTGTCTAACCCCTACTCTTCCTCACCCGCAATCTCCAAAGGGCTTCAGTGAAGATTCACTTTCTTGGTGGAAATTGAGGGGGTTGGCCAGGTTAGGAACCTGGATCAAAGATGATAAGCTATTGAGCAATAAGGAAATCATAGACTTCTTTAACCTACCTCTGCATGAACATTATAACCTGTGAAGGTTTCGACACTTTATTGAATCTATGGTCAGAACCCAGGGCCTTCCCTGGGGAACCAGGTTATCTTAGATCTGTCTCAAGAACCCCATGGCAAAGGGAATAGTAAGTGGTATATACGATCTATATAATTCCCCGGATCCATCAATCAAATATAGCTTCATGTGGGAATGGGAGAAAGATCTGGCAGAGAGTTGGGACATGGAAAAACAGGAAGTCTCCTGGGGGAGTATCTATAGGGGGTCTCTTAATCATAATATTCTTGAAACAGCTGTAAAAGTGCTACTCCGTACTTACTTCACCCCGGAAAAATTAGAAAGTGGAAATGCTTGGCGGATCCAAACTGCTTTAGGGGCTGGAATTCCATTGGCTCATTTATTCATATATGGTTGGACTGCCGGAGAATGAGACTAATATAGGAAAGTATTTCTAAATTGGCATCTAAATTATTTAATGTCCCCATGCGAGAGACTATGGAAACGTGTTTATTGGGAATTCCGGTGACCTCGCTTTCACACACTCAAAATAAACTTTTACAATTTTTGTCTTTGGCTACCAAAATTCATATAGCTAAACAGTTGAAGGAGGGAGACCTAAATGTACAGGTAATCATAAAAAAAATAGACTATATAGCTACAAATTAAAGAATTACACGTTCTCTGGAAGACTCCATGAGTCGCTTTATGGAAGTATGGGGGGCATGGTTGGTATACAGAGAACGGCGGATGATTTAGGAATCTTCCCTAAATATATACACAGAAGGGGGTGGGAAGGGGGACCCGGATGGAGACCAGCTTCATTGGGAGGTGCAGAGGCCCAGAAAGTGAAAGGACTGACAAGACTACCAAACAATGGCAAAAGGTATTGATGGTGATCTGTTCTGATTAATGTATTTAGTTTTTTTTTGTTTTTTTTTCTCTTTGTTATTACTGATTATTCAAAGGAAAAAAAATAAAATAATTGACCTAAGATGGTATATGGTTCCCATATAAACTAAGTAGGGACTCTAGATATGGGTAATTATATAGAGGCAATGGTAAGACAAACAGGATTCTGCCCAACCAAGCATAGTAATCATTAAGTCCTTCTTTAATGATTTTAAATGACTAGAGAACTAATGTATTAAAGAACAAAAATGTTTTTGCAGAGTATATCTTCTTTATTGAATAGTTTACCTTGTGCTTTAGTATGTTGATACTTTTTCTTAAATTATATTGCTATTTTAATACAAGATAATCTAGTGTAATCCCTTTAAATGGGCAGAAATCTAAAATTAATAGTGCTAGATTTTGTTTGGTCTAGGCCAGAGGTCTCCAAACTCGATCCTGGAGGGCCGCAGCCAGGCCTGGATTTGAGGATTTCCTTTGTGTGCACAGGTGAGTCAATCAGGATGACTGAAGAAGCACTAGTCTCACCTGCTTGCAGCAAGGATATCCACAAATCCAGGCCTGGGTGCGGCCCAGCAGGACCAAGTTTGGAGACCCCTGGTCTAGGCTGCTAATAGTCAGTGTTTTACAGATGCTACATGCCCATAACACTGATGCATATAATATATTTATTTGAAAGCGTATCTCTTGGACATTTAATAATACAACTATTTATAGAAGTGTGAGTTAATTTTTTTGTTTCATTTTGAACTAGCGACTTGCCTGTCAAAAAATTACGGCAATTAGATTGTAAGGCAGGTAATGCTGTTTGGTCGAGACATTAATTTTGTTGTTGGTCCGAGATCCTTTGGCGCTCATTGCAAGCCTCGTGCTGAGCGACTTCATTGCGAGGCTGGTGGTTGTTGTATTTATTTTTCTGATAGGCGCTTTTGCTGTTATTGTTTGGTCGGCGGTGATGTGTTTTTTGCGCTTATTGCAAGGCTTTGTGCTACGAGCAGCGTTGGCTGTTGTGAGTGGCGCAGTGAATGGCTTTTATGTTTAATATGAGAGTGTTTTTTTGTGTATATGTTTTTTGTATGCTAATTAAATAAATAACTTAAAAAATTAATATACTTTACCTATTTTGAACTAATATATGCAGGAAGCATTGTGTTGAAGTGCTGACAATCTGTTTTGATGTTCCTGCAGCATACAATGTCAGTTTGCACTGTTGTGGAGCTGATGTGTAAGTGTCAGCAATGTGTGCAGTGTGTAGTGTAAATAGTGAAAATCCGTTAGGGTAGCTGTGTACTTCCGGATTGTGTAAGTTAGTGTTGTAAAATGGCGGCTAATGTGTATGTGGTACGCCGCTGTGGATGATTTAGCGGCCTTGTTAATAGTGTATCTTTTAGGAAAATCTGTATGTGCTTGGTGGTGTTTTGCGTGTTTAGGGTCCTGTAGCCTCGTTTTTGTTTTTTTCGGCGGCCATTTTTTCTCTTGCTTAGGGGATTTTCGTGTGTGTAACTCTGGAATTTGGACTTAAATTTATGTGTAACTTCACTTGCAGAGGTCCTGGGTACCCCCCCTTGCTGTTGGTAAGCTTTTTATGCATTTGTTGTGTTTATTTATTGTGTTTTTAATATTTTCATGTGCGCGCGGGTCGGGCGTTAAGGTCGTATTTTTGCGAGCTCGTAATGTTTTTTTTTCTAAGTCCCGCGGCTCGTATTTGTGGATGCTAAGTCCGTAAATTTTCCGGTGTAAGTCGCGCCTGCGGCTCATTGCAGCCGATGTGGGAACCTCCACCTCTGCAAATGCGTCCCCTCGCTTCTCTGCTCGAGCCCGCAGCGTTAGCAACAACCCGCATTGATGACAACTATATATGTGATATTCCAAATATGTGTATGTTTTATTTATGCACTATTAGGACAAGTTATTATAGATCATTTAAATGAAAATCACTAAGCCTCATTGTTTTTCTCTGGTCTTTGCACTTGTATTTCGTCTTTTTACACATCTTAATATTTTTCAGATCACTTACTAGACTTCTATAATACTGCATACAAATCTATCTATCTATCTATCTATCTATCTATCTATCTATCTATCTATCTATCTGTCGATATTACACAAGTGGAAATAGATTTTTTTAATTAACACAAAAATTACTTGATTACATCAGTAGATGCAGTATAAAATATTTTAGTCGTTTTGCTTCAATAGACTTCCCTCTCTTAAAATAAATTTCTAAAAAGTCAGACTTGGCTATAGTTCTGACAATGCAGTTTTCTGTCATCTTTTTATTAACAAAAAGCTATAGATATATAAACTTAAGTCAAACAAATCAACTGTTCTGCAGTTATTTTCTTTGGTGTGTGTTTGATCTGCCACTTGGAACCACTTTAGAGAGGCGTAATTGAGATTGTTTTACAATTCACCAGATCCATTACAAGTCTGACATGGTATACATAGCTTTCCATCTGCCTGTAACGCATGACTTGGAGGGGCGCTCCGGGGAAGTGGGTTATGGCGTTAAACTGGAATACTTCAAGGCTGCGGGAGCAATTCCTGTCTCAAGCATGTGGGGGGAAAACGCATACAAAGGAAGACATAATTGCAACTATTTTCTTGTGTGTGCCCATTAACATCAACATCATGTATGTGAAGCCTGTTATTTGAAATGGCTCATTTTGACACTGGTCCCATGGGCTCAAACCACAACACCTGACAGAATTTGTTGATGTGAAGAGACATTTATAATGGCAGAGACAGACACGTCTCATTACAAGACTGAGCCAAGAAATGTTCACATCACTGATCTAACAGAAAGGGTTTATTACATCAGGGAGTTATAGCGAAAAGTTATAGCGGTATTTAAGGGAGCGTCATTGAAGTGGTTTAAGGGAAACATTAAGGGGATCAGTTAGGGGATGGTTTATAGAGAGATTATAGCTGTGGTTTTCAACATAAGTTCCTCAGTTTTCCACCAGGATTCCAACCACCATTAAATATCTCCTCACAGTTCAAGTTGAAAATTGTACTGAATACCTAATGGAGATTCTTTTTTCTAAAAACCAATTGAGCACTATATTAATACAACCTCACATCGTTTTCTCCTACTACTAATGGCTTGGGCCTTAATCTGTGATGAAGGCTGTAGAGGTGGTTAGTGTTCCTCAAAACACAGCGAAAGTCCTAGTTTTTTCAAAAAAGGAAAAGCACTCATATAAATAAAGAATTGGAAATGGTTGTTATTAAAAAAAAATACAGGGTGTCAGTGTTAATTGAGCTTGAAAGTTATCTATTCTAAGCGTAAATTATCTGAATCATCCTGCCTCTCTCTGCTACTAACTATGGGCCCTATTAAATTGTCAATTTACTTGAAACCTGTAATGTAGCCCACAAAAGTTATTGATATTTTATTGGCCTCCTCTAGCTACCCACAATTGATGTGCGGGTTACAGGCTGAAAATTACTACGGGTTGTAAAAACCGTCACTCCGACCCATCTAAGCCTTTGATCTTTCAGGCCCGCAAATTTTACAATCGCTAAAATCGAGAATCGAGAATTAATTGCAATAATTCTTCATGCCAGCAATTGCCTTCAAATGTAGCAAAAATTGCTGTGAGTACTAGATAGGACACACAAGGGGGTTAAACACCTGTCCATAACACTATAAAAGCAAATAAAAACACACAGTCTCAAGCTCGCAAATCTGCAATACATTATTTATTTGTTTTTACGTTTAATTTCTGTGTTATATCTCGGGAATCAAATAATTAATACATATCAGGCCACCCACATGGATTATAACAGTTTCTTAATTCATTTTTAATGATTTTTACATCTATGGATTGCGAGCCCGATTGCATATGGGAGGTCTGAACACTAACTGATTAATTGATAATTGATTGTTTAAACACCATGTTTTACTGATGTCGGTCTCATTTACTATTGGCTGTTTCTAAATTGCAACGTACGGGCTTGCTTAGTTAATCATGATCATGCCCTGAAATGCTACGTATGGTTTACGGTTTTAGACTTCAGCCCTGGAATTGCAGGCTTGTTCAATTAAATCGATCTGTAACTATTGCAATTTTCAGGCCATAAATCTGCTGGCTTCAAAATTGAAACAGGAATTTAATAAGGCCCATTATCTGAGGGGAATAATTAATTCTCACAGTGAACTGTGAAACGTGCATGCCAATTTGGTTAAATCAATGTAACCACAGAGGATTATGAGCGAAAATGTGTAATGATTTATATTTATACCAAATTGATATGCTTTTTCTGTTTATCATTCCCCACTGTGAGATTTAGTTAATCAAATCAGATAAAGTTAGTAGCAGAGAGGGAGTTTATTCTCAGGTAATATATGTTTAAAATACTTAACTCTCAGGATCAATTATAATTGATAACACTTTCAATAATTTTTTAATAACACCCAGGAATGTTTAACTTTGTATTGTTTATTGGGACTATTATTGCACCCTGTTAAAGTCTGAGAATGACTGGATCACATATATAGTTGTCGTACTCAAGTTTGTTGGTAATGCTCATTGCAGGGCTATCTATGTCACATCGTGATGCTTGCACCACTTTGCTGCAATGAGCGCCGAAGGCTCTCGTTGCAGGCCTTGTAATTGTGTCCTTTCAGGGTCCCTCTAAGGGTCCCCCGTCCCGTCATAGCTGGTATTTGCCCGAGAGCGCTCCACTGATGGAGGATGCAAACAGATTGAAGGAGCACAAGGGATTGGCATAGCTGCTCATGGCAAAACACACACTACTTTGCTGCAATGAGCGCCGAAGGCTCTCATTGCAGTCTTTGCAATAGTGTCCTTTCAGGGTGCCTCTAAGGGTCCTCGGTCCCGTCATAGCTCTAATTTGCCCAAGCACCCTCCAACAATGGAGGATGGAAAGAGATTGAAGCCGCACATGCCGATGCCCGTGATCAGCGACGAAGGCCATTGGACTTTAGCGTTGATCGCAAGGCACACAACACATTGAAAAAATTACAAATTTAATGCCCGATAATTATTCAAGCACGTAACTTGAAAGACTCACAAAAATAGAAAATTTATTTAACAAATAAATTTAAAACCTTACCACACACAGCTCAGGGGGACAGTCAGGGAGCCTGTGAGTGAGGTTGCAAGCTAATTTGAGATTGAATATCGGCTAAGCGAGGAAAAAATGCGGCCGAAAAAGCGTAAATGCTTTAAAAAAGAGTAAAAACGAGGCTGAATCGTGCAACAGCCAAACAACGCCAGGCATGAAGTACTTGGAAAATACAAACAACGTTGCTCATGAAAAACGCAAGACATGCTAAATAAAACCAATGGCGCTCAGCGCGAGACACGCAAGACTAAAAAAGGATAGATAAAGAGACACAGAGGTGAGAGAGGGGGGAAAAGAGACACATGGGAAGGTAAACAAGTGGGAAGAGAAAACAGAGCAGGGGGAGGTGGGGGAGGGAGCGAGGGGGAAACAGAAACATGGAAGGGAGAAGGGGGAAACAGACACAGGGGTCAAAGAGTGCGGAGAGGCTCACAATGAGCGCCAAAGGCGCTCATCTCGAGGCTCGCAATGATCTCCGAAGGTGCTCATTGCGAGGCATACAAGTGACGGATTGGCCGAGGCCTGTAATAAGCGTCGATGAGCACTGAAAGCGCTCAGCACAGGGAAAGTAAATTAGATGGTGGGAGAGGCTCGCAATGAGCTCCGAAATGTGCTCATTGCAAGGCCCATGATGGAGGCCCGCAAGTTAGAGGGGGAAGGGCCTTGCATTGTATGGCAAACAGCATTGCCAGCCTTCAAATTTTATTGCTGTCATTTTTGACGGGCAAGTCACTAGTTATAATAAACAGTTGGGTGTTAGGGGTTATGTAGAGCAGTGGTTCACAAACCGCTACCTTAGGAGCAGGCCATGATTTAGGGGAAACACTGTGCGAATACACAGGTGAAGCAATTGGAGGCTCCACCATCTGATGAATACTAGTTGTTTCACCTTTGCTTCACCTAAATCATGACTGGTGGGTTTGAGGAGAGGTTCGGGAACCACTGATATAGAGGAAATATTAGAGGAATAATTAGAAAAGGGATCAAGAGAGAGTATACAAAATTCTCTGTTATGTAATCTTCTGTCCAGCATGGGGCGCCTGTTGAGGACACTGCTCAGCAGTTATTGCACATAAATATTATAGAAGCAGATGGAGTCTGGCGCTCAAGCATTCTTCTTATCTGGGGCCCCATTAGGTCTAGTATGAGCACTGTTAAGAAAAGGATTATATGAAGTGATTATAGGATACAAGACTAATACTTAAAAGGAAAAGTTAGGGCAAAATCTTATAAATTATTATTAAAGGGCTAATAGGGCGCCGATTGAGGAGAAACCATGGGATTTATATACTACAGTAATTGTATAGAGATTTTTATTTAATTTCCATAGATCATGTTTTTTCATTAGCCTCTGCTCCACTAATCATCATCAGATGGAAGAAACTTAAATAATATTTCCTACATAGAAGGCTGGCTCTGTTCCACACAAGAGAACATTTTTACACAGTGTCAAGTAAAACATTGTTATCTAATTGCACATTCCCCAAGCACTGCATAAAGACCCCGGTGCTACCACAGACACATAGACATATCATTCATCATTACCCTTCCCATGGGACGACAAATGATCCTTTAATATGTCCCACAGGAATACTAATTACTTGGCCATATATCTGAAGCTGTTGAGTAAGAGTTTCTGCTGCTTCCAAAACAAGAATAGAAGCCCAGACCTAATTACAGAACATGTGTAAATTAATCCAGGGAAGGTTTCCAGGAAACTGTGATTATTTTGTAGGGTAGAATCTCATAAAGTACCAGTTCCATTCCAAGGGAACAAAAAGAAAAACGTTTCTAAATATTTAACATTCTTTGGCTCCCATGATCACTGCTTTTTTTTTCTCAGTCTCTATACATACAGTGTCTATCTATCTATCTATCTATCTATCTATCTATCTATCTATCTATCTATCTTTACAAGCATTGGACACCACCTAATAGTAGTAAGTGTTTATGCTGCTTTAGAATTATGATCCTAAAGTTAAAACCTGCTACACTTAAATATCACTCAATTACAGTACATACATGGCTGTACTATCCGATGAATGGGAACAAGGGAGAATATTGAAAATTAATTTAATTTAAATGTGTTTTATTTTACTTGAAGATAGTTTCAGATGATGAAATAACATTAAACATGAAAAAGTGTGATACTTTCTAAATATGAATAAACTACAAACCATTAGCTAATTTGCTTAAGTGCTAAGTGAAGGCTAAAGAACTTTGGACACAGGAAACACAGATAGTACTAGCTGAACTTTGTCTTTCAACTTCCAATATCTTTTCTCTTTTCTATTCCTTCTAAATTTCAGCTATCTATGAAACAGGACCATTTTGTATTTTTTTCTGATAGATTGTTGAAGGTTAGGAGAGATTTAAAGTAGTACAGATCTTTCTCATTTCTCTGTAATGGGTATGCATTGCCTCATGTCGGTCAGGCAGTCAACTCAACACTTGATTCTGTTCCATCACAGGTATTCCCAGATATCACACATGAACCATTTAGTTCTTACACATCCTTAAATCTATCCTCTAAACTGTCCATTTTCACCATACCATAAGCACTCACTAGTTATATTTATCATAGAGAAACTTTTCTGCTCCCTTTCCTTTTTTATCCCTTTACCCACAAAACTACTGAAAGGCCCAATTATCAGTAACTGGTTACAAGAAATTCTAACCCTTCGGGGAGAGGTTGAAAAAATAGAAACAGGATATACAAAATTTGGTGAGTATTCCTATGCAGCAGCAGAAACAGGAATACTCAGAAGCAGGCTGGAGCTGAAGGCAGGAACCAGCACACAGGTGTAAGTGATAGCTTAGAATAGAGCAGAACTCAGGGTCAGAAGCAGCTGTGTAGGACACAGTTAGAACTCCAAACAGACAGGAACAGAAGCAGCAGTACAGCAGTGAATGAGGCAGGACAAATACTTGTAGCAGGAACAGGAGTCTTATAACTGCTGCTTTGGAGTGATTTATAAATGATTTACTAGATGAGGATTGGCTGAGCACCATCACCAGCAAGTGACGGGGTGGGGGGGGGGGGGGTTATAACACACAGGAGCAGACCCATCTTTCCTAGGTCTCCCTTGTGTCCTACTTAGTCAGTGAGTCACTATAAACCATGGATTGACCAGTGGCTCCTTCCTTGGCCATAACTTGGGGCCAACCTGAACAGGTAGTTCTGATAGCAGGGAGCAGGGATATCAGATGCACAGAGACATATGTGCTCTTCTGGGCCAAATCTCTTCCACTCCATAATATAATGGACCCAGATTGACCTTGAATCCAGATTTCTTTCTATTTAAAATTCTTAATTTCAATCCACTATACCAAGAGGTGGAGGGGTGAAAGGAAGTGGAGAACTGGTTCCTGACCCAGTGTTTGATAAACGACATATGGAATACTGGATGCATACGCAGTAGGGGATGCCAGAGCCAGTCTGGAATTGGACAATTTATCCAGGGTCTAACAGTTGCTGTAGCTTGAGATGCTTAGTAGACAACACTCTGTCAACTTCCGGAAGCTCTGGAATGTCTCTAAATCTTCGGACTGCATACCTTGTTTAACCTCTTATAGAGCTTCCTTAGCCATAGAACAGACCTGCTGGAGATCCTCAGCTTGCACATTTCCAGTGGGCACATTGGTCATTGGGATAGAGGGAGAATGGTACCCCAAAGCTTTGTAAAATGGAGTTCATATCTAGCATTGATATGTACAAATATGGCAAAGGGCAATAGGTCCATACAGTCTTCCTGTTTGACAAAGCAGAAGCACCGAAGGTACTGCTCCAACCCCTGGTTAGTTTGGGGTTGGTTTGCAGAAGAATAAATCAAAGAAATATGTGATCTCATTATAAGGGTTTTTCAGAATTGTGAGATGAATTGTACCTCTCTGTCTGACAGAATCTTAGAGGGAAGGCCATGCAGTTAAAAGAGTACCTTGAGTAATGGACCTACCAGGGCAAAAGGTAGTTGGCAACTTGGTAAATGGTATGAAATGGGCTTGCAGAGAGAATCAACCCAAATTACAGTATTTCATCTGGAAGGAGGTAAGTCCATGAAGAAATCCATGGCTTGGCAGGTTCATGAATGAGATGGTATTTCTACGGGCTGGAGCAGACCAAAGGTGCACAGCTTTTGGTGTTTTAATGTGTACACATGTGTCACAAGCTGCCATTAAGCCTTTTACATCAGATGCAAAATGGGACCACCAGAAGATCATTGAGACCAACTCAGATGTCTTCCTGATTCATGGATGACCAGTATTGAAAGAAGAACTATGTTCAGGAGGAAAATAATAGCAGGTAGAAGGAACTTGAAGACCATAGAGAACAGACACCTGAGCTTCTAATGTGATTTAATGCCACAAAACAGTAAGGTAGTTCAGTCTTCTTTGGTGTTCTTTCCAACTCAGTATCCTCACATTAGATGCAGAAGAGGGCATCGGCCTTGACATTCTTTGAACCTGTGGTGATTAAGCTGCATATTTCAAATACATTAGGTTTTTGTGATCAGTGGGCAAAGGTATATGATTCCTAGATCCCACAAACAAGTGTCACTATTCTTTGAATGTCATTTTAATAACAAGGAGCTCCCAATTTCAGCGCCATCTCCTATCTCCGAGGTATCAACTTCCACTATGAATGACATACTAGAGTCTGGGTGTATAAGTAGAGGGGCTGTGGTGAAATCCCCTTTCAGTAGCTGAAAAGCTTGTAAAGCTGCTGTACTCCAAGACTTTGCATTAGCACCCTTGTTTGTGAATATGGTAAGAGGAGCAATAACAATGGGCATTTATTTATGGATTTCCTGTAGAAGTTGGCAAAACCAAAAAACAATGTTAGGTGCTCCTCAGATATTTAGGCACAGGTCAGTCCAAAACAGGGGAGACCTTAGAAAGACCCTGAGGAGTGATGATAAAGAGAGATCTTTCAATAACATCTGAAGCACTTGTTTGACATGTAAACATTGAGGCCCTCATTCAATTGCGATTTGGCCAATTGAATAGTGCTCTAAATAAGCACATAACATATATTTTTTAAATAAGTTTTAAGTTAGTGAAAACCTTGCTTTTAGATAGATGCTTATTAAGTAAAAACGTCTTTAAAAAAATATGCTATGTGCTTATTTAGAACCCTATTCAATTGGCCAAATTGCAATTGAATGAGGGCCTGAGTCTGCAAATCCAGAGAATAGATAAGGATGTCATAATGACCATCTCTCTTGTTTAAGGCTGTCCCTCTACAGATTTGGATTAAGCTGTATGCTTATGTAGATCTAGTTTGGTGAAGACCGCAGATCCTCTGAGGATATCTATTAGCTCAGTGATGATGGAGACAGTATAAAAATAATTTCACAGTTATTTTATTGAGCCCACTGTGATCGATGCATGTGCATAGATTGCCATCTTATTTTGGTGCGAAAGAAAAACCCAGCACCAGCAGGAGAGGTAAACTCTTGAATAAATCAACTTTCCAAGTTATCCATAACGGATATGGGCAGAGTTTCTGCTTTAATTTTAGAGAACACAGAGAACTGTGCAAACTACTGTTTTTTTGCAAATTCCTACAACAATTTCCCTGATACAGAGGCTCATCACTGTCTTTTCTTTTTTTTAAATAATGGTGTTAACGCTGGAGTTATAGAATTGCTGCAGTGGATTATTTCTTTAGGTACTAGAGAGGCTTTACAGGACTTAGACCTTTCTGGATGCTTAGGCAAGCATAAGTGACTGGCTTGCCTGAGTTGCAATGAGCGCCAAAGGCGCTCCTTGCGAGTCCTGTAACGTAGAGGGGGAGAAACTACAAACGACTTAAGAGTTACAAGCTTAAAAAAAATTATGGGTTTAACAGACGCCATTTTTTTTAAGCCTGTAACTCGAAAAGCCTTTCGGGGGCTGCCCAAAAAAGCCAATTGATTAGAAAAAATTAGCTTACAACCTCACAAGCAGCACAGGGGGAGAGGCAGGGAGCCTGTAACTGAGGTTGCAAACTAATTTGCTATTTAATTGGCGTTTTTTGCAGGTCTCAGAACGGCTAGGTGAGAAAAAAAATGGCTTCCATAAAGCCGTAATTTTTTATCAAGCCCGTAAATCGGAGAATAATTTTGGGCTTGGGGAAAATGATCAATTATTAAGCCTGCAAATGGTTTCACACCTGTAATTGGAAACAGGAGAACAGAGGAGGGAAAGGGGGGAGAAAGACACGGGGGGGGGGGGGGAGAGGGTGCAAAGAGACATAGGGGAGGGAGTGGGAAGAGACACAGGGATGAGAGAGGGGGGAAAGAGACATAGGGGAGGGAGATAAGGGGGGGGGGGGAACCAGGGGAGGGAGAGGGGGAAAAGAAACACAGGAGGGAGAGAGAGGGAAACAGACACAGGGGAGGGAGAGGGGGGAAAGAGACACAGGGGTGAGAGAGTTGGGAGTGGGTCGCAATGAGCGCCGAAGATTTGAAAGTTGTGGGTTGGCTGATGCCTGCAATGAGCGGCAAAGCCACTCATTGCTGGGCTTCAGCGCTCACCGGGAGGCTCGTAAAGTAGAGGGGGAGAGCATTGCTTTGTGTGGCAAACAGCATTGCCAGGTTTCAAATATTTTTGATGTCATTTTTGATGGGCAAGTCACTAGTTAAAATATATTTCACTTCTTCCTTCTAAAAACAATATGCTCAATCAAGATGAAATATGGTCACAGAAAATATATTTGCTATCACAGGGGACTGCAGCTTTTTTATTTTCAAGATTTTCCCTTTAATCACCAACTATCATGCCAAAGTTTTTGCTGACATAGCAGCACACATGATAGTGAAGATGACATCTGTATATCCCCCTTTTGACAACATACTGATCAATGCTTTCTCATAATTGCAAAATCAGACACACACTCAGTGTTGTGGCCATTTATCAGCAACTTGGCTTATAAGGTGACAAAAAATTAAACTTAATTTCCAGTCAAGAGATCATTTTCCCAAGAATAATGATCAGTTCTACCAAAATGGAAAAGTACAAAAGGTGATAACTCATTTGTTAACACATCCTCAGGTGACATCCAATGATTATGTTCCACTGTCTAGTTTAATAGTACTCCAATGAGTGGTAACAAATGATCGGTTCTACAAACGAAAGCTGCAGACTACATTTTGTCTGTGCAGAAAAATAATTATCCCATTTTTTTTAAAAAGATAATTATTTTGCAAGTCATTTACTTTCTGGATATTGGAAAAATATCTCACAAGAATCCTGGCATAACTAGCCTTGCATGAAATATACACTACACATAATTTCACATCATCTCATTCTCTTCTATAAAACTATTCACTCCTCAGCTCCTCCTTATTCAAAAATTGAAGGGTTATACACTGTATATATTATTATTATTATTATAATAATAATAATTATTATTATTGTTTATTTGTAATGCGCCAACATATTCCATAGCTCTATAAATGGGTTAAGTTGAAGGCAACACTAACATATTGCATACGATGGAGGGCCTGTTTTTGAGTTTAGAATCAAATGTCCATAGTGCTTTTCCCAAAACACCATGCAAGATTAAAATCTCTCAAACTCACTATTTATATATATATATATATATATATATATATATATATATATATATATATATATGTATATATATATATATATATATATATATATATATATATATATATATACTAAATAAATAGTACATCTGTGTTCACATTTGAATGTCTAAAACAAGTTAAAGAAACCTCCTTCCAGTGAGTTTGTGAGTTTTTAATCTTGCATGGTGTTTTGGGAAAAGCACTATGGACATTTGATTCTAAACTTAAAGACAGGCCCTCCATCGTATGCATATATGCCAATTTCATATATATCTATCTATATATATATATATATAGTAAATAAAAAGTACATCTGTGTTCAAATTTGAATGTCTAAAACAAGTTTAAAACCTGCTTCCAGAATTCCGAGAAAAACAGTTATTACACTACATTCTGGGAAGCTAAGCCGGGACATGCAAATGTGCCCACAAATTCCTCGCTCTTCAATCCTTAGCCATTATAAAACATGGCTTCCTTTAGGCTTATGCATGCTTTATTACAGAGCTTTAATGCAAAGCCAAGGTTGGATTAAACACAAGCTGAGTATCCAATCCATGTACAGCTGTTTCAAGCTTACTGGCTATCATCTGCATGGAGTGGGATCTCAGCCTGTGTTGTGGGCCTTGTCACCACAGCAATCATTTATAATATGGTGGGCAAAAGAGTGATAGAAGCCCTCCACCGTACAGTAGTACAGTAAATAAATAGTACATCTGAATGTCTAAAACAAGTTTAAAAACCTGCTTCCAGCTCAGAATTCCGAGAAAAACACTTATTACACTGCATTCTGGGAAGCTAAGCAGGGACATGCAAATATATATATATATATATATATATATATATATATATATATATATATATATATACAGGTATACCTTGTTTAAAGCTGTAGACAGGTTTCAGGCAATAGGTGTGTTAAGCGAAACAGCTCTAAATGGGTCAGTTTAACATGGGGAAGATAGGGATAGGGGAACTCATGAAAAAAAACACCAATTTCAATTGAAATTTACACTTTTTTGGTTTTATATGAACTTCAAAGAAACAGCAAGCATAACACTAACACTAACTGAACATTAGCAGAAATATAAACTTTAAATTATTGATGTTGAAGCTTCTGGCTCATCTTGGATTCTGTTTTCTTCAGAGCATCCAAAGGGGTCCGGCAGGCAAAAATAGCGTTATAGTGGGGCAATGCTATAGAAAATCAGAGCGTCAAAAGGGATCTGGCTGGCAAAAACAGCACTATATCAGGGTTTAGCATTAAAAGGGGTCTGGCAGGAAAAACAGCTTTAAAGTGAATCGGCTCTAAACGGGGTAGCTTTAAGCTGGGTATACCTTTATATATATACTAGCGAATTGCCCGTCAAAAAATGACGGCAATGAAATTGTAAGGTAGCTAATGCTGTTTGGTGTATAATAATGAAATATGTAATACATTACTAAATGAATATACTGTACCTATTTTGAAGCATTGTGATGAAGAGCTGGCAATGTGTGTTGATGTTGCTGCAGCATTAGTGGTGTGGAGCTGCTGTGTAAGCATGCTGAATGTGTGCACTGTGTGGTATGAATATCCGTATGTCGTTTGTGGCGTTTTGCGAGTTTCTTGTGGTGTTTTGCGAGTTTAGAGTGCTGTAGCCTCGTTTTCGTTTTGTTCGGCGGCCATTTTTTCTCTCGCTTAGATTTTTTTTTAGTCTCTAAACTCTTTTATTTAGAGTAAAATCGAGGTCTAAGTTGCATTTTTGAGGTCCTGGGTGCTCCCTCTTGGTGTAGGTAAGGTTTTTATGTATGTGCTGTGTGTATGTATTGTGTTTTACATTTTGTAATGTTCGCGAGTTGCGTCCGAGTGTTGCGAGGCCGTAATGTGTGTGAACGTGTGTCGTATGTTGTTTGCGAGTGTCGTAATGTGTGTGTCGTGCTGTTTGGGTTGCGACGTGAAGTTTGCGAGAGTCGCAGTTGCTGGCATGGAGCGCCGAAGGCGCTCCATGCCAGCAACTGCGACCCTCGCTTTGCGAGGTCCTCAGGTGCTGGCATGGAGCGCCTACGGCGCTCCATGCCAGCAACTGAGGCCCTCGCGTCGCGAGGGTCCTCAGTTGCTGGCAAGGAGCGCCTTCGGCGCTCCATGCCAGCAACTGAGACCCTCGGGCAGTGCCCTCGCTACGCGAGGGCCACAGCTCGAAACGAGAGTCGCAGCCCTCGCTTTGCGAGGGCCGCGACTCGCGTAGCGAGCCCGCAGCGTTAGCAACAACTCGTACGCTCACAACTATATATGTGATATATATATATATATATATATATATATATATATATATATATATATATAGGATAAATTATAGATCAAAGCTTTCATGGGAAAGACATACTTCTTCATAGCCTAGTGGCCAAATCTAGTAATGCATGATTAAGTGTAATGTTGCTATTTTTTTGTGTCCCCTATTTATTTATTCTGGGGGTGATTTATCCCCCCCCCCCCAGTTACTTTGCCCCTGCATACATGCATACATACATAAACAATCTTACTAACTGGGGAGAATTGCATATATGTCTAATACCTTTGGATGCAATTAGGAAAGTTTCTTCCAATCTATATACTGTAATATAACCCTTTGAGCAGTATATAACAAGAAAACATTGTTATGGGTCAGAATACCTTCAAACAAAAACTCAGGGATGCCTTATTACTTATGAACAGCAACAGCTTTCTTTCCAGGGATAGTACATTCTGTCAGATGCTAACAATAAACAGATTAATATTTAGGGCAACTTCTTATAATTATTTTTGTTTTAAAGGACCACTGTAATTCAGCAGGACAAGCTTAATTTTGCATTGGTCATTAATAACATTCCTGTTTAATGATTTATGATGTTAATACTCATTATTACATTCACTTTGAGTTTTAGAGATTCCAGTTGAGTTGTTTGTCTCCACACTACTAAGGTCATCAAGGGGGGAGTTGGTTTGTTTGGGAGAAAGGCTTAGAGAGTTTGAAGAACAATCTGATTAGGTAATAGGCCAAACAATCATTCACGTTTTAACACAGCAGGTCTCCAGCCAATGGAGAAAATTATGTGATATAACCTTGTGAAGGATTAATAAAAACTTTCTTTGTGTTGGGAAACTAGAAACAGTAACTGACACATATAGAATGTGACCTTCTGCCAGATAGGGTAGCTTGAAACTATGTAAGCTTGCCAATAAATCAAGCTTGTCTGGAAATCCCCTCTTGTGTGTTTATTTCCTCTCTTGCGCCCAGAGTCTCTGTAAGGGTGATGTTCCAAGCCGCCAACAAAATCAGGCAAAGTCTCAACAATCTGGTGTCAGAAGTGGGATACATCTGGAGGATGACAAGTGGTGAGTAGAGAGAACTGTGTCTATTTAAGTACACCTTCCTTTGCTCCCACTCCCCCTTCCTCTGTAAGCTGTATCCAAGTAAATAAGTTGGGCACAGTCTTAGGTAGACTGAGAATAATTCTCTCTATGCCCTGTCCCTCTGGCTAGGGGAAACCCGTTGACCCAGAGAAGGCAATAGCAAGTGACAGCTGAAAGAAACAGGTTAGGAATATTGTACCATGGCTGTTTTATGCATCTAGCTCGAGAACGCCTGTTGGAATTGTCGGAGCTCTCCAGCTCATGACAGCCACTCTTGTTCTCTGATTAACAATCGTGGTAACAATATAAGGTTACGTTGTCTATTGAGACAACCGCCTAAACTCTTGAAGAACAGAAAGGTAGTTGAATATGGGTACTTCCCATTCTAAACAATGTGCCAACCCAGGAGAATGATGCAAAGAATATGTGTATAGGACATCACCAAAGAGAGGATTTTATGTTGATCCCTTTATGGACTATTTAGCAGGATGGACCGAGGGAATGAGGAGCTCTAGCCCCATAAAAACATGATTAAGGGTCTGTGCCTTGGGCATGAGAAAGCTTTTCCATGGTAAACAGGAGACCCTGGGTGGGACATGACATATATGAGTGAGGGTGGAAAGAATTGGTTAGAAGTTGCACCACATTTGCATCCGATCTCTATGGACAGACCTAAAAAGAGTAAAATTAAACTGTTTTCTAAAAAGAAAGGTCCTAACCATACACCTCACCCCCACCCAACAGCACCTCATACATACACACCACCTACACCTTTGTATCCTAACCTAGACATGGACATGGAAACTATTATAGGTAGTTACATGCGCAGACACCAACCACAGCTCCCACCCCCAGGTCCCATGAGAGAACAAGCAGCAGCTGCAGTTATTCCCCCTCCTCCTTCCTCTGCAGTCAGCACTACATCAAAAGGGAAGTCAGCGAAAAAGAATAAACGAATAAGAGAAATAAGAATAAAAATATAAAGGACCAGAAAACACGCATAAAAATACAGAATAGAAATTACTCTGATGGTAGTGAAGGCTCTGGTGACTCAGAACAGTCCGATGTTAAGGAGCTAAACATAAAACCAGAATGAACTTATCCCTTTTTAACTGTTGGGGACCAACTAGTTTTGGAGGCTTTAACCCAGGGTGATTCAAAGAATATTATAAAGGGAGCCCCAAACCCTAGAACTAATCCATCTGCATGTATGATTTATCTGAAGCGAATGTGCCAGGGACAGTTTATGACTCAGACTGACATTCGACTCATAATTGACGAACTGTTATATTTCGACTCAGAATCAGGTTGGGATTGGACTCAAGTCCCTACCATTAGTACCCCAGATACAGGAACTACAACCACCACCTATGGGCTAGCTAGTCCATAAGGATTAAATGTCATGTGGACTGTAGTACAGCAGGAAATGGAAAGGTTATGGAAGGATAAACAGTCTATGTGAACTGCTCTGTCCTGCAAACAGAATCAGAAAGAAACTGACAGAATTTACTAAAAGGTTTTACAAGAGGTGGAAAGATGTGGCGGGTCTGTCTTCTGAGGGGGCCATGGGTCCTTTAAAAGTGCACACCTGCATAGGTAATATGCTTCCTCAGTATTCATTACTCGACAAAGAAATGGTCTCTGAGTGGCCATCAATAATGGCTTCTGAATTCCTGAAGAATATTTATGAGAAAGAAGCAGCAGGTTGTTTCGATATTAAGAAAAGCCCAGAGAAGTCGTTTCATCAGAACCAGAGGTAGGGGTAGAGAACGTTGAGGAAATTATGTCTTAGGACGTAATCACTGTGTAATGATATAGGAATCCCAAGGTTTTGGAGACCAGCAGCCTAGGTCAGCAATGATACAATTCAGCAACTTGTAGGTGAAACAGGAACCACAATAATCTGGCAAGGTACATAGACAGGAAGTGCCTTATATAGGCCAAGGACCAGACATCTGACCAGACACAGCTGAAGAGACTAGTCACTGATACTATTGCTAGCAGAGTCAAGGTTTATCAGATCTCAAGGAAATTCCCAAAGGCAGGCTGGCGTAGTGGTATGGAAGAGGTTCAGCAGCCTGGGGACCAGGGTTCAAAACCCAGCAGAGTCAATTCCTCACATTACCCCCGCCTCTATAGGTGCAGCCTCTGGATGCCCTATTACCCGGTTTAACAGGGTACTGCACATGAAAAGACCGAAGAAGATCAGGAGCGTGAATATTGTCCACTGGTTCCCACGAACTATCCTCCTCACCATAGCCTTTCCAACGAACCAGATACTGAAGCTTGTTGCGGAAGATCCTGGAGTCCAGAATTTTCTCCACCTCGTATTCATCCTCACCATCCCCGAGGACTGGAGGTGGGGCAGGCAGGGCTCGGCCATTGAAAGTGTTGTCATGGAAAGGTTTCAGCAGTGCAACATGAAACACCGGATGTATTCTCATGGAATCTGGAAGTTGCAAACGAAAAGTGACAGCATTGATCTGAGCGATGATCTCAAAAGGTCCCATGAACCTCTGACCCAATTTATGAGAAGGAACCCTAAGCTTAAGATTCCTTGTTGACAGCCAAACCTTGTCACCAACATGATAAACTGGGGCCTCCGTTCTATGCCTATCAGCAGCTCTCTTGTAACATTCCTGAGCCTCCGAAAGTCTCCTTCAACAGGTCTTGGGAATCGCGTAAGTTGGTTAGCCGATCAGTGACTGCAGCAATGGAAGTAGTAATTGGGAGACTCACTAGAAAGGTTGGATGGTAACCATAGTTGGCAAAAAATGGGCTCAGAGAAGTGGAGCAGTGTTGGGCATTGTTATAGGCAAACTCCGCCGTGAGTAGAAAATCCAGCCAGTCATCCTGCAGGTAACTAATAGCACCGCAAATATTGCTCCAAAGTCTGGCTGGTTCGCTCAGTCTGTCCATTACTTTGTGAAAGAAAAGCTCACGACAGATTTACATTAATACCTAGGTTAGAACAAAAATGTTTCCAAAAGCGAGATGTAAACTGCACTCCCCTGTCAGAAACTACTTCATCAGGCACTCCATGCAAGCGAAATATTTCCCGAATAACCAGGTCAGCCGTCTGTTTAGCTGAAGGGAGACCACGAGCTGGTATGAAATGACCCATCTTAGTTAACCTGTCCACAACAACAATAATGGTAGTGTGTTCCTTAGAGGGAGGTAGTTCCACAATAAAGTCCATGGATATAGATCCCCAGGGACAATGAGGTATCGGAAGAGGCTGAAGCAAGCCAACAGGGGATGAGCGAGGAGTCTTATGTCTGGCACATACATCACAGGAGGACACATACTTCTTAACATCCTCATAATACTTGGGCCACCAAAAGGATCGGGTGAGTAGCTCTTGTGTCTTTCGGATTCCTGGATGACCTGCTGGTTTTGAGTCATGGTAGAGACGTAAAAGGTCCAGTCGCACTGACTCCGGAGCAAACAGACGTTGTTGAAAAATCCAAATCCCATTAAGCATCGTCATATGGAGATCACGAGGAGGATCACGAAGAACTGGATCTTCAGCGTAGCCCTTTTTAATGCGAGACATCAGATCAGAAGGAAATGTAACTCCTATAAATATATCCTCCGGCAAGATGGTGGTCTTGGTTACGGTAGTATGGAGGGGGTCAGCTATTCTAGACAAGGCATCCGCCCTACCATTCTTGGAGCCAGGATGGTATGTAACCAAAAAATTAAACCTTGAGAAGAATAGGGTCCAGCGTGCTTGTCTGGCTGACAGTCTCTTAGCTGATCGAATACATTCCAGATTTTTGTGATCTGTGAGGACAGTAATTGGATGGGTAGCTCCCTCCAAGAGATGTCTATATTCGGTGAAGGCAGCTTTTATAGCCAATAGTTCTTTATTCCCTATGTCATAGTTTCTTTCTGCTGGCACCATCTGGCGAGAATAGAAGGCACACGGATGTAACAGCATCTTAGGTCCAGTCCTTTGAGACAGTATAGCACCAACAGCTGAATCAGAAGCATCAACTTCCACAATAAATGGTAATTCCGGCTGAGGATGGACCAGGACGGGGGCAGATGTAAACAGAGTCTTTAATCGGGAAAATGCGGTATCAGCCTTATCGGACCACTGAAAAGGAGTCCCCTTACGTGTGAGTTCAGTGATCGGTGTAATAACGGCAGAGAAATTCTTAATGAAACGCCTGTAAAAATTGGCAAACCCCACAAATCTCTGGACATCTTTTTCATTCTTGGGGATGGGCCAGTCCAGCACAGCTTTAATTTTACTTGCATCCATAGTTAAACCTTTAGGAGTTATGACATACCCCAGAAACTGAATTTCTGTTTGTTCAAACTCACATTTTTCTAGTTTACTGTATAGGTGGTGGGTACGAAGGCGCTCCAGAACTATACGGACCTGTTTTCTGTGGTTTTCAAGATTATCAGAGAATATTAGGATATCATCCAAATATGCCACAACAAACTGATCCAGGAGATCTCGTAGTACATCATTGATAAGATGCTGGAAAGTTGCAGGGGCATTACAAAGCCCAAATGGCATTACTAGATATTCGTAATGCCCGTACCTGGTTCTGAAAGCTGTTTTCCATTCATCATTTGGTCTTATGCGAACCAGATTATATGCCCCCCGAAGATCAAGCTTTGTAAATATTTTAGCTGAGCGAAGTCTCTCCAAAAGTTCAGGAATGAGAGGCAAGGGGTAGCGGTTTTTAACAGTGATGTTATTAATGTCCCTGTAATCAACGCATGGCCGTAGGCTGCCATCTTTCTTCTCTACAAAGAATATAGGAGCTCCTGCTGGGGAAGTAGATGGTCGAATAAAACCTTTGGCCAGATTTTCTTGTATATATTCACAAAGAGCTTTCAATTCAGGCTCAGAAAGGGAATATATACGGCCAAATGGGATAGCAGCCCCAGGCAACAGCTCTATTGGGCAATCATAAGGTCTGTGGGGTGGAAGCTAATCAGCATTCTTCCTATCACAGACATCTGCAAAATCACGATATTGTAGAGGAAGCTTAGTCAAGTTTGTAGCAACCATTTCATTAATTGTTGTGGCAACAGGTGTTACCTTAGAGGGTTGACAATTCATTAAGCAGTGTAGGGAAGGAAAGGACAAAGTTCTGATCTTCCAATAAATTTGTGGGTTATGCAGAGCAAGCCAAGGTACCCCCAAAATCACTGGAAACTGTGTTGAGGAAATTAGGTGAAAAGGTATAGCCTCATGGTGATTCACTTCCAGAGTCAACTTTAAGGGCACAGTCTCATGTGTAACCGGGCCCGACGTAAGTGGAGAACCGTCCACTGTCTCCATTAACACAGGTGAAGAATTAGGGATAGACTGAATTCTATTTCCTGCTGCAAATTTAATGTCCATAAAGTTTCCGCCTGCTCCAGAATCTATCATAGCTGTAGTTGAAATTTTATGATCACCACATTGCAACGTGATAGGTACCACAAAATGAGGATGTTGAGTCCAAATACCCTCTTCACCATGAGCCAGAGAAAACAAGGGTTGTGTGACAGAATCCAGTTGATCTGCAATCTGGGATTGTGTTGAATCTGTGCGCCCTCAACCCCCATAGCTATTGTTGTTTTGGATTTGCTAGGGCAATTGATGGCATAGTGGCCTGCACTACCAGAATACAGGCATAAATGGTGAGTGCGTCGCCACTGTTTTTCTTCATTGGATAATGGCCCTCTTATTAGATTTACCTGCAGAGTCTGTAGGTGTTTGTGGGGTCGGAGTAGAAATTCTTGAATAGGAAATAGGAGTAGCACTTGGTCTAAAAGAGCCCTGTCTTTCCAATCTTCTTTCAGAAAGTCTCAAATCAATACGGATAGCCAAACGCACAAATGCATCAAAGTCAGCAGGAAGATCAACACGAGCTAGCTCATCTTTTATAGCTTCTGAGAGACCTTTTCTGAAGTGGAACCTCTGGGCTGATTGGTTCCAGGCAGTATCAACAACACACTGTCTGAATTCAGCAGCATATTCAGCCACAGAGCGCCTCCCTTGATGCAAATGAAGGAGAGTGGCTTCTGCTGTAGCACATCGATTGGGGTCATCAAAAACTAGGCACATGGCCTCAAGAAAGTCATTTAAATTACCCAAGACTGGACTGTCTTGTTCCAGAAGAGGGGAGCCCCAACCAGGGCTTCATCTTTGAATAGGGAGAAAATAAATCCCACCTTCTCTCTTTCAGATGGAAAACGGTGAGGTAACATCATGAAGTGCAAACGGCATTGATTTAGGAAACCGCTAAATCTTTTGCGATCTCCTCCAAACTTTTCTGGTAGGGGCAAACGGGCATCTTGTGCAGGTGTAACAGTAGCAGCCGCAACATCACGTGCCCTGTAGCTGGTATACTTACTGTGCATTGACTGAACTTTATTTTGCAGTTCAGCTACCTGGTCCTGCAGCACTTGAATGGTCTGTGCCTGGGTCTGCACAGTTCTTGCAGTAAAAGCAACCTGCTGGGCCAATGCAGAATCTGACCCGGCGGTCTCCATGAAAAGACCAGATTATTCTGTAATGATATAGGAATCACAAGGTTTTGGAGACCAGTAACCTAGGTCAGCAATGATCCAATTCAGCAACTTGTAGGTGAAACAGGAACAAACTTTATTGAAGGGAACAGGAACCACAATAATCTGGCAAGGTACATAGACAGGAAGTGCCTTATATAAGCCAAGGACCAGACACCTGACCAGACACAGCTCAAGAGACTAGTCACTGATACTATTGCTAGCAGAGTCAAGGTTTATCAGATCTCAAGGAAATTCACAAAGGCAGGCTGGCGTAGTGGTAGGGAAGAGGTTCAGCAGCCTGGGGACCATGGTTCAAAACCCAGCAGAGTCAATTCCTCACACACTGTTTTAATTGTGGACAGCAGGGACAATGGACATATTAATGCCCCTGCCCTCCCCGACAGCAACAGTCCTCAGCCCCCTACCAACAACAGCCCCCTATCAGCAGTCACAGTCCTCACACTAGCCTCACAACAACCAGCGGGAGCACTTTAATCTCCCCGCCCCGTCTGGAGCTTCCCACCACCTACAATGGACATAGGGAGGCCCGGAAGGTAGCACTCCCATCTTGCCTGCGGTCTCATCACATTTCCGAGAACAACTCTTTTTAGTCCTAGAGGTAGAAGGCCAACCTCTACCTTTTATAGTTGATATCAGAGTAACAATCTGTTCGGAAATGTATGAGGGTCCCACACAGAAGTCATTACCTTCTATAGGAATTAATGGGGTGCTCACCCATACCCGTATCACACCTCCCCTCCTTGTTACCATACCTAAAACTGACCACAACTTTTTACACATCCTCTTTGAAGGGATTTGTTAGGTTTATTAGGTACTCTATAACAGTAGAATTTGATAGTAAAGGAGGCATGAGTGTCTCACTTGACCCTCTGGACGCTCCTCTTAAATCCTTCCTCAACATCGACTTTTGATGAGGTGCCCCCTTTAGTGTGATCCTCTAAGTTGGATGTCGGAACAATTAACTGTACCCCTTACAAAGTCAGACTAAAACCACACACTACTCCTGTGTATATTAAACAATATCACTTATCACAGGAAAAGATGGAGGGTATTCGCCCCATGATTGAATCATTTTTGCAACAAGGAATATTACACCCTGTTGTATCACCTTTTAATACCCCAATTAATCCTGTGCCTAAACGCAACAATGACTTCAGATTTGTCCAGGATTTAAGGGCTGTTAATGATCTAGCTATCCCAATTGCCCCAATTGTCCCCAATTTCACAGCCCTCATTACAACCATTCCTCATGATGCTACTATATTAACTGTTATTGATTTATCAAACACATTCTTTTCGGTCCCATTGGACCCTGAGACACAACTACTTATGGCCTTCACTTTTGATGGGTGCCAGCTAAAATGGATCGTCTTCCCCAAGGCTACGTGGACTCAACAGCTGCTTACTCGCTGGTGCTCCAACATACCTTGCGGTCATGGACCCCGAGCCATGGTTCCGTCCTCCTTCAGTACTTTGATTACCTACTATTGTGTAGTCCTGACGGGGTAGCCAATAGGCGGGATTCCCTCAGTCTGCTAAAGCACCTAGCAGCTGAAGGTCACAAGGTTTGCTAAACACAAAATGCAAATGGGGGCAACGCATGTTGAATATCTTGGTTTCACTCTGTCACATGGCACACGCTCTGTTAGCCCAAAATGCATAGAATACCTATACCTCAGAATAAAAAGGAAATGCTTTCCTTCTTGGGTATGATCAATTACTGCAGGCAATGGATCCCTGAATGCTCACACTATGACACAATTTTGTTTGCGGCTGCTAAGTGGGACAGCCCAGAGCATATTCAGTGGACTCCAGACATTGACAAAGCTTACCTGACCTTAAAGGTTAGCATTATGCAGGCCCCCCCTTTAGGACTACCTGATTATTGTAAACCACTCCACCTGTATGTGCGGGACAATTGTCAAACCATAGCTGTGGACTGTGCCCAAGATCACGGAGGTAGTATGCGTCCTGTAGCATTATTTTCCAAAGTAGTACCTACTCCGGTCCAGGGGATGCCAGCGTGTCTCTGAGCATTAGCTTCTTGCGCTATGGCCGTTGAGACAGCTAATACTATCACTTTGGGACATTCTTCCATTCTACATACTACCCACCAAGTGTTACAATTCGTTACGAATCTAACTACACAGCACATGAGCGGACACCGTCTCAGTGGCTATGAATGCATTTTACTAAACCATACCAACTTACAGATACAATACAGTGCCCCCAACACTGGCCTCATTGCAATTTTAAATGCCATACTCACAAGTCGTCCTGGTACAGAGAAAGAGTCCCTCCCTGACCATGACTGCCTCACCACTATACATGACTCTACTACCCCCCGAGCTGACCTCCTTGACAGACCTATAGATCATGCTGAGAACGTATTTGTTGATGGGTCATGTTCTGGACCTGCAGATGACGTCTATAAGACAGGATTTGCTGTAGTTCAACTCCCAGATGTTGTCCTTGAGGCAGGTCCTATCTCTTTTTCTGTTGCCCAAGCTGCTGAACTTAATCGCCCTTAATGTCACCTTTTTACAGGGAAATCTGTTAATATCTATACTGACTCCTGCTATGCCTTTGGTGTGGTTCATGACGTTGGAAACATTTGGCAACAATGAGGCTTCGTTGCTGCAGATGGCAAATCAGTTTCTCATACAACCCTTATTAACACCTTATTGAAAGCCAATCAATTACCTAAAGACATTGCCATCATCCACTGCTGTGCGCACACTAACCACAATGATTTTTTATCTAGAGGTAATGCCCTTGCTCATCAAACAGCCAAAGATGCTGCCCTTTTGCCCCTTTCACCTACCCTAACTTAACCTTAATTCAGCCCCCATTTTATCCCTCTGATCTTCTTTTCCATGAATTGCAAGGTTTTGCCACACCTAATGATTTATCATTCTGGCACTCACAAGGTTTAGAAAAGGACATAAATGGCCTTTCCTCAAAAGAGGGGAAGATATGCATACCCGAAAATAGTGCCGCAACATGCATAAGACAGGCACCAGGGGTAGGACATAAAGGAATTAAGGCGACCATGCAGCAGCTAGAAATATAATTTTGCATCAGGAATTTAAAATTACACTGTCAGACATGCATACAAAGGTGTATACAATGTCTGCAGAATAACTCTGAAGACCCAACAAAGCATTACATGATCATTTGCCTCCACCCACAGCTCCATTCACTCATTTACAAATTGATTTTACTCTTTTCCCAAAGGTAGAATCAAAGCAATTGTATCTTTTGGTGATAGTGGACCAGCTTTCCCATTGGCCTGAGGCCTTTGTAACACAAAGAGAGGATACTAAGACAGTAGCTAAGATATTAACTACTGAAATAATACTGAGATATGTATGCCCATCGCAAATTAATTCTGATAATGAACCAGCCTTTGTTAGTGTGGTAGTTAAGGAACTGGTGCAATGGCTACAAATGGCTACCTGGAAATTCAATATCCCTTACCATCCTCAGAGTTTAGGAATAGTGGAAAGAATGAACCGCATTATTAAAGAGAAACTTACAAAGACTACTGCAGGTACATGGGTGAACTGGCAGAAATGTTTACCTGCCATACTAGCAGAAATTAGGATGACTCCTAATAAGTCTACTAAATTGTCCCCTTTTGAGATTGTTATGGGAAGACCATTTCCAACACCTTGTGTAAAAGGCCCACTTGTAATTATGCCAGGAGATCTTGACCTCATAAGAGAACAATATGTGCGACATTTGCTTGATAAATTGAATGGCATCTATGGTGATGTGTCTTCTCGCTTTCCTTTACCCTCACAGGAACCAACACATCCGTTCCAGCCAGGTGATCTCGTTTGTGTCCGACAGCTGAACAAAGCAAAGAAGGGAGGCTTCCCATTCGGACCACCGACCACTGTGGTAGCAGTAACTAGAACAGCCGTCCTCACCGGCTCACAGGACATCTGGATCCACGCATCACGCCTGAAGTTGTGTCCAAAGATGGGTGAAGCAGGTGATAAAGTCCCCGTAAAAGTGATTGAAGACAGCGATATTAAAGATGGCAACTCTACTGAATCCACAAAATGCATGGAAGAACTTTCTCCTGTTGATGGGCATTATGCTCTTAATTTATTTACCCTTATGGACAGTTCTTAATTTTTATTACAATCCAGAATAATTAGGACCATTGAGGTCCATTTGCGGGGAACACAATGTTCACTTCACAGAAATAAAAGGTCCATAAATAATGACAGTATTAAAATAATATAATTACCAACAGTTACTCATTAACACCTTGGAGGAGGAGCCCGGCCAAGTCAGTGAACTCACAGGTTACCGTGGTAATGGGCGTAGTTTTCCAACAGGCCGTTCACCTGCGCCCACCTTAAGCCTGCAGGTCCGTTTCCGGTATAACCCAGTTGTGTATTATCCTTCGTAACTGCGGCTAACTGGTGGGCCCAGTACACATGAGAGTGGTTGATGGGTGCTGGTTACTTACTCCCTCTGGCTGGATCAATGTGATTCCATTGCAGCTCCTGAGAAATGACAGCCAAACTTGTGCATCTGCTTTCATTGCCCCGGATACTTTCACAAAATGGTGTGGCCTTTTTACTCCCACTGTGGCCAGGGATTGCCTCCCAACTGACTTCGAGCCACCCACTGTAGGAAAGTGCTGAATGCTTTGAAATACGCGCAAGAGATGGAGCAGCCAATGGGCAGGCAGAGATCTACAAAATATGAGCCTCAATGAAGCAACCAAGAAACCGATGGCTTTGAGGATGCACGGCAATAGCCGAAACGTTGACTTTATATCTACCTTGGCCATCCTGGCGCCATTGCCAGCCATCCCAACCATACCCATGGCCTGATCAAATGACGCATAGGACAATTGTCTTTGTCAATCCCGTCATTGACTGAGCCTCCCCTGGGGTAAGATAGATCAGGCAAAATTTTCCTGTCTCCTTCAGGAGGTTCAGCTATTCCCAACGGGGAGATTACCAGGCCCCGGAACGGAGGGAAGGAAAATGGGTCCGCCATTCTCCCAAGCTGAACCTCCGTTTGAACTGTTTCCGCTGCAACCCCCAGGAAACTCGCGGATCGACTTTAGGTTTTCAGGCCGCAAGCCGGGAGGTGTGAGGGTGCACAGGATTTTAAACCCATCCTAAAAACCCTCACTCAGCAGAGCGGCTAACCACGATTTTTCAGGCAATCTACCATAGCATTCCAGCCACGGTAGCTTCGGGGCCAGCCATATGGGGGTCCTGCCCTTTTGGAGAAAACTCCCCAACTCTGGCGACTTCTCTGGATCTATTATATTTTGCAAGCAGGTGTTCTCTCCCACAGTTTGAACAAGCGTGCTTGAATCGCCAATTTGCTGCCCACTTACAACTGCCCTCGTTGGATACATGGCAGACCCTGCAGCCCATGGTGGCCCCACGGTGGGGGTTCTTGTCCCGTGCGGGTTACCTTGAAAGTGCAGCATGGCACGCATCAGGGTCATAATGTTCAGCCAATAAGCTACCGCCTTGTCGCTCCATGCCATAGATGGCCTGGAGGCCATATACTGGTGGAACTCCTCGTCGTACCGACACCATGCCATGCCCCTGTAGATCCTATACGCATTCCTGATACCCTCTTGTTATACGAACAACTCAGCGCATTGCTCGGGGTGTCGTTCCCCCATTACGCAGGCCATGATTGAAAAGGCCTGTAGCCAGTTATCAAAGGTCTGGGGAAAATGCCTAAATGACTTCTCCGTTCCTCACCTTCTCTTGGAAGCCAATCGGGGGGCTCTAATAGGCGAGACAGAGGCAACAGGGAGAGTAGTTCTATAACTTTCTTGCACCAGATCTTTTCTTTATATCTAGGGGTAAATGCGCCCCAGATTGTCTTGGGCTCAAACGACGGTGGGCCTCATGGCTGCGTCTGGTACCCCACCCGACTCGACTTTGATGCCTGCCCCCGTGGAGAGAGCCGGCATCCCTTGGAAGCCCAAGGGAGGGGGGATGTCCTTTTCCGCCTCTATGCAGGGAGACTATCCTTTAAGGCTGGTCGGTTTCTGACCACGCTTTTCCGGCTAGGCCGCCCACCCACGCCCGACTGCATTGTTGCTAATGGGGATGTTGTGAGTGGACATATTGGATTTTAGGGAGGCTAGTAATTGCCCCCCTCCACCCCAAGCTCCCTTGACGGCTCACCTGACCAGCGCTGGGGGAGCTGATACTCTGGTGGGGTCTGCGCCCATTTTGGCCACCGTGGACACCTCTCCCTGCCGCTTCCTGGGCAGATGCAGTTGCAGCAGCAGGATTTTTGGCTCCTGGACCTGGATCTGCCCCTGGATCTGGGAATGCATTAAGTACAGTCACTAGTTCTCTGGTGCCTGCGTCCTGATGACCTGGTAGTCAGCTCCCCCCCTGATGAGTACTCGGAACCTGTGGCTACAGTGACACTAGGGTGTAGGGGCTCTATTGGAACTAAGGGCCTAAGGGCCGAGTCAGTGCTGTCGCTAACCCTGCCGTGTCCCTGTGGACCCTTTGAAGTCCTATCTATGTTAATGTTAGGACTGGTCAAACTGTGCTGTGGCCTAACCAGTTTGTCAGGGGACTTCTGTCTCTTCACTGGCAATATAAGTAAAAAATAAGTAAAAGTCAAAGGACTATACCTGTTTGTTGCCTTCCGGACCCTGGCGGGGCGAGTCTGCCGTGCCACCTTGGTTGTTACCGGAATATCATCAATGACCACCTGGTTGTCGTCAGTAGCCATCTCGTTCAGAACTTGGTTTCTTCTTCCTCTTGTGGAATTCATGTTCTTGCTGGTCTCTACACTGATATTGCATCGTCCCTGCAAAACACTGATGATACCATCATTAGGTGTTTCAGTAGGGACCACAGGGTCAGCGCAGTGGAGCTGTGTAGGAGTTTTGTTAAAAACCCTTGGTAATTTATTATTACCTCCCCCACTGAGCCCAGGCCAGCAGCCACTTGGCCTGGGCCTGTGTACCTGTGAGATGAACCCAGCCTATTCTGAACCCACCTTACCCTGTGGCATAGGGCTCTGGATCTAACCATGGCCAGTAGATCCTCTAAATCTCCAAGGCCATTATAATAAAGGAACCAACCAAAAACAGTGAGAAAGAACAAACAAACAAAGACAAATAAAAACACACACGACACACACGCTAGACCCCACTTGCCTTATTATGTAGAAAGGATAAATATTAGTATAGGGAGTGATTTATGACTAATACTTATAAATAGGCAGGAAGGTAACAGGACCACCAGGTGAGCCTCCGATCTGGGTGATGGCCGGTGAAGAGTTAAGCCCACGAAACAGGCAGAAGTCCCTCCTTTGCACTCCCCACCAATCAGGAGTGCCCAGGATCAGCTGGGTCATGCTATCCAGCAAACTTTTATAACCCTTTAAGAAAACCATGAAATATCTATTTATTTACATTTATACAGAGATTTTGTCTAAAGTGTTTTACAAAAATAACTAAAGTAGTATAAAATTGCAAAAAAAAAAAAAAAAGAGTACAGTTAGACAAAATACAGAAATAGAAAGCAGTTCAAAAGTAAAAACAATAAAGCTAGTTGTAGTCAGGGGGGGCTGTTGCATAGGGGCAAATGGGCAGGCACCACCCTGAACATTATCAATAACTTTAATATTGTATTTTAAATGTATATAGATAGTGCAATTTAGTTATATTTGTATATCAGCTTTCATGTCTTCTTTCATATGGTATTGTTAAAAATATGAATCTATGAATCTATCACTTTAAATTAACCATTTGTGTGCCTTCCCCCTTGCCTGGTCTCTCTCCCTAGTGCTTCACTGCTAGATCATATTACTGTGTGAGTGTTGGGATGTAATGCCCCAACTTGGGTCAATATTAGTAAACTCTGCTACAATTGTATCAGTTTTCCTGACTGACAGCTTGTAGCAACAACCAATTAGTGCTGCAGGATGTCTGGTTGCTATGAACATCCCCTCTGAACATCCCCAAGCCTATGAGGCTTATTGTTATATGACATCAGGAAGGCTTTATATAAAGCCAATTATCTCAAACACTGCCCACTCTGTTCCCGCTATTTTTACTGACTGGATCCTTCTGTGCTGATCTCATCAACCAAGTAAGTTTGCACAGGCAGTCATACTGGAGTAGGTTGCCAGTTCCTTCTCCAGTGGAACTGACTCGGATTAGAACCCAGGTCAATAGCTGGGGAACCACAGAGCTCTAATCCACTGCAACACCACAGCCCCACCAGCAACACTCCAATTCTTATCACCTATTATATTTGTCACGCTTGCGGCCCAAAGTGAGGCGAGACGTTTGCGTTCCGTAGGGGTCTACCTGGTTCCTGCCAGGGGAGGACTTGCGAAGAGCGGAAGGGGAGAGGGAGGGAAGAGACACAGAGGAGGGGGAGAGGGGGTAAAGAGACACAGTGGAGGGGGAAGAGACACGGCGACGGAGATGGGGAAGGAAACACAAGGGAGAGGGGGGAAGAGACACAGAGGAGGGGGAGACGAGGGAATATACACAGCGGGAGATGGAGGAAGGAGACACAGAGGAGGAGGGAGAGGGGAAAAGTGATACAGAGGGGGGGAGATGGGGGAAGAAAACACAAGGGAGGGACGGGAAAAGAGACACAGAGGGGGGGAAAGAGATACAGAGGAAGGGAGAGAGGAGGAAGAGACACAGGGGAGGGGGAGAGGGGGCGAAGAGACACAGCAGAGGGGGAGTGTCTCGCAGTGAGTGCCAAAGGTGCTCATTGCGAGATGTGTGATGAGCGCTGAAGGAGCTCATCGCAAGGCCAGTAAAGTAGAGGGGGGGAGAGGCTCACAATGAGTGCCAAAAGAGCTCAATACAAGGCTCAAGATGAGCGCCAAAGGCGCTAATCACCAGGCCAGTAAAGTAGAGGGGGGAGAGGCTCACAATGAGTGCCAAAAGAGCTCAATGCGAGGCCCAAGATGAGCGCCAAAGGCGCTAATCACCAGGCCATTAAAGTAGAGGGGGAGGAGCGGGGGGGGGGGGGGGTAGGTAGAGGGGGGATGGGAGAGGCTCGCATTGGTACTGCTTGGTGTAATGTGGGTTTTTAAGGTCCGGTTTAGGCCTATATGGTCCCGCTTGGTGTAATGTGTGTTTTTAAAGTCTGGTTGGGGCCTATATGGTCCCGCTTGGTGTAATGCAGGTTTTTAAGGTCCGGCATGGTCCCACTTGGTATTTTAAGGGTTTAAAGGTCCAGTTGGGGCCTATATAGTGCCGTTTGATGTAAGGTTTTTTTTTGTTTTTTTTTTAATGAGAAAATTAGGTTACAACGCATTTGAACATATCTTCATAATGAAAAGAATACAAAACATTGTAGTATGACACTTTACAGCCTATAATAAACACATTTACTGCAACTCTTTCACACACTTTTTTGTTTTTGTTTAAGAAGTACACTTAACTTTTACTAGTATTTCTAAAGTAATACTGAGCAATATTCTAACAATAAAAATAAAAATATATATATAGAAAGAAGAAGAAAAAGAAGGAAAGATATTACCCTCTTTCAAGGTCCACATTCATCAACCTCATCGGCCAACTCTCAGTGTCCACATATCCCAGCAGGAGACTCAATCTTCCGTAGAACTTCCTCAAAGGCTAGAACAGTTTTTTTCCAATGTTTTGCAATTATGCTTCTAGTAGCCAGAAATATCTGATTTGATAGAAATTTTGCAATTTTAGAAAGATCTGGGAGTGGTAAGCCTAATAATGCCTCTTCTGTTTTTTGAGGAATAACTGTATCCCATAATTTCTCCAGGGTATTATAGGTCGCCATCCAAATATGCTGAACTTTGGGGCAATCCCATAACATATGTTTTAAGGAACGTATGGTGTTACGACCTCTCGAGCAATTGCCATCCAACTGACTATTTGAACAGTGGAGTCAGGCTGGGGTAAGGTACCATCTCAAGATAGTTTTGTAAACATTTTCCTTCAATATATTGTTTAAAGAGGAGTTTGCTGCATTTTTGAAAATTATACCCCATTGTTCATCATCTAGGCTAATATTGAGCTCAGCCTCCCAGGAGGCCCTATAGGACAAATTATTAGGCGTGGCCTGTTCATTTAGGTAGTTATAAAGAAAAGAGAGATTTATGAGATATTTAATGAAGACCAGGTGCGAAGATCTGAATATATTTCTTTAAAGATAATGGGTAATTGGCATCATATGTCTGTTTAGTAAATTTAGGGATATGATTACCTAGGTACTTTATATGATGCGAGGACCATTTAAAGGGATAGTTCAAGGTCAGCAGATTTTCCCGTTGCTTGGGCAATGAGACATTAAGAGCTTCACTTTTTTTTTGCGTTAATTCTAGACCCTTAAATATGGCCAAAATAACTCAATGTTTTAAATAGGCTAGGTAAGCTAATTAGTGGGTTAGTAACTGTGAGGGGAATATCATCCGCAAATAGGCTTAGCTTATATTCTTTATCATCTAACATCTGGAGTTTCATTAATGCTATCGCTAATGGTTCTAAACATAGAGCAAAAAGCAGAGGCGATAAAGGACATCCCTGTCTTGTTCTCCAATCTATCTTAAATAATTGAGACATGAAACCCTGATAGGAAATATAGGCCCTAGGGGCAGAATAAAATGTCATAATGCTTCCTACAAAGTTTTCACTAAGGCCAAATTTAAGCAATGCTTCTTTCATATAAGTCCAATCAATCCTATCAAACTCTTTCTCTGCATCTAAAGTTAGTAGCATTAGTGGTAATTGTTTATCTGAAGCGATATCCATGAGGTTAAAGATTCGACTAGTATTATCAGGCGCTTCCCTACACGGGATAAAGCCCACCTGGCCCTGATGAATCATGGTCGGCAACAAAGAGGCCAATCTATTTGCTATGATCTTGGAGTATAATTTGATATAATTGTTTATTAAAGATATGGGTCTATAACTGCTGCACTGCATTTTGTCTTTGCCTTCTTTATGTATCACTATAATTTTTGCCTCCAGAAATTCATCTTTTATTTTTTGCCAGAGAGGAACTTATTAAATAGATGTTGGAGGTGAGGTAACAAAGTTTCCATTAATTGCTTGTAATAGTAATTAGTGAATCCATCCAGACCTGGTGCCTTATGAGGCTTAGTAACCCCTATTGCTCTTCTAATTTCCTCTTCTGAGATAGGGGATGTGATAGGAATCGACTTTACTTTTCTCAAATTGGGGTATCGTAATGGATGACAAAAAAGTCTCTATTTGGGATTTATGGCTTTGTGACCCAGAATGGACAGGCATTGAGTACAGCTCGGTATAAAAATGTTAAATTGCCTTAGTAATCTGGTCTGGTTGGTATACCATGCCATTTTCTTTAGTGAGTAATTTAGGAATAAAAGAGTTTGCTCTCTGTTGTTTAAGTCTTCTTGCTAACATTGTATCTGGTTTGTTGGAAAATCAAAAAAATTTAGATTGTTTACACTGTAATATAGCCACCATTTTCTTTCGCAGAATCGCTTTCAATTCTTGTTTACATTGAAGAATTTGCTCGAAAATCTGAGGTGAATTCTGAACAGCGACCAGTCTATGAAGGTCTGAAATGTTTTTGTTCAAATTGTTTATCTGAGACTGATCTAATTTTTTTGCTATTGAGCCAAGTTGTATGCAAACCCCTTACAATACTGCCTTATGGGCTGCCCAGACTCCCATTCCATCTACTTCGCCACCGCTATTCAGTGCAAAGTAATCCACCAAAGCCTTACTAATCTTATCTTTTGACAGAGGGTCATTAAGAAGTGCCATGTTTGATGTCCAAGATGGGGAGCAACCTTTTGGGAGCAAATCACACAGTGACACACTTACAGGGTTGTGGTCACACCACAAGATGGGATGAATTGTTGCGTCAATTAAATTAGAAGCCATTTGTTGTTGTAGCATTATATAGTCGACATGTGATTGGGATTTATGTCTGGCTGAGTAAAAGGTAAAGTCCTTCCCTGTCGGATTCATCCCCCTCCATATGTCAAATAAGCAATTTTGGCTCAGGATTGATTTAAAAACCTTAGTAGCGGTGGGGATATGTGATGGGGTAGAGGGTCCAGATATATCTCTGAGTGGATCTAGAACGGCATTCATATCTCCTCCTATAACCCAAATAGAATTTTGCCAATTGGAAATTAGATTTGAGATTCTGCAAAAGAAAGTGGACTGGTCTGAATTTGGTGCATAGACATTGAGAAGTGATAATATCGTTAATAATTCCATGAACTGCAATATATCTGCCTTCAATGTCTTTTTGAGTGTTAGTGTGTTGAAAATTAAGTATTTTGTGAAACAAATTCGAGACACCTTTTGTTTTATCTGTAGCAGATGCATGATATATTTGTGAGTATGTTTTTCCACAGTATTTGGGTTTTGAGTTTTTTTTTAAGTGGGGTTCCTGTATCATGACAATTTCTGCTCCCAGTCTATGGTATTCCTGAAGGGTTATCCTCCTTTTAACAGGCTCATTTAAGCCTCGTGCATTATGTGAAATTATTTTAATGTCCACCTGGTGCTGAGATAGAGAATAAAGACTGATGATATCAACTAATCAGTCAGGCTTTTTACTAGACTGAAGCAAGATGACCTCCTGGCTGGGACACGAGGAGCAAGAGACTAAGATCTGTTAATTAGGGGACGATTCCCTGGGAAAAATATGCATAGAGAAAAAAAAAAAGACAAAAAGAAGTCAGAGCAGGATAAACCAGACTTAGGGCCTCATTCAATTGCGATTTGGCCAATTGAATAGGGGTCTAAATAAGCACATAGCATATTTTTTTTAAAGAAGTTTTTAGTTAGTGAAAACCTTGCTTTTAGATAGATGCTTACTAACTAAAAACTTCTTAAAAAAATATATGTTATGTGCTTATTTAGAGGCCTATTCAATTGGCCAAATTGCAATTGAATGAGGGCCTTAGACAATTTATGCAAAAGCGTTGTGATCTAAAATTAGATTCGTAGTTAACTAGCTTTCTGGTACCTCAAAGGAGATAGGCAATTTCGTTATAGCAACTACGTAAGTGAGTATAGATATATTTCTATGGTACACTATGGAAGAGAAAGAAAAAGAAGAAAAAGAGAAAAAAATAAAAAGTAGGAGTATCAGTAACTTAAATTACTTAGAGGAGAGCAATAGCTGTCCTCTTAACTTTAATTGGTGAGCCAACTAGTATCCAGAACAATGAATACTGAGAAGGTTCGCCTAAAAATGTAACTATATTTACGCCCTATAGGGGCACTTTTAAAATATTTGGTAACATTATAAGTGACATTGCAAGATAAAACATATGTGTGAAAAAGCATATAATTGCGAAAAAGGGGATAAATGATAGGTAGCACTTCAGGGTACTTCCAATATGTAGACCAATATGCTTAAATGAAGTCCCCTAGTATTGATATGTCCATTAGACAAATAACAAGAGGCATATTTAGGTTGTTGTAGGGGCTCGGCTTCTCGGACCTCGCCTCTGTTGCGGGGTTGATTCAAGAGGAGGGTTGACATTTTCTGGTAGCTGAATGTACCATGAAGAGAGAAGTGTAACTCCTTCTTCAAAAGATCGAATGGTGTACAATTTCCCCTCCTTGGAGATCTCAGGGAGGTTCCTTATGCGGACATTTTGTCTACGGGATCTGTTCTCTAAATCTTCTTGGACAGACTGTTGAAAAGATTGCTCCTCCTTCATTAGGACCATCTCCTCCTCAAGTCGCATATGTGCACAAAGAAGATCATTGTAATTGTTTTGGAGTCTACTGCCTTTATCTCTGTAGACAATTCCATTACCACCTTTTACATTTCTGACTTGATCTCCGTTCTAAAGGAGGATATCAGTTCCTTCAGGTCTTGAATGTCTGCCTTCGTACTTCGGGCGAATGCCTCCATATTTGATGAAGTGGTATTCTTAGTTGGTGTAGAGGCTTGTTGAGGCGCCTGTAAAGTTTTTGTTGGTGTGCAATAAGTTTATATGTCTTTGGTGTTGTGTCTTGTTGATACACCTGACATCTCCTAAAACCAAAACATCTTCAGGCTTCTGAGTTTACTTCATATAGATGTCACTTTGCTTAAGTAAGTGCCCTCAAATAGGGAGGGGGTAGTAGTTTTTACATAATGAGCGCAGCGAGTCTTCTGAAAAAATAACAATGATGACAGTTCCTGGAAAATGTATTTATATGGTTGTATAGTATCATTCCTTTGGATAATCAGAGTGTATTGAGCTCAATATTCACAGCCCCACAGGTTGGGTAACATGCACTTTTGTCTCTGTTTTTACATAATGAGCGCAGCGAGTCTTCTTAAAAAATAACACCGACCAACAATGGTGACAGTTCCTGGAAAATGTATTTATATGGTTGTATAGTATCATTCCTTTGAATAATCAGAGGGTATTGAGCTCAATATTCACAGCCCCACAGGTTGGGTAACATGCACTTTTGTCTCTGTTGGGTCTTGATAGCATGTATTTCCACTCTCAGCCAATAGATGGCGCTGTTGGGTTTGGTAATGCACTTCAATAGCAATAGATGGCGGTGTTGAGTCTAGGAACTGCACTCTCAGCCAATAGATGGCGCTGTAGGGCTACGTGATGTAGTTCAATAGCAATAGATGACGCTGTTAAGTCTAGGAACTGTTGTTTTTACATGCAATGGCAAGGTGGAGTACCAAGCCAATAGATGGCACTAGTAAACTTTGTAAGTATAGTTAGTACCTTTCTGCGTAGCAGGCTATAATCTGAAAAGTATTTACACAGTTTATTGATTGCCTGATTTATCAGGACAATAAAAAATGTGGTTTTGCAAGAAAAGTCAATCATGCTTTATTTATGAGAAGCTGTTATTGGGGGTACTGTTTGTGTTGTTAGTTTTGTAAAGCTTATTCCAGTAAAGGTCTCTATTAACTGAGGCTTGCAGGAAGCTTTCTCACATACCCTTGCATTAGGGCAATATAGGAGTCCCCCTCTCCTCAATACCCAGTACCTGTATATAGAGTTTTTGCTTCAATGACACTTGGTGCAGGTCTCCTACGGCTGAATCCTCCAAACAGAATCTGATTGGGGCCTATATGGTTCCACTTGGTCTATTTGTGGGTAATCAGGGCCCGGCTGGGGACTATATGGTCCTGCTTGGTATTTTAAAGTTTTTTTAGATACAGTTTTGGCCTATATAGTCTCACTTGGTATTTTAAGGTTTTAAAGGTACGGTTGGGGCCTATATGGTCCCACTTGGTGTTACTTGGGTTTTTAAGGTCCGGTTTGGGCCTATATAGTCCCGCTTGGTGTAATGTGGGTTTTTAAGGTCTGGTTGGGACCTATATGGTCCCGCTTGGTGTTACGTGGGTTTTTAAGGTCCGGTTGGGGTCTATATAGTCCCGCTTGGTATTTCAAGGTTTTAAAGGTCCGGTTTTGGCCTATGTAGTCCCGCTTGGTATTTTAAGGTTTTAAAGGTCCGGTTGGGGCCTATATGGTCCCGCTTGGTGTAATGTGAGTTTTTAAGGTCCGGTTGGGGCCTATATAGTCCCGCTTGGTATTTTAAGGGTTTAAAGGTACAGGTGGGGCCTATATGGTCTTGCTTGGTGCAATGTGGGTTTTTAAGGTCTGTTTGGGGCCTATATAGTGCCACTTGGTATTTTAAGGTTTTTAAGGTCCGGTTTGGGCCTATGTGGTCCCGCTTGGGGTAATTTGGGGTTTTAAGGTCCGGTTTGGGCCTATATGACCCTGCTTGGTATTTTAAGTTTTTTTTGGTACAGTTTGGGCCTATATAGTCCTGCTTGCTGTAATGTGTGTTTTTAAGGTCCGGTTGGGGCTTATATAGTCCTGCTTGGTATTTTAAGGTATTTTAGGTACGGTTTGGACCTATTAAGTCCTGCTTGGTGTAATGTGGGGTTTTAAGGTCCAGTTGTGACCTATATAGTCCTGCTTTTTATTTTATGGTTTTGTAGGTATGGTTTGGGCCTATATAGTCCTGATTGGCGTAATGCGGGTTGTTAAGGTCTGATGGTGCCGTATATGGTCCCGCTTAGTGTAATGTGGGTTTTCAAGGTCCGGTTGGGCTCTATATGGCCCGCTTGGTATTTTATAGATTTTTAGCTACGGTTTGGGCCTATATAATCCCGTTTGCTGTAATGTGGAATTTTAAGGTCAGGTTGGAGCCTATATAGTCCCACTTGGTATTTTAAGTTTTTGTAGGTACAGTTTGGGCCTATATAGTCCTGCTTGGTGTAATGTGGGTTTTTAAGGCCCGGTGGGGGCCTATATGATCCCGCTTGGTGTAATGTGGGTTTTTAAGGTCCGGTTGGGGCCTATATAGTCCTGCTTGGTATTTCAAGGTTTTAAAGGTCCGGTTTTGGCCTATTTAGTCCCACTTGTTATTTTAAGGGTTTAAAGGTACAGTTGGGGCCTATATGGTCTTGCTTGGTGTAATGTGGTTTTTTAAGGTCTGGTTGGGGCTTATATAGTGCTGCTTGGTATTTTAAGGTTTTTAAGGTCCGGTTTGGGCCTATGTAGTCCTGCTTAGTCTTTTAAGGTTTTAAAGGTCCGGTTGGGGCCTATATGGTCCCGCTTGGTGTAATGTGAGTTTTTAAGGTCCGGTTGGGGCCTATATAGTCCCGCTTGGTATTTTAAGGGTTTAAAGGTACAGGTGGGGCCTATATGGTCTTGCTTGGTGCAATGTGGGTTTTTAAGGTCTGTTTGGGGCCTATATAGTGCCACTTGGTATTTTAAGGTTTTTAAGGTCCGGTTTGGGCCTATGTGGTCCCGCTTGGGGTAATTTGGGGTTTTAAGGTCCGGTTTGGGCCTATATGACCCTGCTTGGTATTTTAAGTTTTTTTTGGTACAGTTTGGGCCTATATAGTCCTGCTTGCTGTAATGTGTGTTTTTAAGGTCCGGTTGGGGCTTATATAGTCCTGCTTGGTATTTTAAGGTATTTTAGGTACGGTTTGGACCTATTAAGTCCTGCTTGGTGTAATGTGGGGTTTTAAGGTCCAGTTGTGACCTATATAGTCCTGCTTTTTATTTTATGGTTTTGTAGGTATGGTTTGGGCCTATATAGTCCTGATTGGCGTAATGCGGGTTGTTAAGGTCTGATGGTGCCGTATATGGTCCCGCTTAGTGTAATGTGGGTTTTCAAGGTCCGGTTGGGCTCTATATGGCCCGCTTGGTATTTTATAGATTTTTAGCTACGGTTTGGGCCTATATAATCCCGTTTGCTGTAATGTGGAATTTTAAGGTCAGGTTGGAGCCTATATAGTCCCACTTGGTATTTTAAGTTTTTGTAGGTACAGTTTGGGCCTATATAGTCCTGCTTGGTGTAATGTGGGTTTTTAAGGCCCGGTGGGGGCCTATATGATCCCGCTTGGTGTAATGTGGGTTTTTAAGGTCCGGTTGGGGCCTATATAGTCCTGCTTGGTATTTCAAGGTTTTAAAGGTCCGGTTTTGGCCTATTTAGTCCCACTTGTTATTTTAAGGGTTTAAAGGTACAGTTGGGGCCTATATGGTCTTGCTTGGTGTAATGTGGTTTTTTAAGGTCTGGTTGGGGCTTATATAGTGCTGCTTGGTATTTTAAGGTTTTTAAGGTCCGGTTTGGGCCTATGTAGTCCTGCTTAGTCTTTTAAGGTTTTAAAGGTACGATTGGGGCCTATATGGTCCCGCTTGGGGGTAATGTGGGGTTTTAAGGTCCGGTTGGGGCCTAAGTGGCCCGCTTGGTATTTTAAGTTTTTTTAGGTACAGTTTTTGGCCTATTTAGTCCCACTTGTTATTTTAAGGGTTTAAAGGTACAGTTGGGGCCTATATGGTCTTGCTTTGTGTAATGTGGGTTTTTAAGGTCTGGTTGGGGCTTATATAGTGCCGCTTGGTATTTTAAGGTTTTTAAAGGTCCTGTTTGGGCCTATGTAGTCCTGCTTAGTATTTTAAGGTTTTAAAGGTACGATTGGGGCCTATATGGTCCCGCTTGGGGGTAATGTGGGGTTTTAAGGTCCGGTTGGGGCCTAAGTGGCCCGCTTGGTATTTTCATTTTTTTAGGTACAGTTTGGGCTTATATAGTCCTGCTTGCTGTAATGTGTATTTTTAAGGTCTGGTTGGGGCTTATATAGTCCTGTTTGGTATTTTAAGGTTTTTTAGGTACGGTTTGGACCTATTAAGTCCTGCTTGGTGTAATGTGTGTTTTTAAGGTCCGGTTGGGGCTTATTTAGTCCTGCTTGGTATTTTAAGATTTTTTTTTTTTTTTTTTATATTTTTTTATTAAGAGTATCAAGGTAATACAATAATACACATGTTTCAACGATAAAACAAGAATGATATAGACAATGTCCTTGAAAAATATAAACATACAAATAAATAACCTTTTAACTTCAATTATCGACTTTTTGCTTTCTCTCTCTTTTTTTTTTTTTTTTTTGTTATATGAATTCAGATTACTTACATATAAAAATACAGGTTATCGAACTTGTAACCTAAAAACAAAGGAAAAAACACGCCTAGGGTGAAGGGAAGGGGGGAAGGAAGAACAGGAGAAGAGAGGGACATGGAAAATCAGGATCCACACCCTGATTGTCCTAAGAATTAGAGAACTCTGTAACTTTACCATCCGATCTTAAGGATCCAGGTGTCCCAGCATGAAGCCCATTTCTTGTATGATTGATTCAGGTCAGCTGAGATAACGCTTATATCATATATGAACTTAAGCTTACGTAAAACTTCACTATATGTGGGTATTCCCGATTTCCAGGCATTAGCTAGCGTAACTCGAGTTGCCAAAAACACTTGGTGTGACAAAAGTTGAGCCTGGTTACTAAGGCCCTCTATGGGTAGACCTAAAAGAGCTTCTTCCGTTTTTTGGGGAATCCTGCAATCCCAGAGTTTCTCCAAGATATCATATGTCCCCAGCCAGATGTGGGCAATCCTAGGGCAATCCCACAGGACATGTTTAAGAGTACCTAAATCAGTACACCCCCTAAAACAATTACCTTCCAAAGAAGGATTGGAAAGCTTCAACCTAGCCGGTGTTAGGTACCACCTCAAAATAGTCTTGTGTGAATTTTCCCTCAATATTACGTTCAATGAGGAGCCTGCCGCCTGTTTATGTATTTTATTCCATTGAGCCTCGTTTAAGTCAATGGCAAGTTCCGACTCCCAAGATTGTTGATGATGTAATTTAGGTGGTGTGGTCTGGTCTGTCAGGTAGTTATAAATAATAGAGATATTCCATCTGCCAGTCGGATTCTCAAGGCAACATTTCTCAAATGGAGTAGTCCTGGCAGCGGCATTACATTTGATTACTTTGGAGATATTGACATGTATCTGGGACAAATTAAGCCATTCCCTTAATGGTAAATAGTGTTCTTCCCTAAATGCTGTAATAGACCACTGTCTATTACCCCTCAACAGATCAGCCACCATCGTAAATTTATTGTCTATCCACCACTTAAATTGCGAGAGTCTATCAATTAGTGCCGTTCTTTGGTATACCCACAATGGGGCTATCCATGAGCTTGTTTCAACCAGTGGGATTCTCTTGTTTGTCTGAGTCAGAACTGCCAGAGACTGGACCATGCAGTTAGTAAAGGAGGCATTCCCCAACTTAGAATGTAAGCTAAGCCAAAAACCCTGTTTAATGTGGAGGCCACTTTGTTCAAAGATATTTGTTTCTATTTCTACCCATATTGGCACTTGTTCTGTACCAAACCATTTAGTGATTTGGGCTAATCTAGTGGCTTTACAATATTTCAATAGGTCTGGAAGGGCCAGCCCTCCTCTGGCCTTTGAAGCCTTCATGGCCGTCTTATTTATTCTAGGTCTTTTACGGTCCCAAATGAAGCGAGAGATTGCCCCCTCAATAGCCAAGATGTCCTTGGAACGAACAGCGAGACTGACTAATGGTTCGGAGATAGTAAGCATGACATCATCCGCGAAGAGGCTTAATTTATGTTCCGTCTCTCCCACTCTAACTCCCCTTATATTCATATCCTCTCTGATGGTTACCACCAGAGGTTCAATACACAAAGCAAAGAGGAGAGGAGATAGAGGGCACCCCTGCCGCGTCCCTCTCGTGATTTTAAATGATCGAGATTTAAACCCCTGGTATGCAACATATGCTGTCGGGGCCGAATATAATGCTAAAATACCCTTCACTAACTTCTCGCTTAGGCCAAATTTATGTAGTGTCTCAGCCATATACACCCAATCGATCCTATCAAAGGCCTTTTCCGCATCAAGGGATAACAACATTAAGGGCGTATTCTGGAATGATGCTACATCAAGCAAGTTTATGATCCGTCTGGTGTTGTCTGGAGCTTCACGACCCTGGATAAACCCAACCTGGTCTGGATGTATTAGGCTCGGCAGCACCTGAGATAGCCTGTTCGCTAAGATTTTAGAGTAGAGTTTAACATCACAATTGATCAAGGAGATAGGTCTATAACTTTTACATTGAGATGGGTCTTTACCCTCCTTAGGTATTACTATCACTTTGGCTTCCAGGAATTCTGCCCTCATAGGCTTACCAGACAAAAAATCATTAAAAAGCCGCTGAAGATGGGGTGCTAATGTATCTATAAATTGCTTATAATAAAAATTTGTAAACCCATCATAAAGGTGCTTTATGAGCCTTGGTCTCTTTTATAGCTCTCTTAACTTCAGTTAGATCTATGGGCCCATCCAGCAGATCTGAATGTCCGGCATCCAGTTTTGGGAGTTTAATGGAAGACAAAAAAGTGTCTATTTGGGTCATATGATCAATCAAGCCCGACCTAGCAGGTGCAGAATACAGATTGGCGTAAAATTTTTCAAATGCCTCCGTAATGTCACGTGGCTTATAGATAATTTTATCATTCTCCATCTTTAGTTTTGGAATAAAAGAGTTTGCTCGTTGCTGGTTGAGCTTTCTGGCTAGCATTTTATCTGTCTTATTCGAGAGTGTGAAAAACTGAGATTGGGTTCTTTGCAGTAGTGTTACCGCTTTTTTACGTAAAATCTCCTGCAACTGTTGTTTGAGTTTAAATATTTCCGCCTGGGTCTCAGGTGGTCTCCTAGAGAGGGGGATTGCTTGAAGGGTCGAAATTTTTTGTTTAGTATATTTATTTGGGCTAACTCTGTTCTTTTAGAGCATGCACCAATCTGAATGCATTTACCCCTTATCACTGCTTTGTGTGCAGCCCAAACTCCATCTCTCTCTACCTCACCCTCACCATTTAGATCAAAATAGTCTGTTATGGCGCTATGTATTTTATCTTTCGTGACTACGTCATTAAGTAGAGCTGGATTAAGTGCCCACAAGGGGGAGCGCCCTTTAGGCAACAGGTCATTTAAGGAAATACATACAACATCAAGAATCTGACCATGCAATGGGCCGGATTTCAGCATCCTGTAGGTTCGAAGCTAGCTGTTGCTGTATTCAAATATAGTCGATGCGAGAATATGAGTTATGTCTTGCCGAGTAGTGAGTGTACTCCCTATCATTAAAATGGGTCATTCTCCATGCGTCAATCAAACCGTGGTTGTTAAGTAAGAGTTTGAAAGACTTTGTTGCGGTGGGAATAATCATTGGGTCTGAATAGCCCGATCTATCCTTTGCTTGGTCCAGGACCGAGTTCATGACTCCCCCAATAATCCATGTTGATTGTTGCCAGTCAGACATAATGTCTGAGATTTTATAAAAAAAATCTAGCCTGTCCAACATTCGGGGCGTATATATTTAGCAGTGAAATCTGGCGTTTGTTAATAGTACCCTGTACGAGGATGAATCTCCCTTCTGTGTCTCTGCGTGTGGATATGTGTTGGAAATTTAATCTCTTGTGTATTAAAATGGACACTCTCCTTTTTTTCTGGGGCGGTAGAATGAAACGTTTGCGTGAAGCATTTCCCCCAATATTTTGGGATAGAATTCTTCTTAAAATGGGTCTCCTGTACCATGACAATATCTAGCCCCATGCGACAGTACTCCCCTAGGGCAATCCCCCGCTTCACCGGCTCATTCAGCCCCTGAACATTATGAGATGCTAAGCATAAAGCCATTACTCACTACTTGTTCTGAGATACACCCAAGAGATAGAGCTTCTGATGAGTAGGTTATCCGCTGAAAGCAGGTGACCTGAGGGGTGTTCTTCACTTGGACCTAATGATTTGTAGGGCTCCACACCAGGCTAGAGTAAATAGATCAAGTATAGAGAGGGGGAGGGGAGAGAAAAAGAAGAGAAGCCGGAGGAAGGGAGGAAGGAGGCGTCTAAAGGAGGAAACAAAAATAAATAAAAAGAAATATATATATATTTATATTGTGTCTTTAGATCCTTGGCGCTTATCTTCAGTTTCTTTTTCCTTAGTGCTGAAAAATAGACAAGGAGAAAAGAGGCTCCTCTAAGGTAGTAGGTTTTGCAAATGAGGAAAGTTCTTTAAAAAATAGGTAATCTCCTTACATTTATGACAGATTATTCAGGCCCTCAGATCCTGTCACTGCTCTCCTTGTGCAGGGTTATATGTGCCGTCAGCTTTATGCATGCAGTCATCAGGGAGAGAGAGGTATGGTCAATAAAGTTTTAATACAAAGTAAAAAATAATATAAAAAGCTTACATTAGGTTTAGTAATGTCCACAAATGGAAGATAACTTCCTTCAGTCCTCTGTGTCTGTATCTCCACAGGTCAGCAGCAGCAGCCCTCCACGTACTGTGATTCTGTTTCCTGCTTTGGTAGTCACAGGTGGAACTGTTTAATCACTCAACCGGTTTCACACTTGTGCTTCATCTGGAGTGGGTGGTTGTATTGTTCTGATCTTCTATTTAAGTCATTCTCTTAATTGACTTGATAATGCTCAGCATTTACAATTAACTTCTCAATTAGTTCATAAATAATAAAAAATACATTTTTACACCATAGTATACTTAAAACAAATATACCACTTTTATAAAATTACAAGGTACAATTGAAACATTATATGTGTTAAAATAGTTTTCTAACACTCATGATATAATTTATTTAACAACATAATTATTTGTGTGTTAATATATTCTTGCTGATTGGAACTGATAAATGGTATCTTTTTCCCATTTTTACTGCCAACTAATGTTACTTCATGGTATTGCAGTTTGATAGTGACTTGGTAGCTGATTTTATTAGATGAAACAATTTAAGTCAAAATCTACATTTAAACCTTTGGGGGCCATGGTGTTTAAATAATATATTAACTCTCCTTCTTTTTGAGATAATGTTTTTACTGTGTTTCCCCCTCTCCAATTCTGTTTAATCTCTAAAACTCCCATAAATTGCATTTCTCCTGGGTTTTGTTTGTGTACTTCTTTAAAGTGTTTTGAAACTGAATGATTTGGAAAACCTTTTTTGATATTTCTGATATGTTCCTCAATTCTTTTGTGAAGAGGTCTGGAGGTGCGGCCTATGTATTGTTTCTTACAGCTACATTCTAGTATGTAGACTATATTTCTAGATTTACATGATATTTTATTTGACACCTTAACTTGATTTGTATTTGAAGTACTTTCCACTATACTGTCTTTAGGAAATCTATTTTTACAGGTTTTGCATGCATTACATAGCCCACATCTGAAAAATCTCCCTTTCTCTTTTTTATTTGTAGTCTGTTCTGTATTTATCATGCTTTTAACTAGCCTGTTTTTTAGATTACCCGATCTCCTGAATATCATTTATATTAAAGCAATGTATAAAAATAACCATGTTGTACAATACAGTACGTAAATCTAACCGTATATAAGTAAGTAATTACGAAAAATATGTGTATAGTGTTTGTATGGGTATATTAAGTATATATCCAGAACAATATACAATTTACACTGAAATGAGGAGAGCAACTCGCTGTCCTCCTATAACCTATGGTGAAGCACCTGGAATCCTTGCAGAAAGATATCCAGGCGACTCGCCAAAACAAAAAACAAAATAAAGTCAAAATAGAAAAAGTTTACAAAATTAACCCCCTGTGGGGCACAGCTTCAGAAACATAACATTAACAATTAAGTGACTATAACTATGCAGATGAAATCTAAACATTAGATAGCTGCTGTAGAGGATTCTGAGCTAATATTAGAGTCGGCACCAGGTGAAAATAGATAAGATCAAACATATACATACACATACATATATCTACATACACATATATATATATATATATATATCTGTATATACATACCTCCATCTATACATATCTACCCAGAAAACTAGGACTAAATTATCTCAACATTGTCGCTAAATTTAGCCTGGAGGCTGTGCCTTATGTAGATAAAGCTACAAAGTCCCTGTTCTACTGTCCACAGTTTTATAGGGTGTATTACGCATTGAGAAATCTTTTCCTTTTCCCTTTAGTTTTTCACCCTTCTAAATGTAAAAGATTATTACAGACTTAGGTTCTTTGTTGCAGCCTAGGGCGTCTGTAGGGTCTGGCATCCAGGCGTTGGGCCGCTTCCCCTACTTCTGGTAAACGAATGTTTCAAGACGAGAGCAGCGCCATGCCCTCCTCCATTTCAAAAACTGGGTAAATTCTTCCATCTCTCACAATGTTCAATTTGAAAGGAAAGCCCCAGGTATACCTCCATCCTTGCGCCAAAACGATCTCCAGAAGAGGTTTGAATAATCTCCTCCTGTACAAAGTGTTCGGAGAAAGGTCAGCAAAAATGGTGGGCTGGCCACCTGCAATCTCTGGAATACCAGGTCTCGCAGCTTTCATAAAGAGCGCCTTGGTCGTGTAGTAATGAAATTTTGCAATAACATCTCTAGCTCTCTCTCCAGCAACAGGACGACCTGACAGTGCTCTGTGAATGCGGTCTATTCTGAAGGCTTCCTCTTCTAGGTTTGGCAGCAAAAGTTTGCAGAGATCCATCAAATAATTTGGGAGATCTGTAATGGATTCTGGGAGGTTACGGATCCGAATATTTTGACGACGAGAGCGGTTTTCCAGGTCTTCTTGCACGTATTGGAGTTGGCTTTGTTCCTCTCTTAAGGTTGACACTTTTTCTTCCAGTTGGGAGTGTGGTGCTAATAAGTCATGGTACCTCACTTCCAGGTCGGTCACTTTAGAATCAACCGCTTTTATTTCACCAGTAAGTTCTGCAGCCACTTTCTTGATTTCTCCAGTGATCTCAGTTCTAAAAGAGGAGATTAGATCTTTTAGATCCTGTATGTCTGCTTTCGTACTAGGAGCCGTGGATTCCATGGTAGCAATTGGGGAACGCTCGGGAGTTGAGGCTGGCTGTCGGGCAGACTGCGTTGGTGTCTTTGTTGTACAAAAGTCCTGTATAGTTTTGGTTGCCCTTCTTGTTGAGATCCCAGCCATTCCTTTTTTATAAGAACCGTACATAAAATGTAGTTGTCAAAGTCACTTCATCTTGAGTTGTGCCACCACACCGGAGTATGGGGTGCGTTTACATAGTGAGCATATTCTTATCCACTTGTGTCAGTAAAATAGGCCGGTTAGGCATCCTTAAAAATATTGGTGTATTTTGAAAGTCTCTGATGATATATTCCTAGAGGTCCACTAGGTGGCAGTGCAAAATAGTTTGGTTGCAGCAATTTGGTAAATACCAGTTTTGTCCACAAGATGGAGCTAATCACATAGATTTGCTGGGAAATAGCCTCCTGGCCACCAGGTGGCGACGTTATAATGTGCTAAGCCTAGCACCGGCCAGAGAAAACTTTATTATTGTGCAGATGGTGGACTTTGATCCTCATGTACAGGGTTTCAATAGATACAAACTCTGAAGAGGTTTATGTTCATAAGGCGTGTAGTTTTTTATTTTTACTATTTCTGTACACAAATTGGATTGGTGGCCAGGGTTGTCATGTAAAACATTCAATGCTGTACACTATTCAATCTTTGTGTAGGGGCTTAACCTACTGAGTTGATGTTTACCAGTTAGGCAGCTTTAGATTGTCCCTGTCAGGGGGTCTATCTCTGGGGCAGGTGATATGGTGTTTCTGCTATTGCTATTGAAATAAGCTCACCATTTCCTCCTAGCAGGCCTCCAGCAACTGTCCAGGTTAGGGCTTCAGACTGGTCTCTCTCCTTCTACTGTCCCCTGTTGCCCCACTGTCCAGTTGTCCCTCATCCAGTCCACTTTGCCAGGGGTACTGGAAGCACTGATATATTTATAAGCCTGGGCATGTAATTTTCGTAAGCTGCCACTTGGTGGTAGTGTTGAGCTGTCCTTTATACAGGGTGTAGTCAACAGCAAACTTATACAAGTCACACAGGGGAAGCCGCTCCCTTTAACTCATATAACATAAACAAGTTAAGATGATAAGGGATTGAGGAAAAAAATCCTTGTATTAAACAGTTCATTACATTTGGCTGTGGCAGTTTTGCTTCAATTGCTTTGCTGATTAGAGTCCAGCATCAATTAGGATTGAATAAACAGAGCTTTTAATGATGGTTGCAAACACATGAGTCTCAGCAATAAGATGCTGTAAAGGTACAGTCCCTGGGGTGTGGGAGTACAACTTCACGTGCTCCTTATGATCCCAGATTGGTGTAGAAGTTTTTTTCTATGTCCACCAGTGTCTGTGTGTAGTTGCAGGGCTATTGCTAGCTTTACCCTGTGTTAGCTTTCCGCAGTAACTGATATAGAGTGCTTGTTAGTTTTCCTTCAAATATGAAGTGAAACATGATATGTTGTGCTCCACTTTATATCTCCCATCAAGAGGCCCTTCCCTGGGTAGGTGAGCTGGGGTCTAGCTGGGGTAGGATGACATAAGAGGGTCCCCTTTGGGGTTTAGACTCACCAGACACCTTCCCAATAGTTGTTGATTGTGCCCCATCCAGTATCTTTCAGTCCAGTAGATCTGTTTTAAAGTGCAGTCCAAAAGTTGCTGCACAGTCCCAGAGCAATCCAGACTGTTCAGTCACTGCAACCTGGTCTTGTAGATCAAAAATAATCCAAATTGCTTGGTAATTTCATGTTGTTTTAAAGCCTTATTGCAGGGAGCTCTGTAATTGTGCTTCCTCTCTGTTTGCTGCTAGCCACCCCCCCCGGTATTTTAAGGTTTTTAATGTCCGGTTGTGACCTACATAGTCCTGCTTTTTATTTTATGGTTTTGTAGGTATGGTTTAAGCCTATATAATCCCGCTTGCTGTAATGTGGGTTTTTAAGGTCCGGTTGGGGCCTATATAGTCCCGCTTGGTATTTTAAGTTTTTGTAGGTACAGTTTGGGCCTATATAGTCCTGCTTGGTGTAATGTGGGTTTTTACGGTCCGGTTGTGGCCTATATAGTCCCATTTGGTATTTTAAGTTTTTTAGGTACGGTTTGGGCCTATTAAGTCCTGCTTGGTGTAATGTGGGTTTTTAAGGTCCGGTTGTGGCCTATATAGTCCAGCTTTTATATTATAATTTTGTAGGTACGGTTAAGGCCTATATAGTCCTGATTGCTGTAATGTGGGTTGTTAAGGTCTGTTGGTGCCCTATATAGTCCTGCTTGGTATTTTATGTTTTTTTTAGGTACTGTTTGGGCCTATATAGTCCTGCTTGGTGTATAATATGTTTTTTTTTAGATATGGTTGGGACCTAGATTCGCTTGATTTCATAAGTGTTTTTAAGTACTGTTGGGGTCTTGTACTCTCTGATATGTTTGCTTATTTTATATCATGCCCAGGTTCAAACACTCTGCGGCTACAGTCTATTTTGGACTACTACACTTCAAGACACCCCCGAGAAGGAGAGTCAACTGTTGGTGAGTGTCATTACATTCATGCAGAAGATACATGTTATTATTTGCCTGTATCCCAAGATTCTAGAATTTTTGAACAGTATTAAAAAATCAGTAGGTGGAGTCTATTTCAATGGGCGAGGCAAGTATAAGGTCATTGGATGGGGCATATAAGGGTCAATATGACAACAGGGACGAAGTTTAAAATGGGTGGGGTCTGTGTAAGGGGAAGAGCCAATTCTTGCTCTGGCGCCCCTCCAACTTGAAAGTTCATCAGCCGCCACTGGTTGTAGTGCAAAAGAAGTTTATTGCAGAGTTTGTATAATGGTCTGGATGCAGTAACACAGCTGGACAGAGATAGTGGGGAGGGGGTGGAGAGTTTATCAGAGTGTGGGTAATTTATTTGGTATATTTTTGTTAGCAGGTGTTGCTAACTGATAATGTGTAAGTAATTTGTATAACTAAATAAAAAAGACAAATCAGGGGCAGGTGAAAATGCAGCAGAGAGGTATGGGAGTGCTAGGGGTCAGGAGTAGGCTAAGGTTAGGGTTAGGCTAGGGTTTAGGGTTAGGGTTAGGCTAGAGTTTAGGATTAGGGGTTAGGATTAAGCTAAGATTTACGATTAGGCTTGAGTTTAGGGTTTGGATTCGGCTAGGGGTTAGGGTTGTGTTTGGGGTTAGAATTAGGTTAGGATGTTGGAATGTATGTAAAAAAGTATTAGAAAGAGACATTTTAACTGTTCATAGCATTTTATTGCATGTGAAATGAACATTTAAAACTCTTTTTATAACTTTTTGACTTAAGGAAACAATAGTTTTAGAACATTTAAATGTGTGTTTTTTATTGTTTTTATTGTCAGCATATCTTTGACATACAGAGTTACATTTTTATTCATAGACATGTTTTATAAATATACTAGCGAATTGCCCGTCAAAAAATGACGGCAATGAAATTGTAAGGTAGCTAATGCTGTTTAGTGTGTAATAATGAAATATATAATACATGAATAAATGAATATGTTTTACCTATTGTAAAGCATTGTGTGGAAGAGCTGTGAATGTGTTTTGATGTTGCTGCAGCATTAGTGGTGTGGATCTGCTGTGTAAGCGTGCTGAATGTGTGCAGTGTAACACTGTGCGTGCGCGAGACCAAACCGTTAGCGTAGTCGTGTACTTCCGCATTGGCGTAAAATGGTGAGTAATGTGTGGTATACGTCTGTATCGGAATATCCGTAGGTGTTTTGTGGTGTTTTGCGAGTTTCTTGTGGTGTTTTGCGAGTTTAGAGTGCAGTAGCCTCGTTTTCGTTTTGTTCGGCGGCCATTTTTTCTCTCGCTTCGATTTTTTTTTAGTCTCTAAACTGTTTTATTTCGATTAAAATCGAGGTGTAAGTTGTATTTTTGAGGTCCTGGGTGCTCCCTCTTGGTGTAGGTAAGTTTTTTATGTATGTGCTGTGTGTATGTATTGTGTTTTACATTTTGTAATGTTCGCGAGTTGCGTCCGAGTGTTGCGAGGCCGTAATGTGTGTGAACGTGTGTCGTATGTTGTTTGCGAGTGTCGTAATGTGTGTGTCGTGCTGTTTGGTTTGCGAGGGTCGCAGTTGCTGGCATGGAGCGCCTTCGGCGCTCCATGGCAGCATCTGCGGCCCTCGCTTTGCGAGGTCCTCAGGTGCTGGCATGGAGCGCCTACGGCGCTCCATGCCAGCAACTGAGGCCCTCGCTTCGCGAGCGTCCTCAGTTGCTGGCAAGGAGCGCCTTCGGCGCTCCATGCCAGCAACTGAGACCCTCGGCCATTGCCCTCGCTTTGCGAGGGCCGCGACTCGCTACGCGAGCCCGCAGCGTTAGCAACAACTTGTACGCTCACAACTATATATGTGATATCAATTACTCTATTATATAAAGTAATAATGTTAATGTTTGGTGAAGGTCTATATAGGCCTACACTTATATCTAATAGCCTTTTACCATTGAGAAAGCTCAGTCTATTGAGCGAAACACATTTGGTCTTTTTGTGACTTTATCTTGCCATTTTCTGCCTATATCAGCGTTCTACATATTCTGGCCCTTTGGACACCTGAGATTTCAACTGAGAATTGCCTGCTTTTGGAACCACAACTGATCTGGACTTATGAGGACTATAGCTGATATATAAATGATACAAATACTGCATATGACTGAGGTCTTCAAATGTGAGGGCTTTGATTGTTTTTATATTACTTCCTGATTAAACTCCTTTTATTGCACCATCTGGCAGTGTTCGCATCTCTCCCCCATTCCCTTTTTTATCATAAAGTATTAATTGTTTACTATATTCTTAACATTTTACGTGTCATTTTACGTGTCATTTGCATATATTAAGAATATAACTATTGTATTGATCATGTAATCCACCTCCTCCCATTTTCAAAATTTTCCTCCTTATTATCATGTAAGCAAGTTTCAGAACAATATCAGGTTTGCTTATTTTATCTTTACTAAGCTTCACCAATAGATTTTTCCTGGAAATTTCCCTTATGTCATTTTTATTAATTACATTTATTCCATATTGAAATCAGTTTCTTCAGTCTGGGATTTTAATATCTGGCATTATGGTATAGAGAATATTCCCTGCAAGGTAGGAGTGAGTATGGGTAGTAATAAGAAGAAACTTAAATCAAACAAATTAACATATAACGTATCTCATATGTCCCCTTGGTCAGTTTTATAATTTTTTAATTTAAGGCAAAGGAATAATACCAGTCCTTGTGTTCCTTATTTGGTTCCGCACCAGGTCCTTCTTTGTCGGTCCCCAATCTCCAGTTCTCCGCCTTTTCCAGGTGTCTTTCACTTTTTTTTTTTTTGAGTGTTAGGTTATAGCTGTGATCTGAATGCCTGTGTAGTCTATCTATGGGCTCCATATCTCTATAAATGTGGGTATAGTATCTGCAAGGGAGTGTGAAATTCTTTCATTTATCGCAATTAAATGTATTTTTGCTTTGATTGCCCCTATGTTTAGAATTTTTAGTCTCAGACAGTCGTGGGTTAAGCCAAGTTACCTTGTCCCAGGTATAGGGGTACATAGCACAATTTTCCATAAATATCCAAGCTGGTTGGGATTGGATTTGTGCCTGTACATGAGTGTTGTGGTGATTCTAGCGGGTCTATTATTCCAAATATATCTAAAAATCAATCTTTGGAACTGTGTTAAATCCTTCATGGTGATCTGAAGAGGTATTGACCTAAAGAGGTACATCAATCTGGGTAGTATGTTCATTTTTACTGTGTCAATCCTCCCTAGTCACGATAAATTGTATTTAGACCAATTGTTTAAACTTTGTTTTAGTGTGTTATATAATGGAATATAATTGGCCTTATACATATCTTCTATTTTTGATGTTATGTGTATACCTAAATATTACATTTTTTGTGGCCCATTGAAATTCATAAGTTTGTGAAAGAAGTTATTTTTCTGCAGGCGTCATATCTAATGCTAAGGCTTCTGTTTTGTCTATATAAATTTTTAGACCGGATATGGCCCCAAATGTATCCAGGATCTGCATCAGTTGGGAGGTTGAATTTACGGGATCTGTGATAGAGCAGAGCAGGTCATCTGCAAACAATTACATTTTGAAATGTTTAAGTCCATTTAAATTCCTATAAGGGCAAAGAGAAGAGGGGATAATGGGCAACCTTGTCTCATACCCCTCTGAATGTGGAGAATAGGTCTCGCCCTTCCCAGCAGTTTTAAGTTTGCTTTGGGTTCTTTGTAGTATGTGCGAATTAGGTTAATAAAATGTCCTTTGAAGCCAAATAGCGAATTAGGTTTATTTGCCTTGCTATAGAATTTATGCTGAGTCCATCAAAGTGCTTTTTCAGTTTTTTTTGGAAAGGATCATGTCTAATTCCACCCTATCTTTGTTAATTTGTGTTCTATTTAGTACTGAGGGGTTTTATTGGTAGTGTTGCTCTAGTTGTTGCAATTCCAAATTTAAATTGGTTTCTAGTAATCTACATTTTTTCTTGTTTTCTGAGGCTAACTTAATACATGTTCCCTTAATGTAAGCTTTGTGTACCATCCAGACCCAGCCTATCCCTGTGTCTTGTCTAAGATTTATCTAAAAGAATAATTCCATTTCTTGTAATATCTGGATTTTAAACACTGGATTGGCCAGAGGCATCTCATTAATTTGCCATGTTGAATGGGATTTATTATCTATTTTTAGGTCTACTCTCAACTTCACTATAGAATGATCTGACCATGTGCAAGGTAAGATACCAGTATTTTTTGTCTGGTCTAGGAGGGAAGAGTCTATGAGAATATAGTCAATTCTTGAATATGAGTCATGAGGGTGTGAATAGAAAGAGTATTCCCTAACGTTAGGATGTTTCTCTCTCCGGGAATCAACTAGGTTTATTTTGATTTTATTTAGCTTTTTTGAGAGCTGTATTGTTTTAACCTTTTTGGATCTATCTATGTTTTGGTCAATTGTCAAATTCAGATCTCCTATTAAAATTTTACCACAGTCCTTTTGCTCTACTGTTTTAAGTAAACCTATCAGAGTATTGTGAAGGCATAAATTGAGATAAGTGTTTTGTATCTAATAATTTCCCAGTTAAGATAATAAAATATCCCTCTGGATCTATCATTGTCTCTTCAACTACTAAAGGGAAATCTTTATATAATAGAATTGCAACACCTTCCCGTTTTGCTTCTTGGCCTGTCATATAAAATGTTGGATAGTGTTTATGTAAATAGTTTCTTGCATAAAGATTATTGAAGGACGGTGATCTTTGTATGTAATAAAGGCTTTGCTCCATTTTTGAGGTGAATTAAACCCCTTAACATTGTGTGTTATAAAGACAAATTCTGATTTACTCATATTCAGAGTGATGTTTAAAGGAATATCTTGGATGCGTATAACTTACTGTGATCATGCCTTTGTGTGGAGCCGTTTGTTGAAGTAGAAGGACTGATGAGGGGGGCAATCTAGTGGATGAGATCCCAGTAGTATTCTTGCTACCAATATTTTTTTGTATACTGGAGGAAAGAGCTTAAATATTAATGACTTGATATAAAATGTTTTAACCAATACAAACATCTTAACTATAACTACTACATTCTGATCTAAACTCATAGTATTATTTTGTGCACTAGTGTGCCTAGGGGGAAGAAGAACCTGTCTTCACTATTACTTCCCTAGTTAGAGGTAGATAACTATAACATATTATTATTAACAGATTTTAAGAGTTCTTTAGATAGTCTAATTGGCTGTATGACCTGGAGCCCCCCCCCCCCCCCCCCCCCTTGGTAAAGTATTGAATGAATTTAAACAAATATTATGTATATTCACCCATTTTAAAGTTTTTATTTTTATAAGCCCCAAACTTGGATATTCTATAATTTTGCTATATTCCTGTTTTAAAAAGTCAAGTTTGCAATCTGTCAGGATTCAGTCCTTAGGGTTGCTGATATTTTTTTTGTTTAGATGTGAAGTGAGTATTATAGGAGATGAGCTGCTTCTGGGGCTCCTTGGAAGCTCTTTGGCGTTTGGAGGTAGATATCTCCGTCCATTGTCTTTGAGGTCTGTTAATTGAAATCGGATTTATTGGCTGTTGATGGGCATCATCATTGATTAAATTCAGAGATTGAAGATGCGATTGGCATTCTTTGAGATCATGGGCCACATATCTGTGTTCTTGTATAGAGAATTAAACATTGAAGGGGAAGCCCCATTTGTAAGGTATTTTGTGTTGTATAAGAACTTCTAGCTCTGGTTTTATTTTCTCCTTCTCAATAGTGTGGACGGAGACAGGTTAGCACTGTCTGGAACCTTGATCTCTTCTAGACTTCTGGAGTGGTACAGAATTTGATCCCTGGTCTGTTGCCTTAGAAGACGAACTATGACATCTTTGGAGACATTTGAGTTAGTCAAGGTTCCCACTGCTCTATGGGCTTTTTAATGCGCACTTCTCTTTCTGGGGCATTTGGTAAAATTGAGTTGATGACTGCCTTCAAGTAGGAATTTAGATCTGTTACAGATTTATGGATTCCCCTAAATCTGAAGTTGTTTCTCCTTGATTTATCTTCAAGTTCTTCAAGTTTAAGTTCAAGAGTGGAAATCTTATCTTAATCTATCTTGAGCTTGGGAATCTAGCCTAACATATAAAATGTTGTTTCAAGATAATTGGTCCGCTGGCCCAGGTCGTGAATATCTTTTTTTAGATCTTTGACAGCTTGTGAAAGGTGAGATTTAAGCATTGATTCAAACCATGTTTTTGGATCTTTAGATAAATTTGTGTCTATGAGGTTATTGTTCTGAGGACCTTCTATGTCAGAGACATCAGAAGTCCCTCAGATAGATTCTTGTAGAGGAGAGCGCCTGTCAGTTGTGGAGGGGGAATGTTCAGTGATAACTCGAGTCCCACCACTTTTCTTTGTTCTCCTCATCATGAGGTGGGTATAGAATTTTAATGGGTTTTTGAATAGTTAAAATCTATTGGATAAATCACTTAACTTGATTAGAGGAATCATTACTTTCTTGCTGTGTTAGAGCCCGGGTGTGTGGGTTTCTTGTAATTGTATAGTGGTTTATCTGGGTTGTTCATGTTTCATGAGGGGCCTATGAAGGGGTTAACATATTTTGCTGACATATTCACGAGATATAGCCTAACCATAATATCATGTTCCTATCCTTGGGATGTTTTGCCTCCTTACTAAAACACAAAACATTTCTAGTTATTCTAAGAAACAGAAAAACACCTGATTATCTGTCCTTGCAACAGACTAACATGAACTGTAAATTGCCTCTAATATCCGCCTTCTTTTGCAAGTATATAACCTATGCTGTGACGTGGCAATAAACGGAATTAGTACTGAGAATGATTTTGTGTGTGTTACATCCAGTACGGGTTTCCCAGAATTCTGATTGGGCCCTGTGTTTCCAAGCTGCCAACTACTGATTAGGAAGTCCCAACAGCCTAGACCTCCCAATTAAGGTGAATCTAGCATTTATGCATCCTTTAAATAAAAGTGGATTGTATAGACCCTTCTATTGACTGGGTAGAACAATTTATAAGCAGGTACCATCATAATTTAAGAAGTCTAGAATTAGGTTTGCTACTAATATCCACCCGAATATATTTTGTAGTATAGACGTGGTATTTTACATAACTAGGACACTAATAATGGTGTTGTAGTGTTGTTTTTATAAGCAAATCAGTGTGTTTAATTTTTACTGCTGCAATTCAATTACAGATAACCAATAGTAAAGGATCAAGTTGTTGGGATATTTCACTACAGTAATAAAGAGTAGGTGTTGGTTAAAGTGGTTTGCTTCTGGTGGCAGAGGAGGGAAATGAGTTGTCAGAGCAGGACTATGTGGATACAGGGTCAAGATAAAGAGCTTATGTGATGGTGCTATTTATGGTAAATGTAAAACAGCCACTGGTTAAGATATATATATATATATATATATATATATATATATATATATATATATATATATATATATATATAGGCTATCCATTCCTATTACAGTACCTCAACCTTCCTGCTTGGTGGTGTTTATAGAATTACTCAATCCATGTCCTTTTTCTATCTATTTTGAATCCAGTGAGTCCAGTGAGTCTCTTTGTATGAATTTCAGGCCTTCAGTGTAACACCTGTTACGGTGCAATCAGTAGTAGCAGTAGGACTCTGGAGGTATTCTCCTCAAGTCCTAAGGGAATTGATTTCACCAGCTGATCTAAATTGTAGGTATATATTTTAATTATACATAATGACCAAAATTAGTTCTTGTTGGTAATTGTAAATCTAATTTTTAGTTGTTTTCCTTTCAATTTCTGTTAGAGTTCAAGTGATGTATAACTGCTCTGACTTTGTGACAGTTGCTTTAGAACCCTCAAACGCAAGAATCACATATATCGTTTTTAGCAATACGTGTTGTCGCTAATGATTGTGGGCTCGCCGCAGTTGCTGGCAAGGAGCGCCAAAGGCCATAGGTGCTCATCCCTGCGACCTCCTACGACTTTTGGAGCGCAAATCGCGAGGGGCCGCATTTGCAGAGGTGGAGGCTCCCACGTCAGCTGCAATGAGCCGCAGGCTCATTGCAGGCCGCAAATGCAGACCCTCGCAAAGCGAGGCGCCGCATTTGCGGAGGTGGAGGCTCTACGGCGCCTCACAACCGGTTACTAATGACTACACAAGAGCGGCTTTGAAAAAAAAACAACAAACACACAATGACTAACTACGGACTTAGACAAAAAATACGAGCCACGGGTCTTATAAAATAAAAAATTACGACCCGCGGGACTTAGAAAAACTCCATTATGGACAAGCAAAAATACGACCTTAACGGACAAACCGCGCACAGCGGCAAACATTAAAAAACACAAAAATACACACAAAAATAAAATAAAAACCTTACCTACAGCAAGGGGGGACACCCAGGACCTCTGCAACACAAGTTAAACCTCAATTTCAGTTAAATTTAAAAAGTTTAGACTCTCGAAAATTCCCTAAGCGACAGAAAAAATGGCAGACGAAAAAAAAAACGAAAACGAGGCTACACGACCTCTAAAGCCACAAAATACCGCAAAGCAAATATGGCTTTTACAAAAACCCGTACGACCTACAACATACACCATTAGCAAGGATGCTAAACCATACAAACCCGCATACCACATACACATTCGCCGCCATTTTACAACACTAACTTACAGAATACGGAAGTACCCAGCTACACAAATGGCTTCCCCTCGCGCATGCAGCCTATTTATACTACACACTGCACACATTGCTGACACTTACACCTCAGCTCAACAACAATGCAAATCTAAATTATTTGCTGCAGGAACATCAAAACAGATTGTTAGCTCTTCAGCACATTCCTTGCTGTATATATTAATTACAAAGAGGTAAAGTATATTAATTTATGATTTCATTAATTAAGTAATTAGCATAAAAAAAATAATAGACACAAAACAAAACAAAATAACACCACACTAGCGCAAACAACCACAAACACCTTCACCGCGCCACCCACAAGTAGTGCCAAGGCTGCTCATAGGACACAAACTACACCAGGGGGGAGCCTTGCAATAAGCGACAAAACAAGATCACTGCGAACCTTACAATAAGAGCAAAGGCATCTATGATAACAACAAATACACCAACCCACAGGCTGGGAATGAGCGTCTTTAGTGACAACGACGCTCAGCGCCAGCCTTCGCAATGAGCGCACAAGGATCTCAGACCACCAAAACACTTACTCTCTGTGGCAAACAGCATTACCTGCATTACAATTTTATTGTAGTGGCTAGTCACATATATAGTTGTGAGCATTGCGGGTTGTTTCTAATGTGTGGGCTTGTGCATCCCTACGACCCCGTACGACCCTTTGACCCCGTACGACTTAGGCAGTGAACGCTGAAGGCGCTCACTCTGCTGGTGGAGATGAGCGCCGCAGGAGCTCATCCCTACGACCCACGGGACTACAGATCAACCGAAATCAGAGACCCGTAGCACTTTGAAAAAATCAAGTGAAAAAAAAAAATTAGGGCCCGTAACACTTTGAAAAAAGGAAACCGGCACTTAGAAAAATAAAATACGAGGTCCGAAAAAATATGAAGTTAGCGGCCGAACCGCGCATAATACAAAAACAACAAAAACACAAAGAAAAAAAAAAAAACATAAACAAAACATCACACACACCATGGGGGGAAAACCAGGACTTCTGGGTTTGCCCAGTTTCAGCATTTCAAAATTGCCTAAGCGACAAGAAAAATGGCAGCCTGAAGAAAAACGAAAACGAGCCTACAGGAACCATAAACACGCAAAACACCGCCAGGCACATAAGAATGGAGAGCGGGACATAGAAATAAACAAATACGAGCAGCGGGACTTAGAAAACAAAAATACAAGGTAAAAAAAATACGAAGTTAACGGCTGAACCGTGCACATCCGATACAACCAAAAACTTTAATAATTTTTTTTTTAAAATAAACATAACATACAGCACGCGGGGACAGCCAGGATGTCTGGGAGTGAGGTTGCACAACAATTCAAACACAATTTGCAGAGTTTTGGTACTCGAAAATCGCCTAAGCAACAAAAGAAATGGCGGACAAAAAAAAAAAAAAAGAGGCTACACGACCCCTAACCACGAAAAACACTGCGAGGCACATAAGACTTTTACCCAGGAACGTACAAGGTACAAAATACACTATTAGGAAGGATGGAAAATGATCCACACCCGTGGAACACATAGACAATCGCCGCCATTTTACAACACTGACTTGCAACTAATAACATTACCATTCTAAAATAGTGATTTACACAACTGAACAAATGGTTTGGCCTTGTGCACGCAGCCTATTTACACTGCACACTTGCCACATTCCTGACACTTACACCTCAGGTCAGCAACAGTCCAAATGTACATTGTATGTTGCAGGAAAATCTCAACATATTGTTAGCTCTTCGGGATATTGATTGCTGGATATATTAATTACAAATAGGTAAAGTATATTAATTTATTATTTATTTAATTAATTAATTATTATTAAAAAATATATTTATATTAAAAATAAAAAGAGCAGGGGAGTGGCCCGCAATGAGCGCCAAAGGATCTCAGCGGGGGCTTGCAATGATCACCGAAGGTGCTCTGATGACCAAAGTTACACGAGGGAAGAGGCTTGCAATGAGCGCCGAATGTACTCAGAGGACCAAAAGCCTTACATTATGTGCCAAGCAGCATTACCTGCCTTGCAATTTTATGACCGTCATTTTTTGATGGGCTATTCTCTAGTATATTTATAATTTGAGGTGCTGGTTTAAGTTAAATGTGAAATAGCTACTTATCAGGATATATATAGTCAATCCACCCCTATTACAGTACCTCCATCTCCGTGCTGGATGTTATTTATAGAGTTATTCAGTCAATGTATTTGGTCCCAGTGAGTTTCTTTGAGAAGTTTCTTTGTGTGAATTTCAGGCCTTCAGTGTGGTACACCTGATCCAATGTGATCAGCAGTAGTAGGTCTGTGGAGGTATTCTCTTCAAGCCCCAGGGAAATTAATTTCGCCAATTTTCAGTTATTTTCCTTTCAATTTCTGCTGGAGCTTAAGTGACAATTTGGAACTCTTAAATGTGTTCTAACAAAATTGTGATACATTTTAATTATTTACAGAATTGTTTCTATGGTTAGTGGTATATGTTCCACTATATCTTCCATTTTCCAAATGGATCCTCATCTTTGGTCCTTCTTTTGCACCACATACATTTGCACAGGTAGGACTCAAGCATACTTCTGTGCAGGCCCCAATGTGCTTTGATGTTTGCCTTTGCTTTTCGCCACGTGGATTCAACAATTTGAGCCTCATTCAATTGATGTGATTCTTCATTTTCACAAGTTGTGCGAGTCTGATCGCATATCGGACCCCCGAACCTTATTGATTGACACGTAACCTCCATGTTTTACTGCCTTATTTATGACAGTCTCATTTTTCTATTGGCCGATTCGAAAGGGGCGGTTACGGGCTCGGTGAATTGCTCCGGTTCCCGCCCACAACTGCTCCGAACCAGTGCATGGTTTATGGAGCTGGCTTCAGGATCGCAACTCGCGACCAGGAGCAATTGAATAGCTTCACGAACGGAGACCAACGGGAGCCCGCAACTTGATTACAGACATGCTGCCGTCTATAAACGAGTTACGGGCCTGCAATTGAATGAGGGCCAATGTGTGTGGGCGCCTTTTTTGTGATTAGCAAAATTAGCAAAATTAATTGAATGGTTCACTTGTAAGTGAGTATAATCTTCAGGTGATAGCTGTTATATGCTCTCCATTAGTCAGATATTATTGTTGTGCCAGGTTCGATGTGTTGTTTAATGATGGGTATTAATGTGTTAGCTGTTCGGTCTGGAACAGCTAAGAGGAATGCTTCATGTGTTTCTCAACATATTGCTCCAAACACCCATTGTTGGGGTAGAATTCTGCTTACGTTATTTTTTATTTTTCAAGTGTCATTTCAGCTCCACTAATTGTCATCAAATGTTTAAGTAATGAGGAGGCGCATATTTCCCTCATGTAGTTATTCCAGTGTTTTTGTTCATAAAATAATAATTCTGTTTTTAAGTCCAGCAGTGATCCAAATCCTATAGTTATGCAGCATGTTCTTTTGTAGCCTGTCCATTTTTTGTTTTGTTTTTTAAAATATAATTGCATGTCATGATTAGATGGACAAGTTTGTGAAGAGTGTATCGGTCCTTTTTGCTGGAAGAATTCTACAGCATCTTCTGTAGTTTTAATTGTGTAATTGAAAGAAATATTTTTTTTTATTTTTGGAGATGTCTTGATAATGTATTATTATAATAAAATTAATTGGATGTTTTTTTGTGGAATTTGTTTTAAACATTTTTATACATTTTAATTAATATATGTTTATATGTTATAATTTATTAAATATTATGAAGAATATATAAGTGATTTATTTGTGTTAAACTATACTTTACTTATTTTGTTCTTTGCTTGTTCTATGCTGCTCCTGCTACTCAATACCGTCAATTCTCCTGTCACAGTAGCAGCAGCAGTGTGCATGCGACAGTTCATATTGTCTGAGCAGCGCGCACATGCACGCTGCTGTTGCTATGCGGCGTGGTCGGCACAACTATAAGAGGATAGATCTAAGTCATCCCAAAGCACTATCACATAATGTAGATAATATCAGTTTTTCGATTTTTACTTAAAACATTTTTACTTTGATTCTTACCAGTCAAGGATTTTTTATTTATTTATTCATGCTTGAGACTTCATCCACAGTTGGATTTGAGAAAATTCAAAATTGAAACCAGTTTCAGCTTTACTGATATTTTTAATCAACACATTAAATTGCTCTCACATTTTAAGGCCTTTATGTGAGCATAAACACTTATCAAATACTAGTAACTTGCCCGTCAACAATGATGGGAGTAAAATTGTAAGGCTGGCAATGCTGTTTGCCACACAATGCGAGGCTATGGACCCTCTGAGCACATTTCCCCCCTCCCCCATATCCCCTCTCATGAGCGCCCATGTGTCTCTTTGCAGCATTTCCCCCCTGTCCCTTCCCTGTGTGTTTCTCCTCTGTGTGTGTGGTGAATGGTTGTGCGGCGCGTGTTGACTGCCGTTGGTTTTATTTTCAAATAAGCCTGGGCGATGCTGACTGGCTGGGAGGAGGAGGAGGGACTTAAGCCCGTTTCGCGGGCTTCCTCCTCACTCCGCGCCGGCCATTGAGCTGATTCCCTCCCTCCCCTTAAATGGTGGTCAGATAGGAAAGTAGCAGATAAGGAAGTAGGGTACGTCTAAAGGAGGAGGCTGGTTGAGCAAAGTTCAGGAAGGTTTAAAAAAATAAAATAAATAAACGGGGTGGAAAAGAGTTGAAGGGTTAGGATTCTGTGAATTCTAAGCTAGAATGCAAATAGAAATGTCTTTGGTTGGCGGGAGGTGAGGAACCCGGCCCACGGGCTTAAGTGGGCGTTGCCCTGCCTCATGGGCATGCTTAGGAAAGCACTGGGAGGCTCTGGGCGCGGGCTCAGGGCCTGAGGTTACTGACCGGGCCGGGCTCCTCCTCCGGGATGTTATTTGAGCTGTGATTTAACAATGTTAATTATGTTAATTGGTTATTGGTTTATGGTTGCTTTAATAAAGCTGTGGCCCGTATTTTTTCCCAAGAAACGCTGTTTCAGTGTGTTTATTTCTTCTAAAGCCCATTGGATCTTGCCAGGGTCACGTGCCTGGCGTTGTTTGTATAAGTGTTACAGTCTTCTGCGTTGTGTGTTTTGTAAGTTTTGCGAGCCTGGCATTGCTGAGCCTCGTTTTCATGCTGTTTCTGAAAATATGGGTCTAATTCGCTTGCAACCTCACTCCCTGTTTTCTTGTGTCTCCCCCTGTGCTGTGTGTGAGTGTGTTATGATTTTTTGTACATGTTTTTTTTTGTTTTGGTAGGTTTTTAGAGTTACGCGCTTGAAAAGTGCTGCGCCGCTGGCGAGTCTTGCTGGCTTTGCAAGGTACGCCCAAGTACTGTGCCACTGACTGCAATGGCGACACAGGCTGCAATGAGCGCCTTCGGCGCTTATTGCAGCCTAAGTACTGCGCCGCTGCTTTGCCGCGCTTCCCAAGGCTCGCATGTGTGATGGCGCTGCTGGCTGCAATGAGCTCCTTTGACGCTCATTGCAGCCTAAGTACTGCGATGCTGCTTCGCTTAGTCACTTTTAGATTGTGAAAAAACGCCAAATATGCCTCAAATCAACTTGCAACCTCACTCACATGCTTCCTGACTCTCCCCCTGTGCTGTGTGTGAGTGTGTACGTTGTTAATTTGAGGCGTATTTGAGGCTTTTTGGTGTCCTTGTCAGTTTGGTGGTTCAACCGTTAAAGTCGTAACGCTCATTGCACCCTAAAAGGCTTGCAGTTGCGGCCCTCACTATGCGAGGGCTGCAATTATTTAACACTTAGTGACCAACATCGCAACGTGACCAACACTGACAACTATATATATGTTAATATAAACAAGTGCCAGTAGTGTTCCTTTCGTTAGCCCCTGATTCATTAATCATCAGTATTCAATTATCTGAAATAATTATATTTTAGTGTTCTGTACGAATTCTTATTGTTAAAGGAAATGAGTTGTAAGATGTATTTTATCGTTGTCTGGTACTCCCCTGTACAATTAAAGGTAAACTGTACATCCTTGTAATTAACTAGGGGTATTCTGATGCTTTTATGATGTTATTAGTATTTATGCATTCAAAATATGTGAAAAGAAAACAAACAACCGAAGGAACAAACAAACTTTAAATGTATTAGTTATTTATGTAATTACATGGCCACTTCCATTTTTGTCTTCTAATAACCTGTCTCTCTATGCGAGTAAATGTTTTCTATCAAGTAAGTGGGGACCTTGGAGGGTGAGATTAGTTGACACTCAGTGTTTTGCTATTTGCACTTTTTTTACCATATTCCAGGGGTAGTCAATAAGTGGATCTAGGTTATGAATCTATACCTCAAGACTCTTTTTTTTCAAACCTTCACTGCATTAATACCATTGTTTCTGTTGTTCAGTCCTTCAGTCATGTCTGACTCTCGGTGACCATATGGACGCAGCATGCCAGGCACATTTGTGTCTGGTTGTGCTCATCCATAAGGTTTTCTTGGCAAACATACTGGATGGGTTGCCAGTTCCTTCTCCAGAGGACAATGATTTGTCTGACCTCTCTGCTATGACCTGCCCATCTTGAGTGAACCTACATGGTATAGCTCACAGCTTCAGTGAGATATACAATACCCTTCACCACGACAAGATAGCAATCCAGAAGGGGATTAATACCATTACTATGATAGCATCATATAATAATACCAGGAGCTTCAAAACCCTTAATGGGACCCTTAAAGTCATGTTGGTTTTTAGGCTAATCTTAAAGAGCAAGAAAAACCTTGTATACATTGTATTAGTATTTTTTATAAAGTGAACCAATACTGACAACATTCAGTGTTGATTGTGCTACATGTTATGCAAATGGGACTTTATTAAGTAATACATGCAATTTGTTTTTATTTTGGGGGTAGCCATTGACCTGCATGTTTACCTGCTTCCTCAATATGGATGATCTTATTGGCTGATTATTTTTACAGTACACCAACTAAAAGTGTTCGCAACTTAAAGCTTCTCTGCATTCACTGAACCCACGTTTTTTGTTTTACTTAAAATGATTTGCCCTTTATTGAGTCCAGTTATTACAATGGTGTATTGCAAATAGATAACTACAGTGGTCATCAATTATTGTAGGTAATTAAATACTGATTAAAGTTCCACTGGCTGAGAAAGGAATCAGCAACTTACCATTCTGGAGCCCGTATTTGACAGCCCATACAGATCATTATATGGCTCTTTGGTCATTTCCAACTTCTAGCTTACCTGTCATGCAACAGGACAAAAGAACAAGGAGTGATGTTTCCTCAAATTTTTAATGACTTGTTCTCATACAAGTTGTGCAATTTGTTTCGCAGTGGCAAAGATTTGTGTACATTAAATTAAATTAAATACTATTTAGACATAATGGGAAACAGGAGAGCAAATGGTTGCAAGAAACAGTGAAACAAATACAAGTAGAAGAGGGACAGAAAAAAAAACAATAATACAACGTGATAACTTCAGTTTTTTTACATGCTAACACTCACAGGAAAAAATTATTATAAAAAAAAATCCACATGAAAAAGCATAATGGAAAAAAACATATACCAAACATATGGGTAGAAAATGTCTTCTCGTAAGCAGGTGCATAGGATGGGAGGGATGAGAAGTGAGGATCTAGGTGAATAGAGTGGGGGGGGGGGGGGAAATAGTCAAGATTCTACAGTAGGGCCTACATCTGAGTGCAAATACATTATTTCAACTTTAAAAAATTACCCAAATCATCCTATTAGATCAATGCAACCATTATAGCATTACTAAATGATTTGTTTGTTTTTTAAAGAGGCTTGGCATAACAGTGTCATGTCCTAAACACAACCTGAACACTAAACATTATATATGTGATTCTTATTAGGCCTGAATACTCACAGGCCATGCTCTTTGGGCATGCAGGGTACCGGATCAGAGCCTGAGGCCTAACATTACAAAGGTTATTAGGGTCATAACAAAATAGTACATGAGTTCAGGGTGGTGACAGTTTGATCTTGGGCCATACATGCCCTTGCTGGTGGGGTTCAGGGAAGTCCCATCCTGGCCCCCATAAGTCAGTCATGACATATAGTAAATACAGGCATGCACAACAGAGTAAGTTATTAAATTAGCCAAGTTCCACAAAGTTTATCCATATTTTAATTTGGTGCCATGTAATCTTGCATTAATGAGTAATGTTCAGATATTACAGTTATGGGAAATGGCCCGAAAGATGAAGTTATGGTTTCACCGCCAACATGCAAATTACCAATTGTGTGTTTTCTTGTGGTTTAAACTTTTTATGTAATCTGCCTATTTAACACTAAGAATTTGCTGACTCTAGATTACAACATGGGATTTTTTGTATGGATCTGTAAATACTATCTAATCATTTGCATGCAATTAGTCTAGGCATTGGTTTGTTATTAATACTGTTCTACAGTTTCTACATTGTATGTTTAATCTAGGTAACATGAAAATGGCCAACATTTGAATAAATATCAGTGACATTTCCTGTTTATTTATATGCTTCTTGATGTTTACAGTTCTTTCTCCATAAGGAAATTGACTGATTTGCACATTCCACATATAGAATAACAGAGAATAATTGTAAACTTAGTTGACACATCCCACGCAAAGTCTGATTTACTGAATTAAAAAAAAAGAATGATTTTGTTTTTCCTCTGTCCCATTCACTGGAGAGCCATAAATAAGAAATCATCTCATTGGACAACACTCATCTCTCTTTCTCTCTGGGGCCTACATTTGTGTGTAGACATGCGTTAAGATTTCTCTGAAGCATACTGTTAGATTATGGGAGCATATACAGTAAATGTCATCTATTCACCAACAGTTTCTATAAATAAATAAAAATTCGGAATTCAAATGTAGTCTGCATTATGCAAGTTATGAAGATAAAACTTGCTACAGTTCTGCAGTTCAGGGGTTAAATATTCTTGCCTATCTGACCCCTGTTTGTTTTCTCTGAGCAAGGAATTCAAGTGTGGTATAAGAAGGTGTCTGGTACTTTAAAATATGCAGACTTATTGGATTCTTGGAATGATGTGCAGCAGTCTGAGAAGTCCACATGGGAAAGAAAGAAAAAAGTGATGTCGCAGGCAGCCTTGGTGTCTCTCGCTTATCACCAGATCAGTTGGATCCAAACCAGTTTGCTGTTCCTAATCTTGTTGGTCTGTGAAGGTCATTCCAACCAACACATTGAACTTTTTGTGGTGTCCCCCTTTACCTAAGGTCTGATAATGAATTCTCTAGTTTGTAAACCTGAATTTGATTTAAAATCACCTACGTCACATACGTCCATTCAAGACTTCATGTTGCCGTTTGATATCCCAATGGGGAAACATTTCCAAGCTAGTCAGTACCTTAAAACACTGCACTTTTAGAATACTATACATGTAAGTACATGGTTTAAGAATATGGCCACCACAGAACCACAGACTGTTGATTTGGCTGTGCAGCCTTGGGTTATCTGTTAAAAAGAGTGGTGCAGAGACTGTGGGGGCTGTTAGCCTCCTTGTCCCCGTGTGGCCGTTTAGAATCCCTGCTGCTGCATGTTTCAGCTTTATTAAGGTGTAATTGTACAGCGTTTGACTCAAGTAGCTGCCTGTGCTGGGTCAGTTTGGCTTAATTGCTGGGCCCTTTTCCTGCCAAGATGGCGACCGTCAGTCCATGGGCCTCTATGTCCCCTTCACTACCTTTGTCCCCGCTTGTGTGCTTATTTGGGATGGCCCCCCTTTATATCTCCAACCCGTGGCCTTCTCAGGTCCCCCCCTCAATCTCTGAGTGTGGGTATGCCGGCTGGGGCATTGAATCAGGCCTACCTTCTTCTCTGCTCGCTGCAAGATCAACAATACCTAATTTTTCAGGCATGTGTACATGCCTAATTTTTCTGGCCTCTGGTGCTGCACTGTGCCTTCAACAACCAAACCCAAAAAAAAGGCACATAACAGGGATTAAACTGATAGGAGTAGTACTACTTAACACACAACTCATATCTGGTGTAACAGAAGTGTACATTTAAAACAAAAAACATTTTTTCTACTGTAATAGATTGCATAGCAGTTAGTGGTGTGCAAGCGTGTGTGTAAGACCTACAGCGTCTACTCTGCCACTCATATCTGTTGTCACAGTAGCTTGGACGCATAGTACCAATCTGTCAAAACCGGTAATGATGAATGAGGTCTAGAGTAGCCTGGTTCCCTTATCCTCTACAGGTTGAGACCTAATGTTTGGGTGACTCCAGACCAACACATGAGTACAAGCAGCACACAAACTCAAAGCCGCCATCCTCCTCCTGGTCCAGCATCATCAGCCACATCAACCACTGCTGTCCTCCTTGCCCCCTCTCAACCATCCGCCACTGCGTCTCTCGCCTTGAGCAGTTCCTGCTCATTTGCCCATAGTCAGGTGCCTGTAAAGGACATGTTTGAGCGTAAGAAGCTAATGTCTCAAAGTGCCCCAAAATTGAAGTGATACGACCAACAAAGCATCTTTTTCCATCTCCCGGTTCTAAAAATCCAGGCCTTATACACGCCCCCTGATATGTGCTGTAACAGGTTTTAAACTGATAAGAGTAGTACTACTTAACACACCTTATAATAATGCAGAGAGAGGCAATGCATGAGAGGAGTCTGAAGAAGAGGAGTCAGAGGAGGAAGGTGGCTTTGAGGAGGTGGAAGACCAAACACAGCAGGCGTCCCAGGGGGCTTGTTGTCACCTTTCGGGACCCTCGGTGTTGTACGTGGCTGGGTGGAGGAAGAGACCTTCAATGACATCAGTGAGGACATGGAATGGGACATGGCTAGCTTGGTATCCAACCTTGTGCAAATGGGGAGTTTGCGGTTGTGCAAATGGACTGTTTGCGGTTGTTTGCGGTGCGTTAAACGTGGAATTTGGTCTGTCACTGTGAAGCGGGTGTAACCCTTACACTACCTGATCGATACAACATCATACCTGATGTTTTAAAGCACGTTATTCCAAACAATTTAGGAATGTTAGGTAATTTATGCCCTTTATGGCTTAAAACCAGACTCTGTATCAACTATGTAATTTTCCGTGGGAGTTTTGCCATGGATCCCCCTCCGACATGCCACAGTCCAGTTGTTAGACCCCTTGAAACAACTTTCCCATCACTATTGTGGCCAGAAAGAGTCCCTGTGGGTTTTAAAATTCGCCTGCCCATTGAAGTCTATGGCGGTTTGCCGATGTTCACCGGTTCGCGAACATTTGCGGCGGGTCGTGTTCGCGGTTCGCGAACCGAAAATTTTATGTTCGCGACATCACTAACAAACACACATACAGTATATATGCATATATACGCACACACACACATATATATATATATATATATTGTGACGAACCACTTCTTTTACAGGTAGGATTGTCACCGATCTTGCAGTAACCACAGCCTTCTAGGGTATACAAAGTCCAGGACACCTTCAGCTCACATATCCTTTTTTATTCAGTTTGAAAGCAGGTACTTTAAATAATAACAAAACAAACAAAGTCCCTTGCTCTTACTTGAGCTCTTACTAGACAGTACTTGCTATCTGCAATTGGGTGGCTTTCCCACTTACCAATTTCCCAAACAAAAGCAATGTCTTTGCAATAAGCGCAGCCTCTCCTAGCTGTCTTTTCCTCTCTCTCTTGGAGCAGGCTGCTCTCTTCTTTTAAAGGCCTGTCTGCTAATTGAGTAGCTACAGGTGAGTGCCAATTAGCTAACTCTTAAAAACCAGATCCAAGCTGTGGTCTGTTTATACAGCAACTAGTGCTGTTGGAGCATTGGCCCCCCCTGCTCTCCAAATACTCCGCCCCAGGGACCCATACCATGTTTTGCAGAGCATCAGCTATGCATATTGCAAACTGTAACATCTCTCCCTGGGGCATTTAACTGAGAAATACTCTGGTTGCTGTCTAGCAAATCAGGTCTGATGTATCTCCCATCAACCACTATTCCACCTTTATTCTCACATATCCTCCCCCCCAGCTCATACCCAAGGGTTTGAGCGACCATGGAAATCAGGGAGTGTACCCTCGAAAGCCCATCAGCATTACCTTGTTGCAGACCAGCCCTGTGTTCCACAGTGAAATTAAAAGATTGCAAACTCAAAAACCATCTGGTTACTCTGGAGTTACTTTCCCTGTTCTGATACATCCACGTCAGAGGAGCATGGTCCGTTATCAATTGAAACCTTCTGCCTAGTAGGTAGTATTTAAGAGAGTCTAATGCCCACTTAATAGCAAGACACTCTTTTTCAACAATAGAGTAGTTCTTCTCATGTGGGTTTAACTTTCTGCTTAAAAAGAAAACAGGGTGTTCTTCACCCTGGTATTCCTGTGAAAGAACAGCCCCCAAGCCCACATCAGAAGCATCTGTCTGAACTATAAAATCCCTGGAAAAATCTGGGGTCACTAAGACAGGATGGCTACAGATAGCTTCCTTCAGACTCTTAAAAGCCTTTTCTGCCTCAGGGCACCATTTAACTATGACTGGGGATTTTGCTTTAATAAGGTCTGTCAGGGGTGCAGCAATGGTAGCAAAATCTGGAATGAACCGCCTATAATATCCAATTAAACCCAAAAATGCCTTTACTTGTTTCTTTGTAAGGGGCTGTGGCCATTTTTGTATGGCTTCTACTTTGGCTTCCTGTGGTTTAACCAAACCCCTCCCAATAGAATAACCTAAGTACTTAGCTTCCTCTAAACCAATCGTACACTTGGAAGGATTGGCAGTTAAGCCTGCTGAGCGGATAGCATCAAGTACCGCTTGAACTTTAGGGAGGTGGGATTCCCAGTCTGCACTGTGGATGACGACATCATCCAAGTATGCTGCAGCATAACGAACATGAGGTTTAAGAATTCTGTCCATCATTCGTTGGAATGTGGCAGGTGCCCCATGTAACCCAAATGGCAATACAGTGTACTGAAACAGGCCACTGGGTGTTGAAAAGGCTGTCTTTTCTTTGGCTCTTTCAGTGAGCGGGACCTGCCAGTAACCCTTTGTTAAATCCAAGGTTGTTAGATAACGAGCTTTGCCCAGTCTTTCTATTAACTCATCAACTCTTGGCATTGGGTAAGCATCAAATTTTGAGAGGGCGTTTAACTTGCGGTAGTCATTGCAGAACCTCCATGTGCCATCAGGTTTTGGCACCAATACAATAGGACTACTCCAGTTACTCTGGGATTCTTCAATGACTCCAAGTTTTAACATGCTCTCAACCTCTAAGTTTATAACCTCCCTCCGGGCCTCAGGAATTCTATAGGGTTTGAGGTTAACTCTTTTCCCTGGTTCGGTTATTATGTCATGTTTAATCACTTTAGTCTTTCCTGGAACTATCGAGAAAACATCCCTATTTCTTCTGATGAAATCTCTGACCTCTTGCTTTTGATGGACAGACAGAGTCTTAGATACGTTCACATCTGGCTCTACTATAGGAGGTTCTGAAGGTTTTAAAGCAACCAGGACCTCCCTGTCCTTCCATGGCTTTAACAGATTTATATGATACAACTGTTCAGGCTTTCTTCTTCCTGGTTGTCTGACTTTATAATTGACATCACTCACTTTCTCTATTATTTCATAGGGTCCATGCCAAGTCGCAAGGAACTTATTCTCCACAGTAGGGACCAGAACCAATACCCTGTCTCCAGGTTGGAACACTCTGACTCTAGCATTACGGTTATAGCTGTTTTTCTGAGCCTGCTGGACTTCCAGCATGTGTTCCCTGACAATAGGCATGATGGTGGCCATTCTATCCTGCATTTGAGCTATATGCTCAATTACACTCCTGTGAGGAGTAGTCTCCTGTTCCCAGGTCTCCTTAGCAATATCCAATATTCCCCTGGGATGTCTTCCATATAATAATTCAAAGGGAGAGAAGCCCGTGGAGGCCTGTGGAACTTCCCTAATGGAAAACAGTAGATATGGCAATAAAAAATCCCAATTTCTTCCATCTGCATCAATTACCTTGCGTAGCATACTCTTAAGGGTTTTGTTGAACCTCTCTACTAAACCATCAGTCTGTGGGTGATATACTGAGGTCTTAAGATGTTTAACCTGCAAGAGCCTGCACAACTCTTTTGTGACTCTGGACATGAACGGGGTCCCCTGGTCTGTCAGTATTTCTTTAGGGATACCCACCCTACTGAACATCAACATAAGTTCCTTAGCTATTAGCTTTGCAGAGGTATTACGCAAGGGAATGGCCTCAGGATAGCGAGTTGCATAGTCCAAGATGACTAATATATATTGGTGTCCCCTAGCGGACTTTACCAGTGGCCCCACTAAGTCCATAGCGATCCTTTCAAAAGGCACGTCAATTATGGGTAAGGGTACAAGTGGACTACGAAAAGTCTTGAAAGGAGCCCTGTACTGGCACTCAGGACATGAGGAGCAATAGTTTGTAATAGCAGCAAACACTCCAGGCCAGTAAAACCGTCTAAGGACTCTCTCTCTAGTTTTTCCGACTCCCAAGTGTCCCCCTAATATGTGGCTGTGAGCCAACTTTAGCACTATATTCTGGTAAGTCTGAGGAACCAACAGCTGCCTAATGATGTCTGAATCCTTTTTTTCTACACGGTAAATTAGGTCATTCTGTACTTCAAAATAGGGGAACGGCAGTGCTCCTCCTGGCTGATTAACAACCCCGTTTACAACTTTAATATCATTTCTAGCTGTCACTAAAGTGGGATCTTCCCACTGAGCGCTTTTAAAGTTACCTGGACTAATTCCAATATCAATTAAGTCCTTATCCTTGCCCGCATTCTCCACCATATGCGACGAACCACTTCTTTTACAGGTAGGATTGTCACCGATCTTGCAGTAACCACAGCCTTCTAGGGTATACAAAGTCCAGGACACCTTCAGCTCACATATCCTTTTTTATTCAGTTTGAAAGCAGGTACTTTAAATAATAACAAAACAAACAAAGTCCCTTGCTCTTACTTGAGCTCTTACTAGACAGTACTTGCTATCTGCAATTGGGTGGCTTTCCCACTTACCAATTTCCCAAACAAAAGCAATGTCTTTGCAATAAGCGCAGCCTCTCCTAGCTGTCTTTTCCTCTCTCTCTTGGAGCAGGCTGCTCTCTTCTTTTAAAGGCCTGTCTGCTAATTGAGTAGCTACAGGTGAGTGCCAATTAGCTAACTCTTAAAAACCAGATCCAAGCTGTGGTCTGTTTATACAGCAACTAGTGCTGTTGGAGCATTGGCCCCCCCTGCTCTCCAAATACTCCGCCCCAGGGACCCATACCATGTTTTGCAGAGCATCAGCTATGCATATTGCAAACTGTAACATCTCTCCCTGGGGCATTTAACTGAGAAATCCTCTGGTTGCTGTCTAGCAAATCAGGTCTGATGTATCTCCCATCAACCACTATTCCACCTTTATTCTCACAATATATATATATATATATATATATATATATATACCGTATATACTCGAGTATAAGCCAAGTTTTTCAGCCCTTTTTTTAAGGCTAAAAAGGGCCCCCTCGGCTTATACTCGAGTCATTCTCCCCCCGTGTCTCTCTACCCCCCCCCCGTGTCTCTCTAACCCCCCCGTGTCCCTCTACTCCCCGTGTCTCTCTACACCCCCTGTGTCTCTCTAAGCCCCCGTGTCTCATTCCCTCCTCCCTCCTCATCCTCAACACCCCCTCCTCATTATAAACCCCCCTCCTCATTCGCCCTCCTCAACCCCCCTTTTCAACCTAAACCCCCCTCCTCATTCTAACCCCCCTATATACCTCCCCCTCTCCCCTCACTTACCTCCTTCTGCTCCGGCCTCCGCTCCTTCTTGACCCGGCGCGCATGTGACGTCACATGCGCGCCGGGTCAAGAAGGAGCGGAGGCCGGAGCAGAAGGAGGTAAGTGAGGGGAGAGGGGGAGGTATTTAGGGGGGTTTAGGTTGAGGAGGGGGGTTGGGGTTGAGGGGGGTTGAGGTTGAGCAGGGAGGTTGAGGATGGGGGGTTTGAGGATGAGGATGGGAGGTTTAGGAGGGGGCTGAGGATGGGGGGGTTGAGGAGGGAGGTTGAGGAGGGGGTTGAGGATGAGGAGGAGGGGTTGAGGAGGGGGGTTGAGGTTGAGGAGGGGGGTTGAGGAGAGAGGATGGGGGGTTGAGGAGGGAGGTTGGGGATGGGGGGTTGAGGAGGGAGGTTGGGGATGGGGGGGTTGAAAAGGAGGGGATGAGGAGGGGGGTTGAGGAGGGGGGTTGAGGTTGAGGAGGGAGGTTGAGGGGGGTTGAGGAGGAAGGTTGAGGGGCGTTGAGGTTGAGGGGGGATGAGGTTGAGGTGGGGGGTTGAGGTTGAGGAGGGGGGTTGAGTTGGGGGTTGAGGATGGGGGGTTGAGGAGGGAGAATGCGGATGGGGGGTTGAGGAGGGAGGATGAGGATGGGTGGGGTTGAGGATGGGGGTTAAAGAGGGAGGTTGTGGAGGGGGTTTAGGATGGGGGTGTTCAGGATGGGGGTTGGGGAGGGAGGTTGAGGAGGAGGTTGAGGAGGGGGTTGAGGAGGGGGTTGAAGATGGGGGGGTTGAGGAGGGAGGTTGAGGAGGGGGTTGAGGAGGGAGGATGAGGAGGGAGGTTGAGGATGAGGAGGGAGGTTGAGGATGAGGAGGAGGGGTTGAGGAGGGGGGTTGAGGTTGAGGAGGGGGTTGAGGAGGGGGTTGAGGATGGGGGTGTTGAGGATGGGGGTTGAGGATGGGAGGTTGAGGAGGAGGTTGAGGAGGGGGTTGAGGAGGGGTTTGAAGATGGGGGGGTTGAGGAGGGAGGTTGAGGAGGGGGTTGAGGAGGGAGTATGAGGAGGGAGGTTGAGGATGAGGAGGGAGGTTGAGGATGAGGAGGAGGGGTTGAGGAGGGGGGTTGAGGTTGAGGAGGGGGTTGAGGAGGGGGTTGAGAATGGGGTGGTTGAGGAGGGAGGATGAGGAGGGGGGTTGAGGAGGGGGGTTGGGATTGAGGGGAGTTGGGGTTGAGGAGGGAGGTTGAGAAGAGTTGAGGTTGAGGAGGGTTGAGGTTGAGGAGGGTTAAGGTTGAGGAGGGTTAAGGTTGAGGAGGGTTAAGGTTGAGGAGGGAGGTTGAGGAGGGGGGTTGAGGAGGGGGTTGAGGATAAGGGGTTGAGGATGAGGATGGGGGGTTGAGGATGGGGGGTTGAGGAGGGAGGTTGAGGAGGGGGTTGAGGATGGGGGGTTGAGGAGGGAGGTTAAGGAGGGAGGTTGAGGAGGGGGTTGAGGATGGGGGGTTGAGGAGGTTGAGGATGAGGAGGGAGGTTGAGGATGAGGAAGAGTGGTTGAGGAGGCGGGTTGAGGTTGAGGAGGGGGTTGGGGAGGGAGGATGAGGAGGGAGGTTGAGGAGGAGGTTGAGGATGAGGAGGGAGGTTGAGGATGAGGAGGGAGGTTGAAGAGGGGGTTGAGGATGAGGAGGGAGGTTGAGGATAAGGAGGGAGGTTGAGGAGGGGGATGAGGAGGGGGTTGAGGATGAGAAGGGAGGTTAAGGATGAGCAGGGAGGTTGAGGAGGGGGTTGAGGATGGGGGGTTGAGGAGGGAGGTTGAGGAGGGGGTTGAGGAGGGAGGATGAGGAGGGAGGTTGAGGATGAGGAGGGAGGTTGAGGATGAGGAGGAGGGGTTGAGGAGGGGGGTTGTGGTTGAGGAGGGGGGTTGAGGAGAGACGATGAGGATGGGGGGTTGAGGAGGGGGGTTGGGGATGGGGGGTTGAGGAGGAGGGGATGAGGAGGGGGGTTGAGGAGGGGGGTTGAGGTTGAGGAGGGAGGTTGAGGGGGGTTGAGGAGGAAGGTTGAGGGGCGTTGAGGTTGAGGGGGGATGAGGTTGAGGCGGGGGGTTGAGGTTGAGGAGGGGGGTTGAGTTGGGGGTTGAGGATGAGGATGGGTGGGTTGAGGAGGGAGGATGCGGATGGGGGTTGAGGAGGGAGGATGAGTATGGGGGTTGAGGGGGGGGTTTAAAGAGGGAGGTTGTGGAGGGGGTTGAGGATGGGGGTGTTGAGGATGGGGGTTGGGGAGGGAGGTTGAGTATGGGGGGGTTGAGGATGGGAGGTTGAGGAGGAGGTTGAGGAGGGGGTTGAGGATGGGGGGGTTGAGGAGGGAGGTTGAGGAGGGGGTTGAGGATGGGGGAGTTGAGGAGGGAGGCTGAGGAGGGGGGTTGAGGAGGAGGGGTTGGGATTGAGGGGAGTTGGGGTTGAGGAGGGAGGTTGAGAAGAGTTGAGGTTGAGGAGGGTTGAGATTGAGGAGGGTTGAGGTTGAGGAGGGAGGTTGAGGAGGGGGTTGAGGATAAGGGGTTGAGGATGTGGATGGGTGGTTGAGGAGGGAGGATGAGGATGGGGGAGTTGAGGAGGGAGGTTGAGGAGGGGGTTGAGGATGGGGGGGTAAGGAGGGAGGTTGAGGAGGGAGGTTGAGGAGGGGTTTGAGGATGGGGGAGTTGAGGAGGTTGAGGATGAGGAGGGAGGTTGAGGATGAGGAAGAGTGGTTGAGGAGGCGGGTTGAGGTTGAGGAGGGGGGTTGAGGAGAGAGGATGAGGATGGGGGTTGAGGAGGGGGTTGAGGAGGGAGGATGAGGATGAGGAGGGAGGTTGAGGAGGGGGTTGAGGTTGAGGAGGGAGGTTGAAGAGGGGGTTGAGGATGAGGAGGGAGGTTGAGGAGGGAGGTTAAGGAGGGGGTTGAGAATGAGGAGGGGGTTGAGGATGAGAAGGGAGGTTGAGGATGAGGAGGGAGGTTGAGGAAGGGGTTGAGGATGAGGAGGGAGGTTGAGGATGAGGAGGGAGGTTGAGGATGAGGAGGGAGGATTAGGAGTGGGGTTGAGGATGGTGATAAGGGAGGGGGAAGAGACACAGGGAAGGGAGAGGGGAGAAGAGACACAGGGAAGAGAGAGGGGAGAAGAGACACAGGAGAGAGAGGGGGACACAAGAGGGACATAGGGGGCAGCACATTTACCACCCTCTGCTTATACTCGAGTCACTCATTTTGCCCAGTATTTTGTGGTAAAATAGGTGCCTCGGCTTATACTCGGGTCGGCTTATACTCGAGTATATACGGTGTGTGTGTGTGTGTGTGTGTGTGTGTGTATATATATATATATGTATATATATATATATATATATATATATATATATATATACATATATATATATATATACACACATATATGCACATAAATGTATACACACATATATTGTAGCGGAACCCATCACTGTTTTACCCTGTTTTATGATTATTATGGTTAAAATATGATCCTACTATATGTATGTTGGTTGATGCTCTGCAGAATATTGTCCCAGACATTTGCAGCTCCTTGGCATGGGAAATAATCCTGTTACAGCGACTCCGCATAAGATAAAGGAAGTCTATTGTATACAGTGTTTTCATTCTCAGATAAGAACAAAGAAGTGTAATTGAATCAATGTCTGATTGTATCAAAGTTGCCAGGGAGCCTCGGAGAGGTGTGACCCACCTATTGTTCTCTTTATGTGTATTGTGCGGCCAAATATGGGCATGTGTATTGCCTGTGGGAAGAGATGGGTATAAATATTTCTGCAATAACAAAATAAAGTCAGTATTCATTTGACTCCCAAATTGTGTGTCATCCAATATGGGAGGTCGGGGATGGTGAAACTGTAGTGCCTCTTGGGTATTTTACCTTATACCAGCGGAGATATTGGACTGCGTGTTCCAGCTCCGTTACATATATGAACACACACACACATATATATATATATATATATATATATATATATATATATATATATGTGCTTTTTTGTTTATTAAACTATATACTGTTCATGCATATCTGGAATTTTCATAGTCATCAATTAACTATATAATCATGTTCATATAATTACTAACAGATTGGTGAAAATAAGGCTATTTGGCCAGGACATGCTAGGAAAACAAAGGGCTCTCTGATTTATAACTTTAACCAACAGTGAGAGTAGATGTTGAATTAAAAAATGTGTCTGGCAGAAGATGACTTCATACCCAGAAGATGACATCTTCCCCTTCCAAATACCCTTTACCTGCCTCTATGAAGCTCTTAGTAGTTTTTCATAACAATCGCAGATGCACAATTGCATGCCCATTTCGGGACAGTCCATTATATGTGTGTGTGTGTGGGGGAGCAGTTAGCAGTTGACAGGGACAAATGGGGACAAATGTAGCCATGGGGCTGCCTGATCGAGTGGGCTGGAGGGGGGGGGGGGGGTAGGGGGTACCCCACTACAGTGCATTGCACCACCCATACCATGTACAGTCCATATTTCATATTCATTTCAGTTGTGCCAGACGGCTGCCCCTCTTGATATAGATCATCAGATGCAATAACTCCTAAATTGCTTTCCTCTTCTAATGTAATCAACAAAATACTATAAAGTGTATAATCTTCATTTGTGTTTTTGTTCCATCAGTACATTACTTCGCATTTACCAGCAAGTTTCAGTCCTACATACTTGAGCATTCCTCTAGTTTATATATTTTAAGATTACAGCACCTACATTGTTCTGGAAGAAAATATTATATGGGACATCCTGACTAACCCAAGCTGTTGCAGATTGCAAGCTGTATTTTTTTGCCACTTTTGGATGAAATATCCAGTAGCTAAATTATTACAGACACTGATATATCCCATGCTGTCCTCATTCCCCCCAGACATTGTTTGCTTTGTCTAGACATTCTCAATGCCTCAAACAGCAACACTAGAGTTTTCCCCTTCTCTATTTTAGGTTCTAAACTGCATATAGACCCAAACTGTCTGCAAATAACACTATTAATTCCTGATGCTGTGACACTCATAGATAAATTACAATAAATGATAATATAAAACATGTGCATAATAACGGTAAACATGTATTCCTTAATACTTGTAACCATTGGTTGCATTCTACTCATGGGGTCACTCAGTGGAAAGCTCATGTCATATAAGTGAGTTACAGTCCATGGACAACACATGGTACCCCTGCTGTTTATCTTTACTACTTTCTATTACATGTGATATATGGATTGTTTCAATGCTTTTTCATTGACTGTTTATATTAAAAGTCCAAGCTCTTGGTAACATACAGTGAAGGAAAAAAGTATTTGATCACCTGCTGATTTTGAACGTTTGTCCACTGACAAAGAAATGATCAGCCTATAATTATAATGGTAGGTGTATTTTAACAGTGAGAGACAGAATAACACAAAAAAAACAAAACAAGAAAAACGCATGTCAAAAAAGTTATAAATTGATTTGCAAGTCAATGAGTGAAATAAGTATTTGACCCCTTCCACTTAGTACTTGGTGTCAAAACCCTTGTTGGCAATCACAGAGGTCAGACGTTTTTTGTAGTTGGTCACCAGGTTTGCACACATCTCAGAAGGGATTTTGTCCCGCTCCTCTTTGCAGATCCTCTCCAAGTCATTAAGGTTTTGAGGCTGATGTTTGGCCACTCGAACCCTCAGCTCCCTCCACAGATTTTCTATGGGATTGAGGTCTGGAAACTGGCTAGGCCTCTCCGGCACCTTAATGTGCTTCTTCTTGAGCCACTCGTTTGTTGCCTTGGCTGTGTGTATTGGGTCATTGTCATGCTCGAATACCCATCCACGACCCATTTTCATTGCCCTGGCTGAGGAAAGGAGGTTCTCACCCAAGATTTGATGGTACTGGGCCCTGTCCATCATCCCTTTGATGCAGTGCAGTTGTCCTGTCCTCTTAGCAGAAAAATACCCTTAGAGCATAATGTTTTCACCTCCATGTTTGACGGTGGGGATGGTGTTCTTGTGGTCATAGGCAACATTCCTCCTCCGCCAAATATGGCGAGTTGAGTTGTACCAAAGAGCTTGATTTTTGGTCTCATCTGACCACAACACTTTCACCCAGTTCTCCTCTGAATCATTCAGATGTTCATAGGCAAACTTCAGGGCCTGTACATGTGCTTTCTTTTGCAGGGGGACCCTGCGGGCGCTGCAGGATTTCAGTCCTTTACAGCGTAGTGTGTTACCAATTGTTTTCTTGGTGACTATGGTCCCAGCTGCCTTGAGATCATTAACAAGATCCTCCCATGTAGCTCTGGGCTGATTCCTCACCGTTCTCATGATCATTGAAACTCCACGAGGTGAGATCTTGCATGGAGCATCAGACAGAGGGAGATTGACAGTTGTTTTGTGTTTCTTCCATTTGCGAATAATCGCACCAACTGTTGTCACCTTCCCACCAAGCTGCTTGGCGATGGTCTTGTAGCCCATTCCAGCCTTGTGTAATTCATACAATCTTGTCCCTGACATTTTTGGACAGCTCTTTGGTCTTGGCCATGGTGGAGAGTTTGGAATCTGATTGATTGCTGTCTTTTATACAGGTAATGAGCTGAGATCTCAGCTTGTTACCTGTATAAAAGTCACCTGGGAGACAGAAATCTTGCTGATCGATAGGGGATCAAATACTTATTTCCCTCACTGACCTGCAAATCAATTTATAACTTTTTTGACATGCAATTTTCTTGTTTTTTTTTTGTTATTCTGTCTCTCACTATTAAAATACACCTACCATTAAAATTATAGACAGATCATTTCTTTGTCAGTGGACAAACATTCAAAATCAGCAGGGGATCAAACACATTTTTCCCTCACTGTAAAGAGCATGTACAAAAGATTGCAATATATTTTTTGTTAATAGTATTGTTGTTTGAAATGTACACAGAAAAAAAAAGCTAGGGGGGACTTGCTTGCTCCTCCTTTTCCCTTGATATGTTAAAAAAATATTAGCACAGAAGGAACCAGAAATACAAAAATCCTTTCTCAAATAGATGTTAATTAAGTTCAACCAAGTTATTAACAAGGTACTAATATATACATAACGCTGATCATCAAGGTGTCTTGATATCAGGTACCTTGTTAATTATATATCCTATATTAGAATTAGCTTGAAACAAAAGATGGATGCACTTCGGTTTCTCATGCAGGACCTGTATCGTGGTGTGACAAAATATGCATGGTTAACATTATGATGTTCTTTTCATATTTTTCATGTAATCACTTGATTGTACTTAATTAACATGGGTGTTATATATACAGTATATATATGTGTGTATACCTACAGATTGAGTAATGTCTATGCTACTTGAGAAACAGATAGATGTTGTATTTACAGTATCTTTGTTCATGTTTTCATGGGTAACATGGACAGATTACCTTCTTCATGCAAGCTTTGGAGTTCTGATCTTTTTTTTCGGATTGGGAAACTCATACAATTATGAGGACCCTTTGGATATAGAGCATCTGAAGATGTGCTTTGCTGAAGATCAAGTCATAAGCTCAAATTCCTTGCAATTATTACTCTATTTTCAACAAATGGATAAAGTACAAAGGTAATTGACTTAACAATCATTTGATAATACTTGCATTTTAATTTCAATTAAAAGGCCAGACAAGCAAGAGAAAACACACCTCACTGCTGCTTCTTAAATAGTTTTGTAAACTTCAGGTTTCAGAATTAGTTTTCATGCTACAACGTTTTATTGTAATGTACGGTTAAAAGCATCCCCACACTATTAGCAGTGGTGTCTGATGTTCCCAAAGATATTTCTAAGATTGATGTGGTTTAGTGGGTTCAAGGTTTGCATTTATTGGTTTAGGTTCTGGGGGGAACAAGGGGGATATATTCCCCCAGAATGTTTAGTGTGTGAATATATGTGTAGAGAACCTGTCGAGTGATCTTCATATACCATTAGCTGTATCCTCCCTAGAATTATTTTGGTTTCTACACCCATGCTTGCATTAACTCACTCCGGCTACTTATTCAGTATAAACAGGACAACCCACCTGCTTACCCAGTCTTATCCTCTTCTGGTGATCAGTGCCTGGTCCAGGGCTAGGCTCACATTCATATTCCAGCCAGGGCTGTGGGTGCTGACACAGGAGGTTGTGTTCTTTAAAATCAAGACTGGCTCTTCCAGTGTGCAACTGTAGAGTTTTGATGACCACATCCATCACATGCAAATGCAGCTAAACTGGATGGAGCCTGAGACCACTGTTTCCAGTGCAAGAGTAGAGGGTAATGGAACTGACCTGTGATTGATAATGAGGTAGAAATATTGAAGAACTGACTATATGAGATAGATTTTTACAGACATTGAAATGTTTAGCCTTCATTTCGACAACAAGAACAAGTAGTGGTCAACACCTTAAAACCATGTGAGTGTCCATTTACTCTTATTGTTAACATTTAAACATACTCTACATTCCCGACTTCTTAATTTGGTATTATTATATGCATGAATCTGAACTGACCATTCTTCTTATAACTCAGATTATCTGTACTGTTCACCAGCTAATAACACAAGCAAATACTATGCTATACAAGAGAAGATTCTAGTTTAATTCCAATGTCATATTCTCTTCCATGTGACTCTTTTTGTCTTCTCAACTTAATGTTGTCTAAAATGGAATTGGCAGTTTATAACCCTCACATTCTGTAATATCCGGCAAATACTGTAACTCAAATAACAAAGTTTCTATAGTTCTAAAAAAACTGGCACAAATCTGACTGCAGTGTCGATGCACACCTTTATATTACAACTAGTGTGTGTATGTATGTATGTACATATATATATATATATATATATATATATATATATATATATATATATATATATATAAATAAATAGAGTATTGCAGTATATGGTGATACCTTTTCTATTGAACAAACGTATTCATTTATTCTGGCAAGCTTTCAAAAATAGACTTCTCTTTATCAAGTCTTTAGCAGTAGTGAAAATATGCACCAGGAAAAGTTCATATATCTGTTCACATTTGCAGGTTATATCATCTTAACACTAGGGGCAGATAACATATTACATACTAGAGCCATTCACCTCAAATAACTTTCAAATCCCTATACTCTCCCACTAAATGAAGAACATTTCTAACTTTGCATTCCTTCCTGCCTAAGTAAACTTTAATTTCCTTTCTGATTCTTGCGATTCCTTATCTGTCACTCTTCACCAGGTCTCTGCCTCTTCCATTCCCTTTAGTTTGTAAGTAGTGAGTTTCTAGTCTTGTAGGATGCTTTGGGAAAAAAACACTTTCTGCAAAGATTCTAAGCTCAAAACAGGGCCCTCCATTTTCTGGACTAATATTGTGTTTTTCCTTGTTCTTATCCACCGTACAGTGCTATGGAAAATGTTGGCGTGTTACAAATAAAAGTTAATAATAATGAAAATACAATAATCCGTCTAGCATTTTAATAACATTCAGTTACAGTTTCCCCAACCTAAAATGGATGTTCTGGGATTTTTTTACTTATACATAAATAACCCCTTAAATATATAGTAGGATGCTGAACAATTATATTGTTTCTAACCATCAAATGTGTCACTGCTTAAGGCCACTTCCCTTGTTTATAACTATACCAGTATCTATAAAAAAAACATATGAATTAAGGCCCAGAAATAATTCTGGCTAAGAAAACATGGTGGTAAGTGTCCTATACTTTAACAGAATAGGTTAACAGGATGGACTTGTCCATTTGAAAATAGAGTATTACGTCCCCTTGTGGTTAAGGTTATCATGGGCTGGGAGACATTTATTCACTTCACAGTAAGTTTGGCCAGAACCAATGTGTGTCACAAAACAACATGTCATCTGTTATCTGCATGGTCAGATGCTATACATAGGCAACAACCTAGGGACACCTCAGTTTGAGTTGCATCTCATTTGCCGCCCATGGGACTTAGCCGCAACTGCGAGTTTCGCGGAGGGAGATAAATTATGAAATCCTGGACTGTAAAACTGAGATGCAGACCTCTTAAGTATACCATGGTGTCTATTCTTCATGGTGTCTATTCTTGACTGTTTAGAGAAAGTTTTTTTAGTACCACAATATATCCATCAGAGGAAAAGGACAGCAGGGCGTGCACTGTCTGATTCCATTATAAAGAGACAGCTTGTAGTTGAGAACTTTAAACTTCTGAAACACCAGTCACTTTAGGCTAAGTCAATTTGTATTACTGGAACACAGAGACGGAGCTTTATTTAAGCTTCTCCCCAACCTCATGCTTGTGCACCCATGGAAAGACTGTGACTCATGAAGGTCAAAGGAGATTACTTTCTCACAGGTTTTGATGACGTCATATATTGGGCACAAATATTTTTTATTTTTCCCAGAAAATGTTGTTTTTCATGCACCCTCGCTCTTTTTTTGATTTATTGAAGACAGAGGGGTTTTCAAGTCTTATGGTCAGAACCACTTTTGTAGGACCATGTGAAAGCTTGGTGGCAACCGCTAGATAAAGGCTAATTTGCTCCCTAGTGAAGACCAATCCAGGATCCAAGAGTTATTCCCAATGGAGAATGGGTGGAGTTCTGGAGACAAGACAATACAATTCTCAAGCCATCAAGGTGTGGTGGCCCAAATTCCTTTTAGCCTCCTTTTGGTGGTACAATTGGATCATAGTTTAATTGGGTCCAGCCACGGGCTTTCAACAAAAAAATATTTAGTGAGATTTTGGCTTATAGAACTATTTTATTTCTGGAGTCCAGCCTCTTCAATAAATTGACTGTATAAAAGTACAAGTATTTTGCAATGTTCTGTTCTGGCTTTATAGAGTGTACTTTATGTACTATTTCCCCTTTGATAAATCTATATTAATATTTTATTTAGATTGGTTTGTGCAACATATTTTCTTTAGTCTTATATGGAATTCACACAATGTTTTTTTTATTTCATTATGTCTTGTTTGTGAGAGTATATGTTCTGTGAGCATTTATATGAATTTTACGACTTCTATGAGAACATTTAATCTGGCTTATATTATGGTCTGCTTCATTTTTATATCTCAGGCCAGTGAATAGATTATCATATGCACGTAACTCCACATGGTACTATTATTCTGATAATAAATACTTATTGTAAAACAAAATGTGATTTTTCAAAGAAATATATATTGTTTATGTCCCAATACATGGCTTTCATCAAAACAACAAGTTAAAAAGGCACCCTTATATACATTACCATTAAAAATAAAATAATCACATATTATAATTGTCGAACTACGAGACGTTGTTACGCTTTGCGTGGTGCGTGTGACTTAGGCGCTCATCGCTTGCGAGCTTCATGAATCGAGCAGTAAATGCGGAGCACTTAGGCGATGAGTGCCGAAGGGCGAGCCATTAAGGCACTAGAAATCGCAGCACAGCACTTAGGCGATGAGTGCCAAAGGCGCTCATTGCCTGCGCGCCTCGCGTAGCGACCCGCTAAGGCACCACAACTCACAGCACTTGGGCGGCGCTAATCGCCTGCTAGCCTAGCGAAGCGAGGCGACCCATTAAGGCACTACAACTGCCAGCAGATGGCCGACCAAAGTGAGGTGAGCAGTGGAGGCAATGAAACACGCGGGACTTAGCCTACAAACACTTAGGAAACGTGGGATTGCCTTACAGACGTATTAAATTGTCATTCGCCCAATTAAATAGGGAAATATATAAGCACATAGCATCTTTTTTTCAAAGAAGTTGTTAGTTACTGAAGACCTTGCTTTCGCATACACAGTGGATATAAAAAGTCTACACACCCCTGTTAAAATGTCAGGTTTCTGTGCTGTAAAAAAATGAGACAAAGATAAATAATTTCAGAACTTTTTCCACCTTTAATGTGACCTATAAACTGTACAACTCAATTGAAAAACAAACTGAAATCTTTTAGGTGGAGAAAAAAAAAAAAAAAGAAACAGTGAAGACAGTCATCATCAAGTGGAGAAAATATGGCACAACATTAACTAACTAACACTAACAGTGACATTACCAAGAACTGGAGCTCCCTCCAAAATTGATGAAAAGACGAGAAGAAAACTGGTCTGGGAGGCTACCAAGAGGCCTACAGCAACATTAAAGGAGCTGCAGGAATATCTGGCTGAGTGGTACATGTGACAACAATCTCCCATATTCTTCATATGTCTGGGCTATGGGGTAGAGTGGCAAGACGAAAGCCTTTTCTTCCAATACCCTTCTTCTCACCATACCCACAGTGAAGCATGGTGGTGACATCATCATGCTTTGGGGCTGTTTTTCTTCAGCTGGAACTGGGGCCTTAGTTAAGATAGAGGGAATTATGAACAGTTCCAAATACCAGTCAATATTGGCACAAAACCTTCAGGCTTCTGCTAGAAAGCTGAACATGAAGAGGAACTTCATCTTTCAGAATGACAACGACACAAAGCATACATCCAAATCAATAAAGGAATGGTTTCACCAGAAGAAAATTAAAGTTTTGGAATGGCCCAGCCAGAGTCCAGACCTGAATCCGATTGAAAATCTGTGGGGTGATCTGAAGAGGGCTGTGCACAGGAGATGCCCTCGCAATCTGACAGATTTGGAGTGTTTTTGCAAAGAAGAGTGGGCAAATCTTGCCAAGTCAAAATGTGTCATGCTGATAGACTAATACCCAAAAAGACTGAGTGCTGTAATAAAATCAAAATGTGCTTCAATAAAGTATTAGTTTAAGGGTGTGCATACTTATGCAACCATATTATTTTATTTTTATATTTTTTCTTCTTCTCGCTACCTAAAAAATTTCAGTTTGTTTTTCAATTGAGTTGTACAGTTTATAGGTCACATTAAAGGTGGAAAAAGTTTTGAAATGATTTATCTTTGTCTCATTTTTGTACAGAACAGAAACCAGAAAATTTTAACAGGGGTGTGTAGACTTTATATATCCACTGTAAGTTCACTAATGAAATACTTCTGTAAAAAAAAATATGCTATGTGCTTATATAGAGTCCTATTTAATTGCCTGATTCACAATTTAATAAGGCTGTTAGGCTGCAAGCAGTTGACGAACGCGCACAAAAAAACACAAAAAATACACACAAACAAACAAAAACATCACACACAGCACGGGGGAACAGCCAGGACATCTGGGAGTGAGTTGGAACGCGAATTGAATTCGATTTTCAAGAGTTTCGGCACTCGAAAACCTGCTAAGCGAGAAAGAAAATGGCGGGCCCAAAACATTAAAACAAGGCTACACGACCCTGGACTGCGCAACACACCGCCAAACGCGTAACACTTTCACACAGGAATATACGAGGTACAAAATACACTACTACGAAGGACGCCAAATACTTGCGAACCGCGTAGCACATACACAAATGACGCTACATTACACTATGAACTTACGCATCTACAGTAGCGCTTTACACAAATAAACCAATGGTTTGCCCTTGCGCACACAGCCTACTTCTGATGCACAGTTGGGACATTCATAAAACTATCTCCACAGGCCAGCAACAGTCCAACTGGACATTATATGCTGTGGGAAAATTAAAAAAATTGTTAGCTCTTCAGCCTATTGATTGATGGATATATAATTAATTACAAAAAGGTAAAGTATATTAATTCATTAAGTAACTAATTAATTGATTATTATTTACAAAAATATAGACATATGCATCTCTCTTAGTGATGAGCGCAGAGGCTGCTCAGAGGAGCAAAATTACACCAGAGGAGAGGCTCGCAATGAGCGCCGAAGGTCCTCACAGTACAAAAACCTTCACATTGTGTGGAAAACAGCATTGACATGGCTTCAAATTTTATTGCTCCGTCATTTTTGACAGGCAAGTCGCTAGTATTATATAATATATAATATTCTCCAGCGCATACCTCTGACATCACATGACTGTGACATCATCCATGAACAATGAGAATAGTTGGAAAAGCTATTTTTATAATGAAATATTGCCACTGTTTTGGCACACTCTTAATTTTTTGTGCATTTTTAATGTAAATTAGTCATGCAATCTTACCAACAGGTCCCTTGCAGGATTCACCAAACTGATAATTAACAGCAAGTGTTTTTTATTAATATTTATTAGTTATATTACTAGTGGACTTCAAGGGAAAAGACTGGCTCTTTGCAGATGTAAACATGTAACATATCAGACATTCCGGGATAATTAGAGCAATGGTCAAGTATGCAAGATCTAAAATTCAATATTGATACATGCAAAATTATGCATTTAGGCCACAAAAACCCAAGATAATTTTTTTACTTAAAGACATAACTAAGTTTCCTGAATTATGAATGCATAGAGGAGAATTAGTAGTGTATGAAAACATTTTATGCATGATAAAATACCACTATAAACATTTAAACACTTATTGGTATTTCATAACTTTTTGTTTTAGCCAGTGAATTCAATAACAAGAGATTAGAAAATGGTGGCACTTGGACTTGAACAAGTAGCTTCTTGCACTTTGGTCAATTATCCTACAAATCAGCTACCACTACATTGAGAGTGTAGAATGTTATTTAGTCCTGCACAAAGGCCCCTGTGACCTTATTTGATATATATATATATATATATATATATATATATATATATATATATATATATATATACAGTGGATATAAAAAGTCTACTCACCCCTGTTAAAATGTCAGGTTTCTGTGCCGTAAAAAAAAATGAGACAAAGATAAGTCATTTCAGAACTTTTTCCACCTTTAATGTGACCTATAAACTGTACAACTCAATTGAAAAACAAACTGAAATCTTTTAGGTGGAGGGAAGAAAAATAAGAAATAAAAATAATGTGGTTGCATAAGTCTGCACACCCTCTTATAACTGGGGATGTAGCTGTGTTCAGAATTAAGCAATCGCATTCTAAATCGTGTTAAATAGGAGTCAGCATACACCTGCCATCATTTAAAGTGCCTCTGATTAACCCCAAATAAAGTTCAGCTGCTCTAGTTGGTCTTTCTTGAAATTGTCTTAGTCGCATCCCACATCAAAAGCCATGGTCCACAGAGAGCTTCCAACGCATCAGAGGGATCTCATTGTTAAAAGGTATCAGTCAGGAGAAGGGTACAAAAGAATTTGCAAGGCATTAGATATACAATGGAACACAGTGAAGACAGTCATCATCAAGTGGAGAAAATATGGCACAACAGTGACATTACCAAGAACTGGAGCTCCCTCCAAAATTGATGAAAAGACAAGAAGAAAACTGGTCTGGGAGGCTACCAAGAGGCCTACAGCAACATTAAAGGAGCTGCAGGAATATCTGGCTGTGTGGTACATGTGACAACAATCTCCCGTATTCTTCATATGTCTGGGCTATGGGGTAGAGTGGCAAGACAAAAGCCTTTTCTTACGAAGAAAAATATCCAAGCCAGGCTACATTTTGCAAAAACACATCAGAAGTCTCCCAAAAGTGTGTGGGAAAAAGGTGTTATGGCCTGATGAAACCAAGGTTGAACTTTTTGGCCATAATTCCAAAAGATATGTTTGCCACAAAAACAACACTGCACATCACCAAAAGAACACCATACCCACAGTGAAGCATGGTGGTGGCAGCATCATGCTTTGGGGCTGTTTTTATTCAGCTGGAACTGGGGCCTTAGTTAAGATAGAGGGAATTATGAACAGTTCCAAATACCAGTCAATATTGGCACAAAACCTTCAGGCTTCTGCTAGAAAGCTGAACATGGAGAGGAACTTCATCTTTCAGCATGACAACGACCCAAAGCATACATCCAAATCAATAAAGGAATGGCTTCACCAGAAGAAGATTAAAGTTTTGGAATGGCCCAGCCAGAGCCCAGACCTGAATCCGATTGAAAATCTGTGGCGTGATCTGAAGAGGGCTGTGCACAGGAGATGCCCTCGCAATCTGACAGATATGGAGTGTTTTTGCAAAGAAGAGTGGGCAAATCTTGCCAAGTCAAAATGTGTCATGCTGATAGACTAATACCCAAAAAGACTGAGTGCTGTAATAAAATCAAAATGTGCTTCAACAAAGTATTAGTTTAAGGGTGTGCATACTTATGCAACCATATTATTTTATACTTCACTACTCACTACTGATCTATTCCTGACAAGCTTTTTAAAACTTTGCCTTAGATAACTACATTGTATACTAGTCATGTACCTTGATAGATTTATGATCTTTACGATCCTGAAACTGGAAAACTTGAATGAGCAGAGTCCTCATAATAGTTTATATATCAGTAATTGCTCTGTAATTATATTGAAATGTACTGCATTATGGGATATGTTATTTTTATGAATAATCAACTGTTGTACATTTTAGAAACAAGTTCTAAAATAGTTCTCATAGAGCCTTCAGTTTAGTCAAGATATATGAGGCTCTAGGAAAGCTGAGCCCCACAGCCATGCAATCTAAATGCATGTGTACCAATCAAAACATAAACTTTATTTTGCAGGACAGTGTATACAGTGTTTGCACCAATCATCAATGGGCCACTTGGTAAACAAAGGTTTTCCTCCTTTTGAACCACTGGCGGAGATAGTGCATGAAGGGTCCTGGCGCAAAAAGAAATTTGCCAAGATCATCATTACACTTGTCCACTTTCAGCCATATTCACTATAATTACTTAATTTACCATTAAAGTGTCCCTTCACTTCCATAGTCACTCCCTCGTTTCTTTAACTACCTTATGGATCTCATCCTATGAATTATTACATCCTATTAATTATTACTATTCATTCGCACACCATATATTGATCTAGACACTCCATCATGGCTATTTTCTCATGATTGCTCATCATTTAACCTTCATGCACATTTAACACATTCCTTCGCATTACTTACTCTATACGTCGTTTTATTGTCGTACCTATTCAATCTCAAATCAAGTTGCGGATCTCAGAGCTCATAGCTCCAAGATGCTAAGCCATCATCAGGCTCCAAACATACTACTTCCTCATGACAATCTCTTACCCATTCTTTCATTTCAGACTATTCTATTCATTAATCATCTCCTCCAATGGCGTAGGGGATAACAAAACTATTTCCCAAGGAGATGTTTCCGCGTCAGTGAAATCAAAAGACCCTACTGGGCGATTCACAATCTTTCCAACGTGGAGAGCCTTCCTTCCCAAATACCTTTATCTCTTAGAAGAGCACCATCAGTGGCAAGCAATCAATCATCCCTTCTACTTTAGAATGTCCCGCGCTTGATGCAGGGGCTTCCAAAATCGTGGTATCCAATAACTGACTTTCGCCAGAAGGTCCGAACCTATAGGATCCTCCATGCAACCAGAGCTGCTCAACCTACTGCTTCTACTTCGTCAGATCACCAGTTCACTCAAATACAGAAAATAATTGCAGACATAGACCAATCATTCTTATAGCTTATTCTAATCACAAACCATTCATGGCTCAATGACCAGTATCTCATAAATATTTTCTCTCCTCTCCGCCTGTCAAACTTTTCACCGATAACTAAGCCTTCACTTCTTTCCAGGTTACCCATCACAAGTGATTTATTCCAAAATAATCACCAAAACCCTTTTGTATGATCCTTTCAGACCAAACACCTTATTATCCACCACTGCCGCCACCAAATTAACCTTCTACAGGTTCCTGAAACCAAGCAAGATTGTAAGTTTGCGAGTTTTCAATTGTGTGTCCGTGTCTTAGAAACAAGCACTATGTGCATTTGATTATATGCTCAAAAACAGGGCCCTCCATTCTTTATAAGTTTGTTAAGTTTGCTGTTTGCCATGTACTAAACTCATGTACAGCGCTATGTAATATGTTGGCGCGATATAAATAAAGATAATAATAATAATAATAATAAGCGAGTTCATAATCTCACCTTCGCAAACAGGTATCTCACCAGTCAAGCCTTCATTCTTGTTGATGATCACTACACTCTTACCCCTCAATCTTCAAAGAATAGTTGCACTCCCTTGTCATCACCTACTATCTCACTCACAATCTTTCATGCCCCGTATCCATTCCCCACACTCTCTAACACTCTACTTCAAAAACCTATTCGGACCCCTTTACTAATCATCTCCAGTCAGCCTTTAACCACCATTACTTTCATTCACTACATCAGAATCATTCTTACCAGACCTGGCTACAATCCTTTCTCCTACTCTGGGCACTCCTTCGTATTGGGGCACCCTCAACTGCTCCCAAATATACAAGACATCAGTTCACGTATTAAAAAGCCATGGTCTGCTAAAAACCTACTTCTCAATTCTACCCCATTCACACTCTTATTAAATAAATAAAGTTCCCTCGTCACCTTCTTTTATTCATTATATGAAGTTGCACTATTCACTACTCCTACCCAACTCACTTGTTAAAGAGAGACAGTCCACTATTATCATTTATTTCCTTCTCACCACTTTACCCATTTCACTGTCATTAACTCAGTATTAACCACCATCTTGAACCTCTTAAATTCCTTTTCCATAGATGTAAAGGAACAGTTCCTCAATCACGGATCTCCTTGTATCAGTCATTCCAGGGTTCTGTGCTTTTTCTGTCACTGTCCTAAAGCAAGATTATCATCACGCTTGACCATCCCGCATTTAAGGCAAAATCATGGTATTCAAAATCAGGGTATTCAATACCCAGCACCTGCCACAAAGTCGGAGCTGCATAGGATTTAGTCCAAAAATCTTCACAACCCTTTTGCATGATCCTTTCAGGCTTAGCACCTCACTGTCCATCACTGCCGCCACCAAACTGGCCTTCCACAGGTTCCTGCGACCAAGCGAGTTCACAATATTACCTTCACAAACCAGATATCTCACTAGACAAGACCTCACTTTTGTTGATAATCATTGGACTCTTACCCTTCAATCTTCTATGACTGGTCATATTCCCGTTGTCATTACCTACTATCCCACTTACAACCTTTGGCATCTCATATCCATCCACTCTCTGCACTCTCTAGAACACTCTACTTCAAAACCTATTTTGCACCCCTTTTCTAAGCATCTCTAGCCAGCCTTTAACCACCACTACCTTTATTCACTACGTCAGAATCTTTTTTACCAGAATTGGCTGCAATTCTGGGCATCCATTCTGTATTGGGGCAGCCTGAAAGGCTTCCAAAAGCAATACGCCAGTGCAAGTAATCAAGGCCACAAGTCACTGTTTCAGTAGATACATTCCCATTCAATCAACGGAAGCCCCATTAGCCTTCCAAAAGCTGATTTTTGGCCCTCTAAGCAGGACGAGAAAAGCGTAGCTTTGGCCACACCACCAGCTGCTCAGGGAGAGGGATCCGACCACAAATTGCCAGATTAAATTACCTGGAATTGTGGGAGGAGCTCTATGCCCATAAACCTCTCCTCCCTCATCACTTACCTACACGCCGATTTCCTGGCACCCACCCCCCTCTCCCTGCTTTCCATAATTGTATTCTATCCCTTGGCCCTCTAAGCAGGCGGAGAAAGCATAGCTTTGGTCACACCACCAGCTACTCATGGAGAGGGATCCGCCTATAAATATATATATATATATATATATATATATTTTTTTTTATATATATATATGTAGTTGAATAATAAGAGTGTTGCAGTGAATAGTGATACCTTTTTTATTGGACAAACGTATTCATAATAAAGCGACGAGCTTTCGAGATGTAAATTCCTCTCTTTATCAAGTCAAAAAGCGATACTGATACAAATATGAACTAAAAACAGCAAACAGAAAGAGATGGGGGAAAAAAAATTGGAAAAAGAAGAAAGACAAAATTCATTGGGCAGGTTTAAGTGAGAAATAGACCAGCATTGTGAATAATGCTGGTAAGTCAGTAAGTAAGTCTATATATCAGGTTGTAGATAAGAACACAGCAGAGTAAAATAAAGAGCAATACATTTCAGCATAGCATGTAGCTTACAAAAACAGCAATAGAGGGGGGGGGAGGTAAGTGGAATGTGTGAGCTATAAGACATTAAGATAGATAGTGGGCCAGAAAGCCTAAGTCGATGTTAATGCCCAAATCCTTTGTATTAATATATATATATATATATATATATACACACACACACACACCTACATATTTTTATATATATATATATATATATATATATATATAGATACCATATACATGTATACATTTACATATGCATCTATACACACACATATATATATATATATATTTACATATACATATATATATACTGTACATAGTAGCACAAGCAATGAATAGTACATTAGTGATTCTATTTGAATGTCTAAAAAATAAGTTAATAAACGTACTTTCTGCTAAATTTCTCCGAAATACAGTTGATGCATGGCACTCAGAGAAAACTGGTTGGGGACATGCAAATGAGACCAAAAATGCACGCTCACTCTGTTAATCCACAACCACTTCATACATGGCTCCTTTTAAGCTTATGCTTACTGTATTTCACAGTTTTAGGCATAGCAACGGATGGATTATTCACACCTGCCTAATGCTGCACTAGACTGGGGTGAGGAGGGTCCACGGCAGGCCAGAGAAATGAGAGGGCCACAGAGGTCCGAGGGGGCCGCAGAGGTCTGTGGGGGGCCACAGGGTCCTGCAAGGACCAAGGGGGTCACAAAAGGCTAAGTGAAGCTGCGGAGGTCTGCGAGCGGCCACAGGGAGCTGAGGCGGAACACAGGGGGCTGAGCACTGATTGCACTGGCGGTAGCTCCGCCTCTGTTTTGAACTACCCCACAGAAACCAGGTCTCCTTCCCTGCCTAGGTGTCGAGAGGTCTATGGCCCCAGCTATTAGCTACCCCTGGCAGGATCTGGGCATAGCATGGGGTTGATTAAAGTTATATATAAGTTTCCTGGGTTTCAAATATTTGGTAAGAAACAGGCAGTGATTATAAGAAAAATAGGTGTTATATAAAAAAGTTCAGTGCGCTAACAAAGTTAAATTCAGAAAAGTAGAATCCAGCTTTGCACACCCCAGGGAGCTTACATACCCAAGTATGCAGAGGAGAGACAGCCAGATACGTTTAACCATTGTGGTAGAGAGAATTTACAGCCAGGAACCCCAGAGCTTGATACAAATGTATCAGCTGCCTGAGCCTCCTCCTAACTGGCCAAGACAAATTATGAATTTTATGCTAATTTAACCTGGGTTTCAAGGGGGTGTTAACTCAAATTTTTATCTGTCAGAAATTACAAGAATTTTGCTAACTTCAAGGTAAGTATTTAAATGTTAATTCTGATATTTTTTCATGCAAAAAATGTTTGCATACACTACTGATTCATAATCCACTGATGGATTCATAATCCAGGAACCTTAGATATGCCTTTAAATAGAGTAGCTGCTGGAGACCGAAGGCCCTATTAAATTCAACAGTTACAGATTGATTCAATTGAACAAGCCCGTAATTACGTGATCCTTAAACCATGTAACCGTACGTAGTATTTCAGGGCATGATCATGATCAAGACCAATTAAGCAAGCCCGTAAGTAACAATTTAGGAACAGTAAATGAGACTGTCATCATGACATCAGTAAAGCATGGCGTATAAACGTCAATCAATTAGTGTTTAGACGTCCAATATGAGATCGGGCTCGCAATCCAGCGGTTTAAAAATCAATAAAAATGAATAAAAAAACTGTTCTAGTCCATGCGGGTTCCATGATATGTATTAAGTCGTTGATTCCCAAGATCGATATACCAATGGGTCGGAGTTACGATTTTTACAACCGGAGGACTTTTAAGGCTATAGCTTGCAAATACATTGTGGGTAGCTAGAGGAGGCCAATTGAATATCAGTAACTTTTTCAGGCTACATTACGGGCTTCAGTAATTGCAATTTTGACAATTTAACAGGGCCCAGAGTGTCTGGGTGAGGGTTCTGGGTCTAACCCATGTGGGGAACCATAAACCTGAGGTGTAAGATTCCTAGATTATCAGGGACAAGCTCTCCGCTATTCGGGGGACCTAGTAGAAGGTAGTGGGGTTACTAGCAGGCATGAGGCACCTCCCGAGCGAGAAGGAAATAGTGGTAAGGTCCAGTGAATTTAGGGGACCACTTGGTTGGGTTTACCCACTCCCTAGCCAATCTCCCCTTGGATAGAGATACCTTTACTTTTCGTGACCGACCAGTAGTTCCATAATTGGAGAAATTCAGACTCCCTTTTTGATCAGATTAACAGTCTTGTTAATTATTATTGATGGCTTAATCGGTTCTTGAATCGCCAAAAAAAGTCTATGGAGCTTGATTTACCACTTACAGCAAGCTTACATCTGAGCAGGACCATAGCCTGGCACTGGGACTGGGAGTAAAATGGGTATTGTGGTTGGCTACTGAAAGCGTCTACTGGTCACCTTTAAAGTGATACTAACTGCAAAATATTTGTATTAGACCAATGTAATAGTTACACCCTAGAATACATTCTGCATAGGAAATCTGTTTAAAAATTACAAAACTGACCCCGGGCCCTCTGGGTTTAAATGAGCCAGTGAAAAGGCCTCTTAGCTGCTCAGGGCATACTGTCAGGTCTTGAGATCCAACATTATACAACAACATAATTACATAAGTGACCTTTTAAAAGCTCTTGTGGCCATTATAATAGCCCTTGGTTATGTGGACACATGGGCTAATGTCTATCAATGTCTGGTTGCCACCTTGAAAAAGTCCAGGGAGTCGTGACAACTCTAATATAAAAAGTAATAGGATTAGTGTTTATATCTATATTCAAAAAATAAATAACAATTAAATACACACCAGACTAATATGACTAACAGAATATAAACTTAGAGATTCAAAGCAATGTCATCTTTAGTTACATACATCTTATTCTATATTATTCATAATTACTGTATATACTCAAGTATAAGCCGAGTTTTTCAGCCCTTTATTTAAGGCTAAAAAGGGCCCCCTTGGCTTATACTCGAGTCAGTCTCCCCCCGTGTCTCTCTACCCTCCTGTGTCTCTCTAACCCCCCCTTGTGTCTCTCAACCCATCGTGTCTCTCTACCCCCCTGTGTCTCTTTCCCTCCCCCCTCTTTATCCTCAACCCCCCCCCCCCTCATTCTAACCCCCCCCCCCCCCTCCCCTCACTTACCTGCTCCGGCCTCCGCTCCTTCCGGGTCTTGATGTGGCGCGCATGTGGCGTCACCCGATATATGCTAATGCCGTGACGTCACACGCGCGCCACGTCATTAGCATATACCGGGTGCTGGCACCCCGTATATGCTAATGCCGTGACGTCACATGCGCGCCACGTCAAGAACCGTAAGGAGCGGAGGCCAGAGCAGGTAAGTGAGGGGAGGGGTAGCTTTCCAGAAATGTAAACGCCCTTGCACAAACAACTTCCACCAATTATCGTGCATCTCTGCAGAGAATTGGATGTCTGAATTTTTCCTGCTTAATTATGCTCATTATTTCATTGAGCAGTGGTCCTTAATGTGATTACAGATGATAGAAAAACGTGATAAGTGTATAATTTGTCAGTAATTAAATAGAGTACTTCTTTGGCCATTAAAAATATTGGGGCGTATGAATGTATTCTGTATGATAGATATTAACTCTGGTCTCTGTACTTGAAAAACAAGTATACAGCTGCAATTTTATTTATGCGCCTCTCTTTCGTATTGGATCATGATAATTAGCCATATGATGGTGGTCCATGCACTATAAATGTATGCAATTTTGAAACAACTTTTAATTTATTAATGATTAAATGCAATTTTCCTGTTGTGCGATTCGTAAACTTTGCTTCTTTATTCTACAAGAGGCCGAGAAGGATGCAGCTGCTTCTTTTGAAATCTCATCATCTTTTGTGCTAGTGCAATCCGTTGGATAAGTGGAAATCTCCTTAATCTACAGATGCTCCTTGTTGAGTGGTTATAACAAAGCAATGACAGCAGTTTATCATATTGTTACATATCAGAGGCAGTACCTGTTTTTTTTTTACTTTATTAAAACACTAGTCGTTTGTCCAACATAAATGATGGAATAATATTTAGGGTTACACACTACGGAAACTGGATTAGTGATTGTGCCCATTATCTAGTTTAAGGAACATACACAGACAAATAAAAGTTACAACAACTAATTTCCATACACCATGGACGCTGCAGTCACTTTACTGGGTAAGATCTAAACCCAACTTCATTCACTTCGAAGAAAAGTCAGAACAATGACTGCATGTGCACCAGCCTTTGACCCGATGAGGGACTGTGGCACAAGCAGACAGAAAACGTTTTCTGTGAACCACCAATGTTTCCTATTGACAAATTTTGATTCTTTGAACCTGTGTTCTCTACTCCAATATGTGAAAAAGCCTGAAGGATGGCTCTGTGCTCGCGAGTGATGAATAACCTCTATGCCTCCAAAGTCTTGTTTTCCCTAAAAGCTGTTTTACTACCCTTGCAAACTATTCCATACCACTTCTAGTTCTAAATACTAATCAAACTTTTTGTTCCACCTCCATCCATAAATACCATATTGCAGATTGATAATATATGTTTCTCTTTAATTGAACAAGTTGACTGGGTTAAGCCTTATAAATTTGTCTTCAATATATTTGAATCCCTTTAGATTGTAAGTTTGCAAATTTTCAATCTTGTGTCAGTGCGTTGGAAACAAGCACTATAAACAATTGATTTTAAGCTCAAAAACAGGGCCCTCCATTCTTTATAATGTGTTCATTTTGTTTTTGCCAAGTACTTAACCCCTGTACAGCGCTACAGAATGTGTTGGCGCATTACAAATAAAGATAATAATAATAATAATATTTACTGTATTCATATCTGTCGAAGGTATGTGCTTCTTTGCCAACTAAAACGTTACTTCAGAGAGATAATTGCACTAAGTATTAGTGATTCCTACCTTTCCCTAATTGCAACCCACAGCCAGTTTCCCCATTGCCTATACCGCTAGTTTAAAAATATAAACAGAGTTTTATGCACTGTTATATTATTCAATTGCTGCATATAAATAGGTATACATGTTAAATTACTTTACAATCTTATATATGAATACTAGGAAATTTCCTGGGAGTAAAATAGTAAGGCTGGCAATGGTGTTTGCCACACAATGCAAGGCTATGGGCCCTCCGAGCAGTTTTTACGTCCTTCGCCCTCTTCGTGTTTCGTTTTTTCGTCAGACATTTTTTTTCTCGCTTAGGCAATTTTAGTTTGTGAAAAAAAAACAAATATGCTTCAAAATAACTTGCAACCTCACTCACAGGCTCCCTGGCTCTCTCCCACTGTGCTGTGTGTTAATTTGAGGCATACTTGTTTTTTTTCAGGTCTTTCCAGTTCCGTGGTTTGGGCGTTAAAGTGGGATTTTTGCAAGCCGCACAGTGCCTGTACGGGTTTCAGTCCTAAGTTGTACAGGTCGTCAGTCCCGTTTGCGCCACTGGCGATGAGTCGAACGGGTCATGAGCCCAGTTTGCGTCACTTTGTGAGGCTCGCAGTGCAATGAGCTCCTTTGGCTAAGTCCCGCATGGTGGACGGCTTGCCTCGCTTCACAAGGCTCGCATTTCCGGCCCTATGGGCCGCAAAGTGTGACCAACATTGTAAGCGTTCCCAACACGGACAACTATAATAGTGATTCCACACATACAAAACACTTCATATTTAAAGGAGCAGTTGGTATATAATAAATACTTGTTGTTACACCAACTGCTACCTCAACAAGAATTGGCACTAAATATGTCCTAAACAAACATTTCAAGAATTATGCCATGGAAAAAGTTTGTAACTCCATAATGGCTCCTAAGGAACCCCACAACTGTTCCATAGAATTGTAGATTGTTTTTCTATGTTCTTCATGTTCGTTATGGAGCATCTAAGTTACTCGGTGCATCTTCATCACTGGTTAATAATATGCAACCTACTCCTTTGGTCAAAACGCAACTAGCAGAGGGTAACCAAGTCCATTGTGTCAACAGCACAACCACGGCATGGCCTAACCTACATGGTGTCTTTCTGGATGTTATGAAGTCTGGTCAATATACTTCTGGACTTTATGTGCCACTGGTACTCTCTCATAGATCTTTAAAAGCTATTTATGTGCAGAGCCGCAGCAGTTGCTCAGTGGCAAAGAAATGCTAATGGTAAGGAAGACACAAACAAGTATAAAAACCTGTAGAGAAGTCACTCAAATTGTATATCTAAGTATTCCCGTTAATGTATTCATTATATAGATGCATTAAATAAAATTTAATACATTTCAAAGAAAGATATGCTTAGTGTAATGAACAGGCTAAGCCAACACCTGCTCTACAGGCATTTGGGGCAGACAGACAGAAACCTTTTTTATGCCATTTGGTCTATGCACACAGAAGAAATATGCTTTTTTGGGGCTTTGTAAGAGAAAAGCAACACATTTACCCTTGCAGATCAAACTACATTCATTTCAGCTCTTTAGAGTAGACATGCCTAACATTTCTGGTCTTTACATTACTTTTAGATCAGATATACTCTTTTGTAAGATATGTGTAAGATATGATTGAAGTGTGTGACGCCATTTCAGTGAAAAGACAGCTAAGGGAAATAATTACAATGACTGTGTTCAGTTAGTGAGAGGAACATCTTCCATGTGCACCAACACTTGTATAAATTAAATGAATGCAAAAGAAAAATAATTGAAAACTGTGAAAATGTACTTGCTTGAATTTGAGAGTTATTTAAAGTTATTTATTCAAATATACTAACACAATTTTCTATGTAAAATTTAAAACAAACCGACAACACAATAAACAATAGAAAGAGTTACCGACATCATTCCCCCAGAAGAGTATTTTTTTAATGCTTTACAATTTATGGTCCCTCTACTGAATATTTCTATATCAAGTAGATGCAGTAACTCATCTCCATCTGGAAAATTGATTCGTCAGTGACCCCTACTGGTAATGTCTCCTCTTCAGTTTAAATGAAGAAAATTGTTGAGGAATTAAAACCACTGAGGTACCTGCAAGTTAATTTTCAAGATGGCAGAAAAATGCAGACTCTGGACAGGAATAAATCCTCCTATTGGTTTTATAGGGAATTGTGAGCATAAAGTCCATAAAAAATAACTAGGGGTGTAAGTATACCTTTAGCAATGCAGTCATTCTATAAATGAGTAGGAGAACAAACTCTCCAGTCTGCTCCCATTCTATAAACCTGTTTATTTCAAATTCTCACGTCAGCAGTGAGGTGTTGGCCAATCAGACATCTTGGGTGGTTACGCTATCAGGTTGTATGAACACAAAAGGAATTTAGAAGCTCAGCCTTCTTCCTTCTTGTTTCACTACCAACTGATCAAGTTTTATATTATACTACTTATTAAAAAAAGAGCCAATTCCATGTTTCATTGCAGGGTTCATGATGCAAATTGACACAATATGCTTGAAAGTTCAGTCTCTTTGTACTGGACCAAAAAAAAAAAAAAGGTGGACATAAAACAAGGAAAGACGGTATTGGGAAACAATATGTTTTAGCTCTCAAACACAACACAAATATATATATATATATATATTTATCTTGAGAACCTAGACGTTCCAGTAGGATGGTCTCAAAGCATATAGAAATGCTACAACATATGCTGCAGTACTTCCAGTTTTTTAGAGATGAATAACATAGAATTCAGCGATCTCATATTCAAGTGACTGAAAACTTGCTCCAATGCTGCAATGCCAAGAAATGCCTTTTTTTTTTTTTACAATGAATTGGACATTAAAAAAAAAAATCTGTATGGGTCAAGTAGTTAGGACAGTGACTGCTGCAATACCACCCCCACAGCCAGGACCTGCAATGCACTCTGGCAAAAGGGGGCTCGTAATGATGCACTGAGTGTGACTTCAATAAGGACAGGATAGTGTTTGGTCAGTCCATCACTCCTCCCCTGCTGGCAGGTTGTCCTCAATCCTTCGGATAAACTTCATTCTGATTTCTGTGACGCTGTCTCCTTTAAGAGTGTCCTGTGCAAACTTCACATCCACTGCCATTTGCACCTGAGAAAAAATTTGCAGAGATTAGCAGGAACTTGACAACTTAAGAAAAAAAACAAAAAAAAAAAACAGGTTACTGGGGACTTTGTGCCAAATGGAATTAAGATTGTATACAGATGGAAACACTCCAAAGACAACTATTAATATGCAGGCTGCAATGCACTGTGATTATAAATATCCAATAAAGTGAAATCTCTCTGGTACTGTTTGTAACATAACCTATTATGTACACAGTTCTGTCTGTGCATTACAAGGCCCCATGGCGTAGCTATGCGGATTTACCAACCATGTAACAAAAAGCAAATGCTTGCAGACGTAGAAGAGTCTTTTTCAAAACACCTCAAATATTTTTTCCTGGATGCCAAAATGTGGACTTTTGTTTTTGCTTATCTTGGAACATGCAGCGGAACAGGCTCGGGTAGCCAGTCTAAGCACTAGTATCACCCTTTGTTTTCTATTTAGCCTGTAACGTTGACTTTGGCTTACACAAGATGTCGGCTGTGGGATGCACAGAGGAACTGAACCAAACAGCTTTTCGACAAAAACATTAATAAAGTTAAAAAAATTACTATCATCCATAAAATATTTAACAATACAACAATAAACATGTTTAAATTGAGCACTGTAACTAACCACACTATAAAACATTTTCTCAACATATCTATGAGTATTATAATGTGATACTAATGGGAAACAAAGTAATCAAAAGACCACTACAATGCGCACACAATATGGTTTAAAAAAAAAAAAAAAAAAAAAAATCAATGTTTTTAACTCTTACATTTGAATATTAGTGTTTTAGTATAGGCCTTCTCTTCGCTGCCTATCATGTGCTAGGACGGAGAAGATCTGCCCATGGGATATATCTATTCACCTAATTATTGATCTGTCTCCTTACCCGCAGTGCCTATTGCCGGCAAATCTACACTGGTCAGGAAAGTCTTCTAAAGCAGATCCTCTCTCACCTCCTGGAAACCTTAGAAGTGGTGGAGAGATACAGACCTGTGCGAAGCTGCAATGCTAACTTCAACATTTCAGTTTTAAAAGCAACATGGATATATTTTTTCTTCAAATAAACTTAAAAAGGGAAGATATAACTAATCCTTGAAGGTATATGGAAGTTTCCCTTTTTTTCCCCCTTTTTCCAACCTAACATGTGGAGTATATCAGAAACACAACATACATGGAGTCCTTCTATACACATACAAACTTATTTTATTTAAAAATAAAACTTGATTTCCAAACCCCCAAAGCTGCTTACATAGGCAAAGTGTACCACCCAATAGAAACTCTGTATTTGGGTACAGATTGTCACCCTTTACTAACCATCAAGGCAGAGATCTACAGATTTGGCTCCTCCTGCTTCCTTCTGAAGAGTACTACACATCCCATGATTCCTTCCTGCACAAACTGCTATCACTGATTGTTACATTGTATTAAAATGTATTAGCTACCTGTGATTGGCCAAACAAATTATGAATGTTACGCTAATTCTAGCAAAGATATCAAGAGGTGTTTACTAACAAAGGTAACTGTGTGCAAACTCAAGAGATTTATCAAACATCAGGGTGAGTTTGTTAAATGTTTAGAGATTTTTTCATGTGGAAAATATGCTTTCATACGCTACGGATTCTCCTCTATCAGATGCATTCATAATCCAGGAAACTTAAATATACCTTTTATCATCTTAGTGGGGTAATTTGTCATGTGTTATCACACAACAGATTACAGTTTGGTTTTAGAACAATGTTATACATTTGTATCATTTTGAGAAAATAAAAGTTATAATGAGGTTATTCACGGTGTCCAGTTGAAAGATGTTTTTATTATTGTATTATGCATTAAGAGATTAGGGAGAGCTTCATTATCTAAATGGCCGCAGTGACTCACAGAGCCTCACCCTATGGCCTTGCTAGTTTCTTTTCCGTGGAAACACTTGTGTCTTAGCAAGCAAGTAGCAAACACCCAGGTAGTCTTAGAAGTCCAAAATGTAAAAGCTTTCTTAGCGGATTTCTGTAAAGAATTTAGTGCTGGTTTATATTTTTATATGTGTGAACTTCTGGTAATCTGGACCACAGCTGCACAAATAAATTCCTGCACAATCCAACATAATTGCAAGTTATCTTTGCCACATGGTTTCTACAGTATTACATTGTTTTTGTACATTCTTCCTCATTCGTTGTGTTCCATATACCTCTCAAGTGATTTTACCACTTAAGTTGCTGTTGCATGCTATGTTCACTACTCCTTTTGTGTATTAAGTTTCATTATAAAAAGGTGTCAGTTTTTGTTGCCTGTGGTATGAAGACAGATTTCAAATTACTTACTTGCATAGAAAACCTGTTAATCAATGCACAATATGAGCAACTTAGCATGGAAGAGCAGGGACCTCAAGTGCTTTTTTTATGTATTTATTTGTACTGTTACATCACATACAATATACTAACTGTCCCCTTCTGGATCGGTACCTTGTCAAGAAGTGTCAAGAATATACAGGAGGACCCTAATATTACTGATACTTTTGATGGTTTACTCCCCGATTTAGAGATTAATATCCTGGAAAGCAAAATTAAATGGTTCCTATGGTGAAGGGGCTTGTGTACCTCAAAGAAGCTGTGAGCTATACCATGTAGGGTCACCCAGGATGGGCAGGTAATAGCGGACCACTGGTAACAGAACTGGCAACCCACCAAGTATCTTTGCCAAGCTTTATGGATACGCAAAACCAGATATGGTGTGTTGCGCTCCATATGGTCTCAGAAAGTTGGACACGACTGAACATTATCATATTAACTATATGCGCTATTTATTTAGAACGGAGTAAAATGCTGTAAACTAAAAATTTATAATAACAACATAGGATGTTCTTTTAGATAACTCATTATTCCACTACATTCTGTGTGTTTAAGTAGCATTAACACTATTTCATTAGAATCCAATAATTAAACAGATTAGGGTTTTTACTCTTACCATTTCTAGTGCCCCCCGCAGGACACCACACAGGAGGTTGGAGTAGACGAGGGTTGAATGGTTATCCGGCAGTTCCACAAAGTCCACAAGTGGATTATTCTCTAGGATAAGGGAAAATTCATCACCTGCTGGACTCCAATTTGTGATTGTAGGCGTGATCCCGAGGTACATTTTAAATGCAACCTGCAACAACAGAAGAAGAAAAAGAAAAAAAAAAAACATAATTTAGCTTCTGGGAGATTTTTATAACAATCTGCTAAATACAGGTTTATTTGGCTTTATATTTCAAGTAAGTTCAATTTGTATAATCTGAAAGGTATTTAGACCTACTTACAATGCCTTGGATCACAAAAGAAAAAAACTAAAAAGAAAAATACATAAGATACATTTTCGAACGGGTAAAACTTTAAACAAGAATAACATTACAGATTGCAGCAGGAAATAGCAGAATCCAGTCTAGGAATGACTTACTTATTTCCCACGTGTTAATCTTTATCTTTATACTTCTAATAAGCATATATCATGCAGCAGGATTAAACAATCTTGGTTTTGAAGATATTTCAGATGTTGTAGTTGTAATTGTTTTGAAATAATCACAACTGTAAAATGTTTTCCGAAAAATTATGGCAGCCAACAGATTACAATATTTTGAAATCACAATATGGCTCCTTCCTATGCATGTCTGAAAATCAGATATCCTTTATATGCTTAAAATCTTATGTACATAGTCTTTTCTATTAGCTACCTGCAAATGTCTTGAACTCATAAATTTGTCTTTGGATGTTTTTTTTATAAATGTTTATATGAATTTTATTGACTTAAGAATTCATAAGTGCCAATAAGTAATATTTGCCAAATATGTAGCAATATTAAGAGTAATTTGAAGTGTTTAAAGGGAGTTGGGGAGACAGAAACCTAAGCAAGAGTGGATGGGCCAGGAAGAGAGTGAAAGATGAGAGTGATATAGAATAGAATAGAAGATAATTCTTGCAAGACAGGTGTAACTTTTACTTCAGTATAAAAAGTGCAAATTTAGAAAGTGGGTTTTATTTAGAATGAGAGGGGAGGTATTTGACAGAAAGGCACTGTAAGGAGAATAAAATGATCCTTATTGAAATGAAAACTGATCACATAGGCAGGATATTTGGACCAAGTTTTTTTTCTATGAAATCTGTGCCTATTCAGAAACAGAATTCTTATGTTTGAATTTGTCTGAACTCGTAATTTGCAGCATTGGTGACAACAGTCCATTGGGTTAAAGAGCTGGCCAAAAATGTTTTTATAAGTGAAAAATCTTGCAAGTGTAAATAAATATGCTGAGTATCAAATAAGCTGCCAAGCTATCTGGCACAAACATACATGGTGCATTATGGGAATCAGACTGAGCCCCTGTTGGTCTGGCTGAGAAAAGGAGCACATGCACGGTAATGTGTCATGATGTCATTGGAAGAATCACGAGGGATGGGGGAGTATGTATGGAGGACACATGTGCTGTACAGAATAATGGACCAAAATATGTTCACAAGGGCTCAAAACAGACAGAAATACAAGGGTTCATAGTAAAATAACGGGTTGTGAGTGTTGCCCCTAACAGTAATTCTAAGATAAAGAAGCAGTGATTTCTGATGAATGCCTTCTACATGTCCCCGATTGGCTGCACTCGCCATTCCTACAACAGATAAAATTGGTTGGCCCACCAAATCTGCCAGTTATGCTTCTTTTACATACAAAATAGACTTTTCTCTATAGGAATTCCCACTATATAGGGAAATAATATTGTCACATGCTACAATATACACCCAGGTGTGAAAAACCAGGAAAGCCGAAGCTTTTAAAATCTTATGCTTGGCTCCTAAATATTTTCCAGAACTACAATGCATTTCTATAAGTGGATGAGACCTCCCTGGCTCCTAGAAACATCCCATCTGGCTTCTTTAAATCTAACTGGCACCCAAGTACAACATGTTTTTGTCTACCCCATTATAAGTATGCAGAGGAAGGGCCACAAAAAATATTAAAACACTGAAGTTATATACACTAAGATAACCATTTCATGTCCAGTGAGAAAAATCTCTCCAAATCAACAAAGTCTTTTCACCAATTTATGTATTATTAATCTGATTTGAAAAGTATTTTTAGAACAACATGAGAACTAAGATAGGTCCCAACTCTGCATCTTTCCTAGGAGTTGTTCCCAGAAAGTCAGGGAATCATAAACCAGATATATACAGCTGCTGAAATGCATAAAAAGTAAGACATGGGGTTACAGGTCTCTGCTGCCACAAGTGTAAAAGGTAAGCTGCATGATCAAGTTTACATTTGTTTTCACTCAGTGACATGTTTAAGGGATACTACAGTTCTTTAAAATTGAATACTACAAATAAAGAACTACCATTGACAATGGGCAAAATAAGGTTTCTGTAAGGTTAAAAAATATATATATATATATTTATATTGATATGTATTACTCATGCAACTGTATGCAGTCCTGACTATTTCCATTCTTGTTTTTTAACAGTTCCCCAATCTTTGAGTATATGTTCTTCTATGTATATAGGACAATGGTGTCCCTCTACAGGAACATACACTGTCCATTGCTATGGTCATTTTATATATATGTTACAAGAATGAATGTTCAAATTTAAGAGTCTGCTGACAAACAGAAGCAAAGAATTGCATAGGGATACTGAAACAATCCCAAAGGTTATGTCTTATCCCAAATGCCACTTGAGACAATGCAATACATGAACATTATGGTTGATAGCATAATTTAGACCAAGATCCATCACATTTTCCAGTCCATATTACCTTGGCAATGACATCAGCCGTTTCCCGAAAGTCATGGCACCTCCCTACACTGGACCGAGCTAGGAAATCTTCAATGAGCCGTACGCCTATATTGTAACCCCTGAGAAACAAGAAAGGGACACTGGTTTAGATGGATAGATAGATACAAGAAACAAACAAAAAAACAAAACAATTTATAGATTTTTTTCAGTCGACTAAAAACAATAAAATAAAAATGTTAAATCAATTAAAAAGTACTAAGCATTTTTTTGGAAAGAACACTTTATAGATACTGTGAAAGGGACACAGAACAGACTGATAAGCAGTATCCTAGAACAAAGAGGTATTACAGAAACAGGACACAGTTTATTGTAATGCAAAATGTATACACAGTATTTTTAGATTAGAGCTTCTGGCAAGCAAAAAGTTAGGTTAGGTATAACAATTACTTATTTAAAGTATGATCTAGGAGGATACATCATATTTCACTTGATGGGAAGACTCCGAGTCTTACAGTGCTTTAAAACATTTTATTTTACCAGAAGCAAAATGTTAAATCTCTGTAGGAAGGAATTTGTTAGATGTATGTAGGAGTATTATTGGTTATTTTGGAGAGATATAATGGACTGTGTATTGTTTAAGAGGGGAATGCTGTCCACATGAGCAAACAGTAAAAGTGCCTGAGGACCACATACAAGCCCATTACTTTCATATACCATGACGGGAAATAAATAGTGGTGCATTACACATGAAGCTTTGGTTCTCAACAGCCGGTCCATAGAAACAAAGGGGGATTAGGAAAGCCTAATACATTAAACATATCACTGCCCTTAGTCACAACTATAGAGAGTTTATTCAGGCACATATTTGTACTGTAATCTCACTCCCTGAGAGCACTGAAGCTAAACAGCAAGTCCCCAGATCAAAAAGATTGAGAGCCACTGGTCTAGAGGACAGGGACCTGCTGTGTTAGTGAAAGTTTGTGCAATAAGAAATAGCATTAACAAAAAATTTAATCTGTTTCTAAACAAGCGCCAACTGTGCAAGACGGCATCCTAGTCTAGCAAGGCTGAATATAGACACATTTTTAATATCCCAATTTACACTAATGGTTCCTGAGGGATTCAAGAGGAGGCCATTGATTGTTCCTGTGGAACCAGTCATCCATTTAGGCTTTTGTGGTTACATGTCTCTCCTGCCAAAAGGGATTCAGTTTCCTGGGCACTTACACACATTTAACTTGCTGCAGAGGAAAAGCAGTTTTGTGGTGGCTTTGTATTGTATTTTAGAGAAATCCCTTTAAATGGTCAAATTGATGCTCTCCAAGAAAAAGACACCACATAAATATATATGGACAGAAAAAAGAGCTGTGTCTTACTATGAGTTTAACCCTTCTGCTATTAGAAAGGGAGCACCAAAACACAATGCTGCAGATCACATAAAAGAAACAATAGATTTATGAAATATTGTAAATGCAGAAATACTACAAAAAGTGATCCGTCAGTAATGTCAAAAGTTTAACTTGCAACACATTTGAGATTGTACCTCGCGTTACTTAACCTGCAACACCAGTTTAGCTGGGAGACCTAAAAAGTACTGTGTGTTTCTGAACTATATAAAAAAAATATTCTATTTCAGGGATATTTTTTAGTTTACTTTAGCTGAAACGTGAAGGAGTTGTATTACAAGAGAATAATTACAGATTAAAAATGACAGGAAATGCTTGCAAAATGGAATGAAAGGTTTTCTCTTAAAATAATCATGGCTGCGTTCTTAGATCCATGTGCATTTAACTCACACATTAAAGGACCACTGCAGTTCACTTGTTAAGTACGTACCAAGCCAACAATATTAGGAGCTGTGTAAGCCATGGACATAAAACATTTTTTTGGGAAAACATTTTTGGGGGTGGGGTGTTTGTAGTGGGAGGCAGGGATTGTGAGGAGGGGACATGCAGAAGCCCAGAGCCTTTGATAACTGGATAATACTGAAATTGATACCACACTCATCCTTCACTGGCCCAGAAGGAGGACTTTGCACCAAAAGATGCAACCATAGCTCTCCAGAAATGTAACACACGCAACTTGTTGAACTTGATGGACTGAAAGTCTTTTTTCAACCTTAAATACTATGTAACTTCCACCAATGTATCACAGATCCCTCCACCATCCAACAGAGGCAACAAAATGTATTTGTGCCTATTAAAGACTTTTTCCCACCTAATTGTGCACTTAATCAGATTTAAAGTTTATATATTATGCAGTCATTCTTTGACAAAAATACATAAAACAGATGGTGCCAGGGTATAAATTTCAAATATAGCACACCTCTAAAATATATTCATATGCCAGAAATAACATTTTATAAGACCAAATAATACAATACACAATTCAATTAATATGTGTTGGATGTTACTATTCTACTCTGACAGACCTCACTATGAGCAGACATCCATAGTAGCTTCCCAAACAATTATAAATGATTTTAAGAGGCAATAACAATAACTTTTACATTGTGACGTGCTTGATGATTCATGTGCATCTAATAGGTCCAAGAGTAAAAATAAAAAATGTTATAAAGATAAAAAAATGGGGAATTTTTTTTAAAGATTATATAAAAATGTCAACTTACATTTTCTCCAGCTGTTTGTTAACATCTTCATCATTTTCGTAGTCTTTACACAGTTGTGTAACAAGAGCCCCGTAGGTCAGTGTGAAGAGCTCTGAGTTCTGGGGGAAAGAGGACATATATTTAATACAGACTGGTCAAAGAAATGATGCGCTGCGGGGTTATGCGTGCCATGCAATGGGTAAATGGCAAGGTCTTTGGTGGAATGATTATTCCGTCCAGGCAAGGAATGCCATGCAGGAGAGGAAAGAAAGAGCAGTACAAATCCAGCAGGGATTACAAATTATTTTATGATGGGATTTCATTCAATTATAGAGAGCATATCAGATATAACAATCTATGTTATTATATTTGTTCTAGTAATAAGGTGGCCAGATCCAACTGTTTGCTCAAACACTCCCAGTCATCCTGTACAGTGGGGATCCCATCTCAAGCACAAGTGATACCCAGCATAGGGTTCTTATAGTAAGAAGGGAGTATTATTGAAAATATAACTTTCTTTTTTTTTTTTCTTCAATGGAAAAAGACAGACAAGTTTTTTTAAATTATATATAACATACTAAAAAAAATAGTAAGTGAGTAGAGTAGTTTTGTCTAATACTGAAGAATGCAGCCTCAGAAAACGCCATATATTATATCTTTACAACACTTAATGCGTACAATCACTAATGTAATCTACTCCATTTCTATAAAGAAAATTGGGTTTATGTGGTTCCTTGTTTATGGAAGATACACATTTTGTCTAATACCATATCATATATGTTTATTTATACTAGAAATATAAGCTGTTGACATTACAGCCTTGTTCAGAATTATTTTAAGGTTTTAATATTGATTAAGGATCATGTAATAATTTGGAGATCATTAAATAAAATCAAAGCTATTTGGGTTCTAATTGTATGTCCATTAATTAAACAAATAGCAAGAATATATATTAAGGCGGCAGGCGTGAGGTCCTCATGAGGTTAGATACAGTGATATAAAGCCTATGAAGACACGTACCATGAGATGCATTGATGCAGAAGGTGAAATGAATGGCAAATACCAATACTACAGAATGAGAGCGGCAGGCAGGTGGAGAGAAAGGAAAAACAGAGTTATGTGAGACAGTATGTAATGACAGACCAAGAGATTGCCAAAAAGCAAGAGGTCAAGAAAGAGTGCAGTGTTAAAATAAAAGCAATGTTTGAGAGGGAAATACTCTGCCCAACAGGGCCAACTTGGACATGCCAGGCACACAAGCAATCACAGTCATGCGCTCCTAATAAGTTATCCATCAGTGCCCACAAGAGCCCATGTAAACTCATTCAGGTGTGCCTGACACCAACTCTACACAATATGCAATGTCTGCAGTGTCAGATGCCCTGTGCGAATACAGAGGACACATTTCCTATAACATATCAGCCTGACTTCAAAGGACAGCCCAGAAATGTCTAGTAAACCCTGCTTTGACACAAGAGATCCATTTTTAGATCCAAGTTGGAGAATGTCCTCTATATACATGTATATAACTTGACTGCCACAAGAAGCATTGCCTTAGAGGATCTCAGGTTAATCTCAATGTTTCCTGAATTACTAATTTACTTGAACCAGGCCAAGCAAAGGGGCCCAGCCCGCCACAAGCTCCCCCGTACATGGGGGGCCCGGCCCACCAGAGCTCCCGGTACACAGGGGCCGGTGTACTGGGAGCTATGGCAGGCTCGGCCCCGGTGGGACCTACCCTGTTATGTGCACACACGGGAAGCATGCCGCCGACGTAGCTGTCTCTAAGTGGCCGGTAAGTGGTTAGGGGTTTTCGGGTTAGGTTCAGAGGGTTAGAGTTAGAGGGTTAGGGCAAGGAATGTGGTGTAGGGGGTTAGGGGCTTAGGGCCGGCAAGGGGTGTGGGGGGTTAGGGCCGGCAAGGGGTGTGGGGGGTTAGGGCCGGCAAGGGGTGTGGGGGGTTAGGGCCGGCAAGGGGTGTGGGGGGTTAGGGCCGGCAAGGGGTGTGGGGGGTTAGGGCCGGCAAGGGGTGTGGGGGGTTAGGGCCGGCAAGGGGTGTGGGGGGTTAGGGCCGGCAAGGGGTGTGGGGGGTTAGGGCCGGCAAGGGGTGTGGGGGGGTTAGGGCCGGCAAGGGGTGTGGGGGGGTTAGGGCCGGCAAGGGGTGTGGGGGGGTTAGGGCCGGCAAGGGGTGTGGGGGGGTTAGGGCCGGCAAGGGGTGTGGGGGGTTAGGGCCGGCAAGGGGTGTGGGGGGTTAGGGCCGGCAAGGGGTGTGGGGGGTTAGGGCCGGCAAGGGGTGTGGGGGGTTAGGGCCGGCAAGGGGTGTGGGGGGTTAGGGCCGGCAAGGGGTGTGGGGGGTTAGGGCCGGCAAGGGGTGTGGGGGGTTAGGGCCGGCAAGGGGTGTGGGGGGTTAGGGCCGGCAAGGGGTGTGGGGGGTTAGGGCCGGCAAGGGGTGTGGGGGGTTAGGGCCGGCAAGGGGTGTGGGGGGTTAGGGCCGGCAAGGGGTGTGGGGGGTTAGGGCCGGCAAGGGGTGTGGGGGGTTAGGGCCGGCAAGGGGTGTGGGGGGTTAGGGCCGGCAAGGGGTGTGGGGGGTTAGGGCCGGCAAGGGGTGTGGGGGGTTAGGGCCGGCAAGGGGTGTGGGGGGTTAGGGCCGGCAAGGGGTGTGGGGGGTTAGGGCCGGCAAGGGGTGTGGGGGGTTAGGGCCGGCAAGGGGTGTGGGGGGTTAGGGCCGGCAAGGGGTGTGGGGGGTTAGGGCCGGCAAGGGGTGTGGGGGGTTAGGGCCGGCAAGGGGTGTGGGGGGTTAGGGCCGGCAAGGGGTGTGGGGGGTTAGGGCCGGCAAGGGGTGGGGGGGGTTAGGGCCGGCAAGGGGTGTGGGGGGGTTAGGGCCGGCAAGGGGTGTGGGGGGTTAGGGCCGGCAAGGGGTGTGGGGGGTGAGGGCCGGCAAGGGGTGTGGGGGGTTAGGGCCGGCAAGGGGTGTGGGGGGTTAGGGCCGGCAAGGGGTGTAGGGGGTTAGGGCCGGCAAGGGGTGTAGGGGGTTAGGGCCGGCAAGGGGTGTAGGCGGTTAGGTTTAGGGCCGTTAACTGATGTAGGGGGTTGGGGTTAGGGCCGGCAAGGGGAGCTATGGGAGGCTGGGCCCCAGTGTACTGGGAGCTATGGCAGGCCGGGCCCCTGTGTACTGGGAGCTATGGCAGGCCGGGCCCCTGTGTACTGGGAGCTATGGCAGGCCGGGCCCCTGTGTACTGGGAGCTATGGCAGGCCGAGCCCCTGTGTACTGGGGGCCCAACCTCCCATCGCTCCCAGTAAACAGGGTCCCAGCCTGCCATAGCTCCCGGTACACAGGGTCCCAGCCTGCTATAGCTCCCGGTACACAGGGTCCCAGCCTGCTATAGCTCCCGGTACACAGGGTCCCAGCCTGCCATAGCTCCCGGTACACAGGGGCCCAGCCTGCCATAGCTCCCGGTACACAGGGTCCCAGCCTGCCATAGCTCCCGGTACACAGGGTCCCAGCCTGCCATAGCTCCCGGTACACAGGGGCCCAGCCTGCCATAGCTCGAGGTACACAGGGGCCCAGCCTGCCACAGCTCCCGGTACACCGGGGCCCAGCCTGCCACAGCTCCCGGTACACCGGGGCCCAGCCTGCCACAGCTCCCGGTACACCGGGGCCCAGCCTGCCACAGCTCCCGGTACACCGGGGCCCAGCCTGCCACAGCTCCCGGTACACCGGGGCCCAGCCTGCCACAGCTCGAGGTACACAGGGGCCCAGCCTGCCACAGCTCGAGGTACACAGGGGCCCAGCCTGCCATAGCTCGAGGTACACAGGGGCCCAGCCTACCACAGCTCGAGGTACACAGGGTCCCAGCCTGCCATAGCTCCCGGTACACAGGGTCCCAGCCTGCCATAGCTCCCGGTACACAGGGGCCCAGTGCATATCCCACTACACAGGGGCCCAGTGCATATCCCACTACACAGGAGCCCAGCTTCCCATAGCTCCCAGTACACCGGGGCCCAGCATACTATCAGCATCCCGTCCCTCTCAGTTTATGTTCTTTACCATCTTCTTGCTCTCGGTGGCTCGGTTGCTTTGCCTGGACATGGTTCCTCTCTATCCCGGCTATCTCGCACAATTCTGTCTACTCTGCACTGAGTCCTCTTCCGCTGTCACCCTGATCCAGCTCAAGCTGCGCATGCACCAGACGCGAGGCATCCAGGGAAATGTAGTTCTCAGGCCCCGTTTACAAGTCCAAAACTACAACACCCTACATGCATTAGCTGACGCCGCGCAGTGTCTTTCGGGAAAAGAAGTTCCACTCCATTTCCACAGTTAATGAAACTACAGGAAACAATGACGTCAGATCTACAAGTACCAGAGATGGGCGGTTATGACGGGGTGAACAGAGCCGAGGGAATTAGAGCAATGTGCAGTTAGGGTCAATGGACACTGGAGGGCGCTGAGGGTCTAGATGTGAGGAGCACTGGGGAAGAGTAACATAGATGGACAAATAAATCTACACGTGTTATCCGGACTATCCTGTTATATTGATGTATTTCTGTTTTAGTGCCAGTTTATCTAATCTAATACACATTTTAGTGATATCACATCATTTTGCTGAGTCTGGATAATATTACTGTGGAGCAGTATTAGTATGAAATTCATTTATGGAACCCATTTTAAAAGCTTTGCAAACCCTAACAGAACTTATGTACTTATGAATGGTACCACCTGCAAATAACAATCTCAAAATGGCTCCCTGCGACAAAACATTCCCCAGGACCTATTTTCTCATTAAACCCCTCTTCACAATAAAGACTCACAGTGTGTTTTTTTCTATCTGCTCTTTTGAATAGCAAAACATATATGCAACTAGCTACTTGCCCGTCAAAAATGACGGGAAGAAAATGTTAAGGCTGGCAATGCTGTTTGCCACACAATGTGAGCCTCTCCCCCATCTACTTTACGGGCTTTGCCGCTCATTGCAGCGTCGTCCAACCCGCAACTGTCGTGCATCGCAATGATCACCTTTGGCGCTCATCTCAAGCCTCTCCCCTCTGTGTAGTTTACAGGCCATATCGCGAGCCCTGCATTAAGCGCTCACTGCAGAAACTGTGCAACCCGCGTTGTTCAGCTAAGTGTTACTGGCTTCAACCTCATTTTGACCCTGTTTGAGAAAATGTACGTTTTTTCTTGGGCCACCATTTTTTTCCTCGCTTAGCCATTTTTCGATCGACAAAAAAATTAAATTAAATTAAAATAAGCTTGCCACCTCACTCACAGGCTACCTGCCTCTCTCCATGTGCTGTGTGTGAGTGTTGAAGTTAATTTTTTTTATTATTTGGCGATTTTTGGGGGTCTTTCGAGTTACGTGGTTGAAAAAATGTTGTCTGTTAAAATCGTAATTTACTGAAAGTGCTACAGGCTTCTGCGCCGATTGCGGCCATCGCTATGTGCTCCTGCATTCTGTTTTCATCCTTTATCGGTGGAGCGTTGCCAGGCAAATAACAGGCATGACGGGACAGTTGACACATAGAGGGATCCTGAAAGGCCATAATTTGTTGCACCAAGTCCCAAGTCCTTTGGCGCTTATTGCAGCCTAATTCCTACGGGCCTCACAATGAGCACATTGAATATGCACAAGCCTGTAATGTTTAACACTGCGTGACTGACATTCGTAAGATTCACAACTATTATATGTGATGATTCTTTGCTGTAAACTTCCATTTTTTTATTGAGCCTGATTCTTGCAGCTTCTCTCTCAACCTGTGTGTCCTTGTAAACTAATGAGCATTCAGTTATACTCAATAAATACACTGGCAGATCTGTCTGTCCCAGGCAAAGTAAATTACATTTGATCGATTTTTCTTTAATCACTATATATAAACACATTTTTAAAAACTTTTCTATTTCATCCCCACCATCAGTAGCATGCAGCAGCCAGTAGCTGGTGTGCCAAGACTTTGTTTAATTTGTTCATAGAGTGAGGACTAGAGTTAAGGTTTAGGGTGAGAACTTTAGGGTTAGTGTTCAGGTTAGGGTAGTGGCAGATGATACGCTTTACATATTAAAATAGTGGCGCTCACAGCCACTACCCTAACCCAACCTTAACCCTAACCCTAAGAACAAATTGAACAAAGCCTTGGCACTCGCCCGTTGCGTCATCTACTGGCCACTGCACGCCCCTGCCGGTGAGCACGAAACAGGAAATGTCCCATTTTTACGGATGTTTACTACTTGAAAGCAATGAAAGCTAGGTCATTGCAGTTTTCTTATTATTATTATTCCTAATTTGTAACACTCCAACACGTTCTGCAGCGCTATACAGGGGTTCAGCATAATTCAAGACAATTTGCACACAATGCAAAAGAATGGAAAGCCCTGTTATTGAGTTTTCCATCATAATGTACAGTGCTTTCCCTAAAGCACCAACACAAGGATGAAAACTCACAGACTTTCTAAATGGTATGGGTGAGGTACAGGAGAGTAATAGATGTGGTATGCATATTAAGGCTGGAGGTGATAAGCCTTGCAAGCTTGTGACAATTCTGCTGAACACTGGATGAAACCATGATATTTAAATGCATATGCAAGTGAGCTGGGTTATTAATGCATCTGATAGAGGAGAATTTATAGTGTCTGAAAAAAATTTTTTGCATGAAAAAAATCCAAATTAAACAGTTAAACCGTTAGCCTGACGTTTGCTGAATTTCTTACATTTGCAAACTGTTTTCTCTCAATGTTGACACCCCCCTGAAATTCCCAGGGAATATTAGCATAAGTAATACATTGTATCTTTTTGGCCTGGGGATTGTGCAGGTATGCTCAGTTAGCACTTGAAGTCTTGTGGGAAGTCACATGATTTCAGACACTTTCCTTTCCTTTAGCCAATCAGCAGCTTTCATATCGAGTACATTTTTTTTTAATGAAGTACCCGATATGCGCAGTGCCATTGCTGGGGGTTTCTACATCACCCCAGCACATTTTATTTTTTTGCAAAAATTGTTTGCATTTTTTCATTTAAACATTTTTTGCTAGGTGGGTTATGATGCATTCTACCTACATACCTTTAAGTGGATGTTCTGTGTCAGAGAGCTGTTTACATTCTCCGGAGAGATGTAGTTGCATTTCTTGAAGCAAGGAATCTGCTTCTCGACCAGTGAGGGGGAAGGGTGTGACATCAATAGCAATATTATCCAATTATCTTAACAAAGGTTCTCTATTACTTCATTCCCCACCACACCCTCATGATTCAGCTCTGATATAACACACACAAATCAATTACTATAATCATAAACAGAGTCTACAAAAATTCAGATTTTCCCATAAAAAAGTTTTTATGTGCATGGCTTACAAAACTTAGTTTAATAAATACGTGACAAACAAGTGGCATTTCTATTGAATTGCAGTGCCCCTTTAATGAGTTTTCTTTAGGGGGGGTATTACTACTACTAGTGTGGGAGGGCATAAACATGATGGACAACCGAAGGAAATTAAATGAGAGAAGTAATGAAAGGTGTTCAAATAAATGGTCAATTGATGAAGTGAGATGGCTGCAAATGTCCAAAACATGTTACTCCTTTAATATAGGGTAAAAACTGTGTGGTAATGACCCTATTATTTTAAATTAGTACAGGACCTCAAGATTATTGAAGAATGAGAATCCCAGTATTCGTATACTGCTGATGCTGCATAAGTGCACTTCCAGCATTAATGTGCTGAGCTCTGCCACTCGGAAAAAAAAAAGATTTCACAACTACTTAAAATAAAATTCCTTCATCTGCTGATAGATCTTAAATTTCTTTTGACACGACTCACTCTAAATATTTAGCCATATCTACAAACATATCCCTGCTGTCCGTCACAGGGAGCATTGTGCAACTCACTTGGACTCATGTAAACTGATGCTGAGCTCTGGAACTTAAATGATGCCTTTGCACAAAATATTTGCCCCTTTAACACTTTTATTGCCTGACCGAGTTGGCAGACAATTATATTTTGCATTGAGTGTGCCTCCTTTCAACATCTCAAATGCAAAGGGGAAGTGTTAAGCTTCTCTTCAAGGAACATTATCAAGTCTCAATTAGTCTTGTGGAACGAGGCGTCTGACACATTTTTGGCGCTGGCCGACTGAGATCACTCTTCATGGCCTCTGCAATATTAGAATTACTGGAAGCCTTTAAAAGACAATCAGATTTAACACTCTGCTTTTCTTTCTGTCATTTCGGAAAGGACAGGGCTAGTTGGCCACCGTGTATCAGGCATAAGGAGGTAGAAATCTGAAGATGTGCACTCATTATATACACATAATATACTAATGAGGATGAGAAATGGGGGCACCCTTGTATCCTTTTGCCTATGGTGTCATATGATCTAAGATCACCCCAGAGAAGGACTATGTTATTATACTGGTATTTGATTCACTGCTTCTAGGCTTCTTAACTTTACCGAGTTCATGAAGAAATGTGACTGCTAGCAGAGATGTCTGTAATACCCTAACAATAGGAGCTAGGTCATCATTAATAAAATTGGTATTCAATGGTTTAAAAAAGCAATATTCAATATTAAAGTCAATTTCAAAGACCAGACTAGTTTTCTACTTATCACACCCAACTAGAAAGACAATGAGGGGAGGTGGCTTTGTCTAGCAGACAGGACTACAGTTTAATACATATAGTTTATATGAGTGCAATGTTTCCCATACCTGGAGACTTGTTATTTTGAAGTGTTTTTCCGGGGCAAAAATCTCTTAATTTGATTGCAGATTGTGAATAATAGTTTGGCATCTTTTCTAATATTGTTCTTAAAACCGTCTCCTTTAGCTAAACCTCCTTCCCGCTCAAAGACCTTATAGGTTTGTTGAGAATAAACTGAACTGGAGTCTGATTCTATAATCTTTGAAAGTACATTTAGAATTCAGTATTCTTACTAAAATAAATAAATGGAAATATTCTTAATAATCAAATAATAATTAAAACAACTAGCTCCTCTTGATAAGTAACATTCTAAAGTAAATCAGATATATAATATTTGAGTATATTTCAGTTAGTATATAAGTATATTTTACTTTCAGTTGCACTGAAAATATAATGTTCTTTGGCCAAGATTGACAATATGATTGAAAATCTTCCCACTGATCTTACAGCAGGCATCTTGTGGTTAGCTTCTTGTAAAACACTGTATATAGAAACTATGTAAAACATGACTAGAACTATGAGAAATGGGGTGTTTGGTTACAACCACACAAAATAATGCAATGGTCATCATGAATCATTGTGAACATTCATGATTAAAGGTAATACACCAATTGACAAATATGGACAATACTATAAACAGTTCATTTTAATGAGCTATAAGTTCTATATAATTAATTAATACCATTAATTTAAATTATGAAAATATCATAACGTAGCTCTGTATAGTGTTACATCGGTCCTTTGTATGAGCTCTCCGCTGTGGCAATGTAAGCCCAGACAGCTAAAAAAGAAGAATGGTCACTGCAGACTGAGTGCTTGGTAGAGAAATCATGTATAAAGAAACTTCACAATACAGTGATGATTGTATAGTAAATATGAGAATTTTAGAAGCTTATAAGCACAGTGTGAAAAGTGAAAAGTGCTGTGTCGACACCAATAGGCCAAGTATTGAACAGATTTTCAATCAAGGCCTACTTAATTAACCAGAATCACTGGTTTGGGTTTGGTTGTTGTGGTGATTATGGAAAGCCGGCCAGTAAGAATCCCTTGCAAAGTCATAAGATGACCCAGAGGTTTGGTTAAGCCAGTCTTGGTAGTTAGATTTGGCAGATGAGTTGGTTATTATCAAAACTACAGTTTCTTTGTTTGAAGATTTGCCCCTTGCATGGGCGAGGAAGTGGTCTCAGAAATCAGCAGATCACATATATGATGCCACATAACTGGCAAAATCTAAGGTATGTAAGTGCAGTATTGAAGCCTGACCGTGTGTTATGATGTCATATCTGGATGTATGTCTGCTGCATCTACTGTGTGTTGCTATGAAAAATATAAAAAATATTTTGGAAGTAGTTCTAATCAATGATTTGTGGAATGCAGGAAAATATTATCTCTTATTTATGTAGTGCCAACACATTCCATAAGGCTGGGGTACATTAAAACATGGATATGACAATACATAATGTGACAGACTGATACAAAAGGAGTTAACGACCCTGCCCTTGAGCTAACAAACATACACATGACACTTTTATACAAAGTACTTTGTATAAGAGCTCACAAGTTTACAGACTAAAGAATTAATGAAACAAAAGGTGAAAGAATTAAAAGTGAGAAACAAGGGCTTGGCAAAGAAATGAAAAGACTAAATACATGGTTAATTAATTATTTTAATGATTAAGTCTGTGGGCGTTCCACATGATTGTACTGGGGTGAATCAAGACAGAGAGCTAAAACTGCAGCCTTTATCATATTACAATGCCTTGCTCAAAAGCAGAGGGTTAAGCTTTGTGTTTCCGCCTCTGCCCGAAGCCCTCCTTATCTCAGAGCATGGCACAGCCTAAGAGGAAAGGGTGTGAGCTGCCACAGGCCGCAGAGACAGACCATTGCTCTGTCACAGGCTCTAAAATAGAACATGATGGGCCTGTTTCATTGCAGCCGTCACCAGCACTTGGCAGTGACTATCTCACTTTTCAAGAACGTGAAGCTTGCTATTACCCAGAATCACATATCATTTACTAGAGGCGCTTCTCACTCACTGGAAGACAGAGAAATTCACTGTGTGTCAGATTCACTAACATCACATTAGTCTTCACACATTAGTCTGCAAGGTTACCTAAAAGGGAAGTAAATATATAATAAAGAGAGAGAGATAAAGTGTATATGGAAAAAAAGTGAGTGTCTAGAAGTAAATTCAATAAGGACATTCCTGAGCTGAGTGAAGAAGACAAGCTGGGGTATAGGGAGACATAAGGAGGACCTGAGAAATGAATAATGTTATAGAAGAAAATTCTTTAGAAGAATAGAAGCAGAAGAGGAGACTTTTATAGGCTTTATCAGAAGCCAGTTGATGAATTTTAGCTTGGGAGAAAATCAAGAAATTTAGAAGAGCACCTGTATTAAGTAATTATTATAGAGGAGAGATGAGAATCAGAATGGTAAGATAGTAAAAGTTGTAGTAGGATAAGGGCCTGGGTAATTGTCATGGCAAGGGAGGCCATAAAATGACATGCATTGGCTATATTGAAGTCTATGGATATGCCTTCTATGCAAACCTGTAGATAAGTAAATCTAGATCAAAGTAATTTGGACTGTAGATTGGTTGAACCACATGAGCCCATTACCTGTCCAGTTAAAGCTTTAGTCCATAAGGGATAGTCTTTCTTTTTACCAATATGATTATTGTTTCTTGTTTAGTAATTTGTCATATGGGCATAAGAGATGGATTACCAACCTTGAGAAGTGTTAATGTTCCCACATGTGCTAGATCAGAGCGTCTGTTGAAGATTGTACAAGGGGATGAATATGTCTTACTGATCAGAGGTTTGTTGGAAGATAAAGGCCCATACACTTAAGATGGAGTAATTGCTGCCTTATGCAGAAACTTAACATGTGGGAACATCTGCAAAGTGTGATATCCCACATATCAAACAAGTCATCTTGTAAAATTGAATTAACAGCTGTATTCGCCGCTAGTTCATCTTCACAATACTATGTGCAAGTGTAACAAGTTGCTATTGTAAAATATGACACATTTCAAGGCACATTGTAAATTACTGTCATTCAAAGATTGTTGTATAGTGTAGGAAGCTTATCCTTAAGGGTTGGTATTACCAAATTTTTAGGATATCTATCTTGTTTCAGTTCAGTTGCATTAATATTCCTAAACTGTAGCCCGGGTCTGGCCCGAAGCACTTATTATTATTGTCTTTATTTATATTGCGCCAACATATTCTGTAGCGCTGTACAGGGGTTTAGAACATGGTAAAAAACAAACTTAACACCTTACAAAGAATGGAGGGCCCTGTTTTTGAGCATATAATCAAATGCACATAGTGCTTGTTTCCAAGACACGGACACACCATTGAAAACTCACAAACTTACAATCTAAGGGTTTAGGTGTGATACAAGAGGGTGACAAATACAAAATGGCAACGTGAAAGCAATTTGTTTAGTCAATTGGAGGGGTCTGTGTGTTGTACTGTAGAGTGTGGGTGGGAGTGTTATTAAGCTGTGGAGTGTGCAGTTGTAATTATAAAGGCTGAAGGTGATATGATTTTTTAAATAGGTGTGTTTTTAGTAATTTTTTAAAGGTTTTGAGGCAGGAAGATAATCTAATGGAGCGAGGCAAGGAGTTCCAAATAGTATGGGCAGCATGAGAAAAGTCTTGAAGGGAGAGGAGGTGATGAGAGAGGAGGAAAGAAGAAGGTCGTTAGCAGAACGAAGGGGCCGGTTGGGAGAGTATTTTGAAACAAGAGCAGAGATATAAGGGGGTGCACTGTTGTTGAGGGCTTTATATGTTAGGGTCATGATTTTAAATGTGATTCGGGAAGCTATGGGATGCCAGTGGAGTGATTGACAGAGAGGAGCTGCAGACACTGGTCGTTTGGTATTGAAGATGAGTCTAGCGGAGGCGTTCATTATGGATTGGAGGGGAGACAGACGAGAGATGGGTAGGCCAGCAAGGAGTGAATTGCAGTAGTCGAGTCGAGATATGATGAGAGAGTGTATTAGAATTTTAGCTGTGTCTTGTGTAAGATAATGACGAATTTTGGAGATGTTTTTTAGGTGAAACTGACAAGATTTTGTTATCGATAGGATGTGAGGAATAAAAGAGAGAGCGGGATCCAGTAGAACCCCAAAACAACAGGCCTGGGAGGTGGGAGTAATGATGGTGTTGTCAACAGTGAGAGATATTTGAGGAGTGGAAGCTGTAGTAGAGGGTGGAAAGATTAGGAGTTCAGTCTTAGACATGTTGAGTTTGAGTTGACTGGTAGACATCCAGGAGGATATGCTAGAGAGGCAGTTGGAAACATGAGCTAGAAGAGAGGGGGATAGATCGGGTGCAGAGAGGTAGATTTGAGTATCATCTGCATAGAGATGATACTGAAATCCAAAGGATTTTATGAGGGTGCCAAGGGAGGAGGAGTAGATGGAGAAGAGGATGGGACCTAGGACAGAACCTTGGGGAACACCAACAGACAGAGGGAGAGGTGAAGAAGAGGTGCCAGAGAAGGAGACGCTAAATGTACGATCTTTTAGATAGGATGCGAATCATGAAAGAGCTGTGCCCTGGATGCCAAATGAGTGGAGAGTTTGGATTAGAAGAGGGTGGTCAACTGTGTCGAAGGCAGCAGAGAGATCCAGGAGAATTAGAATGGAGAAGTGACCCTTTAATTTGGCAGTTAGCAAGTCATTGGTGACTTTTGTGACGGCTGTTTCTGTTGAGTGTTGGCCACGGAAACCAGATTGGAAGGGGTCAAGGAGAGAATTGGAAGAAATAAATTGAGTGAGGCGATTGTAAACAAGCCGCTCAAGCAGTTTAGAAGCCAGGGGAAGTAGTGACATAGGGCGGTAGTTGGAGGCAGAAGCTGGGTCAGATGAGGGCTTCTTGAGAATGGGTGTAATTATGGCGTGTTTTAAGGAGGATGGAAACCTGCCAGTGTTTAGGGAGAGGTTGAATAGATGTGTGAGAGCTGGGATAAGTGCGGTGGATAGGGTAGGGATTAGCTGTGAAGGAATAGGATCATGTGGACATGTTGTAAGGTGAGAGGTTAATAATAACGTAGATACTTCTTCCTCGGTTACAGGGTCAAAGGAATCCATAGTGGAGGAGGGATTGGGGAAGGGTAAGGGTTGGGTGTTGTCGCCTTGTGGAAAGGATGGTGGAATAGGGCCAAGCTGGGAGGAGAGCTCATTTCGAATAGTTTCAATTTTAGTTTAAAAATGGCTGGCAAAGTCATCAGCAGATAGACAGGAAGGGGCAGGAGGTGGGGGTGGGCAAAGGAGGGTGTTGAATGTAGCAAATAAACATTTAGGGTTGGAGGACAGGTATATTAGTGATGAGAAGTAGTGTTGTTTGGCAAGATTGAGGGCAGACAAGTAGGAGCGCAAGGTAAACTTGTAGTGGAGAAAGACTGCTGAAGTGCGAGATTTCCTCCATAATCGTTCTGCAGTGCGTGAGCATCTCTGTAGATAGCGTGTTTGTGCAGTGTGCCATGGTTGTGGATGAGATGGGCATTTGCTTGTGATTATGGGGGCAAGAGAGTCAAGGGTGTAGGTTAGAGTGGCTTTGTACTGTGAAGTGGCGATGTCAGGGCAGGCAAGGGTGGTGAGGGGGCTAAGAAGGGGTTTTAGTACATTTGACAATTGTTGTGGGTTGTGTGCTTGCAGGTTTCTGCATGTTCTGGTGGCAGGATTTGAAGAAGGGTGGTGAGCGGAAGATGAGGTGAGGTTGCAAGTTAGCAGGTGGTGGTCAGATAGGGGAAGTGAGGAGATGTCAAGGTTGGAGATAGTGCAGAGATTAGTAAAAATAAGGTCAATGGAGTGTCCACCACTGTGAGTTGTAGACCACCATAAGAGAATGCGGCAGGGGAGGCAGAGTCAGATGGTGTGAGCCAGGTTTCTGTGCTAGCCAGTAAATTGAGGGAGTTGGAAATGAAGAGGTCATGAATGAAGGTAAGTTTATTGCAAACAGACCTTGCATTCCAGAGGGCACAGGAGAAGGGCAAAGTAGATGGTTTGTGACAAGTGATAGGTATTAGATTATGGGTGTTTTGGGCATTTGCTGCCCTGGGGACTCTGCGTGGCTGACAGCAGGTGGGAATGAGTGAGGGGCCTGGGTTAGGGGATATATCCCCACAAGCCATCAGAAGAAGGAGAGAGAGTAAAAGGAGATGGGAATAGGACTTACAGGAGCATTTCTGTCTTTCACCTTTAGGGGAGGGATGAGATAGTGACTGGAGGAAGGAGAGGAGCTCATGGGAGCAGAGAAGAGGAGAGGAAAGCAGGGAAGGTGAGATAGTTATATTATTGGAGACATGATGTGTAGAGACAGTATAAGAGAGTCTGAGAAAGAGGCAGGAGGTTATAATATGGAAGGTGGTGTGAGGAAACATAATGGAACTGTGTAAGCAAGTATTCTTGAAGGGGGTGGTTAGAGGTGATAATCAGATGTCACTGATTGAACAACATGTGCAGGTAATTAGCATACCTCAATATATTAAGTGTAAACAAGACTGCATTCAGGTGGACTTCTATGGGAGATGTTGCTCTGCAGTATGCTTTAAAAGTATCTATAAGACAAAACAAGAGATATTTCAGGGGGTGGAGATTTTGGGGCTGTAAAATGGATCAGTGAACACAGAGCATTTATGATTTACAGATAAGCAACAGTATATTATGACAATAGTAGAACAATCTAACAGTAAAAAGTCTATCTCAGCAATTATCATAACACAGATATTAATAATAATAAATAGTCCATTGTAAACGTAGATATGGGTCGGGTGAGCTGCTGTTCTTCTGAAATTACCTTAGATTGCTTTAAACTGCATTCAGGTGGACTTCTATGGGATATGTTGGTCTGCAGTATGATTTAAAAGTATCTTAGATTGCTTTAAACTGCATACTGCTTAAGCTGGACAAGCCTGTTGTAGGGTTATCACTATTTCTATGTTACGTTGTAACTAATAACTGCAAATGTTCAGGGGCAGAGCTATAATTTTTTTCTGTAGTGTAGTGGATCTCTTAAGGTAATTCTACCCCATCTGCCTTCACAAATGACCACCCACAAATCTCCTCTGCAGCAGCCCACGGGGCCTCTCCTCTGCAGCACATGCATGGCACTTCTGGCCTTGACCCATAGTCCTTAGCTCCCTCCTCTCCCCTTTCTGCCCCCTTTCCTCTTCCTTCTCTGCTCTGTTCCCTCCAACTCCCATCCTATTACTCCACTCCTGATCCCTCCTTTCACCAAACCCCACTTCCTCCTCTCTTTTCTCCCTCCTCTCTCCTTTCTCCATCTGCTTCTCTTCCCCCACAGCTCCTCCCCCTCTTCTCTTTTCTTTACCCTCCATCCACCATTTTTCCCCAACTTGTATCACACCCTTTTCATTGTTTTCACTTTCTTTCCATCTTTTCTCTATTCCATTCTCTCTCTTCACTCATCTTTTCTCTCTCCCCACTTCTCACTCACCCTTCTCTCTTGCTCACTTCTCCTCCTTTCCTCGTTCCACCCTTTCTCCTCTCCTTTCTCTCTTCTCTCTCCATCCCTTCCTTCTTTTTCTCCCCTTATTTCTATTCCGCTCCCCCCTCCTTTTCTTCTTTTCTCTTTCTCTCAATTTCTTCTCAGTCCTCTTTCAATCCCCCTTTTCCTCTCTCCTCTCTTCTTTCCCATGCTCTTTCCATCCCCTTCCCTCTTTTTGTATTTTCCCATTTTTTCTCCTCTCCCTCTCTCCTATCTCCTCATCTCCTCTTTCTCTTTTCCTACCCTTTTCTCTGTCCCTATCTGCCTTCTCTAGTCTTTTCTCTTCACTCATTTTAAAATCATAATGTCAATCAGTTAAAACAGTCTCACTGATTAAGAGGCCCCCGATGGAAGGGACTCAATTCTTCTTTGGTTCTACAATCCTTAAGTTGGTGAGTTCTTCATGGTGCACTGAGCACGAGAGTACCTTGCTAATTTCACAGGCTCTCCAGCCACTTGTACATTCTGTGGCAGTGGAGAGTCCATGTATCACATTTATTTTAGTTGCATCAGACTGTAGCCCCTCTTGTCATTCTTGAGGGGCCTCCTCCTGCAGTTCTTGTTGCATTTCTCCCCTCACACTTTTATTATTGAGTGCTCAGTGTCCTCCTCATCAACCTGCTCCTGGCATTAGCCAAGCTGGCTATTTATAAGTCCAGGAAGTGTTTGGCTGAGTGGCTTTCACTACTGTGTGACGCAATGTTCTAGGCCCTGGTGTACTGGAGTACCGCCTGGTTTTGTTCACTGGGAGGATGTAAGAGTTTACCTCCCAGTGGGCTGTAGATGGAGTACTCTGCTTGGTACCCCCCACAAGGATTAATTTACACTTCATCTTCTTATTTAGTTAAGTTCTTTTACAGATTTTTCCCGATCACCAGGTGAGGATATGGAGTATCTACTGACTAGTCCTTTAAAAGGCAGGTCGTATGGGAACCTTGTTGTTTAATACACTGTGTAGAGACCGGAGTTTCAAAAGCATAATAAGAAATTAGAAAAATTCAAAGAAGGACTAAAATAATGCATTATCTAAAAGACTAAACTTATAATAAAATTGAATGTAATGAAAAACTTCATAACTTGTATATGTATAGTGTAGATGACAGGAGGGTTAGGGGGGATGTGATAGAAACCTTCAAATATGGCAAAGGATTTAATAAGGTTTAGTGTGAAGTGGTTTCCATGAAGAGGAAAGCAACAAGAGATCATGATTTGAATTAGGGCAAATGATGATTTATGGGTAATGTGCAGAGACAATAATTAACATAAAGGGTATTGGAACAGAATTCCAGCTGTAGTGGCAGGTACAAACAGTAAAGTAATTTAAGCGGGCCTGAGATAAGAATATACCAATTGAATATTAAATAAACCAGAATTGGCAGATTAGATGAACCTTTCGGTTCTTATCTGATGTCAAATCTACATTTTAATGTCATGTTCAGTGAAAGACAACAACTTTGAAATTGCATGTTCAAACATGCCATCATGGCACATCAACAGGCTATGAGTCGGATTCAATTGCAAGCCCCGATCTCGCGGGATACAGACCATATGTCTGCGGGCGTGCTGTCAGCTCCCGTTTGTCTCTGATTCCAGTGATATTCTATTGAAGAGGCCCACAAGTTACAGACCAAACGCTGAAGCCATAAACTATGCACTCATGCGTAGCAGTTCAGGACGGGAACATGATCATTTAAGCAAGGCCATAACCACCCATTTGGAAACAGCTAATAGAAAATGAGACCGCCATCATTATGGCAGTAAAACATGGAGGTTACATGTCAATCAATTAGGTTCTGGGGTCCGATATGCGACAGGACTCGCAAACCCTCAGAATACAAAATAATAAAAATTAATGCCAATACTGTTCTAGTCCATATGGGTGGCCTGATATGTATTAACTCATTGATTCCTGAGATCGATATAAGCCTGAAATGACACATACTAAAAAATTATTATTGCTGATTTGCAAGCTTGAGACTGTTGTGCAACGAATTCTATTATCTTTCACCGCTTTACCCTTCTTTTACACTGTAGTATTGATTTTTTATTTGCATTTACAGTGCTGTGGACAGGGGTTAAACCCCCTTGTGGGTCCTCTCTGGCACTCGTAGGATTTTCTCCTAAATTTACCGTTTATGGCTGTGAAACTATTTGCGGCCTTGGGGAATTGGAGCAATTGAATAGCGATTTGTGATTTAACGATGGGAAAGATCAAAGGCTTTGGGAGACTGTAAGTTCCAGGTTTAACCACCGGAAAGTTTCAAAGGCCGTAACCAGTAAACCGTTCCTACCCCGCAAAAAGACTTCAATTGAATAGCAAATGACCTTATGGCCTCACTTACAGGCTCCAGTAACTTACGATTGCTCAATTGAATTGGGCTCTATGATTTTAGGAGCTAATCACTCATTGGTTAGCACAACTGTACACCAGCAAGGAAATTCCAAAATCCTGGTCAGTCAGTATGCCTTGAGGACCATGATTGAGGAAAAACTGGATTAGAGGATTTTTTCTTGGTAACAGTGTAACCCACAGGCACACAGGTTAGTTACTGGCATACAATGTACTCTTTTTGTGGAAGGTGCTCTCACGCAGTTACTAAATAGTCAGCATTTTAAATGAGTTAAAGCTGTATAATACCTCTTTGGAACATAGTCTCTCAGTTTGGAAGCTTATTCTCTAGCAGACCGCCTTATCTTCTGCAAGATGCCCTATTCTGTGAGAGCACCAGACCCTCAGTATAAACAGTGTGGAAACCCTCTCCTTATTTGCATGGCTATGTCCTAGCATTGCCTTTGCTCTTATCTTGTTTTCATATTCGGAACCATTGCCGTACAAAATATTATTTTAACAAACACAGTTGCCATGTCCCAGATGGCCAGATCATCATGTTGATTGTCCATTTTTCTGGAAAAGGTTATAAGACATTAATGAGTATTTTTGATAAAGTTTGCATGCACATACAATGTGTGTAACCAGCAGGGTAGAGGTTAATGATTGACAGCTGGGAAGTGAGATGGGCAGGTGTGAGGTCAGTGACCTCGGCTTCGACCCCAGCTGAATAACAGGAAGTTCTGTTCCAGCAACGATATGGAGATCCCAAGAGAAAGCGTGTTCAGCAGCTGTACACAGCTACTCTTCTCCATCACCACAACTTATGTTTGGGAAACAAGACCTCTGAGAAAAACAAGTGACCTAAAGGCAGAGGGGTGACACCATCATACCTCAGATACTATCTTTTTCAGGTCTCTCCCAGTGTGGTTATGGAGTGCCCGCATTCAATACCTCTGTGTACCTCCCAGACTGTCAAATATCATTCTCTTGAAGGACAGTCCCATATTTTGGGGCAAGTCCCAGTTTGGCCATGTTGATTAGATATCTTTTCAAGAAGTAACATTGAACTGATGAATTACTTGGTATCACCTAGTTATGATCTATACCATATGTGTTACCTATGCTGTGTCACTTTAATATTCTGTAAGTGAGCTCTTTCATGTCATGAATGATGCCATAATGTATATCCAATGTCACTAATCAGGCAGAGCATTGCTCACTCTATTAATGACATAACATTCTCAGAATGGAAAGTCGTTATAGGATGCAGTAAAGGTTATCTTGTGTGTACAGAGCAGTGTGTCACAGAGGATATCCGAACATGCGCATGTGACACATCCTACATAGTAGGATTTATAGAGATCTCTTTGATTGTGATGCTCTGTCACCATACATAGTAATAATGATATCACTAAATATTTGGTTCTGTAAATAGAATTTCAGTGCAGATCACAGTTCCCCTTTGCTGTGGCACGTGTTAGACATAATATAATATTGCCATATTCATTTATTATGTCCAGCACAGAGACAAATGAGAGAAATATAAAAATAATCAATTATTACTATTGCTTTTATTTATTTAGTATAATTGTTAGTACGGGGAAGAACAACTTATGGCTCTAATACCAGCACTAATCAGTACACAGCTATTTTCCTATGTTCAAAAAGGAGTACATTACCATTGGAGAAGGATACAGAGCTACTGAACACGGATTGGCCGAGCATCAACCAACTAAGAGCCAGTCTATTGGTGTGTAGAAGTTACAGCTGTGAATTTAGATAAGTTTGCTTAATTTCTTCAGTGTCTATAATCCATGACATTGTCACTTCTAAAATACAGATTTTCTGAAGCATAAAAATATAACCTACTTAAACTTTTCATTGCAATTTACATAGATACATTAAACGGACATGGAACACAATTTTTTTTTTAAACGTTTAAAAGACCATGAATTAAACATTATTCTTGGGAAATGTTAACTAAAACCTGTTGAAACTAACAAGACATGCCCAGGATATGCACGTCTATAGATTTAATTGGCAAGTATTACACGTACAGTACATTATATTACTGTTCATTAGCTGTCATGGAAATGGCCCAGATCGGTTAAAGGCATATGCAAGTGAGCTGGGTTATTAATGCATCTGATAGAGGAGAATTTATAGTGTCTGAAAACAATTGTTTGCATGAAATTATTCCAAAGTAAGCAGTTAAACCGTTAGCCTGAAGTTCGCTGAATTTCTTGCATTTGCAAACTGTTTTCTCTCAATGTTGACACCCCCTGAAATTCCCAGGGAATATTAGCATAAGTAATTATTGTATAATTTTTGCCTGGATCGTTTTGGCCTGGAGAGTGTGCAGGCATGCTCAGTTAGAACTTGAAGTCTTCCTGACTGTGGGAAGTCATGTGATTTCAGACACTTTCCTTTCCTTTAGCAGCAGCTTTCATATCGGGTAACATTTTTTTAATGAAGTACCCCATATGCGCAGAGCCATTGCTGGGGGTGTCTAAAGCCACCTTTTGCGGCAATCACAGCTCCACGTCGCTTTGGATAATTCTCTATGAGCTCGCCACATCTTACCACTGGGATTTTTGCCCATTCCTCCTTGCAAACCTGCTCCAGCTCCTTCAAGTTGGATGGTTTGCGCTTGTGAACAGCAATATTTCAGTCTAACCACAGATTTTCTATTGGATTGAGGTCTGGGCTTTGACTAGGCCATTCCAACACATTTACATGTTTCCCCTTAACCCACTCAAGTGTTGCTTTTGCAGTGTTAGCCTCAAATCCCGCACAGTGTGGTACAAGTTTTGCTCTAGAATATCCCTGTATTTAGCACCATCCATCTTTCCCTCAACTCTGACCAGTTTCCCAGTCCCGGCTGCTGAAAAACATCCCCATAGCATGATGCTGCCGCCACCATGTTTCACTGTGGGGATGGTGTTCTTTGGGTAATGTCATGTGTTGGGTTTGCAGCAGACATAGCGTTTTCTTTGATGCCTGAAAAGTAAAATTTTAGTCTCATCAGACCAGAGTCCCTTCCTCCATACATTTTGGGAGTCTCCCACATGTCTTTTCACAAACTCAAACCGTGCCATTTTGTTTTTTAATGGTAATGTCTTTCTTCTGGCCACTCTGCCATAAAGCCCAACTCTATGGAGCGTACGGCTTATTGTCGCACTACGTACTGATACTCCAGTCTCTGCTGTGGAACTCAGTCTCAGTCTCTGCAGCTCCTCCAGGGTTACCTTAGGTCTCTGTGCTGCCTCTCTGATTAATGCCCTCCTTGCCCGGTCTGTGAGTTTTGGTGGGCGGCCGTTTCTTTGCAGGTTTGCTGTTGTGCCATATTCTTTCCATTTGGTTATGATATATTTGATGGTGCTACTATGGATCATCAAAGATTTGGAATTTTTTTTATAACCTAACCCTGACTTGTACTTCTCAACAACATTGACCCTTACTTGTTCCTTGGTCTTCATGTCAGTGTTTAGTTAGTGGTGCCTCTTGCTTAGGTGTTGCAGCCTCTGGGGCCTTTCAAAAAAGGTGTGTATATGTAATGACAGATCATGTGACACCTATATTGCACACAGGTGGACATCATTTCACTAATTAAGTAACTTCTGAAGGTAATTGGTTGCACCAGAGCGTTTTGGGGGCTTCATAACAAAGGGGGTGAATACAAGCACACATGCCAATTTTCTGTTTTCTATTTCTAAAAAATTGATTTATGTATATATTTTTGTCATTTCCCTTCACCAACTTAGACTATTGTGTTCTGATCCATCACATAAAATTCAGATTAACAAAACATAGTACTTAAGGCTGTAATGTAACAAAATAGGTAAAAAGTCAAGGGGGGTGAATACTTTTGCAAGGCACTGTATGTCTACACAGATGAATAGCAAAATTCTGAAAATGTCACCTCATTCACTAGACTCCAGTGACTGTCCCCCTTCTGTGTGCTGTACAGCAATATATTTACACATTATTTGTTTACCAAAGTGCTCCTTTCTTGCTAATGGTATGAATAAGCACTTGTAGAAAGGCTCCCCTTGTCATGTTGCAAGTGGACCCTGCCCACCTGTGTAAATAGCTCCACCCCTAACATTGACATCAACGTTGTATATTATGTTGCATGCTACAGCTAAAACAAGATGGTCCTCCATCTTTTTTATCAGTAAGGGAAAATGTGAGGGACAAATGGCTTCTATACTGAGTAATATGAGTGACAAAATAAAGCAAGTAAGGCCAAAATATTTCACATATCTCATCAAAATAAAAAAAGTATAGGAGAGATTATTTTTGCTACAATGTAAAAAAATGTTTCCAGATTTCAGAGGTCATTTAATTACTGTATTTTTCATAGTATACAACTGTATTTTTTACCAATTATTTTAAGTCTAAAATAGGGGGACCATCTTATACACGGAATGTTGCAATTACATACCTTGGTCTGATACGGTAATGCTACATCTGGCCACTAGATTTAAGGCAGGAGAAAATACACACATTTGGAAATGCATTGGTTCCAATTAGATTGCATTGCACTGCAAGTTTGCATACAAATTTGTATTTTATAAGTTTTTATTGTGTTACACATATATTAAGGTGAATTTTCTGTCATGATGTTCACTGATTTCCATTCCAGCTCAATATCTTTGTGATCACATCACTTATTGCTTAGTTGCGATGTGCAATTGCATTTTTCCGGTTTAACACAGGATCACAAAGATATTCAGCTGGAATGGAAATCAGTGAAAATCCTAACAGAAAGTGCCCTTAAATATATGTGTAACACAATAAAAACTTGTAAAATACAAATTTTTAAGCTCAAAAGCAGTGTAATGTAATCTAATTGGAACAAACATTTCTAATAATTTTTTTCTCCTGCCTTAAAACAGCGCCAGATGCTGCATTACAGTGTAATACACATCGTGAATGAGTTGATCAACTTATGAGTGGCACGTGTTTTGCATGTGTGTGATGCTTGTGTGCATATAACTGTGTATTTTATAGGTTTTTATTGTGTTACACATATATTTAAGGGCAATTTCGGTCATGATATTCACTGATTTCCATTCCAGCTCAATATCTTTGTGATCCTGTGTAAAACCGGAAAAATGCAATTGCACATCGCAACTGAGTATTAAGTGATGTGATCACAAGGATATTGAGCTGGAATGGAAATCAGTGAAAATCATGATAGAAAGTGCCCATTAAATATATGTGTAACACAAAAATAGGGGTCGTCTTATACATGGGGTCGTCTTATAGACAGAAAAATACAGTCATTTTATCCTTCTAGTGAGACTTTTGAATTATTGGTATTGGGGGCCCTGATTTTACAGTGACTATTGGTATTCTTCCTCCTTCTCTCCCATGACACTGTCCTACCAGCCTGAATACTTGAACTTTGACAGCTACATTCTTATTGCGTGCCCTGTGGGATGGGAGAGCTATCCTTTCCTCAAGGAGTTTAATAAAGTGTATTACCAGAGACCCTGGGGCAAAGGGGTCACCAGTTATGAGGTACTTGGTTATAGGGAATCCAGTACAGTGGGGGGAACGCTGATTGGCACCAGGGGACAGTGGACACTTAGGTGTGAATGGGGAAGCAAGCTGGGGCATATGGAGGGTCACGTACATCAGCAGACAGTGTCTCCACTGATCTGATCCGATACCCCGTGGAAAGCCAGGATCAAAGGACCCATTAGCCTGGGTAGTAAATTGGACTGGAGGGGGGGGGGGGGGGGGATTAGGAGGTGACATCACTTGATGGATAGGCCTCCCCACTTGGTGGAGATTGATTGGACTGTGTTGTGCATAAATACACTGTACCACATCAATAAAGGAGTTGTCTGTTTGAACTACATAACTGATGTGTATGTTTCATTCTGAAGGAATAATAAACCTTATTACCTTGTTACAGTCAATAACATTTGCTGGGTGTCTCTACTATAACCCTGGTTGGTTCTGTTCCTGCTATCAAGGATATACAAAGAACCAGACAGTCTTACTGGGTAGGTTTGAACTAGGTTCTTATCAAGCCCAACAGAAGCAGTAGGTTGCCACACTTCTCAATTTATTGCCCTATTAAATTCGGGCTGCGTGTTAAAATGTAGCCCGTAACTCCAGAGTTATGTGTTACAGCTACCTCACAAACTGGAATTGAAGCACTTAGGACTTCGAAATCTACCCTAACCTTTTTCAGTGACGTAACAGAAAAAATATCTTTTTTATTGGCTCCATCTGAACCCGTAAACATGTAACTGCGTGTTAAAACTTAGCCCGTAACTCCAGATGTAAGTGTTACGGCTATTAAATTAACCCTGTAACGTTGCTCGCAGCGGACTTGCGTGGTAACATGCAGGGAGGCCGATAATAGGCTACGTGCTGAGCAATTTTGAACTTTGCACACATAAATTCTTTGATTTGACGAGCCCGCAACCGCTACTTGTTCAATTCAGCTATTTAATTGCAACGTGGTCACTCGCAAGCAAGCATGTAACACATAAATGGAGCCCAAAGGCCAACGTGTGCCCGAGAGCACCCGCAAGGGGGGTAAAGTCCAATACGTAGCACTTGAAATGCAAATAACAAAACTCTACTGTACATTTGTGAAAAGGGAAAGTGATGTTAGGTCTTAAAATTAATATCACAACCTTCTGAAGCCAGCAAATCGGCCCCGAAAAATACTTTATTTCATGATCATATTTTGTGTTATATCGATCCCTGCAATCAATGTATTACGACATATACTGTAACTCGCATGTAATAGAATATCATATTTACTGCTTTATTAATATTGCATTATATCTGGACTTCGGGTCCAATCGCAAACTGGAAATGAAGCACGTAGGACTTTGGAATCTACCCTCCCCTTTTTCAGTGACATAATGCTAACGTCTTTTTTTCCATTGGCTCCATCTGAACCCGTAACTACATAATTGCTTAATTGTTTGCATTCGAGCAGGCAACCCTGATGGCCGCAAACTGGTTTACGAAGTAGCCTCTCTCGCTCGTAACTCGCAGCCCTTTCAAATTTAATTGCAACGTAAGTAGGGCAAATTTCGACCCCACAGCCGTTACGTGCTTCAAGTTGGACTTACGAGGCTCAAATTTAATATGGCTATTAATTGTCATATAAATTTACACTTAACTTTTCACTTCACTATTGAACAGGAAGTAAGGGAAGTTCCGTAAAGTGAGAATATGTGAAGTGTAAATTTTATATGATAACTACATCAAGGAAGATAACGTTAATTAATCTAGTTAAAATATTTATATGAGACAAACAATTTTGCCTAAAGAGTCCATTTAACAGTTGTTATACTGATTAGGCTAATTACTTTCTATGGTCTCTGTATGCTCAGATGCTTTTGGTTTGGTGGCTTTGTGCTGAAAACAATGCATGGACCCCAGGAGATACATTTTTTTATTATATCCAAGTGATAAAGTACTTAATATGAAGTATTGTTTCAAGTTATACCATATTTGGGACCATCACTGTGTTTATTTAATAACTGCTTCAGTCCTGCATATTAAATACTTATATTTATGTATTCTTATATAGAAATAACAAATATTTGCTCTTTTAAACTATATTAGACATGCTATAAATGCCATATCTGTTTAAGTGTGTACAAGCAGTGAATACCTGTTGTGTTGAAGTCCACCATATATACATCTGTTGTGAGGAGATAGTATGCAGTACATTATGTAAGTATAGACCAGAGTAGATGGGCCAAGTGGTTGTTATCTACCATCAAATTGCATGTTGTATATAAGTTACGTGTAATGACTTCTAAAGGGCATCCATCCTGAGTTTGTTTGCATAATAATGAATTATGTCAGAAACAACATCTTTGGGTAAGAGCTGGACTTAAGTGCTAGCAGACAGATGCTTCATACGATAGTGGGACCTCTCCCAGCTTGTAGCAGACAGGATTATCCCAGGATATCACCGGAGCCTTCCTCTATAAGGTACAGTATAATGAATCTGCATAGTTGTAATTCCTCCACTCTGTACAGTAAATAGGAGCTTTTACTGGCAGGTAATGTATTATTTTAGAAGGTGCTCACTAAAGCATAGATATACAAGTGTCTGAGTCACACAGATCGAATATAATATATTTCCATAAAAGGAATCAATATTATTTTTAGAACCCAGTATCCCCTTCAGAACTGCTTTAACAAAATACATATTTTTTCAAGACACGTCTTTGGCATAAATCTATCAGACTATGAAATTTTACTTCATGTGAGAGAATATTACTGAAGTATTTCTTGGGACTGATGTATTAAAAAATAACTCTGTCCTAGAATTCACAATGTTTAAATTTTCACCATTTAATAAACTCTTGTTGCAGTAAATCATGCTGCCGATGATTGGCTGTGAGACATTGCCTCTCAGACCACAGAATGTAGTTCCAAATTTAAAGGCCCACTGCAGTTTAAGAAAAAAGATACAAGTGGTACCTTGCAACCTTAAACCGTTCCGGACGGCAGATTGAGTACCAAAAAAGGTTGAGTACCAAACTCCCTTAAGGAGTAATGGAAATTGGTTTTAGCAAACGTGATGATTACCAAGGTAGCGCAATGAAATCAAGTTTTTTTGCTCATCCAGACAGGTTGAGTATCGAACATGTGTGGCTATGTTTTACCTGTAAGGTTCATTGTCATGCCCAGGGCCTGACTGGACTGTTTTGGAGCATGGCCTGGGCCTGAGCTGCCAAGAAGTTACCCTGTTTTATTGTTATAGTTATGTTTGTTGTATTACTTTTGGTTAAAATGCCATATAAGTTGTTTGCATTTTGATTATGTTAAGGTGTGGTTATATGGTGATGACTCAATCAGCCCCACCTAAATAATCAAACACAGGAGGTCTTGAGCAGGTAAACAGTCTGAGTGTTTACAGCAAATGGTTATAGGTAATACATTAACCAGGATAGGCTCATCAGATGTACAGGGTTTCCCAGTAAGCTGGGGCAGCCTATTATGTTAATTAGTCCCTCTTCTATGTACCTAAGGATGGGGCTTACTGTGATTGGCCAGCCTGTGTGCCAGAAAATTGTATAAATTGTGACAATTAATAAAGGTATGGCATTTGTGTCTGGAGTTACATAAAATGAGGTATACAGTAAGTGTAATTTGGTGCATTATTTATTGATGTTCCTGATATCCTGATGTTCCAGATATCCTTGAAGCAAGCTCATGGGTGTGGTACGGGTGCTTGGTTTATCTTCTGCTATCAAAGGTGTAAAAGTACCGCACAATTCTGCTGGATAGATTTAACCCAGGTTCTTACCAAGTCCAATTGAAGTAGCAGATTGTGACCGTCATATAACACTGTTATAACCCTGTTTTCTTCAATACAAAGAATTAACAAAAATGTTGAGTTCTAAAAAGGTCAAGAACCAATGGAACCACTATACTTTTTTGTTGACTATTATTATTATTATTATTATTTTATTATCTTTATTTATATCGCGCCAACATATTCCGTAGCGCTGTACAGGGGTTTAGTACATGGCCAAAAACAAACTTAACACCTTATAAAGAATGGAGGGCCCTGTTTTTGAGCTTATAATCAAATGTACATAGTGCTTGTTTCCAAGGCACGGACACAATATTGGAAACTCACAAACTTACAATCTAAGGGTATGTACCAAACTAAACATATTAGCACTTGTATAAGCCATGGACAAAACATATGTTTTGTGAACATTGCTTTTGAATACAGGAATCCACTGTGTGTTTGTTACATCACTTCCTGGAGCATGGGGTGTGATTATTTAGTTGCTAGTGGAGGGAGAGGTGGAGAAGGAGGTAAAAGGAAGTCGTCCGGGGGCTTTGTTCAATGATTGTCAAGTATTTACCAAACTAGCAATATCAGCATTTAGGTAAGCTATGGACATAAAACATTTTCTGGAAAAAAATGATTTTTTTAAGAATCTGTTTACGAGAGGGAGGAGGGAACAGGCAGAATTTTAGAGCCTTCATTTGATAACTGGATAAGACTGAAATTCAGGGGCGGATCTACCAGTGGTGCAGGGGGCGCAATGCACCAAAGTCCTTCTCTATAGGGTCCAGAACTAAGGTTTTTTTTTTTTTGTATTTAATTTCATTTTCTATAGAACTTTACTACTGAAGCTCCAAGAATTGGCAGTGTGGAGCAGTTCAGCACACTGGGGATGTATATCAGGGAAGAGGTGAGAGAGAGCAGGGCTGGAGGACAGCAATGTATAGGGGGATGCGTTCTGTGAGGTGGGTGCTGAGAGGAGATGGGCCCTATGTGAGGTGGGTTCTGAGAGAGGTTGGGTGCTGTGTGGGGTTGGGTCATGGGAGATGTTGGTTCTGTGTGGAGGTGGTGGAGTGTTTGAAAAGACTGGGTGCTATGTGAAGATGACCGCTGAGAGGACCTGGCTGCTATGTAGAGATAGTATATGTTTATATGTGTGCTTAACACAGGAAGGAGGTTAGGGAAGGGGAGCAGCTGAGGGAAAGTGTCTTGAAGAGGAATGCTGTCATGGGAAAGGGTCTTAAGGAGGAGGAAAGGGGTCTTGGGGAGGGGTTCTAAGTGTGTTGGTATCTGGGGGGCCAATGCAAAAACGTTTTTACAACCCCCCCCCCAAACTATGCTCTAGTTGGTATATGTATGATATACATGAAAGCTCTTAAACTCTGCAAAGTAAAAAGATGTCTCACTAAATAAATATAATTATTTTCCTTGTACTTTTTTTATTTATCTTTTAGAAAATCACAGCTGATTATATGTATAAGAGGAAAAGCTGAAACATTCTTGGTATCTGAGGTAAAGAGCTTGTGAAATCCCAGAGTATTCCTCATTATCTGGATAAAAAAACTTTTGTGGTTTTAAAGTTCTGTAATTCATTTACAAATAATGTTTCAATATGTTTGCTAAAAACATCACCTGCTACAGCCAGATTGCTTTTCTCCAGGTCTGATACAGCCATATGTACTTGTATACAAAAGAGAAAAACTATCCATGGTAGTAAACAACTAAATTATTTTTTATATTAGGACCACTGAAATAATCCAACTCACTATAATATTATGTAGTCTACAGAAAGACAACACATTTGCAATTATTTTTTTAAAGTGATTTCATATAATTAAATCTTAAAATGGCGTTGTAATTTCATATCACATCCTTACCATATTATATCATTATTGACACAGCCCTATTAAATTCCTGTAAGGTAACCCATAAGACTTACGGCTATTAAAATGGCTCCGTAAAGCAACCCGCTAACGACTTGCGGGTTCAGTGTGAAAAAACCCTAGGGGATATAGAAATCTGAACTCTACGGCCGCAAATCCTTTGATCTGTCAAGCCCATAACTATTAAGTTGGAAAATCAATATTAAATTGCCACAAATCCCCTGGTGCTCAATCCCGTAACTTACAAATGGAGCCAAAAAGCCAACGGGTACTAGAGAGGACCCGCAAGGGGGTAAAGTCCTATCTGTAGCACTGTAAATGCCAATATACACACACTACTGTATTTTAGATGAAAGGGAAAGTGATGTTAGGTATTAAAATTAATAGCACAACATTCTCAAGCTCGAAATCTGTAATATACAATACTTTTTTATATTTGATTTCTGCTTTATATCGATCCCAGCAATCAATGTATTAATACATATAATGGAACTCGAATGGACTATAATATCATATTTACTGATTTATTAATATTGCATTATTTCTGGAATGCGGGTCTGATTGAAACCCGTAACGCTTTGAAATCTAACCTCCATTTTTCAGTGACGTAATGATGACAATCTCTTACTATTGGCTCTGTCTAAGACCATAACTATGGGTTTGACTAATTGATCATGTTCACGGCCGCACATCCAACCGGCGCAAGAATGATTTACGGGCTTGTGTCTACGGCCTGTAACTCGTGGCCATGTCCGATTTAATAGCTCTGTGACGCATCCAAATTTCAAGCCTGCAGCCTTTGCGAGTGTACCAATGCCGCTATGGGCTTCAAATTTAATGGGGCTGACAGTGTCTTAAATGTGTACCTTTTATCCCAGGAGAATACACATATTATCAATAGCTTTGATTTTCCTGTTGGTTTTAACACTCAGAAACAATATGCTATTACTAGTGCCGTGATACCATCAATCTTGGATTAGTCAGAGTGATTTGCTAATTGATCCAGCGTATTTAGTATGTGCTGGCAGTGAGCCTTTCGTAAATATTTGTAAAATGTATCTGATAGTCAGCATGGCTTTAATAATATGTCTGAATATACATCTTTATATACTGCAGACGAGGCACATTCTTGGCGTGTACCTTTCTCCAAAAACTAAAAGCATAATTAAGCAGGAAAACAGTCATAGTGCTTACATTGGTTTAAGTTGTGTTTGTATCAATTTCAGCAGTGGCGTAGCTAGTAAAAGGAGGGCCCCAGGTCAAAAAACTATTTTGAGCAGCCCTCCCCCTTGCGATAGATAGATAGGTAGATAGATAGATAGATAGATAGATAGATAGATAGACAGACATACAGACAGGCAGATAGAATAAATATATATAATAATTATCTATATATTAATATATATATATATATATATAAAGAATATATCAAATAAATATAGATAATAATTACATATATATGTATACATATATAGGAGAAACTTAATTAATACTATAGTATACAGTGCTATCCAATTGACGGTGTATTATTGAGGGGGTTATTTCTCCTACTTGCATCATCCCTGGACACAATGTTCAGCGCATGCACACTGGCCGTGCCACATTTGATCACCCTGGATGCACAGTGTGCCATTCCTCAGTGGAACCCCATACTACTGTTGTAGGGCATGTCAGCCTTGTATGACAAATGTGAGGACAACTGCAAATGATGCAGGTAAAGTCTAGCTTGGCAAGAATGCCACCACTATAAAATGTGGTCAGCCTAGAAATTTCCTAGCAAGGACCTAGTTATTCTTGTTTGTTAACTTTATATGTTGCCTGTTTTACAGATACCCTAAACTGCCATCTGCAAAGGGGGCTGGATATTGACAACTCCCTGCTAACCAGACTCTGGTTCAAGATCTATATATATCTCTATCTCTGTTTCGTGGGTTTGGTATCCACCATGGGAGACCATCTGTTCTCTGTGACCCACAGCATGCCATTGAAAGTTTCCTCAAGTTGAGAGCTTGAGCTTCATATATTACAGTGATTAGTTGCTATGGACAGAGCCTAAGCACAAAGTGTTTGGCTGTTTCCTGCAACTCCCATATTTATGGCATAGATATTGTAACTGTAATCATAGGCCACGTTTACTTTACTGTATATGACAGCATGGTTGTCTGAACCAGAGCTGGGAGCATGATTAGTTCGACCTTGTGATGTGCCACCCTGATTCCCTGTACATCAGCCTACTGGTGCTGCCAGCAGACACCATAGTCTCCAGGGATCTAAATGACAGACTAGATTTGGTAACCAATCATTAGAGATTGTGGAGTGCGGCCCAGACACTTGTCTTGTGATATCCTGTTACACTTAATGAATGAAACAGGTACAAACGGAGACCCTAGTCCAAGAAGGCTACAAAGGAGCTCACAGCCAAGTGGTAAAAAGGGACACTGTGACCCAAGGAGATTACAGAATATCAAAGTAACTGGAGTTTGTGCTTCAAGAATCTCTCAACAAACAAGCAATCTAGTGAAAGAATGTTAATCAGTGACTATAGAAAGACTATAGACACACAACTAAAGAGCACAAGTTCTGTAGGACAGGTAAAATTAGGAAGAGCATATTTTATACAGATGCATCATTTTCAGCTAAGTTTGAAACACTAGAGAAGGTGTTCGATTAAGATGGTAGAGGGCAAAAATTGACTGTATGTTGAAATGTAACATATGAAGAGATGTGACATCTGTTAGCTGAGTGTAACGATTGCTAAGGGTTTTTACTAGAAATCAAAATCACAGGACAAAAGTGTAGGTAACTAGGAATGGAATTATTTGAAAGAGATTTTAAAGTGCCACTGAAGTGTCATATTTATATTATACTCTTATGAAGAACTTGACCTAATATTGTGCATATTTTGTTCACAAAAGTTTATAATAAATACAGCATTCAGTATTTAACTATGATGGATTTTGCTTTAATGGCTTCTGAAGTTTGGCATTATTTATAATAGGACTACCCACTTGGGAGGAACCTTGGATTCAGATAACATCTCTATTTAGTACTACTGAAACATTGCCAACATGAAAGATGTATTTTACAATAGAACTGAATAGATATCAAGTCCCAGTAGAATAACTCTACCGCTCAGTTTTCAAGCAAGCTAGTCAATCAAGATGTCTGGGTCTGCTAAAAAAGATTGTCTCTAAAACTGCATTTATGCTCATAATTTATATAGCTGCAAATGTTATTTTTTGTTACATATTTCACAAACATGTGAAGTGGTGCTTTAAAATGCCTAGCACAAATTAATCCATTAAGATTAATTACTGGTATAAGAATTGGTTCGCTGTTGCCTGCTGGGTTTGTCTGTACATACACTCTCCATTAATCTCAATTGAAAAACTATCTGAATGTGAAGACAGCTCCACAATAAGGGATTAAATTCCTAGATTTCCTAATGCTGGCCCAGAATACCCAGCTGGCACCAACAACCTTGGACATGGTGATTGCTGTCAGTGATTTGCCTGCGATGGGAACCATCTGTGCAGAGTACAGCTCATTCCTAACACTTACACAACGCTCTGAGGATCTAGTGTTTTATCTCCAGGGTTAATTTACGTGTATTAAGCAAGATTTCCAGCCTCTCTTCGCCTTACCATCATCAGTACAGTATCTCCATCCAGAGCAAAGAATTTCTGCAGAGCTTTGAAGGCAGACGTGATGATGCAAATACTAACAAAAAGAGCAAGGGCAAGATTACTCGTGTAAACCTGGGATTAGTGGCGGCTACTTGTAATTGACATTGGTTTAAGTGTGTCTTTATAGCTGAAGGATATGTATCTAATGGCCTTCACACTAGTGTAAGACGTTTTACCCTTTTTATCACATGGTGATATTTAAAGAACGATCGGACAAAGAACAAAATATGCTTAATAATGATTAACCCTATAAAGGAGTAATCATTTAGAGAAAAAAAATTAGAAAATTCACATTTAATTTGAAATCTAGATAACTCACAGGCCCCACCCCGCCTCAACCTCACAACAAGGTTTTACTTTGACCAGCCAATCAGCACCTGCACATCTACATATTGTGTTGTGATGACAGAAGAGAAGCAAAGACAGTGAGTTTGGAGAGGGGCGACACAATATTTGCTGAACTTTTGCAAATGAATGTGCTGCTGTATAATAACATGCAATAATTGATATTTATGATATAAATGCAAATAAAATACATTGTGCCTGATATATGCTAAATGTAAGATAGAACATTTGCAGGTCATGTGTCAATTTGATAAATATTCAGTAATAGTTGGTTGTAAAGACTGGATAGCTTATATTCATAGTGACTTTTCTGAAAACTTCAAAGCAAGTAGTTTGTTTGCAATATGCTAAAGATTATGTTTTACTTGCATTTAATTATGTTTTTCTATTGTGTTTCACATTTTGCTTTTGATCCTGTGCATGTAAATATATCTTGTATATATCACAGTGCAGAACAATTGAATCACACACATGTATCTAAGCCTTGCCGACATTGGCCCTCATTCAATTGCAATTTGGCCAATTGAATAGGGCCCTAAATAAGCACATAGCATATATTTTTGGATAGATGCTTAGGCCCTCATTCAATTGCAATTTTGCCAATTGAATACGGCTCTAAATCAGCACATAACATATTTTTTTAAAGAAGTTTTTAGTTAGTTAACATCTATCCAAAAGCAAGGTTTTCGCTAACTAAAACTTCTTAAAAAAAAAAATGCTATGTGCTTATTTAGTGCCCTATTCAATTGGCCAAATTGCAATTGAATGAGGGCAATTGAGTCTAAGAGGGAAAAAGTAATTAGACCTGTTATCAATTAGAAACAATAATTATGATTATTTTGCTGAGTCCTTGTGCAAGAGAGTAGGAACTGGGGGAAGGGACCTCCCCCCCGCCCCCCCCCCCCCCCCCAGATTGCATGAACAGCAGACACGAAAAATAGCAAAATTAAACTTAATCATGCATACAGTAAATATAATGAATAGACAATAAGGCTTTGAATGACATTAAAGCTTTGTTATCATAATTTTAATATGAACTATTTTTAAGAGCTGCAATTAAAATATGCAATATGTTTTTAGAATGTAAATAATATAATACAGTCTCTATTTTATTATATTTTATATGCAATTACCGTATGCTGCTATGCAATTCACAGTTTTGGCTTCAGCAGAACAACATCCTGGGGTGGAGGAGACTTTGAATACATAGGAAATATCTACCATGTTTAAAGTGGTATTGCACTAAAGAGTGAAACTGCATTGTGGACTAATTTACATGTCTCTGTGCCCAGTTTCCCAGAGTGCAATGCAATAACTGCATTTCTTGGAATACTGAACAGGAAATTTTTTTTAATACATTTTTAGATGTCCAAATGTGAAACAAGATGTCTTATTTATTTACTGAAATCTTTATGGTGGGGGGCTCCTATCACTCTTTTACCCACCATAAGCTAAATGATGTTATGGTTGATAGCCTTGCCACAAAATCTATAGCACAAGTTAAGTACCAGCCCCACACTGATGAAATCCAGTTAAGTTGTGGGTTGGGTTCCTAACTTTTGCATAATCTATTTTATGCTTCAAAGCTGTATAAAACAGCAGGCATATGGTTGAATGATGTCCCTGTCCAGTTTCACTGAGTGCCGTGCAATAACTGTATTTCTCAGTATTTTGAGCAGAAAATATGTTTTTAACTTATTTTTAAACGTCCAAATGTGAATACCGGCGTACTATATATGTTAATTGTATAAATATACAAAGTCTACTGAAATGTGCCATATCTCATTATTCAATTTTTCTTAAGGACCATGGCCCTATTCAATTGTGCAATTGTTGGTTACTAGAGCCCGTAATGTAGCCCGTAAACTAATTTGCAATTCAATTGGCGTCTTTTAGCTACCCGCAAACCATTTGCGGGATACAGACTGAAAACCACTGCGGGTGTTAAAATTGTAACTCCCAACCCATCTAAGCCTTTGATCTTTCAAGCCTGTAAATATTAAAATCGCTAAAATCGCAAATAGCTATTAAATTGCTACAATTCCTCAAGGACGCAATTGTCTTCAAAGCCGCAAACATCAAATGTATATTATGGGTCCCAAATAGCACTTGCAAAGGGTTTACAGACTAGTTTGTAACACTGCAAAAGACAATACAAACACACTACTGGACTTTAAAATATGTGGAAATTAATGTAAGACATTAGAATTCATTGCACAACAATTACCAAGAAACAAATAGGCCTTAAAAAATATTAAATTTTCTCATATGTTGGAATGGTTATGCATATGCCAATATGAAAGGTCTTGCTGCAGAATGCTGAAAGCAATTAAAGGGACACTACCTTATTAAACTGCAACACAAAAACAATAAACTGCCTGCTATATTATCCCCTTTCTCACTCACAGAGGCTCTAATGTGGACTCTAAAAATATAAAGATCATCTTATATAAATCTCACTCATCAGGTCTAGATTGGGAAAAGAAATAGTGGCCAAATTACGGTGCCACGTGACATATAAGTACCAGGGGAACATACACCACACTAATCTACTTGAACCCATCAGAAGGGCCACAAACACTCATGGAAGCTGTGCAGAGGCACATGGAGCAACAGACCACTCACCTCCATCAAGGACAATCTCCTCTACGCCAATCCTGGAAAGTCCCACGCCATTGTTGGTGGCCATGTGCCATGATGCATACCCATTATCACTTGGTCAAATCTCATCAAGTGTTGCTATCAATCAATTCACATTGTCACTTGTCATAATCTCATCAGCCCTTCAGGGGAATGTTGAAACTAGTGACTTGCCTGTCAAAAAATGATGGTCAATAAAATTGTAAGAATGGGAATGCTGTTTGGCACACAATGTAAGGTTTTTTGTCGTCTGAGCACCTTCTGCGCTCATTGCAACCCCCCCGGTGTACTTTTGTTCCTCTGAGCATCCTCTGCGCTCATTGTGAGCCCCGAACTGAGCGACCATCGCGTGGCTCGCAATGAGTAGCTTTGGCGCTCATTGCGAGCCTCTCCACTCGTGTAATTTTGATGGTGTGAGCACCTTTGGCGCTCATAGCAAGGGCCATGCTGATCGTCGTTGGCGCTCATTGTGAGCCTCTCCCCTTGTGTACTTTTGCTCCTCTGAACACTCTCTGCGTTCATTGTGAGCCCTGTGCTGAATGCCTTTGGCGCTCATTGTGATCCTCTCCTCTGCTCTACTTTTGGTTCTCTGAGCCCCTGTGCGCTGATTGTGAGCTTGCTGATTGTGGCTCGCAATGAGCACTTTCGGTGCTCATTGCTAGGCTCTCCACTCGTGTAGCTTTGGTGGTCTGAGCACCTTTGTCAGTCATTGCAAGGGGTGCGCTGATTGGCTTTGGCGCTCATTGCGAGCCTCTCCCCTCGTGTAGTTTTGCTCCTCTGAGCACCCTCAGAGCTCATTGTGAGCCCCACGCTGAGCGCCTTTGTCGGCTCATTGCGATTTTCTCCCCTGGTCCTTTTTTTTTTATATATATATATTTTTTAATGCTAATTAATTAATAAATGAAGTAATACATTAATATACTTTACCTATTTGTAATTAATATATCCAGCAATCAAAATCCTGAAAAGCTAACAATCTGTTTTGATTCTCCTGCAGCATACAATGTACATTTGCACTGTTGCTGACCTGAGGTGTAAGTGTTAGCAATGTGTGAAGTGTGCAGTGTAAATAGGCTGCATTTTGTAATGGTAATGTTATTAGTTGTAAGTTAGTGTTCTAAAATGGCGGCGATTGCATATGCATTATGCAGGTTTGGAGCATTTCCCGTTGTCCCTAATAGTGTATTTGTATGTGCCTTGTGTAAAAGTCTTATGTGCTTGACAGTGTTTTGCGTGTTTAGGGGTCGTGTAGCCACGTCTTCGTTTTTTTTCGTCCGCCATTTTTTTTTCTCGCTTAGGCGATTTTCGTGTGTGGAAACTCAGCAAATTGTGGTTAAATTGTCGTGCAACCTGATTTCCAGACATGGTGCCTGTTCCCCCGTTCTGTGAGTGTTGTTTGTTTTGTATTTTTGTTAATTTTGGTGGTGGTGTTGTTTTTGTATGTGTGCGGTTCAGCCGTTAAGTTCGTATTTTTTTTACCTCGAAAAATGTTTCTAAGTGCTGCGGGTCGTATTTTTTTGTGTAAAAGTCTTATGTGCTTGGTGGTGTTATGCATGTTCAGGTGTCGTGTAGCGTCATTTTCTTTTTTTTCGGCCGCCATTTTTTTTTCTTGCTTAGGCGATTTTTGTGTGTTGAAACTCAGAAAATTGTGGTTAAATTGTCGTGCAACCTGTGCAAACGTGCTGTGAGTGGTGTTTTTTTTTTGTATTTTTGTTAACTTTGGTAGTGTTATTGTTGTTTTTGTATGTGGGCGGTTCGGTCGTTATCTTTGGATTTTTTTGACCTCGTATTTTTTTTTTCTAAGTGCCACGAGTCATATATTTTTTTTGTTAAGTGCTGGTGTCCTTTTTGCAAGTGTTATGGTCCGTAATTTTTGCACGCGTTTTTTTTCAAACTGCTACGGGTCTTGCATTGTGAATGGTTTAATTGAGATTTAGTTACGCGGGTCGTAGGGCGCTCATCTCCACCTTCGGAGCTCATCTCCACCAGCGCAGTGAGATCCTTCGGTGCTCTCTGCCCTAGGGTCGTAGGGATGAGCGCCTATGGGGCTCATCTCCACCAGCGCAAGGAGTGCCTTTGTCTACGCGAGTCCGCAAGCATTAGCGAATAACCAGTATTGCTCACAACTATATATGTGTTTGTTTACTTGTAACACGCCAACATATTCCATAGTGCTATACATAAGTTGTGATGAAGGCAAAACAATATCAACACATTACAAAAGATGGAGGGTCCTGTCTTTGAGCTTAGAATCCACTGTCCATAGTGCTTTGCCCAATCTAAAGGTTTTGGGTGTGGTACAGGAGGGTGAAAATTGTGCATGTAAAGGAGGCAGGTTATAGACTTCTTTAAACAGGTGTGTTTTTAGTGAGGTTTTAGAGGATTTGAAGCAGGAGGATAATCTGGTGGAGCGAGGTAAGGAGTTCCAGAGAATAGGGGCAGTGCAAGAACAGGCCTGAAGGTGGGAGTGAGAGGAGAAGATGAGAAAGGCGGAAAGAAGAAGGTCATTAGCAAAGCGAAGAGGGCAGTGAGGGAATATTTGGAGATGAGAGCAGAGATGAGAACAGGAAGTCAGTGAAGTGATTGAGAAAGAGGTGCTGCAGACACGGAGCGTTTAGTACAGTAGATGAATCTAGCGGAGGCATTCAATATGGATTTAAGGGGCGATAGACGGGTGTTGGGTAGGCCAGCCAGAAGTGAGTTGCAGTAGTCAAGACGGGATATGATGAGGGAATGTATTCGAATCTTAGTTGTGTCTTGTGTAAGGTAGTGACATATTTTGGAAATGTTTTTTAAATTGAATCACAAATTGGACCTCTCATGTGTATTAACCCTATATTATTAAATTAGTATTATTATTATTATATGTATTAATCTATTGCATAGTAACTAGGGCTCATTAGTTTACAGATATAGGAATGTGACACAAATGTGATGTATGCAGATTTCCCAAAATCCCAACCATTGAAAACACACTGACACAGTTAGAACAGTATAACAAAGCTTTATTTCATACACAGAGCCAAATCAGAAATTGACAAAACTGTGCATTAATATCATGGGTGTGGTGTGGGCGGATCCCAGAAGGGCCAAATAGATTTTTGGGCAAAATGGGGATACCTAAATGGTGTAATGTCATAGTCTAGAATAATCATGATGCATAGCACCTACCAGGGTCACATGTGGTCACTACACCACTGCAACCAGAATCTCCATGTATTCGAAGTAACCAGTAATGCGCATAGCACTTACTTTTGGTTATCATGTGCTCAATTAAACAGACAGGGATGGTGATGACAGGGGTGCCGATGGCGATGGTGATGCCAGAGGTGCGTGTGACAATGGTGTCAGCCATGG